>JARUPZ010000011.1:2400000-3000000 GCA_031213475.1 Nereocystis luetkeana | reverse complement strand
GTAATAAACCAGCCATTTTGATGGACACAGCGGGTTTTTGGTAGATAGATGCTTCTTAGGGGGTGCTTAAGGAGGGGAGTGGTCGTTTTTCGGTGGACGAGATGTGGAGGGATGTTGGTTGTAGTAGTTTTCATGAGCGTCACATCAGTTCTGGTTTGTCGTAGGATACTGCCGCGCTTTTGTTCTGGAGAGTTCTTCACTTATAATAGTCGTTTATTATTAATAGAACAACACTACACATTGTCGGATGGCAAGCATAATAATATTACGCACGAACGGCATCTATCTGCGCTATATTGTCGGAAGGCAAGCATATTAATATTAGTACGCACGAAGGTCACACACATTATTATTATTATGCTTGCCTTCCGACAATGTAGTATATAGCGTAGATGCCATTCCAGTATAAACTGAATATCCTTCCGAATATCAGCAGTATTAAATATACGATGTTACAGCGGCGAGAGAGTACAGTGTGCGGAGTGCGGAATCCCCCCGATCGCAACCGAGCGTGGTAAAAATACGTGGTAAACTCTCGTACTGTGACAACTAGCGGGACTCAGCTGTCAACTTGAGTGCTCAAATTCAGAGAAAACAGCCTAATTCCTACATCCAGTACATAATTTCAAGACACACAATTGTCGGCGCTGATTGTGACAGTTTTAAAGTTGAAGGTATGTATCATACGAAGATAGCTTCTGAGCCAGTCACTAAATAAATAAATAAATGGCTCCCAAGAAAATTACGATACGTAAAAAACACTGAAACGAAACTGCGACCCGACCGGTCTACGTTTTTTGCCGTTTGCCGACTCCGTACTTTTGTCGCATGATGCTGGACTGCACTTCTGCACCATAAACAGAGAGTAGTAGCGTAGACATGGCGGCAAACATATAGCCCGCGATTGAGTTGGTAAGAAAAATAGTGGGGTTGTACATACCCAAAGTTATCCTATCTACGATATGAGTATGTTTGTATCCAACGTTATCCTATTATTATGTCGACATGTATGATATGTATGATACCAGTGTTGCTGTTCAGTGTGCCCCGCCGGGAGAATAGTTATTATCGTGTATTATGGTGTTGACCGCATTCTGAGGGCTGTGTCTGGCTGAAACCATACCATACGTACGTACGCGCATGTTTTTTTCCGTTCTTCTCTTCTTTACCTCAAAAGCGCGAGCAGAAACATTTTCTAATCGTTCTGCGAGACACAGCTTGGGATTAAAAATATGTATACGTAGTACGACAAAGATTCTCGCTTTCATAGAAATTTTCGGGAAAAAGCAGCGCCTTGACACTTCGACCTGCTTCAATCTGCTTCAATCACTCGCCGATCAATACACACATATCGCTCAGACAGGGAAAGGGGTGACGAGGATAGCATTATACAAGGAGGTTGAAGAACTATTATATATTTTGATAGTGTAAACACCATAGAATATGACCCAAGGCAACCGAGATATACCTACGGCAGTACGGGGAACAATAATTGAAAGCAACAGCCCGAAATTTTGCTTCAGTTTCTCCGCCGGCAAGTTTTCAGTCTCCGCCGATACGTTATCTCGTAGTTCGCAATCTCCAGGATCGAGGACGGCACTGCTAGCCCATTCGCATCCTTTTTTTTCCGATCCCGCCTCGTCTTCTTGTGTCAAAGTACACACTGCACACACTCTACACACTACATGTACACACTACATGTACACACTACATGTACACACTGCTGTACATACACTATTAAAAGACACCACCCCGCCATGAATCCTGTTCCCACCCGGTCGACCAAAACAATTTTCCTTGTTGTCCTCAACTACCCAGCACCATCGTCCAACACCCCGTCAGGATCACACCACGAAGCGTGGCACGATATCGAGCGTGGCGGCTTGATGCTAACGTGACCAAATCAAAGGGTGATTATCCGAGTTGTTGTTGTTGTCGTTGTTGTTGTTATCACATTAACTCTCTGACGAAGGAGTCCGTGGTCACACAAAGGTGCTGGAGCCCTAGGAATAACCGAAAAACCACAAAAAATCGAAATTCGGCTGCCTAAAAATACACGAGACGAAGAAAGCGCACACAGGATAAAACCGATGTGCAAACTGAACTAACATGGCCGCGGGTATATCCTCTCAACTATAACATAACAGAGTATCCCCGTTCCCACCACTAACCAAGTTGTGGCTGCTGACTACAGCGGCTGCTGTCTGGAGTGCTGCCTGCACCGTACGAAACGCACGGTAGTATGGCATACCAGGTACCTGGTATATGATATGGGCGACAAACGACGTGAAGGAGCAACCGAGCGGCTTGCACTACAGGCAGGGAAGGCCAAAAGACAGAGTTGCAGGGCCCAAGTATCGATCACGGTTCAATTATCGGACACCTGAATGATCGAATCTGATCGATGGTCATCTGAGCATCGTCTTGTGCTGCCGAGTGAAGTCCACCTTACGCCGCAGAGAAACGACACGACAGACTGCGCTTAAGTCTCGCACTCACTGCCCTGGGCAGTCGAGGCACACGGCCTGAACATAATCCCCTGGATATATGAGTATAGCACCCAGACATATTGGGACTGCAAACTCTAATGGAGATCGCGCTCCGATCTATTAATCCTCAGCCGCACAAGCCATGAAACTAGCCCAATGGCTGCCAGGAGGTAACACATGTGTTGAAGGGCGGCGCGATGTTCACCGACGGCATATATTTTGCTCGCAACGGCAGCCGCATCACTCACTCGCTTGCCCACAAGCACAACTCGTTCTGCTTTCTAAAACTTTGCGATTGCCAATAAAGTCGTCATCACCCCACTGCGGCCGCTCGCTTCGTGGATAGCCGGCTATGCGTGACGGCTCCACACCTGCCACCCCCAGGCCTCCGGGCGTACTCCCTCCTTCCGCTTGGTACTGATACACCCCCCCCCAAGACACAAAGCGGGACCACGCTCGGGCGTCCGTGGGCGCAGCAGAAAGGCCGTGCGCAAACAGCTAGCTTCTTGATCAGGTCCACGCACTCGGCCCTAGACAGAAAATCCCCAAACCTGACCACAGATTCAAGGGAGGCGCGGCGGAGCGTTAATTGTGCACACGGACTCAAAACGCGAAGCCAAAGCACTTGCTCTACCAGTCAGCTTAGCTGGGTATTACTGGTTACTATCAATATGTCAAATAGTTACTACTACTACTCTATTGACAGTTACTATTCTGTTATTACGGGGGACCATATTAAATAGGACCTACGGTACACACAAAAACCTCCATATTTCGCTATTTTTACCATCAATATGTGGTTCCGTTTACTATGCCCCCCCGTAATGGCCCGACAACTATCAATAGATAGTGTGCTCATAGTTGATAACGGTAGAGAGTGGGGAGAAGAGGATGCAGTGCTATCGCTTCCTTGCGCGGTAGGCCTGTTGGAGTACAACGCCTGCCCCAGACCCCGAGTCAGCAGGCAGTCTATCAAGCAGGCCGATGGAAAAATCCGCCGACCGTGCACGAGAACCCTCAGGCCGCTCTGTGATGCACGGTCATCAGCACGCCCAATACGAGTTATACCCAGTCTTATTATTGTCTTATTATTACGTATCTGGTATGCCACTCGCCACCTGACGGACAATGTGCAGCGTGGATGTCAACAACAAAACGTGATGAAGAAAGATCGCAAAAGAAACAGTAGTAAGTATCTTTTGTCCAGCTTTGTCCAGCCTGGGTTGCTTCGACGCTGACATACGAGTACCTACTTTAAGTATCAACATATAATTGTTTTCTGTCTCAGCGTCTTCAAATAGCCGAGTGCAAGCGGTACGATACCCTACTCCGAGGCTTCGCTTGAGGAAGTGGTGCTCTTTTTGCTGCTTTTCGTTTTTTTTACCGCAACTTTGCATAAGCACAATATGATATGCAGAATTATTATCCACGACCGAACAAGAATTCAACTGATACCTGGTACACACACGCCGTGGATATAATCCGACTGCTTCAGTACAATAGCAACTGTCGGCCGCCAGCATACTATTTTTTCGGTATATATCATGTAATCTCGGAGGAAGCGACAGCCATAACTATTCCACACGTGGATCCTGGGGCCCGACGCACCTGATCGCAGAGTGGCATGCCTTGTAGTTGAGGATGTGCTGCACCTGAGGAGGCCTTAGCCACTTGGCGGAGGAGCCAGGGTCCACGGTCTCACGCAAGTAATGCAAAAACCCCATCAGGTCCTGAGAAGTCACGCGCGAACGAGATTTTTTTTCGGCAGATTGCTTGACTGGGCACGTATATACCACGGCCCTCAAAATGACATTAGGGACAACACACCAGTGAGATGGGATTTCTGTACCATGTTAAAAAAAAACGCCTTTTTTTCATTTCTACCAAAATGTGGTCTTGAAACAAAAAGTAGTGTGTCCATTTGTTTTATTCGTGTACGTACCCGTGATGTATACCTGGTATATATGAATATGCTTGTATGTATACGAAGTATACCAGATACCTGTTATATATAACTAACTTTTGACTCGTATATAGACTACCACGTGAAATTCACGGCCACAAGCCACGCCAGGTGTGAAATGCGATGGTAACGGCTCTTGAGCTTTGAGGCGGAGGAGAACAGCAATCGAAGTGGCCCATTATTCCCCATTCTCAGCATGACCAAGTGCTACAGTGCCACAGCAAACACGGCGCGCGTGAGGTAGAAGAGACGCTGGAGCAAGGCTGCGTATGGTAGAGGGGTCGCTTTTTCGGCCAATTCGTTTCAGCCGCACGGAGCCGGTCGGCCCAGTGACTACCCCAATTCATTGCAGTCTCATGCTCTTACGTCATTTGGTACACCGCCATGGAAGTGTTTGTATTCGCTGCGCCAACGAAAAACAAAAAACATCCCCCTTTTTGAGCGAGTTACAGAGCCACTTCCTCGCGTGGCCGAAACGTGTATATGTAAATGGTGGCATCATGGTCACTTATCGTAGCGCCAATCGTTGCCTCGCCCGGCTCATACCGTCCATTTTCAACGCAGGCATCACGCCATCATCAGTCGGACGTATATAACATAATATTGAACGGTGATAATCAAATAGTTAAGGAGCCTATGCCACACCCCTATAGTAAGAGTAAGTAGATAAGCGCTGATCCACAATAGAAAAACCGCATGCCGCAGAAGAATGCAAATTTCACTATCCGCGGGCAATAAATGGAACGAGAAGGAGGTCGAGCTCTCAAAATCCAACTGCTGAAGCTCTCAAAAGACAACTGCCGGGGTCTCCGTGAAAATAATGCAATTTCAGGACTCTGCAGGCGGACACACCCGCACAATGTAACGTTCCTGTAAGAGAAACAAACATTACCGACAACCGCGCTCGTGTACCCAACCACTTTTCATACCTGCACGGACATTCTCACACCGCACAGCACCGGCACGGCCCGTAAAGTGGCCACGGGTGCTCCGCCGTGGCTCTCCCGCTCCTCCTTGACCTCCACGTCGAAGTGCCAAGAACACAGAACCTGGATGATAAAATATTACATGAAAGTAACGGGCCGTGGAGATCGACAACAAAAACAAGCTTATATGATGCTTGCCCAGCTGCTTCGAAGGGTTGCAACGCGGAGAGGGGGAGGGGGAGGAGGAGTAGAAGGAAAATGCAGTGGACGAAAGTAGGAAGGAGATGGCGGACAGGGTAGCAAGGCACCAGGCAGACTAGGAAGTAGAACATGCCTCTACTGCTCGTGCCATCAACTGGTGCAGCTGGCTCGAACGTGGTCTTCCTTTGTCTTTTTTTTGTTTTGTTTTTCTTCCTTGCGCTGACCCTATGTGATTTTCATTTTATTTCTTTCTCTTCCTTTCTTCGATTGATAAGCCTTACGCTTATTCAAGGAGTCATGTGGGGAGGGTGGATGACAAGCCTGCTTTGCTTGTTTCGTATTGTCTGACGCCAAGAGGCCGGGCATAGTTAACGAACGCAGGACGGAGACGGCAGTCTGGGTAGCAAGGTACCAGGCGGACTAGCAGGGAGAACCTAGCTATGCTACTCGTACCACAAACTGCTACCGCTACCTGGAGGGTGCTTTGTGTTTTGGTTTGCCCGTTATTTTCCGTTGGTTCTTAGTCTTACTCTGTATACAAGTAGCGGTGTTTTTTCTTTTTTTTCTTTTTTTCCAGCTCATTCTTTTCAAGTGTCTGCCACATCCCCTGCGGGGGGGGGCACGACAGTTTGTTTCCTACATTTTTTCTTCTTTCTTTTTCTCCTTCGATTTGTTTTCGTTTTTCCTTTGTTTCCTTCCGTTTCCCTATTTCATAGAATGTGTATGTCGTGTCTCTCGTATCCAGTATGATGACATGGCATTGCATTGACCACTGTGCTTACTGCATTCAGGGCAACGTACAGTAGTATCTCCATGACGTAGCTTTGTGACCACATAACTTGTATCTTTTCTAGGACTGAAGATTCGGCACGGACACTGGTTGTGCTGGATGTCGACGGACGGGTATATATAGAAATAACGGTTCAATGGGAAGAAGACACAGAGACATAGACATAGAGAGAGAGACATTATATCAAGACACAAGGGGAACACATCAACATATCGACCAAAGTGGGCCATAGGTTCGCGAACACTCACAAGGGTGTGCTCAGTAACTCTTGGGTGTATACACTCTGGAGATACCTGGGTACATGCGGGTACATACCAGAGTGTGATCGAAACAACGAGGTACCCGAGCGTATATGCCACTCCTGAACACGTCACGACCGAGAGCAGGGTTCGCAGTTTTTAGTGTGGCCACGATATGCGTTCCTCAACTTTCAGCCTTGATGTAATACGGAGGCATATTTCGAAGCCCTAAAATAAAAAGTAACATCAGAACATTCCGAGGAGTTCACACGAAAGGTACCGGTAAGACACTCTTTTCGCTCAGACCTTTCGGTGCTGCTTCAGCAGTTCCCTATCGGAGCTTGTAACTGACAGGGTCTCCGGGGGGTCGAGCTCCAGCCTCTCGATGTTGCGACTATCCTTCTTTTCGCCGAACACCTGGCGACACAACAAAATCCAGAGTAATTCGGGAGACGTCTGTTAGCTTTGTTTCTCACAAGGGCTGCCATGCTACCATGCTGCGAGGCATCGCTTTGCCGCCAGCGAACGATTAGCATGGCCATTGTGCTCTTCCGAAGGGCTGGTATGGGGGAACACAGTGATCAGAACCTAAATATGGAGTGTAAAATTTGTGGGGGTATCTGGTTTTCGGATCCATCGTGGGTTCTGATTACTATGTACCAGGTACCTGGTATGTATTACTACATTTTTCCACCCGAATACAAGACCGCGAGCAGCGAATAGGGGACAGCGACCAAGAGAAGCGACTCGCAAGGTCGTGACGTTCTTCGCGAGAGCTTCCATGGACCACACCGCGAACACCGACTCGGCGCCAGCTACTACGCCAGGGGCTCGCATGGTCATGCGGTTCTCCGACGAGCTTCCATGGACCACACCGCGAGCATCGACTAGGCGCCCGCGGCAATAAAAGCGAGCGACTTGCGTGTGTCATGGCTGCATGCCACGCCAACCGAGCGCTACATGGGCAGAATGCAGCTGGAGAGAGGTGGTACAGCATACTGGTACTGCCAGCACCATCTCAGCGGGAGCAAGGCACTGCATCAACATTTCCACTCTAAACGCAAGCAATTTTTCCCCCTACACGTGGGTGCACTACAAAGTGGATTACCGAAAGGTCAGAGGTATGTACTGCAGCAGGAAACTGCAAGGCGGCAAGGACGACATGAGACGTAACAGACCTGGCGCTGAAGGTCCTCCAGCTTGATTCTCTCGTCGGCAGCGTGCTGGTCAACGCACAGAAGCGCGCCCGTCCTCGCTCGCAGTAGAATAAACTTGCGCCCCGCCTATTCGCCAGAAAGGAATTGGCCGACAGTATCGAAGATGTGTCAAGTTGAGACTAAGGACGCGAAAGCAGCTCTTGTAAAATAGTCAAATCCAGACGAACGACGCGAAAACAGCTCTAGGCAAGTCACGCATTTCCCGGAAGGATTTCCTTTTTTTTCGGGTTATCCCTTTAAACAAATCAGAAGGTCTTCGCTCTGTAGGAAAGGGTTGAGTTGCTGAGTTGGCATTATAGGAAGCTCGTGACATGCTCAAGTATTATAGCTAGCCCATAGCACAGAGCTTGGTCCAGGCGCACACGGAAAACGAGAACGAATAACGGAAAATCATATTCGTATCCCCGTGCTGTCCGTGCCACAATGGGTGTGCTTTCACTCGGACTTTAATCCTCGTACGTAGCCTGTTTCTTCAAACTTGACAAAGGATTGCAGCATCCATCCTATTTTAGAGTTTCCCCACCGTAGACTCCACCATCTCATCTCAGTTACCCTTCTAGCGATACGGACCGCACCCCCGAAGGCCCCCCCTCCCCGCTGCCAACCCGCACCTGACCAATCACGCGCGCCTGCGCCAGCTCCTCTGGGGTGACAGTTACCGCCACAGCTCCAGGTCCCGCACTGACCTCGTCCCGACCTGCTTGTAACACTTCAGACATTGCCTGCTCGGCGGCGACACGCACCGGGGTACTCTGGCCCAGCGCTTGTTTTACGTCGACACCGCTATCGCCTTCTGGATTTGTGCTCGATCCTTGCAGGTAACCGAGGGCGGCGCTGCCAGGATGTGGATCTGGCATGTGACAACTGGCGTGTCGCGAGAGCAGAAAACGGGCAAGCGGGGGCAGACAACAAAACAAGCATACTTGCTAGATTGGAGCAAGGAATGAGGGAAGCGTTCATCGATTTTGGAGTGAGACGTATTTTTTGCGCACCATGATTTTCAAGCAAAGCCTTCTTGCATTGCCGCTATCGAGGTGGCTTTCTTCCAGATGGTAATCACCACGGGTCCCTCCTTCCAGCAAAAACGGCACACAACATAGGTATCGCCAATACTTGTGCACTCGGGAAGCCAAAGGGTTGCCCGAACCAGACGCATGATCGATCGATCAGGGTACAGTAGCCGCAGCCACGGCACACGATCGATCACCGGGAAGCGATGGAAATCGCGCCTGAGCTAAAGCGCAGTGCGTGGGCTCCTTTTCAAGTGTCTCGGGTATCTGGCCTTGGCCATCCGCTTCGTCATCAAGCAACACCATCAATACCAGACCAAGACTCGCCCTAAACTTGAGCCAAAACTACCGTCGCAAAAAAATGAGCAAGAAAGCGTTTTGCCAGATCTGCCCCGCGAATCTGCCGATATTATGCTTCCAATCGAACCGTTGCCGAGCTCCCACTCAAACCACCCGACCTTACGCACGCACCTTCTATCAGCCAGTCCGTCACCGCCGAGCACATCCCGATCGTATGCCAACACCGCATCTGCAGCACGCGCCGAAGCAGTAGAGCCCGGGTAGTCCTTGGCATTGCTGGAATCGTCTGGGTAGTCCTTGGCATTGCTGGAATCGTCTAAAAGTGTATCCCGTGGCCCATAGCGGTTGTTGCCGCTCCCAGCCTCCGGTCTTGGGGGAGGAGGTCCGGGTGTGGCACCGACGTCAGGTGTGGTCTCAATGCTCCCCACGAAGCCTTCGTGCTGCTGATCCAGTCGATCAAGCCCTGCTAATCGTTGACTGCCCTCCCCGACCCAAGCAGTGGCGTCTCCTGCGTGCGCAAGGTCCAAGCGAGGCGTGTCAGCGATATCTTCTGCCTCCAAGTGAACCCCTGCTGCTCGCTGACTGTCCTCCTCGACCCGCCCACTGCCCCCCCCTTCGCGGGCACTGTCCACTCGTGGCGTCTCAGCAAACATTCCAGCTTCCAGCGGTTCAGTAATGGCGCGGTCTCCAGCAGCGGATAGCTCATATTCCGGCGGCGGTGGCGACGGCGGCGGCGGAAGCGTCATCGTCTCCCCTGCTCCATCTTCAGGTTCCATCACGCCGTTCTCGCCGCTTGCTTCGCGCAAACCACCGCGTCCTTGGACCCAGGCACCATCCCCTGTACCAGGAAGGCGCGCAGCACCCGCCGTGTCACCGTCAGCATAGGTGCCGCCACCTTCCAAACCGAGCCCGTTGTCAGCTCCAGAAGAGCGTGTTTTTTCAAGTGGCCGCGATGGTGGTTGCAAAGCCTCTTCTTGATTGCTGTGGCCTAAATTTGCGGAGCGACCGGAGGCCAGGGGAAAGGGAGGCGGGTTTCCCGCGAGAGCATCTGTCGTTGTTGCCCAGGATTCTGGCCGTCTTCGTTTGCTCGCGCGGGGAGGAGTGCACGCGGTGCCAGCTGCTAGGCACGGTATATCTCCCTCCCATCCCACCAACGGAGAGTGATCCACGCTTCGACTTGTTGCGGTTTCCGCCACCACCATCCTAGTATTCGGGATAGCAGAACCTTCGTTATACCTTCCAGTTTTATCGGCATGATTACTGCTTCGAACAGCCTGCTGCCCTGCGTCGATCACCTTCGATTGGCCACCGGTGACACATTTTGACCCCTCTTCGTCGTTTCGCCGAGTGTTGAGCGAGTCTTGCTGCCAAGAGGGACACCGCTGCCGAGCATTGGACTGGTCGTTCTCGGCCATGAAACCATTGGTCTGGTTGTTCTCGGCCATGAAACCATCGGACTGGTCGCTCTCGGCCATGAAACCAAACTGAGGACTCTGTGGCCGTCGCACCATAACACCGACGAGTGTCTGTTTTTCCTTGCCCGCGGCGAGAGCACCTCTAGCACCTGTCGATGGCGGTGCTGGTGACGGCGACGATTGGGGGCGTCGAGCATCTTGGCTCGTTCTGGCAGCGTCCTCCACTCCGGTTGGAAACGTCGCTCGAGGACTTCGTCCGCCGTCCCCGCCATCGAGGTGTCCTCCATCATTTCGAGAGATTTCGCTTCCTCCGACCGTTACATCGAGTCCTTGACGCCGACCCTTACCCTTGTCCGTGAAAGCGTAGTCGAACAGCCTCGACAAGCTCCGCGCGTTTCCTCCTTCCACCGTATATATATTATCCTTGCATCGCTTGCTTGAGCGCGTTTCTTCGGCCACCGCCGGAAGGTGTCCGAGCCACCTCCCCTTCTGGCTATTCCGCGAAACAACCAATGGGTCCGGGCTGTCGCTATCGCTGCCTCTCAGCCGTCTACCCGCGTGCTGTTGCTTCGAGTATGCCTCACGGCGGCTGTTCTGGGGATTGTCGATTGCTCCAAATTCTGCCGCAGTCTGCGGCGGTGGTGTGGTTTGAGACCTGACATCGGACACATTCGCGGCCCAACCTTCCCTCACACCGCTTCTATAGCCGTGCACGTCCTGCATCTGCTGCCCTCTCGCCCTGTTTTCGGGTTCATCGCCACTCTTGCCCTCCCAGGCTCTTTCCCCCAACTCCGAAGCGGAGGGGCACCAGACGCTGGCTGCGGCAACCGGCGGCTCCAAACTGGAACGAAGACGGGCTCCTCCCCTCCGATAACTACTGACAGCACCTATCCCTTCACGACCTGGCTGGCGTGACGTCGGGCTTTCGCGGCCACTGCTGTAGCGTCCCTTACCATCAAACTTGTCGAAGAACGGAGAATGACTCGTGTTCCAGCGGTCTCCTTCGGGACTCCTTCTGTCGAGACTCCTGCCCTCTCGGCGGCTTGCGAAGTGCGGGGACACATCCATGGCAACGCCGCCGTCGTCGGCAATGGGTCCGAACGGAACGGTTGTCAGCCGCAACGAATCGCTGTCGCGGGCACCGAAGCGCGAGGCAGGGGACGGATACAAAACTCCCCCGCCACGGTTCCCACCGCCTTGGAACTCCTGAAAGTAAGCCGGATGGTGGGGCAAACTGCAAGGTGAATGATGGGCATCACTAGAGCGTGGTTTGTTCCGTCGGGGGAGCTGAAAACTGGGGGGAGGTAGACAAACCAAACATTCCTGTGGGTGGGTACGTTCTGGAAATAAATCATGGTTGACACTCGCGTGTTGGGCGGCGGGTGCGTAAGGCTTCGAAGCGAAACCAACCTCTACTCACGCAAACGGCCGCATTTATTAAAACCACTTTCATCTGGTGAGATTTAATCTAAACTTGACCGAGCTACGGGTTACACTGTACCTTTTGCACCATAAAAGGGATCGCCGCACACAGCATACACTACTGTAGAACAAAAGCGACAACAGGTAGGCAGGAAGGCAGATACTCAACCAGGCGCAAGAGGGGGGGCTTAATCTCACTCACCATCACCTCTCCGCCTTCCTCGCCAATCACGTTCCACCCTGGGTCTTTGCCCATCCAGGCACAACTGTCCACGGCCCCCGGCATCGCCAGATCCGAGAACGTTCCTAGGTCCGGCGCCGTGAGCCGCATGGGAGAGGGAGAAGGCGAGGGCGCAGGTTCTGGAGAGGCACGTGAGACACCGCGAGCGGGGGGCGGCGGGCTCGCTGTTGTCCACGTCTCGCCGCCTTCGTTTCTCTGAAACGCCCGCTCGAGGTCCCGCAAGACGGTGCTCGGAACCGCATACGGGAAATGGGATAGAAAGGCCTGAGGTGTTCGTTGTTGCAGCGGGACAGTGACGGGCGGAGTGGATTTGCTTGCTTAACCTCTCCGTGGTTGCAAGAGCACCCAAACGAGCGTGCCGTGCGCCGGCGCGGGCCGTTCACGAACAAAAAATGTACCCGGTAGGTATGGCGAGCTTTTTCACGGCCACAGAAACGTGCTTGGTGCGCCTTGGCGTTGTTCAGCGCTCATGTCGGCGGACACAAATTGGCGAAAACATACTCTTCTCCAGTTCAGCTTCGGAAAGCATCTATCCCGAATCTCTGCATTTCTCTTCGTGGGCCCGCAGATCATCCGACAACCTCAACCTTCCCGGTTTTGTCTACAGGATCGCAAGCGGTTCGTCGCTCCATTAGAGCCACAAAAAAAAGGTTCAACCGTTCGCGCCGCAATTCCCGGCACTGCTTGGTACCCCCACCAACAAAAATACGGAACGCGTCCTACCTACCATATTTTACCGAGTCCGGAGAACCCGCTGCTGGAGAGGGCTCCACTCACGACAACTGCTCACCAACAACATGGCCACGCACGCGTTCCGAGCAGCGGGCCAATCCGAGAACTCCACCCAAGTCTTGTCAGGTTCGGAAGTGATATCCACTTGGTCGGGTGGGCACTCCAAATTGAGCACAAACACTGGGAATAGCTCCTAGCCACCAACGAAATGAATAGCGTAGGCACGAGGAGGGGGTTACGCGCGATATCATACACACATACACCAGGCATTGTAAAGCGCGATTGGCGGTGCATTCGCGGTGACACTCGCTTTCGTTAGGGGGCATTCCCTTCCAAATAGGTTTCGTTTACGACTTCGTCCAGCTTCGAAAACTTGTTGATACTCCACACTTGCTCCTCACTACATCTTCATTCTCAGTATTTTAGCAGGCGTCCAGGGCTAGGGTTTGGGTTTGCGTTTGAGAAAAGTACATCTCAACCATTTTGTTGAAGCTGATCCAAGGCCTATGCAGTCCTCTTCCAAATGGAGCACAGCCACTAAGGACAGCCCCTGGCCGAAAGGAAGACGTGTTGGCGTGGGGTGGTACGGGCGGCACGAATTGTAAACGTGAAAGTGTGGTGAACTTACGCTTTGTTGTTACCCCTCCGCCGGAGGATAAATAATAAAAAAGCGATATTCTTCCTGCTGGGGAAAACCCCCCAAAACTATGCCGGAGATATCAAAGAATCACCTGGCGCTGTCCTGAAGAGGCGTTCGGATCCCGCACTCTCCGGATAATACTCTGGCCGTCAGCGCCGCCGCGACCGGCGAGAAGGGTCATGCAAGGTGCGAAGGCGTTGTTGATGGCCTTTAGCAGGAAGTCGAGCCTTCGCACGCAGCGTCGATTCACGTACACAAACTACCACAACGCGTCACAATAAACAGATGGGACAAAGGCGCAAGGCGACAGTGGGACGGCGAGCAAGAGAGACAGTCAAGATCAGGGCGTTTATTCATAGCGCGGAAGAACGGGTGGGTAGCGCTCCCTTTTACGGCTATATGTATAAGGGGAAAATATCATCAACACCAGAGGCAGTTGTCCTGTGGACATGTTTATAATACGTAACCTGTGGGCATGTTCAGAGTGTTCAGAGTACGTAACTAGCAGCAACAAGACGCCTTTGCGCCAAAACGAAACCGCCGTATAGCCCCCCCCCCGACGCCACGAAGACCATTCAACCTTTGCAGTACTGAGATAGCTTCTAGTGGGACGCTATTAGTAAATGAGAATGAGCTAGTGGCTAGCGACAAACACAAAAAGTGGTTGGTCGTACGAGACCGAGCATCACCTGGAACTCCTTGGACCAATGACAAGCTGTCGACGATGGCGGAGACAAGTAGCCGGTTATTCGAAATTGCTTGAAGTCGAACGTCAGCTGTGCGTTGGAGAGGATAAGGAGGAGACGCGACGGCGTAAGGACTAAGGATGGTCGGTTCGTGGGGTGAAACTTACCTGTGCTCTGCAATCCGCAATTCAGTAATTCCGTGATAGGAAAACACGAACGAAAGGCGTCCTTGAGTTTCAGTCGATGCAGCTGGGCCTACTGCAGGGCTCATCCCTGCCACGCATCATATCGGTAAATTCGGCATACCGGCCTGAAAAATCGAGAATACTGAAACCAGACCAGACCAAGCCAAGCCATTTGTACCTACCGATCTCTTAGAGTTAGCCCATAGCTGACCATACAGTTTACATAACAGCAGGCAGTACCGTTCGGCAAGATAAATACTGTACGCTTCGCTCGTTTGAAGCACTTCGTTCACCTTCCGCGCCGTGGAGAGCTTGTCCGACGAAAACAGCTGGGCGAAGCTGCGGGTAACGCTCCCCGTCGCAGTAGCCCTCACCACCTGCTTGGACTTCGCTGCGGGTGGCGAAGCAGGCAAGCGTAGACGACAGGAATCGTTGCCGAACACAAAAAAAAAAGTTCACGGCGCCGGTCTCGTTGCCTAATACCTGGTAGTTGCTACGATCGATCATTCAGGAACGTTTTCGTTAAGGGTCGACCCCTGCGGAGGCACTGACCAGAATCGATGACGGTGATCGCGACTGAGTTGTTCACGAGCGCCACCCTTGCAACCTGCTCCTTGATACGCAGCATCTCTGTCACCTGGGGTATTGGCAAGGCGAGGCAGAAGGGCTGACCTGTGTAAAAGCGATTCGTCAGGTCATGACGCCCGAGGGAGCGAAGGCACCATAATTTTGGGACGTAAAATACCGATAAACAGCACGCGGAGTCACAAAGGCATGGACAAAAAAATATAAAACGGGAAGGTTGAATTTGAGCATCGCGAACATACTGAATGATTCGTATGGCCACCCAGGCGGCAGGTTGCAGGTGCAACACGGTCAAGGCTGCAACCCCAGCACGTTATTTTGATCGGGGCACTCACCTCGTTGGCTGCCTTTCGACGCACGGGCCATTTGAAAAAAGCGTCACGCAATGTGACGATAGTGCCAGTGCGCAGGGGTTCACGTGCGGGCCCAAAGTGTAACGTGTGCCCCTCTCGAACCACCTGAATGAACCATCGGAGCATTCACATTGAACATTTTTTTAGAATAATCGATCGTCGAACAACATCTATCGAAGATGCTGATGACCGAGTGTACAAGTCGCCGTTTCCAGAAGTCTAGGCGGGCGGTACACACCACATCGCCACGCCATACCCACACCACTCAACCTATGTAGCCCAAATCAGTCTGTGCTCCAACACATATTGCGGCGACGTAGTTCCCCTTGCTTGGTATTCAGGCATAAACCCTGGCAGCATCTCATGCAATGGGACACAACGGAATAACACGATAACGGCGCCAACTCTGTGACTGGAGGTACAGCAATTGACTGAAAGTAGCAGGGGCGTCGGTCAAGTTTGTCAACGTTTTCTGTTCACTTCTTCGTTTTTTTTCGGATTTTTTTTTTAACGACCAACAGATCCACGCAATGTCAACATCAGCAACTGTTGCATTATTGCAGCGGCAATAGGGTAGACAATAAACAGAGGACAAAACCGGTCGCATCGGTGGTCTGGAGGGAAGGAACCGTGCAACGTCTTGAAAGTACCCCATGATTCTGGTTAGGAGGTATTTCGATGAAACTTGAACTCCAACACATCGCGCCGTTTCTTGAAGACTACGGCTATGACGTCTACCGGTACGTCACAAGGGAATCACGCCGGCAACGCCTACTGCAGTATTAATTGCGTGAAAACTGGTGTATCGAGGCGAATCGACGAGCGTTGGGAGTGCTGAATCTAATGGGCGCAGGCATAAAGAGGCAGGTACCGGGGTAGGCCAGGAGGACTATTTGAAGCGCATTATGTACTCGTAAATATTTTCAGGACAGTAGTGCATATTTTGAACCGGCGTCACAAGGTAGGTACGTATCCTCTCCCAAAACACTATGGTGTCAAAATTAGAGCCGACTAGCCGCGTACGCTTTTTCGTCCAAATCAAGAACAGCAAACGAGGAGAACATGGCATACATCAGCGAATCAACATTAGCAGAGGTACAGCGCTCCAAGAAGCACTCCAAGCTACGAGTATATACGAGCAGAAACAGCGAGAAGAGCCCTGTAGATTCAACACATGTTCGAAGGAGACGTTCAACAGCAGTCGACTGCAGCTCGGGTTGCAACAAACTGCAGTTGTTGAAATCAACTGCAGTTCACGTTGCCGACTGCCCTTGTGTACCTCTGCAGCTGCGATACAGCCATAGCTGCAGCTATCACAAGGTGCAGCCGTAACCGCGCCAACTACAGGTTCACCAAGGCGCAATCCTGATGCGTTGCTGTCACTCGCGTCACCTTTGCGTGCGATTCCTTGCCGGCGCAGCGACTCTGTATCTCGATCAGAGACGTCAATCCAAGGCTGTACAGAGCTTCGCCGCGAAAACCGTATGTGCATGCGCGCTGCATGTCTTCCGCTGATCTGGCCTTCGACGTCGCTGCGTTCGAGGAAACAGGAAAGAGGAAAAGTGAGGATCGCGAGGGAGAAAGAAGCGAAGACTCAACAAGGGCAGCTGATCCGATCTTGGTGCGATACGCAGGCCAGCAGACCGGAGTGGCTGTTCGAAGTTACGCTGGTCACTAGAACACAATGATCAGAAACACCCCCGGTAAAAACTACCGGTAACAGTTAGCGGATGTACGGTGCGATGTTGCTGGCACGCCCAACTCGTACGGCAGTGTACCTGTAGACTACGTACGGATATGGTGCCAGGTACAAGCGCTTTGCTCCACCAGTCTATGAATGAATAAAATAGAGTCAGCGCACTGAGGTGATCGGGTTCAACTCAAGGATTACCTTGTACGAATTGATATTACAGATACACAGACCCATCGCTCGGCAGGTTGGAGAACACAACTGAGTTACGGGGTCCACTTCTTCCACCATAGTAAGGGAGGACCACGCACTGTTGATAGGCGGCTTGTCTATTAATAGCTCTCACCCCGGGCTGAGGCAACAAGCGATTGTAGCTTCTCCGCTGGGATGCCCCCTCCGTTGTCGGCGACAGAGAGGCGATAGGATGGCAGGTCAATCTTGATGTCCACGCACGTTGCACCCGCATCGACGCTGTTGGAAAGAACTGTCACGGAGGCAATGTGATACGATCATGGTAGTACCGGGACAGGAACACATGTTCAAAGCGTGAATGAATGATCGCGTACGACGTTCAAGCTCAACGAGTCAACGAGAGAGCCGGACATATCGCTCAAGCAGCAGCACGTATTGCCCCTTGGAAGTAATTGCAACAGCACGCGGAGTACTCACGTTCTTGCACTGCTTGAGACATACTAGAAACAACAGCACCAGCCCGGACTCCATTAGCAGTAATCTCCTCGATCCTCTCTAACCCGGCCATTCCCCCCCCCCGAGGCCTCGCACGCATGTTGCCCAATTGCTGCGGCGTGGTACCAACGGACCCACGTTGCGCTCCAGACTCAAATCTCCCTGCTCTACCCGCATCCCGTACCCTGTACCGTATAGCTCTAATAGTGGAACTCCCTTGTCGACCTTGGACCCAGCAGCTATCTTTGATCTTTGATACCCTTGGTATATACGTGGTTCCACATCTCCACTGCTACTGTTCCGATGGACTCCTTGTGCGTGACTTCACTTCTGCTTGCTCTGTACTCCCCAGCGAATGCCTTCGCTCCCACCGCTCTTTCTCGAGGCAATCCACGATCAATCGATCATGCGCAATTACGTGTTCAACTGAGTGCAAGCAGTGCAACGAGATACAGGTGCGACCAAAGATGTAGATGTCAGGAGACGTCATTTCCACCCCATGGCAGACGGCAGCCTTGCCTTGACATGCCTTGCCTGACACCAAACTAATAGGTTTTAGTGTGGAGCACTCGGTCCTACATCCTTGACAGCGCACGAGTTGCCTTGCGTGACATGCCCCCTGACATCTTTGGGTGCGACCTCTGTTGTGTATCAGTATGTATCAGGTATGTACCAGGCAGTCTGCTGCTGTAACTATTAATACTATTATATAATATCAATACTGTCTTATCGTAACGATCGAGCAAAGAAGAGGGCACCGCTGCTGCATCACGGGATGCATATCCTGCTTTCTCTTGCTGTACGTAGCTCCAGATATTTTCGGTGTTTCGTTTGTCGTTGTTTCTGTGCCAGGGAACCAAGCGCAGAGGCGGAACGACGTCGCGGAGTGGGAGACCGTCGGAGGGAGCTCGCCCTTAAGGCGACGGCGATGGACAGGATGGACAGGGCCGATTTTGTCAGGGTAGCAGCAGGAGCAGCGTCAACCCTGCTGGCGACCTCCTTGGCGAAAGAATCGCTCGCGGCAGATGTGTCGGGTGCGTATGTAGCCACGGCAGTACTTCGCCAACTTCGCAACAAAGCACCGATCAGAGCGTCCAATCCTTGGAGCTATATACGTATCATGATCGTAGTATACGTCCCGGTATCTACCTGGTAGCATGTTGACAATGTAAGTTTAGGTGAGTGGAGCTCATGTGTATGGGCGCACTCCATGTGACGATGCACGCAGGAGCAGCCGCAGTTGTGAAGAGTTACGTAGAATGGTGGTGATATGCTTCGGCGGGGCTCGGACCCTGTTCAAAGCCCCGATGTTTGTTAGCACGCAAACCAAGCACAGCCCGGTCTACAGAGCACGCCTATCGTATACGACAAACAGAGAATTACTCCTTTGAGAGCACATTCTGTTTTCGTTGTTCATGTCTTATTCCCGGTTCAACACAGCAAACACCATACATATCGGTATGCGATTGGCTACCCCTGGCTCCTTGTCGCAGCGCCGGAGGAAAAATACGTGGATTTTGTAGATTCCCGTGGACTGTTCAGCTGTCGCATCCCAGCCGACTTCCTTCGTGCGGAGCGGGCCAAGGACAAGAAAGGAACGGTGTTCGTGTCTGGCAACTACAACAAGGCGGAAGTCTTGTCCGTGCAGTCGCTGACGGCGTACGAGCTTCTGCAAGATGCCGGTGAGGCCCATTGTCACCAGCATCCACGTTTTTCAATTTGAGCGTACGTATTCCAACCCTCTGTTACACCCACATGTCGGAGACAGAGTAATTGGGATCGGTGATGATTATTTTTTGCAGTAGTCCGAGTAGCGAGGGGTGTTTGACATGTGTACTCGTGGTCGACTTGCGGCGTGGACTGGGCCGTGGTTAGTTCACCCGAGGACTCCCAGTAGGCCGTCGGTTGTCCTCGCGAGAACGTTATTAATATTTGACATCGCAGAGGGGATTTCCATGGTCGTTGAGGGAATTCCCTAGTCGTTTTCTGTACGGTAAAGTGTTGATTATCCTCCGTGCCTGCTTCTTTCGATTATGCCCAACGGGCGGCATCATCGACCGTTATAAATTATCAAGTCGCGTTAATTGGATACTTTTAACAGAGCAACAGCAGTAGCGGCAGTATCAGGTTATTTAAAGCTTCGTGCTCCTCTTTTTTGTTAGTGCTAGTACACACGGCCGACTTCACGATCGATTTTTGCACTGGCGACGCTGACAGGCTTTCCCACCGTCGGAGACCTGACCAAGTGGGAGGGGCTGGGCAAGCCCAGAATCATCGCGGAGCTGCTCAAGCAGCGAAGAGACTCGGATGCGGCCGGAGGGGCTCAGGTGGAGAGCGTTGTGCTACCCGGAATTATCATGGAAGGCGACGTTCTTCAGGTCGGTAGCGTGCCGGTAGTGCTGTGGATGGAAGTCTCAAGTATTTCTGTAAAAGCAGACTGGAGCAAGGGTGGGTTTGACGACGAGTTGACGTGATAACCGCAGCAACAACGATGTGCCTTTCCTTGACATGTCCACGGGACAAGCAACCGACAATTCGTTTAATGTTGGATTGCATTGCCGCTCGGAAGGATCGGTCGATTTTCACGACGCGTACTCGGTTCCATGCATCTCCCACCCAAAATAAGTTGGCGTAATTTACGTGCTGGCTTTTACTGGCACAAGGGTACCTTGCCCTCCCAGGAAGGGACACAGCTGAAAGCTTGCGCTTGTAGTCGTGCGACGCATCACAGAGCATTCGCAGCCAGTCGCAATTTTACCTATTCCAGCACAGAGCCTGTATACTGCCAACATGTGCCAAAGTAAATGCCTTCTGACGTATCTGAGCGATGTGTTTTTGTGCGCACACTCGGCGTGCAGTTTATGCTGAAGTCGCCAATCAAGGTGATGAGGACGGACCTCCTCGAGAAAGAGCGAGGGGTGAGCGAGCTGTATCGGAACACGTACGTCAAGGCGGTTATGCGCGGAGACGGTTCTTTCCTCATCGTTTGGGCAGGTGTGTTGCTGGCGATACCCTGACAACGCAACTCTAGCGTAACGGTTCTCTTAATTGTGCAGAACGTGGCCGGTTTGAGAACCTAGCCTAAATATGAAAGTTGTTGCTGTTTATTTACTGTAGAACCATGTGGTCTTGGTCAGTTACTACTTGCTTGAGCTGAGTTGTACCAGGTTCAGAGTATGCAATCGTCCTGCTGACCCGGGCGCTGTGAGAATGTCACCGTCCTTCATCATTCATGAAGATTCGTGTCGCAACTGTCGAACACATGCAACCAACGCATCAATTAATCTTGCAAGTTTTGAACATCGACCAGGTCAGTTGAACTTCACAGCTCACGTTGAATTCATTACAAGCATATACACTATATTCCGCCGCCCGCTGCGCTCGCTCACTAAGAAGAAAACACAAAGTGAATAAAGCGGATAGAGAGGTCCACGGCTTTAGGTGCAATCTAACGATCTACAAATCCAAGAGCTCCATGATACTTTTTTTTGTAGACGGGCAGATTTCGATTTCTTCGTTCGTCTTGAGAATACAGCGAGCTGTGTAAATTCTCGACGGCATAGTGTTTCTCGCTATCTCTGTCTGATTGCTTGCGTTGTCGTGCTCTGATCGGCACGCACTTGCTTTGCTGCCTTGCACAGGGTTGATTGCGCTGTGTTGTGATCTGTGATGTTTGCGGTAGATGCTCGCCGACAACATGCTTGTACACAGCTATCAACACGTGGCCCACAAAAACGAAAAAATGGCATAAGAAGGCTCTTCTACGAAATAATGAAAAACGAAAACGGCTCGCCGGCAAGTAGTAGAATAAGGCGTTGTTTAAGTGGGAGCTCTGCGGGGCCAGAGAGTTACCAATTGAGCCCTGTGAGGACGAAAGGCAAGAAAGAAAGTCTATACCTGGTACTGTACTTATCACTGAAAGAGGCGGTGCCTATCGTTATACTACCGGGTATTAATAGTATTAATAGTTATTTCTTTGAGAGGCAACTACTACCTGGTACCTGGTGGAAGTTAATGGTTTTATTGGTTTGTGTTTTCCATTTCATATCATACCGATTTAATCAGAGTTTGCTTCTCCTGCTGGGCGCATCGGCGTCGACTCGTTCCTTTCCGTTGCCAGGGGCACTGAACACAGACTGGGATGGGGAAGGTGGGGCCAAGAACCGTTTGAAGGAAGCCGTGGACTCTTTTCGACTGGAGGGATTGACCGTCGATGGTGTACGGCTCAGTGCTGCCTAAAAAAAAAGATTGCTTTCCGAGCGAGTACTGTAGTCTGCAGTCCTTTAAGGAGAAAGCCGCTCCTGCCCAACTTTCACGTTAGTGAGGTGGGTGAGCATGAATTTACCGGCCACCCCGACACAACATTTTCGCGGCATCGGTCATGTTCCCCTGAGGTGGTCACCGTCGATAGATTGTGACACATGAGACCCTTCCTTTACAAGTGCTGCCACGTTTAGATGATACATTACTTGGGTATAAAGTAGGAACGTTCTTGCGGTGGGCGACGGGTCAAATATTTACGAGTGTACCCACGATCGGGCACAAAACACGCGAGATTAAATTTGAATTAATTTTGCAGTGGCAAAGGTTAATTGCGAAAACATTAAAAAATATATACGAAGTATCTTCGAGAAGGAGGTTTAGTCGCCCGGTGTTCACGTACGGAGTCCTTCAGTCACGTACGGAGTCCTTCAGTCCGTCAGGAGTGCACCCTCACGATATTTACCCTACACTCCTTGTGAAATATTGGCGAATGGAATGTGATAAGAGCAAAAGAGGTGTCGTCACCCTTGAGATGGAAGGCGAGACGCGTGCTGCGGTAAGGGTAGTAGAACCTTAAATTTCTGAGGCTCCTTGTTTAAGGCGCTCTTTACCTCACCCAAAACCTTACCACCGCAAAACAGATTCAAGCACAACCCGTTGAATACTCCCATGACTAGGTATAAAATGATACCTGGTAAGACGGCATGCCTTATTTGGTCTATAGCTCCCCACTGCTGTCAGTGCTGTCAGTGCCCTTAACCCTTTTACGACTGCAGTCCCGTTTTGGGGACAATCCATCCATTTTTTAAGTAGTTTTTCCCCAAAACGGAACTGCGGTTCTAAAAGGGTAAAGGGGCTCCGTCAGCCATAAATGTTTTGGCCAAACGTGCTACATACCCCAACTGTAGTATGACCCCTATTATACCACGGTCGCGAGTGAAATGCACCAGTGAAAGAAAGCGACTCTCTGTAGATATCGGATGGTGTGGCAACGTCTTGCTACTACTCGTAGCCACGATTTGTTAATTCGTTGGGACCCGCAAAATAGAGTGCTTGTATTGTTCGTACACAAACTGACTTGATTTCCCCTATACACGGCGAGAGGAAGGACTGCCTGTTCAAAATATGCCACCCGAATGTAGAACGTAATACCATCAATCAATCGCACGAAAAAAAACGAAAAAAAAAAAGTAGCGGAACCAAAAAAGACACGCTCAATGTCACAACAAAAAACAAAAAAAACAACTATTCATAAGTGGGTAAGCACGCATACAACGTAACAGCGATCCCATTTTGTTGCTGCCAGTAGGAACCCGACAGACTCTACGCAGCGAATGGCAAACCCGGCACATTGCAGCGCCTACGCAGACAGGATTGTGTTTATTGCTAGAAGCAACAGATACAATCGACGACAACAATTTGACAATCTGGCAACCATCACGAGCCAAACAAGTAACGGTACGCACACTATACGAACGGAGACGATACATTTCCAACAATATCTCGAAGGAATCGCTTCAAATTATTTTCAGAAAAAGGAGTCCTTCCGCAAAACAGTGCGTTCACCACCGCAAGCACGGAATACCCGCACTGGTTGGGGTGGAACCACCTCGAGGATTCGCGGATTTTGGTACCCCCCCCCCCCACACACAAATCGCCACCGGTCTTCGCCAGGCTTGGGCCTTGGGCGAACGCACGGTTACGTTCCACGACAGAGATGCAATTAAAGGACGGGTATTAGCCTCCTCATACCAAGGACGGGTATTAGCCTCCTCATACCTGTAAAAACAAAGGGGGCGCAGCATTGTACATATAAACACAATGTGAATATCAGGAGAATTTGTTGCTCCCCGCGTCCAGTGCAACATTTCACGTGCGTTGCTTTAGCCAGCTGTCTGCAAGAGGATGTGCTACGACGCAGGACGTAAAAAACCGGGCTTAGCCCCCGTCAATTTTCCATACCGAGATGTGGTTTTCATTCATTCAATGCATAATGGCGACGGGCGCCGTTATCTCCGTCGAGAGACGAACAGGTCCCGCTCGTCGAACCTGTAATAGCGTCCATATATTTAATAAATTCTCTAACTGGCAACGGCAGCAAAGCAAAACAGTGTTGCACTGCAGTGACATATACCAGGTATTGATCGATGGGTTGGTTGACAAGTTGATAGATTGATGGAGTGCTATCGCTGTGCGTTCTCTCCCGCTCGCCACCCGTGTGTGTACTCACCGAGGTTGTACACGCGTCGGTTTCGCAAAACTTGTCAGGGACTTCCTCGATCCTCCCCTCGCGACCCCCACCCCCTTCCCGAGGTCGTTCTTGCCATCTCTTAAAGTCCAGCTTCCGCAGCTTGGCTGTTTGACTCTTATATTGCTCTTCCGATATTGCCTCGTACGGCATCTGAGAAATGCAGCGGAAAGCGAAGTATGACAAGCAGAATCGTTCCGGTGCGGCATGGGTGGCTGCTACCAGACGGAGGACCCCCAATAAAGTATGTCTCCTCGGCACAGCACATACAGTAGGCAAACCGCATGAGGCATACAGAAGCATGATGCCTCTACGCCTCAAGCTGTAGGGTTCCGAGGCCACTTGAGCGACTGGGACTCCGCACCTGAGGAAACGCCCCGTAGTCTACCCTCGGCAGAAAGCTGACGCCCTTGAGTTGGTACTGGAAGTAGTCCAAAGCATGGGCCAGGTGTTGCCCTTCTGTTTCGGGGTCGAAGCTTATCGTGCAGCTCACCTGCATTTGTGGGATCAGGGGAATGCGACCTTTGAGTAGTGTGTGGCGGCACAGCGAATGGTTGAATATTGAAACCACGGCCGGTATACGGTGGTTTCAAGCCTTCTGCAGTACGGACACACAGTCAAGATTCCACCCGCAAGGAAAAGCAGAGGCTCGCGTTTTTGGGGAGGCTATTAGAAACAAACGTCGGACTAACAAATTGTCAGCGGCGGGCGCTACCTAACCATACGTCAAGGTTGGTGTCCTTATTCTTCTTGGCCTTGGTCAGAGTACTTGTTCATTGTTGGCGGGCCCATACTATTTTATGGTAGTGTGCCAGCAGAGCACATCGTCAATTGGCTTCAATGGGCGGTTCGAATCGTGCCCCGCGACCCATACACCGTCGGCAGAAACCCGTACTTCCCGTCCGATTGATGCAGTGCATTAAAACAGCGCGAAAATCACCTGCGGAGTGTGTACGGCATGGGACAAGTCGAAATTTTGTTTCACGGTTGCTCCAGCCCCCCCCCCACTCCTGTGCCCAAGAGATAAAGCTACGGTGTTCGGGCTCATGGTATTCGTTCGAGAATATCACCCTTCGCGTGATTTGTGAGCGAGGTTGACCACCTATGTGTAATACGTATTCAACCGAAAAAGCTTGAGCTTCTGCCAACAGCCACATCCAAAACGAGCAGTTCGGCAGACCGATCATTCGTTTCGCGTTCGGCCCAGCATCGCCACCCTAAAACTCAACGGTTACAAATGAACGTTCACACAATTCGCGGAAGAGAGCGAGCGAGCTCGACTCCGGAAACATACTTTGTCCGAACACGCGACGGCACCGGCGTCTTTCTCAACAACTGAAACGTGCTTGCCTGGTTGTCGGCCCAATACCGCTGCAAAAACGCGGCAAAGCTAAGCTGCTCCCACATGGTCAGGTCTCTCGCCGTGCGCACACCTTCGCCCGCATCTACAGGGACTTCCACCACCACCGTTCCTTCCGGGTCTGTTGCGGAAGGCTCTAGCCTGAGGTGCGTAAGCAGGGCGAACGACGTGTTATTGTAAGCTGTACTGTAGTCGCGCGTTTTCGGCCAAGGTGTGTGTTTTGTAACACGTTCTCGATTGATTTCCAATTAAATATCTCCTATGCGAGAAGAACTACCAGTCGAACCGAAAAACAACATGCTATGGCCATCAGTTCAAGCTCTGACGTTCTTCACTCGTAGTGTATAGGCCAACAAGCACGGTGAAGCCATGGGTATCCCAGTCTGACTCTCCACGCCCGCTACTGCAGTCCGCGGATTACACAATTTTGCCGAAATGGGCGCTTTTCGCGCCAGTTGTCAAGTGTCAACAACATAAAAAATTAGCTCTCCGCAAGAACGTGGTGTTAGTGGAGGCGTTTCTCCCGAAGTTGTACCAGGTAAGAGTCAAAACACACCTGTAACCAGCGTCTCGCAAAGCACCCAGTACATGAGCATCTGCTGATATCCTCACTCGTCGTAGGTAGAACCTCGACTCGGGATAGTGCATACCTTCGAAAGCAAGGAGCGGGGGCACACGCGCTGTCTCAGCAGTATCCACCACAGGGCCGTACGTGGCGAGACATACATGTTCGCACCCAAAATATGCTATCGTAGAAATTGGGTAGGTATTCGACCGGCGCGATTCTGGGGGATGAGCCACTGCCGCCTCAGGCTCTGAAATATCTCTGGGGTGCCCGTTGCTAACACGCTCCTATTTTCGTGGACGCTGTTCGACCCCACTCGAGAAGACCAAATCGAGTAGACAACGTAGAAGAAAACCCCGCAGGAAATTAATAATCAAGCCGCTACACACCACCCTTTCCCCAGCAACACAGCCGTAGCTTTTCTACGTGCGAAATACTTCCGGGCGAAACCGCTTGGGTTACGAGGACAACTGACAAACGAAACCAACCATGTGTATCGCAGATCTGAACAACGTGTACTACTGCCGAGCGTCGCGTCCCCCACGCCATACCGGACACCTACCTACACGTTCTATAAAATGATCCAATCGGACATATGAAGCATCGCCTTGTGCTGCAGCCTACCTGGGGTTGCCCCGGCCAGAAGAGACACGGTTCCGCTGGGCTTGATGCTCGTAGTCTTGATTGACGTCGGGATGTTAAAATGAGCTGTGACAGGCGCACATCACAGATAAGGAAAGCGGCCACAAATTCCGTTGAAGGGGGTTGATCTCCGGTATCGCTGTCCGCTCGAACATTTCACGAAACACTCAACAGCACACCGCCAACAGCTCAGACTCATGACTTCTCTGTCATCACGGCGGCCGCGTCGGACACCAACAGCAAATTGCACCGTCCATGCCCAAGCTCCGCGAAAACCAAAAGCCGCGGATACACCATCGCAACACCCTGGAGCTGTCTCTAAGGGGGTGGGAGTATTGGCCCTACTGAGAACGAGGGCCATGACTGCAGCCCCTGTCGTGTTGACCGACGGTTTCCTCCGCAAAGTCAAGAAGGTTGCGTCCTCTCGGAACCCGCCTGGTGCAGTCAACACTTCATAAAATGCGGCCCATTTCATGCACGCTCCCACAGCAGTGTGCCACCACACCGTGATTCCACGTCCATCTCGTTTGCGCTAACAATCCACCGACGTTCTGCCCAAAGGCAACGGGTGCACACCACGCAGGAGCGCAACGCGGACATAAAGTAGCGGGGAAGATTCGGGTGACTTCACCACGTGCCCCGCCCCTCTCCCTGCATGGTCTCACCCGAAAGCTCCTCGTCTATGTTGGACACGGCGTGGTAGCCCTCTTCGCACCACTCCTGAAGAGTCCCCAGACCCCTGGAGGCGACGAATTGAGCCAGCCCGCTCATGCTATGGTCACGAGCGTAAACCGGGTGGGGAGGGGTAGAGTTAAACCGCCAAAATAACCCCGGGAGGCATGTTGTATATATTCAATGCAACGGTGGTCAATGGAAGGAACGCCAGCCCTTCGCCAAAAGCAACGGCGGGCAAACTCCGCAGCTGTGTACTCACACGAAGGGGGGGCATCGATAGGTGTGAAAGATGGGCCGCTCGTCCTGTGATTCCAATCGAACGCAAAGATATGTGGCAAGCGTTTGCTTGGTGAGGAGAACATACCTGCATCCAATCCTGCGATTCCTGAAGAGTATCTCATTTGTTTTGTCCCAGTGGGTACCTCCCAAGGTTACCGTCTTCGCGTACATGAAGGCGAACCTGGAAGCGGGTGGGTGTTTAATAAAAGAAGACATTGTAAATTCAGTTCGAGGGATATAAAGAAACACGTACCATGCACGGGTAAACAAGAGCTTCTCCAATACAACACCAAGCTACCCAGAACAGCCACGCTTGCGTCCGCCAAGATTCTCCGAAAAGTAACTCGAACGGGAAAAAAATAATGCATGTCAAATGTTCCTATGGCTGCAGGCACAAGTCACGCGCAATATCATCTCGCCTGAGGGTCTCAAGAAAGTCCTCCAGAGACTCGTGCTTGTCGGGAAACGTTTCCACGAGACAGCACATCTCAAAGCTTTCCAATGTCTGTTCTAGACAAGGGTTTCCACCCATGGCCTTGGCGTCACGGTCGTTCTTCTCGTCTCCCATGCGTCCGTATGCCCGCATGTTTTCCAGCCATGCGAATCCTGGCTCCCCGTTTTGCTCTATCCGCTCGCAGACCTTTCGCGGAACACATCGATGAGCGACGAGATAACTCATGAGCGGTTTGCCAAAAGTGAATCAATCTTCACTTTCGAAACGAGGTAACCAACAGGGTATCAAACGCTAATGTTTCTTTTCTTCTGCTTAAAGGTCATTCCACACTCGGTACCGTTTTGAAAACTGGATAAACATGTTCACAGGCACTTGACCGAACTGAGGGCATATCCATCCCGGTTATTATTGCACAAGCTCGACCGCGCGGCTGCTATACCCCACCACCTCCGCGGTTTCGTTCGAAACGAATACCTTAGCGTAGTCCATGCCAAGCTCGGCCAGCACAGAGTTGTTGCTCGCCCAACCGAAACCGACACGGTCGGGATTCTTTTCGTAGTTCTTCAGATGGATGTACTCTTCGTTCCCCGGGTCCCCGAAAGCGATCTCTGCCGTTCTTCTCACGTTTCCGGCGATCACGCATACTCCCACCTTTCGAGAGAGAATTTTGGGAAACGGTTCCATTGCGTGCACCGAAGTGAAAAAAAGTAACGTGACGGTCCCCCCAAAACAAAGAAAGGGTCCCTATATGCATCACAGCACTAGCTCTCATATATGGCAACACTATGCTCACTGGTTTAGGCAAGGCGCTTTCCTCGAGACAGTCTCCTTATGAATGCCGCAGTAAAGACGTCGTATCAAAGCTAAATTGTATCCTGCAGCTTACGACTGAGGCCTGCGCCCGGGGGTAATGACTGTAAACTGCGGGCACGATATGCTCTTCTCTCTTGAGACTTGCAGGTAGTTACTCACGGTAGAGAGAAAGACAGGACGGATAGCTAACATCATTAGATGGTCCGAGAGCAGTGGAGAGACTTGCTGTTGAATGACGATAGCATCGTCGCTTCGTTACAGGACACCCACTCGACCTTACGACAATAGCCCCGTGTTTTTGCTACCTCCCATGACAGTGGTTCCCTATACCTGAAACATGGCACGCGAGTTGCAAGTTTAACGTCCGCATGTAATGACACCCAGAAGAAAGAGGCTGGCGCACCTTGTTCATGATGTCCACGATGGCGGTAACAGACAGAGGCTTGCCGACCAATGGGTCCAGAGAAGCCTTGACGCTAGCCATCAGCTCCACCAAAGGTGCGCTACCTTGGCTGACTCCTCCGAAACCACGAATCGGTGCTCCGGCAGGCCTTCGAAATTGACAATTGCGGCGATACACGGCCGAACTTGGGGTTGATTGAACTACCGCAGACTACTGCTTCAACTCGTCGTTTAGACATTTCAATGCTACCCTACGGTACACTACGAAAGGGCCCCCGTAGGGATGGGGCGACTCCGGTATTCGACAAGACCAATGGAATTTATTAGCTACAGAGTCAGGGAGAAGGGGGAAAGCGTAAGCAAGATATTCAGTAGTCATACTATGGGAAAAGCGTGTGCATGCGCCGCGCGAAACGTGCTCTCGCTCGTCTTCGCTGGAGGCATCCAACAATATGCGCAACTTTGCCCGGACGCTATCCTTCCTTGTGGTGCACGTCATCGGAGGACGACAGTACCCGTGCAAGGTAGTCAAGCGCCTGAATTTCTTCGGGTCGTTGAAGGAATACGAAGTACTCGATGCACAAGCCTCTGCACCCGTTGGGGTAGCTCCTCATGAGGTACTCGCTCAGGACAACGAGCAGTACTAGGCGCTCCAGACACGCTTGGCAGGCACCTCAACCTCACCTTAACCTGGAAGTGTCCAAGGCGGGCGCCTTCCGTCCAAAGAAGTACGACTCTAGCAGGGCTTTCAAAGCGTCTCGCCACCCCTCTCGGGAGTCATCTACCACAAAAGACGCCTCCCCAGGAATCTGAATGAAGGAAAGCAGCAGTACATTAGTAGTGTAGAGGTGATGTACTATGTACAGGAGCGGCACTCCGATCGCTCGGGAACGATAGACTCAAGCACTCCGGCGCCCGTGTCACACGCCTCTGGCTCACGCCTCCCTAAACCCAGTATGATACACTGCTGTGCTTCCGTGCCAAACTTGACCTTACGGCTAATACTTTGACGTTTTTGGGCACTGCACCAAACTTGTGATGCGTTCATCCCACAACCGTGTCTCGTGCAACCGCGGCTAACAATTCAACACGATACTGCGCTCTGGCGCACTCACCTCCAGACCCTCCGCACTACCAGGCGCCACGACATTGATCGTTCCCGCCCCTTTTGTGTCGAATCCCACCCCGACTCCTAGCATAGCCGCATCCATCAAGAAACAGAAAGGAGCTGTTGGGTCCTCCGCTAGGTCTGCTCAAAATTGTTCGTTTGCAACACGGAGAGGCGCGTGCGGCTATTGCTCATTGACTTGCCTTTAACAAGGCGCACAGACGTGGCCCTGCGGTTCAGGAGCAAGTATCCAATGGCGAATTACCTTATCGGCCACCCAAAATCCTCCATCACCCAGGATACACGTGAGTATTGTCGAGCTCGAGGAGCTACAATGACAGGGACTCCAAACCTCGCGAAAATAGATTACGGCGTACTCTCCGAATTGCTCGGCCCGTGACCCCTTTGGCCCCTTTTGATTCAACAGAATGAAAGGGCAGTGCCGACAGCCAAAAACAAACACGTGCTAAACTACCGCACACATAATTACACAGCAACAGGGGCTTCACCTCCCCCACCCCTCAAATCCTACAGCTCACCTTTGGTGCTGACAAACGCGCAGTTGTTGAGAGCAGCGTACAGCCGCCTTTCCCTGGTGAGATTTGAGCCCATCGCCCACAACCCACGTCCGGGTGGGAGAAATTTCATCGCAAACATCCGACGATACATCTCTTGTGCCGTTTTCTGTGCCTGAATTATGGTAAGCGCGGAACCGGGAAAACAGCGGGAAAGGCCGTCGATTTCTGGTCCCAAGTCCGACCAACAACGCGTTCCGTCTCTCGCACAACAACGCCTCCTCGCCATGCACCCGAGCACCACAGTAGTACTATTATGAGAGCTACTCGTGCGCCATCGCTCCGATCTCGAAGATTTACGGATCGTTTTTTATCGCGCCTGATGGACTTGGCAAGCAACTCACCACTGCTAAAAATGTTCTTCCTGGCGCGAATATGCCCTATCTGTACTCGTACGCGTGGGATAGCGGTGGCTCCCGCACCAGCGCCGCAAGTTCTCACGCTGGATGTGCTACCGCGCCTGCGGTGGTCTCCTGAGTAGATGAAAACAAGGCGTCAAACAACTGCGCGGGATCAAAGCGCAAGCGATGGTGGTTCGCGTACGGTATAACCACCGCTGTTCGTTGACAGCCGAGAATTTACCTCTTGCTCGTCCCACGGCATTCCCTGCGACAGCATCCACTCCTTTTGCATGCTGAAGGTCCCGTTCACTACCCGCTCGACCGTTTGGTACCTGCGGGTCAAAGTCAAATTCGTATTCAGCACGATGTTACGCGCGCTTAGCAGCGCAGTCGGTGCAGTGATTTCGCCAGTAGAACGAACAACAAGGTGTGCTGTTTGCTGCAGTACAGCGGTGGTAACGTGTTGAGGCTTTGTCTGGCTAATACTCTTCGCGCGTTCGTGTGGATATAGTGCCCACAAGCTGCACTCTTCCGCCTTTTCCGCAATTAAGGCATGCCGCACGTTTCAGAACTGCCAATGATTGTATTTCTGGCACCAGGTACCGGGTACTGTACGTGGGAACATATTATAGATACGATAGGATACTCGGTTACGTCGTACTCAATATTTGAGTCGACGTATTATACAACAAATCTGTAAAATATTTTCAACAGCTAAATCATAGGTGTGCTCACATCATTATTGAAACATAAACCAAACGTTCAAAATAAGTTAAAGCTTGAAAATAAGTTTTAGACTCTCGTACTATTTAATAGTGCTAACTTTTCAGTCTATGAAGTAACCCTATATTAGTACCAACAGTATTAATACTGCTGCAATTCAGCGTTCAACCGATCAATTGAGCCACGGACTAAAATATTCTCCACGATCCACACGATAGCCATGCACGTATATACAACCATGTACCCACCATTCTTCCCTGTCGTCGGTGTCGTCCCCTACGTAACGCGCGTATGTGCGCTGGTAGACGAGCTCCCCCAGCCCGTTATATCCGAACACAGGCTTGCTTTCTCGCCCCTCCGTGCTGACAAAATCTAAGGACAGCCGAAACGCCATGCCCCCCGCTCCACCGTCAGCAGATTTAACGCCCCCAGAAGAATGAATGCCTAGCCCATCTAGCCGCGGGCCTGGTTTGACCATTCTGGCGTGGCTAGCATCAACAGCATCACTCCCAACGTCCCCTCCAGCCGCTACAACGCGCAGCTTTGAACCGTGTTTCCTGCTGTCCAAAATATTGGGGGAGATTGAAAACAAATTTCATTGAGTTACAATATCGGCCAAGATGACAGTCCCGCGAGAAACGTGCTGCGTGGAACAAGGAGCTGCTTGGAACAAGTAGAAGGTACGCACAGCACTCCGTATGGATAAAGGGATATCAGGTAAATATCAGCGCCCGTCGACGATTAACACGGGCCAGGACTATCACCAGAGTGCTGTCACTATATTTGTTAATAGCAGACCCTTCCTTACTGCCTACGAAACGACGGCGGGAAGGACAAACGGAGACGCTCGCCTATCAGAACTGCGTCCAGCGAGTAGCGGCCATTGAAAGTGAGAACCATTTACAGCGTCAATCTCCCTTCTCCGTCTTCCGTGACGATTGCTCCTGTCGTCTTCGTCCAAGTTGCCACATTATATATCGACGAATGGCATCGACTGACGATAGCCCAACACATGGCCGAGGAAGTACACCGCCTCACCTCGTCAGTGGCCCGGCGCCCACACCACCACGGCCGACACCACTCCCTGCTGCTGCTGTTGCTGCCGCTATCTTCGCGGGACTGTTACCATTTGCAGCAGCATGTTTTTGCTGTTTACACGCAGGCTCTTGCGATAGATACCGGTGCTTCACGTTACCGAGATGGCAGGTAATGGTGGTATCTGTCCACAGACACCGTCTCAGCGCAGTGGTTGGCCCCTCGAGGCTGACTGTTCGGCCCACAGTACTGCGAGACCGACCGTAGTTGGACAACATCGAAGTTGTGGGTGCTCTGTCAAAGCGCGGTCCGCGTAGCGAAGCTCTCACTACAGGCGCCAAGGCACGGGATGGGCGATTCCCTGGCATCCCGCAAGCGCATGAGAGCATCTTGGGTTAGTGACGTCCACTTCAGCGTGAGGCCTCTCACAGATGTGTTTCGCCTATCAATCTATGCACTACTATTAGTACTCTCGTAATATGTACCATGTACCAAGCTTGACGATTTCGGGCCTTGCACCCGCCTTTTTTGTTGCCCTTGTTTTTCGGTACACAGGTCCGGGGCTTGGAAACCCGTGTCCCCCCAAAACACTGCTGCTGCGGACGATCTCACATGAAGAGCCGGATATTACTGTACTGCAGCGGCTGTATCCTGGAATACTGGCCCATTTAACCGTACGTATGTAGCTGCTGTGTATACCCGAAACTCTACTCCAGGCTCATACGAGTATAAGTGACAAGCAGGACGAGCTCTCAGTCTACACCCAGCAGCAGCAACATTCATTCGTTGAGTGAATAAAACCCCAAGGGCATTATGCCACTTCGTTGATTCGTTGAAAGAAAATAGTCTCAGATCGGCACGAACAATGAGAAAATTCAAAATTAAATGAACAAACACAGACCAACCAGACTATTACGGGGGGCCATAGTTAACAGGACCAAATATTGTAAGTAAAAATGGTTAAACATATATGTTTTTATCTTTACCATAGGTCCTGTTAACTATGGCCCCCCGTAATAGTAAAGCGCGTTGAAACATGCGTGTAGCAGTCACATAAATAAACCAGCCATTTCGATGGATAGCGGGTGTTTGGTAGATGCTTCTTCGGGGGTGCTTAGGAAGGAGGACTGGGCCCTTGCGGTCGGAGAGGTGGCAGAGGGTTAGGGGTACGAGAAGTAACTGTAGAGGTATGTGGGGGGAAGGGTTGGAGAATAAGGAGGAAGAACCGCAGGAAGAGCGAGACGGCAGGGACTCTCTCCTAGGCACTACCGATAGCAATGTAGACCAGCAACACCGCACGACCTTCTGCGGGTTGAAACATGCGCGTAGCAGTAATAAACCAGCATTTTGATGGGCAGCGGGTTTTTGGTAGATGCTACTTCGGGGGTGTGGTCGTTTTTAGGTGGACGAGATGGAGCAGAGGGATGTTGGTTGTAGTATAGTCTTCATGAGCGTCACATCAGTTCTGATTTGTCGTAGGATACTGCCGCGCTTTTTGTTCTGGAGAGTTCTTCACTTTCTGTTATTAATAGTCGTTTATTAAAACAACACTACACATTGTCGGATGGCAAGCATAATATTAATAGTGGGACCAACTCTGAATCCTATACATAAGAGATCAAGCAAAAAAAAGACATTGAGCCTGGACACCAAATTGACATTTCCCAACACCGGGCGCGCACTGCTATATACATACAGTAGAAGTACTGCTTGTACGCCATGTATTATAGCACGACCACCCTATATTATATAGGCTACTGCTGTGTATCTACTCGCACGAAACACGAGGACAGCTTACTGTAAAATATTGCTGTCCTCTCTGCCTGGTCTACACTAAGACGAGTACACAGCAGTAGTATATACCAGGTACATTACAGCAATAATTGACCGTTGCCCGCATAATTTTACACGGAGTACCAGCTATTAATAATGTACCAGGTACACGACAACAGTGTGTAGTACGTACCAGGTATCATACATGCAACAGTTCTGGCTGACGAACTATACAGTGTTGTTGTAGTCTTAAATGTGTGTCGGGCGTCAATCGCGTACTGAATGCCGTATACTTCTGCACAGACAGACGTGTTCAGCCACCATGCTTGTCCTACGGCAGAGAGTTGTTTTTTTGTAGTGGCGGTCGGCGAACGTAGAGTTGGTACATCCAAAGAGCAAGACGACAAGGAAGGCAAATCTAAACTATTGGTGTTCTGTATAATTATTATTGAAGTTAGCGCTAAACAAATTGCCCTCGTACGAGTAATAAGAACCGAAGAGAGCATATGTAAAAAGAAAAAAGGATGAATCCGTGAAAAAAAAAAAACGTGAGAGCAAAAAAAAGGTTGAAGAACCGAATCAGAATGGACACTGCTTTATTTAGAAGTTAGCCAGAAAAATACCGCCAATCCGGTGTCGAACGCGTACTGGAACGTAGTACTGGTAGCTTTGTCCTCCTCGAGTCACTGGCCACGAGGGGAAAGCGGTTTTCTTTGTTCTCGACTTACAAATGTCGGGCTTCAAAGTATATGAGGACGGCCGGGTAGACGACCACAACTATAAGTAGTAGTCAGCAGTCCTCGCTATGATGTGATTACCATCAATACATTTTATCGGAGTACACCCGTTCATTGAGCATTGTGGGATATCTCAGACCTTGTTACGCGTCACCGGTTCCATCCCAATCGATTGGAGTCCCGCTGTTCAACTCGCGAGCTGCTACCTAATATTTGGACTACGAAATGCTATGCGTCTTACAGCCACCAAGTCAAAATTGCGGTTGCGGCGGGAAACTATCACCGCAGTATGTACTCGTACGTGTATCGTATACTCGTAGATATGTCAGTCCGGTAAATATGGGACGCACGGAGTACGTCGGACCACTATTCATCGCATTGAAAGTGGCAAATACCAGGTACTAAATATTCATGTTTCGTACGAACAAGATGTTCATATGGTTGGAAATCTGGCGGCTGTCAGTTGCCAAGACAGAGGTTGTTATCAGATTAGCCTCGTGCCTTGGGTACCACACGTGGCCAGGTGGTCACCCTCAACACGATTTCTCGATTACCTGGTACACATTATTATTATTTTGTACAACCTCCGTGAGTGGTCCAAATGCTACTATTGCGATGGCGATTCTGGTAACTCGTCTGCAACAGCTGGCGAGGCCGCATCTTCGTCATCAACACGGCACTCTCCACCAGCACCGGTGCCTTGAGTCGAGTCCTGGGCTGGTTTTGGCGAGATGGCTGCCGGTACGTCGTACCTGCCATCATATTTTCAAAACGAGCACAACGATACGACCGTCATTGATGTTCTTTTGGGCCGTTATCTTTAGCAGATATGGTCGTATGGTCGCGATTTGCTCGAAAAGGACAGCAACAGCGCCTACCTGGAAGAGAACGGCAGGCGTGGGTGCACGGGGCTATCTGTCGTAATCTTCATGTTTTCTTCCAATCTCTTCGCCCAGCTTTCCACATCCGCTTCTTCGCTGGCCCATCGAAGGTGCAGAACACACGCCGGAGCTAGAACCTTCGAATCTTTGAGGCTAGCGTCAACTCGTGCGAGCACACGGGTTGGTGGTGCCATGAAGAGCTCGAAGTCGTGGCAAAACTCTTGACCGCCATCTCGGCATGCAGCCTCTAATGCAAGGCTTGCCCCGACGACGTCATAGACAGTCTGTATAAACATGAGAGAAAGCGCGATAACGTGGTAGATGAGGGAATGCGTCGCGTCTATAACAGGGTCACGTTGAAGACAGCGGACAAGAAGAAAGTGCAGCAAGCATCATGTACCAAAATAAGAAATGGTCCTGGGGCCAGGTATCGGTAGTCCTAAAGAAGTGCACGACGAGTAGGAGATGAAAAAATCGTCAGAGCTGGACAGCGATGCGATGGGCCACAAACTGACAGGCGGCCTGCGTAGCTTCAGTATCATCCCTAGTATTGCACCCCAGTGACAGCCCCGGGCTACGAAATCAGTACTCTTCCTGTATGAGACCCTCACCTTCAAACTTTCCCGTAAACTAAAGCGACCCTGCAGGAACACGCCCCCCGGCAGGCGAACACGCAGTATCACGTACGAGTAGACCTTCGAGGCCCGCAACAGCCGCAGTTTTTTTGACGCGGCTGTTTCGAATCTCTCGATATCATCGTGGCCCATTCTATCTCGCCACAGCTGCGCGACTATTTCAAGCTCGTGTTGTTGCATGTCTTCGCTCTCCTCCGCTTCCGTCAAACCGCTTTCGGATGCACCAGGTACCTCCTTACGCAAGCTCGTCTGGGGTAACAATATTGTGATGTTTCGATCCTCTATTCTCGAGAAGCGCTGCTGCCGCCTCGCCTGCCTCTCCGCGAAGTGCGCCAAGCCTTGCTCTGCTCGTTCTTGCAAGTGTGTGTGCGACTTCCGAGAAAACGCCGCTGTGAATGGGTTGAAATCTGGCAAACATGGGGTGGAAAAAAGACAGCAGCGGACGGTTGTTTCGACGTCTTAAGTTGTTTCTCAATCCGCGGCATGGACAGATAGATACCAGGCCAGTCGGAAGCTTTCCCTCAGATGGCACGTCGCGTCGTTGTTGGAGGGATTCCTTGTCGAAAATATATATGAGGACGAGATCAAGCAGATCTGAAATAATACGAATCTCGATACTGCGGTATGTAACGCCAATTAGCAAATGCCTATCAATACGTGCAACTCCTTGCAATCTAGCATAAAGCAACGGTGCTGCACTACGAGTTTAACTAACAGAGGTTGCTCGCTACGCGTCGCAGTACAAAAAAACAAGCACCAGCTATGAATGGGCCTCCAGAGACGATGAATGCGCGATAATGCTGAGCTGCAGCCACAGCAAAGGTGTTCGATACCTGGTACTCATCAACGAGGCGGACTGAAATGTTATGGGATTGCGTGGCCGTACCAAAATGGGCTCAACAGGAGAACCGAAGTGTTCAACTTCATCATGATCTCAAACGTTATACTACTGCTGTGCTACATACAGCAGTACCTGGTACATTACGGTACACGGTACGAGTACAGAAGTACTAGTGCTGCTTCAATCCGCCGACGACTGTTTTGATTTAATCGTACAATAGGGTTTCACCGTAATAGAAAAGCAAACGTCTCGTCACAAAAATTCGTTTGCGAGGTTAGGCCGCACCTCGAGCCCGGAAAGTTTCGTTTTTTGAAACGTGTTGTTTTATTTCACTTTGTACGCATATTTATATATATATTGTTGGTTGAAATATTTTTGCCTCTCCGAAACAAAAACAACTAAAATTGAGTGTCAAAGGCCGAGTGCATCGCTCGTCATCCCAAGCCAGATTTTGCATTTTTGGTCAGATAGAGCAGGAGACAGAACAACTGAAGACGGCAGCTATCGCACTTCCTGCTGCAACTTAGCGGCGTATTGTTCCTGCTACTCATCATGTCGCCGCCGGACCATGTGGTTAGGGCTCGCCTTATCTTGTGTGTGGTTTTTGAGCGAACTCGGTTGCAACGAAAATGCTGATTCAAACTCTTGCGAAGCTGCTATGTTTCGCGGCAGAATTGGATTTATTTTGGTGAGACCACCCCACGCCGATCAGGACTACGGCAGCTGCCGGATCCGCGACTCCTGAGTACCAGCAGAATCGTGTTTTCACTGCCCATGGTGCCGCCGGACAAGGCCGGTAGCGTTTGCTTTGTCTTGCGCGTGGTGTTTTAGCCAGCTCGGCGGTCTTGATAAACTGATTCCATTTCTATGAAATATGTGCTATCGGGTGGACTACGCAGAAGAAGGTTGGCTATTCTTTGTTTTCGTTTCCAGGAATTTCCCCAGAAATGCAAAAAAAAAATGCGGTGGGTCCTACCATCGTCTGGTATCATGTTTCATGAGGTTGCAACGTTCATCTGATCGAATTGTCAAAATCAGCGGCGCGCGCGCAGGCCGTCCGCTTGATCGTGCCGCTATAGGTGCCCCGATCCCTAGAGAGGCGACCGTACCTCGCGAGCGTAGCTTGAATAATTTTTGGCGTGACAAAGCCCTCCACGACATGAAAATAAACTTTTGGAGCGAAAAAGCCCTCCACGACACGAAAATAGCTGGCGATTTCGTGTAGATCTCCGCTATGTCGGTGAGTCGGCTCTGTCGAATGGACGAACAGCGCTCTCGTGGTGCACGGTGCTTTCTGCGACCAGCCATGGCCTGGCCCTGGGGATGACCCTGGTCTATCCTGCACAGTACCGAGTGGCGACACGGCGCACACAGCTCACAACATGTGGCTGCTCGATGTTCTCCGATGGTGCGAGGCTTTTCCGCGTTACGGGGACTTGCTATTTTAGGTATTTTGCCGGCGCTGAAAAATCTTCGCGAAACGCGAAACAAAATGCTGCTATCAAGAATTTTTCCTCGAAACGAGAAAAAACATTCAGTTAATATCGACCCATATCGGAGGCCACCTCGCGCCGATCACGAATACGGAAGCTATCACTCCTCCCACTGCTTAAAATTAGCAGCATCGCCCTTGTACTACTCATGTCGCCACCGCACCAAGCGGGTACGGACATTTAGTCTCGTTCTGTGTAAGGTGCTCTAGGCAGCGTTGTGCTTTTAAAACCAGTTTGATTCTACCTGTAGTACGCGCCCTCGCTTCTCTCCTCGGCTACTTGCTATTAATACTTGGTACGAGTCACTTTTTTTGTTTTGCGAAAAGACAGCAAAAGCAGGGTGTTTTGACGGGGTTTTACCCCAGAGATTTCTGTTGGTTAAAATATAGGGGAAACCGTATTCCTAACGAACAAAAAAAAACACGATTCGTGAGGTTTTCGTCATGAATCACGTTTTTTCTTGTCGTGAATCATGACAAAAAAATCACGATTCATGACGCCAATTTTTTTAGCTTTTCCCTTAAAAAAACAAAATTACGATTCTTGACTTTTGGTCATGTCTTGAAATACGCCTAATCGAGGTACTACGCAACCCACGCGCACAAACGGTGTCCGAAGGCCGGTTTTAAGGGCATGGCAGACTCTGCTTCATACGCCGTTTGTGGACAACGGGCGGCTACCCAAAGACACCGCTGGGCGCGGGCTAACGAGCATGTTCTGACCTGAAAAATTCGAGGAGGAGGAGCCACAGCTCGAAGACAAAAGCGAAAATGATATGAGAATGGAACAGGCTAGGCCGGGCAGGCGGCCTGTGAGATGGAATCTCGTGGACCGGGCTTGGCCGACGGTCGGTGAGATTGGAATCTGGTCGGTAAGATTGGAATCTCGCAGGCTGGGTCCGGCTTCGGCCCGTTATTCGAACATATCACGGGCCGGGCCAGTCGCGGTTCGCCCGATCCGGCCTGGCCGTGCCCCGCTCGCGAGAGTTGGCTCCACCCGCAAAAATCGTTGGGTTTAAAACATCAGATTTTTTACACGTCGAAAATATCACGAAACGTGACGTCTTTCAAAAGAGTAAATGTCACGGGTCGTGATCTTTTGTCATGCTATAAAGTCACGAATAGTAATTTTTTGTTTAATTTTGGGGATGTTCCTAACGAACAAAAAAAAATACGATTCGTGAGACTTTCGTCGTAAATCGTGTTTTTTTTTGTCGTGAATCAAGCTGTTTCCTATGCGGTTCGATTTCGAGCCTCAGATTTGTATTTTTCGATCTAAAAAAAGAATGCTCCTGCTTATGCAGTCCGAGTATGAAAAATCCGACCGGATATTTTTCGATTTGAGAATCCGAAGACGCAAGTCGTCTGATTTTGGCCCAAAATTCGACGACTAGGGTCATCAGATTTTCAAATCGTAAAATCGCACGCTCTCTAAATTCAACATGTTATCCACGACAGCAAACAGCAGCAGAACGATCGATGAGTTGGATGGCGACACAGCTGTATAGCGACGTTGCTTGGCGCCCTACGTGCGATCGGCGGGCATCGCGTCTCTCCGTGGCCAGACTACAGTCGGCCGGCGCAGGCCCGGGCCTAGAAACCAAGAGAAGCGCACTCGACGCGCACTTCTCCGTGGATGCGTACTCGTAGACTGCACTGCTGTGCTGCAGCAGCAGTCAGTCACATTGTGAAACACAAACTAACAAGACAGGTGGACTCTAGCGCACTCGCCACGACTCTTCGTCGCCAGACCAGAGGCAGTCAGCCTTGGCGCGGACGATTGGGTCCTACGCGCAGTGCAGCACGCCCAGCGCGTCTCATCGCGGCGCCAGATCACAACAGCAGCAGTTGGTCTCGGCGTTTTCGCTCGAATCTCTGCACGTGCAATAAATCTTATTTTTCCGCATAGGAAGATTGTTTCGATTTGCCAACTTCACATCTGAACCGCATATGAAACACTTTTTCATGACAAAAAAAATCACGACTCATGACGCCAACTTTTTCAGCTGTTCCCTGAAAAACACAATATTAAGATTCGTGATATTTGTTGTGTTTTGCTTCTACGCTTGGTCAAGGCAATACGCAACCCACGCGCACCAACGGTATCCGAAGGCCGGTGTAGGGGCATAGCAGACTCTGCTTCGTACGCCGCTTGTGGACAACGGGCGGCTACCCAAAGATAGCGCTGGGCGCGGGCTAATGAGTACGTTGTGGCCTCCAAATTTCGAGGAGGAGGAGTCACAGCTCGAAGACAAAAGCGAAATGATCTGAGAATGGCACAGGCCAGGCCGGGCAGACGGCCTGCGAGATGGAATGTCGCGGACCGGGCTTGGCCGACGGTCGGTGAGATTGGAATCTCGCAGGCTGGGTCAGGCTTCGGCCCGTGATTTGAACGTATCACGGGCAGGGCCAGGCGCGGTCGGCCCGGCCCGGCCTGGCCGTGCTCCACTCGCGAGAGTTGGCTCCACCCGCAAAAATCGTTGGGTTTGAAACATCGGAATTTTTACAATTTGAAAATATCACGAAACGTGACGTTTTTCGGCTTTTTTCGTTAGAACTGACATGTCACGGATCGCGCGTGATCTTTTGACATGCCAAAAAGTCACGAATCGTAATTTATTTTCTGTTCGTCAGGAACGGCCCATAGACCTAGGCCAATGGAAACGCGAAGTCAAAAAGTTTTCTTTCAAAAATACTGCTTTCAAAGAACAGCATAAAATATCCTCGTACCTCCGCTGTGGGGAAAAATATATGCCAGGTATATAGAAATACATACTTAGATCTCAACCCCTGAGCGTGCTCGGTTGGTACATCCCTGGCCTCTCAGAGCTCCCACTTCCAAACCGCCTCCTTTCATTACTTGCCGGACCTTTCCAGCAGTTCTTTGTTTTCTCGGTCCTTTCTTCCTTTTTTCTTCTTTCGTTTCGTGTGCGTGCGTGTACTCCGAGCACGGCATCGCGGGAGAACCCGGCACTGTCGTGGGTGTCAGCGGGTGCTGGCGGGTAGAGGGGGGGTTGCAAGGGGCGCGGTCGCCGCTTTCGTGCCTAGGCGTCGCGTGTGCCTCGAGACACGAGGGATGCATGAACGGGCTTTGTCTGGCTTCCATTTATGATTGTTGATAGAGTATGTACCTGGTACGAGTTATAAGGGTCGTTCGGGACGTCAAGCGGTGCATATTTTTGCGACCACGCTGAAGTTGAAAAAGGGAGGTGTGCAGTTTGAACACCAACGTTATCGAGCTGGCGAACGACGGCCACGGTTAGCACCGGGCTTCACGCGAGGCGGGTGACGGGGCTGATTGTGGCAGAGAGTGATAAAAGCTTTACCCGGACCGAATCGGTGGCGAGGTGGTCGCGAGAGGGGCGGGCGGCGTACGAGGCTGAGAGAGAAGCTCTGCTGTTCGAATTTGTTCTTTTCTTCTTTTTGACCGGGTGTAAAATGTCTTCCAATCAGGCAGTTTTTATTACTTGCCGGACCTTTCCAGAAGTTCTTTGTTTTCTCCATTTCTCTTGGCACGTCCTTTCTTCCTTTTTCGTCTTTCTTTTCGTGTGCGTGTGTACTCCGAGTACGGCATCGCGGGAGAGCCCGGCGCCATCGCGGGTGTCAGCGTGTGCTGGCGGGTAGAGGGGGGGTTGCAAGGAGCGCGGTCGCCGCTTTCGTGCCTAGGCGTCGCGTGTGCCTCGAGACACGAGGGATGCATGAACGGGCTTTGTCTGGCTTCCATTTATGACTTTTTGATAGTATGTACGAGTTATAAGGGTCGTTCGGGACGGCAGGATAATGTTCAAGCGGTGCTTATTTTTGCGACCACGCTGAAGTTGAAAGAGGGAGGTGTGCAGTTTGAACACCAACGTTATCGAGCTGGCGAACGACGACCACGGTGAGCACCGGGCTTCACGCGAGGCGGGCGACGGGGCTGATTGTGGCAGAGAGTGAAAAAAGCTTTACCCGGACCGAATCAGTAGCGAGGTGGTCGCGAGAGGGGCGGGCGGCGTACGAGGCTGAGAGAGAAGCTCTTCTGTGCGTTTTTTTTCTCTTCTTCTTTTTGACCGGGTGTAAGGTGTTCCAATCAGGCAGAAAAGTATTACACGAGAGGGGACGGGGATTTTTTTTCCTTTCCGAGTTTTCGGTTTCATCTTCATTGTTTTCGCTGCTGTGCCGTGCTGTTCTTTCGCTTTCTTCGTACATACGAGTACAGACATATAGAGCATATCGAAAAAAAGAAAATGTACAGACAGTAGTATCCTACCTGGGGTATCTACGTACGTACGACATCCGCGACGCGAAGCGTATGTGGCATCCGAGCTGGCGTCGGAGCTATTTTTTCCGGAAGCATGGCGGCAGAACTCTTGGCATTATCAAGTCGCCGGTTTGCAATTTCGACCTAAACTCAATCGTGGACCTCTGTCATAGCTACTCTGTCGCTTCGCATAATTTGATACCGTACCTGGTATACTTTTTTCTTTCCTGAGCGAAGCGCCTTGTATATATATACCAGGGTAAATATTTTTTTCTTCTTTTTTCTAACGGCTGCAAGCGGCTCACTTTGTTTTTTGCCAGTCGAGACGGATGGAGAACTTTTGTCTTCTGTTTTGTGCACACCAGCGCCCAATAGTTTTTTTCATCATGCGCCCGGCCAGCTCCCGCCACATGACACCGGCCATTGTGTAAACACGGTGACCCTAGGGTGGGTCGAAGCCCCTAACGAGCGCATTCCATTCAGAATTCATGACGCAGTCGTTGGTTTTGTCGATCGATGTCTGTCGAGGACTCGGAACCTCGCTGCTTCGAACCAAACATCCGCCCGAGTTTTTCTCAAGCCGATCTTGGTCCAACATCGGCCCTAGATTAGTTTTTTCGGGCTTTTCCAAAAGTTTGGAACTTTCCGTTTAAGAAACGTGCCCTAGCAAGCCGTACCTGAAAATTCTGACGGGTATCTTTGGAATTCAAACTGTTTACGTACCTGGTATGAGACCTTTGCGTTTCCATTGGCGTAAGCCTCAGGACAAGGACGTGCGTGCAATCATTCCTCGTCTCCGGGTGTTATTGTTGCGAATTGAGGCACGAACCCGAACGTAGCTACTCGCGAGACAACAGAGAGCAAAGCAGAGTTTGGTGCCATGCATATGCACGCAACATCTCCCAGGCTTCATCACCTGATTTGCCCTCTACAACCGGCCTCGCCGACTGCTCCTCTCTGGGCTGCTCATGATCGGTCAGCTCCCCGGCTTTCTGCGGTGCTGCTCGCGCAGAGAGTACTTCCAAGGCCTCCACTAAGTCTGCACCAGTTGGAGCACCTGGGCGAGTCTCAAAAGACGGCCCTTTGCCTGCACCTGAAGGAGAACACATGACGGCACCAGACCATTACATCTCGCTGTCAGGTATTACTGCTGTTGTTGTTATAGACCCAATTCGTCTCGCAGCTGGAAGCAAGCTGGCCTCTGACACGTCATGCACGAGACACCATATCGACACGCACCTTGCTCAACGAGGTCGAATCCCAAAGCGGACATGAAAGGGATACCCCCATTCACACTGCCGACTCTCTCCCAGAAGGTCTTGTTGAGAATCCTAATGCTGCGGTATCTTGGGTCTTTTGGTTCATCTCGCAGCTTCGTGGCAATCTGTGTGAGACTGTCCAGGGTGTTCGCTAGTCCTTGAGAATCTTTGCCGTGGTAGCGCATGATGAGGTCCAGCGCACTTTCAAAATTGGAGGCCTGGGCGACCCCAACCCGGAGGATCACGACAAGCACATAGCGTAGGTAAGTCATCATGGTTTTATTAGTCAGCCTACACCGAGCGGTGCCAGCTAGTCCGCGCCAATACGGAAGGGAGCCAGGCACCAGGCACAGGCGCCAGACATCAACTACAACTGGAACGCCTGCAATATACTGCAACTCCCGAATGGGCTGTTCGTGCTCGTTTCGTTTTTCGCGGTTCTCCCGTCGGCCTGCTGTTGATCGTTGACTCTACAGTTGACTCCTATGGGGTACTCGTAGGTTGGCTTTTTTTACCTTTTATTGTTGCAGCAGCTCTATGGCACACGTCATGCCCTTCAGCACTTGGTTAGCGCACTAAGCCTGGTAAACCGGAAGCATGAGCGGGCTTCGCTTTGCTGAAGCTGTCTCGTATTATCGAAGGAAGATTCAGCAGGTGATCGGAATAGCGAGTAGAGGCAGCTCTCAGGTGTCGTCGTACAACGTTGGCCAAAGCACTTGTCAGCACCCCTATTTACTAGTTCATCAAATTACACCAGTATATGCGACCGATGTATGAGCCAGTAGCGCTCATACGCATGCCGCATGCTTGTGTCATACCTGGTACATATCTCGTCCCGCAATGCGCACATTTAGTCGTATCACCCCTCTCAACATCTTGACACGCGCTTTCATCAAGTACAAAGTTCCTGCTGTGTTTACACACCACAGGCAGCAAGTGCCGATGAATATATGATCCGCAGTCATGCAATGAAGACCACCAAAACTACAGCAGTACCAGGTACCGGTACGTACTATCATACACGACCTTTAAATTTCAACAGTCAGCGTCCATTTCAGCTTTGGCGCGCCAAACCCAACAACCGCTTTCATTCGTCCTCTCGTTATGGTGCCGTCCCAGAATCCAACCAATCCGGCTCATCACCACAATCTAGCACCTCTCTTGGTGGCTCAAGGCAAGGTGGGTGCCGCGATACATCACTATCGTAGAGCGTTTCAGCTCAACCCCGAAGATGTTGACTCTAAAAGCGACCTGGCTGTCATCTTGTTGAGGATGGGAATGTGGGAAGCGAGTCTGGCCGCACTGTGCCAAGTGGTGGCTGCAGACAATGACCACTATCACGGGCATTTGAATCTCTCGGCAGTGTATTTTTCCAAGGGACAGTATGGCCTCGCTTTGAAACACGCTACGAGAGCTACTCAGCTAAGACCGAGCGACCCCGTGGGCCATCGCACACTTGGTCATGTACTAGACCAAATGGGAAACTCCGGGATGTCGTTACACCACCGCCGGATTGCAGTCCGAAGGGGGCCAGGCGCCGCTAGTGCCACACAGGGCGTGGGCGTGAATCACCCACTCGACATCCAGACGTACAAAAAGGTTGGGGTACAGCTTGTCATGCGAGGCGCAGCGGAACGAGATAACGGCCACGCATTCATGGATGCTTACCGGGCGATGAGCGGGAAGCGCGTCGATCTTGCGAATTCGGAACGAACGCAGGAGATTTTGCACAAGTCCATGCGCTGAGGCCGGATTTGACATATGCCTGTACGTATGCACGTATTAAACGTTAACGCCGTAAGCTACTTCTCCTGGGCCCCGTTGTTCCGTATCCATCATAAATGAGGTGCCAAGGGCACCATATTGTGACATTTGCCCGTACTTATGTACGTATTATGTAGTCTACTCCTCCTGCGCTCCGTTGTTCCGTGCCTGGTACTCATCATAAATGAGGTTCCATGGACACACCCTTGCCGGATAAGGAGCAAAGCAGATACTTCGAATCCGCAAAATCCTTGGGGCCAAGGCTACTTTGTACACGAACCACCCCACAAAGCCAGCGAGAGATTTCGAAGCATTTTTTTCATATCAGTACATGACTCACACGCACAAAAGAGCGACGCAAGCGGGTCAAAAAAATAGTCACGTTTGCAACTTGGTAAACTTCAATACCGCCATGGAACTTCATCAATGTCCTCATGGTGCCGTCCTGGACGGGCTCACCCAAAATACTCCTCGTGAGGCAATACCGAAAGCCCATTTATTTCTACTTCACGGTGAATGATAGGGGTTCTGTACAAAGCGAAAGTTACCTAAACGCGCCAAGGCCTCGCTCCACATTCGCGGGGCCGAAGCTCGAGTTCAGCTCTTCTAGAAACGAGGTCGAGTTGTGAACAAACGACCCCCCCAACACCACATTGCCGGATCCTAGGGTTGCATTAAGCTCCGCAACTTTGCAAGCTTCCTCGTAGGTCACTCCTCCCACCATGAACACGATCACCTGAGGTGGTTACGGCAGGAACGACAAGAAACCGTTTGGAAGCAGTTGAAAAACTGCCGTCGTCACGTCTTTTTGGTGGCGCAGACGAGCATCGCATTATACCGCCTAGCTGTCGCCATGGTTGATAGGGCATTCTTAGGCTGGTTCATCTCATTCAAGGGGCGATTCCAAGGCCAGAATGCCACGGCACTAGGGGATTTCGTGTCCGCAGTTTGCTGATTGGTTATTTTTTGTGATTGGCGCAAAATACTCAATGGCACGTGATCGTACATGACATCGTTTTCTGTCCATGTTTTTTTTGCCGTAGATGACTTCACCGCAGTTTTCTAGTCTGCGTATCTACCATAGCGTAAATAAATGAGTTGTCTGATTGGTGCAAAATCTCTGGATGACGCGTGACGTCGACCAAAGTGACATTCATTTTTGAGTTAAGGAGTTGCTCACCTCCTGGGGCTTGCCGCCGGCTTGTCCAGTTGCTGGATAAACGCTGTCCTTTAACTTCCCCTTCAACGCCGCCTCCACGGTGGTCATCATCAGCGGCACATGCTGAGCGTACACGTTCTCCACTCCCTGGCAATACCGTGACAACCCGCATACCGCACAAAACACACAGAGAGACAATTGCACACATGTTTAGATTTTCTGTCCTGCGATACCCCGCCCCAACATGATACAACCCTTCCGTCTTACGCAAAACCAACAATATTCGTATCGACCACAGAGTCTATCGTACAAAGAAATAAAGACGCCTTGCCTGTAACGTGGTGGTGAGCTGTTTTCCCAGCTTCGACATGAGGTTGTCTTGACCAAAGAGTCCCGGTCCTCGAGAGGCATTTCCTGTGTGCGATGGAAGCAGTTGTCAAATATAGAATAAGCTGCCCTAGGGATTTTACACGGTAGCAGCTGCCCAAGGCCATGCCCACGAAGTTTCGCGAAACGAACAACAAAAACAAATTTGTGTTTTAAATGACGTTCGGCGCACACCTGAGTACTGCAGCAGAGCATCGATCAGGTCCACTTTCTCCGGGGTGAGCCCCGACTCTAGGAGGCGCGACTTGACAGCACGCAAGTTACCCGTGTCTTCGTATCGAAGCGCGTACAGCATCGCCAGGCGGAGCTTGTCCGGTGACTTGATCCTGTTGGCAGCGAAGAACGACCAATAGAAATGTGTCATTTTACTGCTTGTTCGGCGATGCACTGGTCGTCAAGAAGGGCAACTTCCATAGTTGTGTTAAGCGGTCGGACTGGCAGCCATATCGTTCGAGGTAGGTCAACAATACTTCTCCTATGCAGACGAACACCCATGCAAGGGGTGAACCGTAAGCAAGCAATAGTTAATGGATACGCAGCACCGGTGCAATTCTCGTGAGCAAAAAAAACAACGCATGTTGCAACATCGGTGTCAAGGTTTGTCAAGGTTAGCGTCACCCGCCATCCCCCACTATCCGTAACCCCGAGCGCGTACACTAATCGGCTCGAACAACCCTTGCCGTACCTCGAGCCAGTGAGTTTCTTCATAAGCTCACGGTAGTGCGACACGTGATCGTCTGCACACGCTAGTTCCTGCTCGAACTGGCTGACGTCCAGCAAATGGTAGACGTCCACAAGACGAGCCAACTCGCTCAATACCGCCACGTGCTTGGACACGTTGAGAGACTGTGAGCGGAACGCCGGATACCTGTGCCAAGGAGAAGGGGGTATTGCCGTGGACACCTGGTCAGTTGGGCACAGGCACCACCCGTGAACAACGCTTTGACATGCAAAACATCCCACATGGGTTCGAGCAGATCGAGGTGTGCGCTTTTCCGGCATCATATGGGGGTTCACGCTGCGGTCATATATCGTTGAATTTCACAACATCGAGGTGGAACATCATCGGTGCCGACACCTATAATATCCCCCCGATAGCTATTACCTCCTTGGCGTCACTCTCAAGAGAGTGGAAGCGGGCGCGGGGACGTGAGCTACCAACTTTGGGCACAAATTCATCACCCGAACTGCGTACGAGACGCCCCCCTCTCCCGAATTCGCAAGGGGCCAGCAAGGGAAGGTAGCATCGTTTAGCCAGTTGCACGGCAAGCGAGTCACCTACCGCTCGAGGAACCCCTGCATGTCTTCAATGCTGTTGATGTTTTCGTTCAGACGGGTCGCCTTTTGGTAGTCGTCCATTAGGCCCTTCACTGCCACCCCGAGATCACCGAAGTTGGAGAATCGGTTACGCGCGAAGAAGTCGTCTTGCGTGCACGAAAGCACCACCTGTACAGTGGAGGAAGGAAAAGCGACCTCAGGCAAGTACACATATCGACACTCTCAATTTCCTCCTTGGGCAGTAGCCGAGCACCGTCTCCCGCACCTTGCTTGGCCTTCGGTGTACTCTGGAAGTGCTTCTATGCGGGGTGAAAAACTCACCTCTTCTAGATCTTTTCGAACTCCTGGTGCACCCTTGAGCACCACACGGTTGTCATTGAGCCCCAAGAGCTCATGCACCATCGCTTGGTAAGTCCACTGTGAAAGCAGCGGCGTCACGGGGTCGTCGCGCCGATCCAATATCAGCAGCAGGGGCCTATCAGATAGCAAAAGTGCAAGAATGGCATGGCACAAAAGAGCAGAAGCAGAACGGCCATGGAACAAAAGCCTCGGGCGAGCACAGCGTAGTCCAATGTTAAATTACATTATACCTATGACGCAGGCGCAACCGGTCATTGACGACGTTGACGTCACAAATTGCATCGTTTTTTGCCAGACACAAATGGTTCGACAACGCGACCACCTATAAACAGTACAATCGGGAGACAATAAGCACATTGGCAGAGGCGCCTCCTGACAAAAGCGACAAGGACTATGAGTTCCCACAAAGAGGCGACGCAGCTGTTCACAGTAGAATGCCTTTTCTTCAAGTACGTAACACCTGCCGACTTTCACCCCGCAGCCAGTACCGCTGTTGGTAGACTGAGCTAAGCGCGGGACGACTCCAGCTCACCCTTGCTGTCTTCGGAAATCGAATATTTGGTCGGCCTGGATTTGTGCTGACACGTCCATGGCCAGCTGGCGCGCTGTTGTAGAAGAACTCTGTTACCACAGGAACAAAAGTGCGACAAGCGCCGAAATCAGTAGGAAACGATAAATCGTATCGGGAACGCAATCAGAAAACGGTTTCGCCAGTCGAATGCCCACTCAACGGGCCACAATCTTCGCCACACCGATGCAAATGTTGCAGTCGACGGAGCTCCGACATTGCATCCAGAGAGGCGATTTTCTCCCCCCATCATGCACATACTCCAGCATGAACTTGTACGTATGCACACTGCTGTGGCGACCAGGCAACATTCTGTACTCACGCGGTTGCTTCTCAAAATCTAACTTCCGCAACGGCGAACATGGCTTTGAATCGTTACGACGATAGTTTTCTGCGCGACAAGCTACCACCAGGTACTTGGCTTACGAGTATACGAAAAACAACGATATTCTGGGAATACGAAGGGCGCCGAAATTTGTGATACAGGCTCAGCTTGGCATACTAGCGTATGCTATCCTCTTGAGGATCCACTCCCCCCCAAGGTTGGAATCTCACTTCCAAGTATGCCTCTAACGCGTAAAGCCCTGCCCCCTCCGAAACCCTTTGAGCAACGCCACAAAATTCACCCTCAAAGGTTCGGGCTTGCGCCGCAATTGATGCATTGGCACACGCACGACAAACGAAGGGAAGAAACGTACCTGGTACTTTGTGTGAAAATAGCGCCAGCGAATATCTTCGGCCTCTGCCTTGATGAGGTAGGCATCGAGTTATCGCCGACCTACAGTAGTAACAACACTTTAGTTTTGTGTTTGACTCCATTCACGTCCATTCTCCGACACACCAAGGCCTCTGTTCCCTACAACTCCATGCCTGCCCGAACTAAGTATTCGCTCCGTGCATAACGACGTACGTGGAGCGAACGGGTTTTTGCTTTCTGGGCGAAGCCTTCGGCAAACGTCCACCCGGTTCGAACGGTGTGGAGCTAAACTCTCTGATTTGTACGCCGCCGCCGCTGTCTGGGGATACAACATGATAAACCTTTGGCATCGGCCATTTCAGCAAGGGAGCTTCGTGGTTTAGCCCGTCGCAAACGATGCCTCCATATATCCCTGTCGCCGGTATGAACGAGAGTATCATCCGGTCTGAGATTACCGGCAGTGCGCATCAAGGTCTGAATACCCAAGCCGGTGCTGATGCGGTCGTTGTTGCTTTCATTCATCCTGTTGCCGCCGACATACTGCCTTTCTCTCGTTATCTTGTCTCTAATGACGATGAAATCGACACACCAGTACTTAAGAGTTTTGTGTCGGGTTTGGCTTCTGACACGCGAGTTCCTCCCGGCAATGAGGCAAACATCCCCTCAACATTCTACACCACTCACCGCGTATCGGATGGCGGAGGGCTTTTTCTTTAGCGCAAGCAACACCGACAGAATCGCATCCCTGTTGCGCGCGAGGAGGGCTTTGGCCGTCGCAGGGGGCCTCGGGAGGGCGAGCTGGAGGGTTTCCGGGCAGTTGGCCGAGAAGAAATCTTCGTTCACGGCGCAGAACTCCGCGTAATATTCGTGCACCTGGCGCACGACTGACAACGAGGAGTTCTCCACCGATGAGTGCTCGACCCCTCGTAGGACACAAGCCGGCGCTCAAAGGCCAGCGATGCTCCGTGCACCTGGTACAAACTAGATCGTGCTTTGTACGTAGTTGTTGTGTGCCCGGTTAACGCACATACCTGGTACCAGGTATTCAACAGGGGGATATGAACACGACCTGCCAACATAATCAAGAACGTTTTTGTACTGCTGCTATGTACTACGCGTACGTACGAAAGTCCTGGCGATGAAGTCGCTCGATGATGTGGAATCATACACCCGTACCTGAAATACCGCATATAATACTGCTGTACATACGAGAGCATCATCACCATCTAGGTTCTACAAGTTTAACTCAGTTCGGGAGGTGTGTTGGCACAGGCAGCACAACTGGTGTCGACATATCGTTTCGTCATTGAGGGAGTGCTGCTGCTCACCTTCGTGCTCGTCGGCGGCTGCGAGCTGCTGCAGCAGTTCGTGGGGACAGATGCTGCAAAAGAAGACATGGTATTCCGCGAATCTCGGTCTCGCTATTTCGGCACACAGCGTCTGAATGTTCTCTCTTGTAGGGCGGATGAAATACACAGCCTTCAGGTGCTGCATCGGCTCGTGTTCTGCATCCATCCTCTCCACGAGGTACACCTCCTTCTCGAGGATTTGGGACTGAGAGTACACCATTGCCACGACCTGCGTAGTCACAGAGTCCAACAGCAGCACCTTCATCCCTGCACAAAAGCGGCGCACATGTGTTCGTACAGCACTGCTGTTATTAATAATATCGATATGAATAGGTAGCTTTAGGGGAGCAACAACTTGCAATTTACGGCGATGAAAGAACATTCTATGAACACACCAGAACACACAGGGTATACTCATCGGTCAAAGAAAACACCCCTGCAGCATTCAGACTTACAGGAGCCAATGGTGAAGTCGAGCTTGGTGCGCTCTCACCTGAAATCTTGGGGTCTGCGACGATCTTGTCGACATAAAAGCGCACAGCGGCCGCCATGTTCATCGTCATCCTGCCTCGAAACTCCTAGCGGAATTGATCCAACCGTTCGAGGCAAGAGCAACGCTCGCCGGTTTTAGTCGGTGGTGACAATCGAGAACGAAGCCTCCCGGTTACCGGGTCGCAAGATGAACCAATGCTAAAGGCCAGTTCAATGAAGCAGAGAGCTGAACGGAATTGTTGCACGTTTGCAAGGTTCGTTCTCGGGCCCGTCGGGTGTTTCACGAGAGCTGGAAGCTTTTGCGTTAATGTTGTGGTTTATTTGTATATCGACGCCCACCACACACTGCCTGCCGCAGCTACCCGTCTTTCCTGCTCCTTCGGTAGCCTCAACAACTCAGGTGAGTCCGTGGGATGGGATATCTAATGGGAAAAAACCCAGGACGGTCGTACTGATGGCTGGGGGAAGGGCGTGCATGCTAGTTAGCTTCTATATCGAAGCACCTCTCTTTACCGGCCTTTTCTTTAGTTGATGGTGTTCCGTGAGAGGGTGGTGCGGAGCACAAGGCATGGGCGCGGTCTGAGCCAAGTGGGGACTCGGTTATATATGTATGTCGGTACACCATGGAAGCAGTCTGTCTGGGCACAGAAGGATATATACCCCCTGAACGCGTCAGTTGGCACTACCGCCAATTTTGACCGTGTTTGGTCTGCGCGAACGTACACACAGCATTCGCGTGGGCTTCGCCTCCTCTGTCTCGAGGTAAATACGCTGTTGGCCGGGGATGCGCGCACCCGTGGTGATCGGGTGGGCGCGCCGATGGTGAACATAACCACTGTGAGCGTCGTCTGGTTCAAGCGCGTGTTATCTGCAGATGTCCGCGCCATTGTTCAGGCCTTCCATACAGTTTTTGGGAAGCGATCCATATCAAAGTAGCAGTCCGCGCACCCACAGCCATCGGCAGCGCGTTTCCTTCCCTCTGCTTGGTTCGTGTTGGCACGTCGGTACTCCATCAATTGTGCGTGTTGAATATCTAAATAAGTTGTAGGCCACTTTGGTGGCGTTGGAATGGTGTGAAGTGTGCAGTCTACTGCGATGACTCAAGGCACTGTCCTCTCTCCAACGAAAATCGCAGAGCGAAGGCGATCCAATATATACTCGAGGAACATCTTGTACGTCGGGATGTTTTCCTAGGGACAGTTTATTGAGCTTGGTTTCAGAGTTCGTCTTGAGTTTCGTTCGAGTTTTCGCGTACATCATACGACTCGTACCAATCTGTCCGAATATTTGACCCTTTTAGTACCGCAGTTCCGTTTTGAGGACAAACTACTCATAATTTGACTGAATTGTCCCCTAAATGGGACTGCATTTCTAAGAGGGTTAACCCCTTTAGCACCGCAGTCTCGTTTTGGGTACAAACTACTTGAAATTTGACCGGTTTGTCCCCAAAACGGGACTGCGGTTCTAAAGGGGTTAAGGACCGTTTCGGTACGAATTTGAGTACGTACTGCTCTACCAACACATTTCCGGACAGAGTTCCACTGCTTCATACCAGTCTGTCCGGCAATGTAAGGACTGTTCGGGTATTAATATACCAGGTACCTGGTACATAACAGGTACCTGGTACATAACTACCAGGTATCAAATACCTCTTGCATTTCCGGACAGGGTGATATTTTGCTCCAAGAGTGCTCTCTGTGAAATCTGAAAAAAACGCGTCTTGCTACTCTGTACGGGGCTTGCCCGTTGCTGCAGGCAAAAGTCCCAGGGCTCGACTCGAATCCACAGACGAAGCTACTGCTGCTGGTATCGTAGTGTGGCGCTGGTGTTGTTGTCGTCTCGCTACACGCACGCTCACGAACCCGTGCCTTTGGGCTCTCTGAGTAGATGAGAATACGAAGAGGGACTCGGCGGACTGCGCCGGGCCTGACCTTCTAGCGCTTCACAGGGACAAAGCGCAAGCTCCGAGAAATAGCACATATCACAAATACACCGGTACATCAGCCTGGTATTGGGCCGCCCTCTGCAGCGTCGATTGTCTGAGCCGAGCTGCAAAAGCGGTCTCTGTGTCTGGCGGGCGCCACCTCTCGGCAAGCGGCGCGATGTTGGCAGCCGCCGCCACAAATCACCGACGTTAGTCCCAACAAAATCCTATAAAACTCGTGTTTCTTTGAAGCTACTTGGCCGGATTTTCATGCATGAGAGTATATTATTGGTTGAAGTTAGCAGCCAGTAGCAAATAAGGGAGTTCCGAATGCCCCCTACAACATAAATACTCCTATCTGGGGTGCCAGGTACGAATGGCTACTCGTACGTACATACTCGTGTAATACGCGTGAAGGTTGGTACCTACTACGGTACACAGCGGCGGCAGTACTCACAGCCGTCCTCAATTTGATGGAAGACACAGCAGCAGCCTCTCCTCTCCCTCTGTACATATACCACCTGGTACGTAAGAGAGGATATAAATATGTACGAGGCTCGTGGATAGAAATACCTGATTACTTCCAAGATTTTATAAGTTCAGTACTACTGTGCAAAACACAGTAATAGAAGTACACCAACCTGCTTTAAAGCGCTATATACAGCGGCGCTGGATACTGGGTCCTTTACTTACTCGCACCAGGTACCGGGATATCCATGAACTACTCGTTGTTTGTATAGGAGGTGTGCGATGCCGCTCTATGACTCTGTACTCGGTGCGCTTCTAGGGCGGTGTCAACTACCGTCTACTACGGCCGACAATTATGGGATCGGAAAACAGAAAGTTGAACAAGTTTTCCCCTTTGTGGTCGTGAAATCCACACAGGGCTCTGGGTTCTTTTGTTCTGTTCGAAAACCTGCCCGAAGCAGCAAAAATATGTATTTGTCGACACAGCTCACCGTCGCCACCGAATGCTCTCCTCATGGAGCAAGGGTCACTACGTACATCACTTGTATGGTGTATGCCCCATTGAGAAGAGAGTCGTCGCTGGCAACTTTGAGAGTCGTAGATGGTCGTATCTGGAGATTTCGCTTCGGGCCCCGTGGCCTGATCCATTTCTGGATCAACTTTTGGCTGGTCAGAACAGGTAATTTCCGATCAGAAAAATATTATATAGAACTGGGTCCGGCTCTCACATCCCGAGCGAGACTCCAGACACGGACCACCTACGGCCCTGATACTTGGCAGCGAGGACTCTCGGAGTAAAGGGGCATACATCCTTGGAAATTTCAATGTTATCCGTGCTCTATGAGGCAAGGACTCGTGGCGGCGGTTGGTGCCGTATGCGAAAAGTTTTTTCTGTGGACAGCGTACGCAAATGGATCACCCCTACCGACGGGACTGCTCTAGGGTTTTTGTACGATGAAGGGAAATCCTGCTTTATCTTCTGTTCTGCGATTTTGTAGTTGTCGGTGCGACCGCGCAGCAGTACGCCCAACAACTCGTTGCACTTGTATACAGCGCTATTAATAGTGTACCAAGGTACCAGGTATCACGCACATGACACCATTCATACAGCACGGTAGTACTGGCAGGCCGTTGCGTTCTAAGTATTATACGCAAGGAAATTTGTTGTGCACTACGAAGTTTGAAGAAGACCGAAAGACAACAGCAGCAACAACAACGTGGATTTGGATGGGAAAGCGTATACGTAGGAGCTGAAAGGCACCCGTGTAAGAACTCCCTCCCCCACCCCGAAAATTACCTTCTCACTTCGTGTGTACTTCAGTATATGATGAGGCACCCACGAGACAGTTACATGATATACCCATTGCTGTCTTAGGATATGGCCACACAGGTAACACAAATGAATTCACTCGAAGCTGTCATCCATTGAGTGTTCGCCTCACAAGCGGTTCTCGGTAGGATGCAGCTCATCGTGCATGCAACTGGCCCAACTCCCGCTGCTGTCTCTGGAGGTGGCCACACCAACAAAACAAATCAATTTATTCGAAGCTTTCATCCATCCGCCTCACACGAGGTTCCTAGTAGGATGCAGTTCACCCTTCATGTCACGCCCATTACCCGGTAAAGCACTCAGGAGGCAGTTTCATAGTATAACCACTGCTGTCTTCGGGAGTGGCCACACCAAAGCGGTTCTTAATAGGATGGTCATGCTTCAAGTGACTCGCCCAACACCTCACGGCGCTACTTTTTTTTGGAATCTCCACGAAAACTGTGCACAATTTTCGAGCACAGAAAAATGCAAGCGTACAGGTTCACGTTCGTTGCGAAATCTTGGCCCCCACCGTATCCCAGGCAGCGATTCGCAGCTTCGGACGAATCTGAGTGTATGCCTGGCAGCGGTCCGTTATTTTATTGCCCCGGTTAGCGGAGTAAGGGCAGACAGAATACAACCAAATCCTGGGGTATCGAAATCTGGCATTAGGTTAAAAATAATTGGTACGACTGTATCGGGGTCGGAGTCCTTGGTATAAGGGATAATGGTCCACAATAAAAAGCTGTGGTGATGCGACGGCCGTTACGATTGATCGCTATTTTATGGAAGATGTGAGCGCCAAACTACAGCGAAATACGTATTAATAGACATCTATAAAACTCAAGAGAGGGTGATATTTCGACTCTTTGCGCCGAATTCAATATCGCGATTTTCGTACACGCAAATCCCTCGATATAAAACTCTATATCTGGTTATTTGCCAGTTGAACGTGAGGTAAAACATGGGTGACGTGAATAGTCAGCAAGTCCACCAACAAACACGAAGGATACAGCATGGGATGGGCTGGAGGACGTAGCTGCTGCTGCTGCTTCTCTAGGTAGCTCAGCAGGCTACAGCGCCCGCGTACACCACTTGGCTCTTGGCATAGACGAGGCCGCAGCGCGGACGCGTTTCGTGCTCGTGCTGACGTGTCCGCCAAAACCGAAAGGTCTGGTTGGCGCTACACGGTTGTTCCCGGATAGGGAGGGGCGTGCCTTGTGTTTGGGACATGGGTTTGGGGCAACTCCGGCAGAAAGATGCCCAGCCGGAGTACTGGATGATGTGCTGGTGCCGCTGAACACGGGCATCCCGGGCATCCGCCCCTTCCCGACCAAGGGAGCACCCGTCTGCCGTACTCATTCAACCAAGTCGTGGCGGCCACTGCTGCTGTTGTTGTCCTTGCTGGCAAGGTGATGATCGTATGGCCGAGTAGAGGGGACAGGCTGTTTCCATTTTGTCAGCCAAATTCGTCTCTACCAACAAAAAGAGACACAAATATATGCTTGGGGTAAAAACACCCCAAACATATATTTGTGTGTTGCGGACCACGTATCGCGATAATATCGCCTATACCCGACGTTCGTATAAAACTCGAGAGGCACATAATTTGGCTCTAAACGTCAAACATCGCGATATTCGTGAGTTTTATATATATCTAATATTAATAGTAAAAACTACCCTCTACATGTTCGTCCCGACGTCCCCGCCTTGTTCAATCGCTTCAGAAACCATGGGTTCCAAGGCTTTGGTTAACTCCCACCCCAAGAAGTACGGCAAGGGCGGACGCCACTGCCGGGTGTGCTCCAACCAGCACGGCTTGATCCGCAAGTACGGACTCAACATGTGCCGCCAGTGCTTCCGCGTATACGCTAAGGACATTGGGTTTACCAAGGTGATACAACCGGGAATTGATCTTGGAAGATGGATTGTCTTGTGGACGCGAAACATCAGCCGTCGTACTGTAGTTCCAACCCTGGGGGATTTTACGACTGGCCCGACTTCAAAGCTATTCCTGTGATGACCTGCGTTCTTATTTTCTAGTAATGTCGAAGCTGACCCGAAGCGATGTATTGGTATCTTCTTTCGGGTCGGAACTGTGTCTGATCATCAGCGTAAGTACTGGCTCATTTTCTGAGCGGATGGGCTTCTATCGATTTAATATACGTTTACTACAACACATCTCTGTTGCCATGGATGATGCGCCCGCACGACGCGGCCGAGGGCGTATCGCGAAGCACTTCACTGGCGACTGCTCGTGCGTGCGTAAACCGCGTGTGGATGTCGCTGGCATGGCACATGCGGCAAGCGACTCTGTAGAGGCTGATGAGCCACTTGCGCGGAAAGTTGTTGATATACTGAGCCTCTCCCCTAAAGCACCGTTTCGACGGCCCGTTTTGATTGGCAACATCCCGATGCTTAGGTATTCCGCTAGGTACCCTAGTAAAAGCCATACATAGTCTTGCTAGTGCAGGTAGTGCCGTCTCGTTAAACAGAACAATCCTGTGCAATTTCATGGGATCTTTGATTCTTGATGTACCCAGTGGGTTCCCTCCTCTGACTGCCACACCTCATTTTTGTGGGCATGATGCGAATTTTGGTTGTTTGTTGGTCTCGACTCGACTATATGTACAATTTCCTTTGGGTGCACGCACCCCTTGCCAGAATTGCACCAGGAGACCGGAAAATAGGTCGATAGTTGCCGCACTTGGCATCAAACACTCAACACCTTGTATTCTGTCTTACTAAATCGCGGTGTCTGTCTCGTGCTCTGCCGTTTGTGCCACCTTGCTGCAGTTCTCGTAGGTGCTGTGACGTAATGGAGCGAGCTGCCTAGCCACGGCAGCGGTTGACGGCAGCAGTAGAACACGATGGGAGAGTACTTGGGGCGGCGCTACTCTTGGTTATTACTTGGCTAGGCCATAATCAATCCATCGGTTCAAAACACGGGCTTCTTTTGCGTGGCAATGCTTTGCACCGGCTTGATCCCTCACGCGTTTTGATGGCGACCTCGATGAGTACTGTCTTCATGTTTTCATGTTTTCTGAAACTCCTTGTGTCTTATGCCATAAAGATTTGCACGAGCTTCGCGTTCATTGCGTTTTTCTCTTTGTCAACAAACCATGTACTCGAGGTTGCCTCAATTACCGTGAACGCGAGGTAACTCGGGAATTTCAAGGACTGTACGCGTACCTGGTATCTGGTACCTGGTATATAACAAGCCGAACATCCGCATGACCGGGTCTAGGTCAAGTGACAGCAGTCTGTGGTCCATGCTTTCGTTTCTCGACCCTTAACAACCCATTCTTATGCCCATAACAATACTACGGTGGGTGTCCGTAACGATCGTTTGCAAATGTCCTATTCGCGTGGTGTCCGACGTGGAATATGGAGTCGAAGACGTCAGTCAGTAGTCTCGGCACCATCTCGGCGGCACTACGGGATCGTCAAACTCGGTTAGGCCGCAGCAGCGAGGAGGTTGTCAACGACGGACGCTAGTTTTTACGTCGTCGAAACTTGTTGCGTCTTCAAATGCCCGAAAGGATATATATAGTCCAGACTCTTCCTCTCCGTATATTTTATCCACCCCTTTACTTTCCGACGCAGCTCGCAGGCGGCATTCTGCACTCTAAACAAACCACGGTTGTTTTTATGGTTCAATATCGCGTAGGAATCAGCATTCGGCATTCTCTCTCCCAACACACACCCCGCTTTTCCCGAGTTTATCCTTGGTTAATCTGTGATATCTTCGAGCAAAACTCAAGACCTTTCTGGCAAACGGGGTGCCTCCCACCCGCCCCTGCTCATGACTGTCACCCCGCTTTTCCCGAGTTTATCCTTGGTTAATCTGTGATATCTTCGAGCAAAACTCAAAACCTTTCTGGCAAACGGGGTGCCTCCCACCCGCCCCTGCTCATGACTGTCACCGAACCTGCGCATTTCCAGCTGCGGCTTGGCTGTTATTTCCTTTGGTTCTGGATCTTTCTCTGTTCATATGTGGTGGTATTGTATCTTCAGCTCGTTATATACTGTCTAGCACATCGCCTGCGGCAGTTTTCCCTTCCCTTTCGATTGTTTTCACCACAAGCGGTACTCTTGTGGTCTCTCGAACGGATTCATAAAAAGTGTCGTCTGTCCGATCAATGTCGCTCGATGGTTATCTACGGACATTCTTTTTTCAAAAATTGTTTCGTTTGTTTGCTCTCTTTCATAGAAAATGTGGTAGCTGTGTCTGTCGTTTCCTTGCTATACCTGGTATATGACCATGGCATTGCATTGTTACTCTGTTTGCTGCTTAACGATGTAGTGTCTCTGCGGCGTAGTTTCGTCACCACACACACACTATTTTTCTCTCTAGGATTAAAGAATCGGCACGGGCACTGGTTGTGCTGGATGTCGACGACTAAAAAAAAAGGTTTAATTTGAAGAACATACATACAACAAACACATTTTGGAACAATGGAAGAAGAAAGCGTCCCATAAGAAAGTCAGCCACCCAAAAAAAATGATACTCACATAAACTCGACGAATTCGGTGAGCTGCCTCTAGGACTGCACTCCCGTTTTGGGTACAAAATAAACGGAATTCGAGTCAGACTTCATTGAGTGTCTGTACCCTGCAGTGCTATTATTAATAATAGAAGGGTTAAAGCCGTATGTTTTACACATAAAAAAAAGAGAGCGGACTCATATTATCCAGGTAAAATAAGAAATAAGAAACGCTGCAACCTCTCGTATTGACGAGCTCCCCTCGGATCCCTCGTGCTGGCGAGCTGCGCTTTGCAGCGAGCCCCTCTCCGTCCCTTCCTGCACGCCGTGTTGCTTCAGAACGAGCACAATCTTCCTCTTCCTATCTACCTTCCTCCTGTCGTGGTCATTCTGCTGGATTTTGCAGCGGTGGTACGCTATGTCCTGATGTGCGAGTGCATTTCATACTCTTCTATCGCCGTTGGCACTGCGTTCTCCCACACTTTTTGCACATTCTGAGAGCACTGCCGGGCAGCCAAACAGCGACGGCAGTATCAACCAAACAGAGAGAGCTTGTTCGGTGTGCCTCAACACCGTAGTACCGATAAACTGGGTACTAGGGAACACGGGGCGTTTCAGACGTCATGATACCCGTGCGCACTATTAAAATAGTAATATCTCGCCATCATATTATCTCGAGACACACGCGTCGTGCCTGAACTCCTACGGATCATTGGCCTCCAGCGCCGACAACGCACCGACCACCCCACCTCGTACGCCAAGGCCCTCAAAAAGACACAATGCGAGAGTGTTGAGACGGCCATCCGCAAACGGCGCCTCCTCTTTGCGGGGGTCGTACAGCGGACGACCAATGAGCGGCTGACCAGCCGGGTGATGTTTGGGACGATGGCTGGTGGAGAGAACCCAGGGCGAGGCCGAACGGAAAATAACTGGGCCCAATGTCTAACAGACGACCTCAGGGTTTTTCAAGCCACCGAGGGGTCCACGGAAAGCTCCCCTCTGCTGTTCGGAGTAGAGGCGGTGTTATGGCCGAGGGCGGCTAAGAAGAGCGGCGAGTGGTACCGGGGTGTCGTCGAGGCAGCGGACTGTTTCGTGGCGAGGTGGCACAGGGACAAGGCACGGAGGAGCCGGGAGAGAGCAGCCGCGTACTGATACAGCTGTCGACGAATGCAGAAACGAAAATATAGATTGAGTGGCTAGGTATCGGTTCGACTACTAGCTCTTACAGACATTTCCCTGTGTCTCCCTCTCCTTCGTGTTGCTTTGTCCGCGCAGCAGATATCTCTCCTTCCTGAGTACGTATGTTTTCCGTCTGGGAGCCTTTCTGAAGTCCTTGCGTCGTTTGTATTCTATTCCATTTCATATTTTTGATTTTATTGTCTTTTTGTTGTTTTTTTGGTCTGTCTTGCTTGTTGTGTTGTTGTGGTTATCGTACCCGGTACGCTGGCATTTCACTTGCTTTCACCACATCCAACTCATCGATCGTTATGCTGCTGCTGTTTGCTGTCATGAATAACGTCTTGAATTTTGAAAGCATGCCATTTTTCGATTTGAAAATCTGATGACCCAGGTCGTCGGATTTGGCGGATTTTGCCAAAATCCGACGACTTGGGTCATCGGATTCTCAAATCGAAAAAAATCCGGTCGGATAAGCTACAACAACATTCGATGATAATCGACGAGCAATGGGAATGCTGAACCCTATGCGCGACAAAAAATAAAGGCACGTACTGGGGGGGAGAAGGGACGACACCTGTGACCTCGGCTTGTCGAGAAAATCGCTGAGGGTAAAACCTCCTACAAGTAAAAGTGATGACAAAAAAAGAAAGAAAGTGGAATGGTCGAGACAGTCACACAGGGTCGTCGTATACCAGGTATGTAGGAAGTTTGAATGTACCACGAGTGCCGTACAGCAATAGTGACAGCAAAAGAGCGAAGGAGCGGCAGCTTGCCTGGCTGCGCGGAACATCGTCTCACTACATATCAGCATTTCGTTGAAAGTGCGTCGGAGCCCGGAGATCTCGGGTGCTCTCTTACCCACGGCCCCCCTGCTGCACAGCGAAGAAGAAGAAGAAAAAGTTTGTAGTCTGTTTTTCATGCACCCACACCCCTAACAGAACACGCCTCGCAAGGTGAAGAGGCAATTTTCTAGATCAGCATGGCACGCGCACGCGCACACGCATTTCATCTTGAGCAGAAGCGCAGCGGCAGATCCCCTTTTCTTGTCATACGACCAACTGTTTTCCTCCAGCGTTCGCTTGGATCACCATGCGGGGCTTTATCATCGTGGTTTGCGCCGTGGTGGCTTCGATGGGGCGAGGGTTTATCGTTGCTCCCGGATTGAAAGGTGATACACATGAGATACTCGTCACAGCACAAGATGTCCCAGCATCGGCGCGCTGGTCCAAACGTTTCACCACTGCCAGCGATGGTACTGCTGTGCAGGCTGGAGTCATGCGACTTTTGATTTGGTTCACGTGTTTTACTTTTCTCTCAACTCGGCGTTCCTCGCGTGGCAGGTTTAAGTCCCAGCCCCCGACTTGCGACGACGTCGGCACCGAGGTCGTTATCCTCATCCGCTCTTCTGATGTCTTCAGCAGGTATGATAAGTGATGCTCCTGGCCGTGGTCCGATTTTGTCATGCACACCCGCTGGTCTCGACATCTCCTAGATTCATCAATACCTGGTATGTTTTTTTCGTTCGATGTGCCGAGTGTGGCCATGGCTCTGATGCTGTTCGCTGTTTGCGGACTGCCTACGTATAAACGCTCAATACGGTGATCTAAGTTCATGAACATGTCACGGGGCAAGGGTCATGAAGCGGCGAGACACAGGCTCTATCTTTATTCGTAACGTTGCCGCGAGAGGAGGTTTGGTGCTGCTGTGGACTGACTGACGGTTGCGGACTGACTGTTCTCTGGGTTGGCTCGTTTCCCGTTCGCGCTCGATTATACCAGTAACATTGTAACACCAAACGCCCTGTTGTCCACTGCGATCGCTGAGACAGCATGAACATATCGGTACTCGGAAATGCAACACGGATGGTCTCTCGACGCAGCGGTTGTGTCAGTATATATTAATAGTCGAAGTCAAGCAGTCGCCAGGAGCGATGCTCCGGAAGGATGGCGGAGACTCGCTGTCAATCAAAATCAACCTCCGTTTTTTCCGTGCCGGGGTACTTCTGCCGCATGTACGTACTGCTGTACTGCTGTACCGACGCCGTTGGTACAAAGCTGCCCATGCTTCTTCGTTTATCCTCACACTCGTACATAAGGCGTACACAGTGTACGAGCGTAGACGACGCAAGATACCTACGTAGTCTGGTCGAGTCAGTGTTTTTTGCGCTCCCAGTGGCAATTTTTGTGGGCTTTTGTGACTCGAGATGTACTTCAGTACCAGGTAGCTGTGAAGAACTTTAGCGGGAATATCACCCAACTTTCATTTCACCATTTTGAGAAGTTCATGCGGTGTCACACGTTGTACGAGCCGACGTCGAGTCAATCAATGGAGAGCTCGTAGAATGGTACCAAATACCCGGTATATACCTGTGCCACATGTCGATCTTTCGTAGATCTTTCGACGTGCTTGGTGTCGCAAAGCTTTGCTTACGAGGTATGTTTACATGTTGATGTTTTCATGTTGATATTTACATATATCTACCATCTCTCGGCATTGGCCTTGGACACGCCAGTGCGTTCGTTTGCTGACACTCGACCGATGCGATGAGACACTGCTCTAGTATTTATAGTAGCGCTGCAGCTTTTCCACTGCTCGAGAATATGACAAGTCCCCCCCCGCTTTTACGCCCTGGCCTGTGTTCGCCTTCTGGTGTGTTTCGTGTCATGTGTTGAAACTAGTCGAAGTCGAGGATGAGGTGGTGGAGAAAATCGTCAACATCCGCCCCAAGGCGATGGACCACCTGCAGGAGTTGAGACAGAGCCAAGGAGCTGAAGGCGACATATTTTTGCGGATGGGCGTTCGATCGGGAGGGTGCTCGGGTTTGTCCTACATTATGGATTTGGTCAAAAAGGTGAGGGAAAAAACCCGCTTGATGAATGGCCACGCTGTGCAGGATAGTGCAGGTCTCGCCCAAACCCACCCACATCGTGTTGTGGCCGTGATCAAATTTGAGTCCGGACGTCCGCAAGTCCCGATGCTGGTACTATACATGTACTTGACGCTGCGTTCTTGTATTCTCCGTTAACCGTTTTAGTGGTTGTTGTTATCTCGTCTGCCCGAACTCGGAAAACAATTAATTAAGTCCATTGCTAATAGTACGAAATAGTCCCGTACCAAATATGAAAAGGGGAAGCGACCATCACTCCCGCACCCAACCCCTTCTATTCACTCCTCTAGTTTCTCATCTCCCAGCTCTCTCCACAGCAGCTGCAGCAGCACAGTAATTGCACTGTCACGATCGTCCCGCACACACCCAACGCGGCAGCAGCAGCAGCCGATTAGCAGCACGGCGGTGCGAGCTATTTGCCAAGCACCCAAGTTGGGCTCCGGGCGTGCTTGGAGCGCAACGCTCGGGCGCGGTGGCACCGGCAGGCTGCGTGCCATATATTTATACCGATTTTACTGATATGTACTATACCTGGTATTGAGCGCACCAATAGAGTATCCGCAGCAACTTATACTCGAAATTAGTGGGAAGAAGCTGCTCGCCTCTTGCCGTGTTGCTACTGCAGGCAATAGTACTGCTGTAGGACCTGCTGCTGCTTCTGCTGCATGTTGCTGCTACCTGTTTTATGAGGCAACGTTATATGCCCTGTAGTATTGGTGTACACTGCACGAGAGCTAAGAATGACAGCAGTTGGCCACCTGCCGATTCTGTTGGACATTTCTTGGGGTCGTGACTGGGTGCCAATTGAGTTCAATTTCGTCTTCGTTGGCTATTTGCTGAAAAACGCTGCAAGGTTTTTTCACCAATTACGTCTGTTCGCCGTCTAGCTTAAAGGGTCCATTGTAACGAACGACCGACAACTCCGGTGTTGTTGCGCTGGACACTCGTGCTCGATTTTGTATAATAACAGGAAGAGATCACGGAGGACGACATGGTCGAGGAGTACGACGGCTTCAAGTGTGTAATAGACCCCAAGAGCGTGCTATATTTGTTCGGCCTGGAGCTTGACTTCAGCGATGCCCTTATCGGAGGGGGCTTCCAGTTCCAGAACCCGAATGCGGAGAGCTCGTGCGGTTGCGGAAAATCTTTTGGGGTGTAAAATTGGAAACTTGTTAAGGGAATATGTGCCGCATGTTGGATTTGCATCGGTGGGCATCACCTTCCCGACTCACAAACTTGTGGTTTGTCTGAATTGGGTTTGAAGGTCAAACGAGGCGGTACCATGCATGCGCAAACCGCAAAAAATGGCTCCCAGGCATTTTGTAAAGAAGAGGTAGAACAGTCATGTCCTGGGGCTAGTGGAGCACGGAGCGCGATTAATGTTGTGCGATAAAGACAGTGCATTTTTATTATTTACTGCGACAGGGTGTAGCGCTACATGAAAAGTCAAATGGTATCCCTCAAGGTCTAAAGTGGCACTCGCCGAGATCTTATAGTTACCAGTGTAAGACGTGTGTCTTGTACACGGTGCAACGGTTTCAGGGTGCACGCCTTTTGGTTGGTTTCGATCGTCGTGGGAATACGAATTGTTTTTTTGTCTTCCGATTCTGGTCAGATGTGATGTGGTATGTCCCTCAGTCGGTACACAAGCCAACCTTTAATTAACGCTGGATGCATTGTTTGCAGGGCATCAAAACATGAAGGAGTGCACTCGTACAGCGTGGGAGCAGAGATGCCGACGTCTCGATCGCCCCCTTGCGATCGTAGCATGTTGTGATTTTGGTAGGAGCATTGTGTCGTCAGCAGGACGGCTACGTATTCACCTTCGGCCTGCAGTGACGAGCATGAAGCTGTCGATTTTATCCAACGTGTCGCGCCGCTTTGGCCTGTATCGCGCATTCCGCACTTCGAGCGGCACATGTATGTACAATAATACGGCGTACACTCGCCGTTGTTGTATACCTGGTACCAGGTAATCCTCAAGCTAGGATATTAACCGGTTTGTGATGCCAACATTCGGGGGCGGTTTATGTGGAGTTTGCTGAGGGTCCAACAGCAGTTGCTCGTTGGAATGCTTTCCCGAAGCGTAAACAGTACCTGGTATTTGTTAGTTTGATCCCCATATGTGTAGAGGAAATGGCACGATTCAGGGACAAGGCCTGTTGCCAAAGCAATCCAGGTTCAAACAAGTGCGTCGCCTAAAAGTGTTGGTTTGGGGTGGTGCCACTGAACTAAAACTGTTCCCGCTTATTTCAGTCATGACGTTCAACTTCACAATAAACACATCCACAATAATCTACGCTTGCAGCGGACAGTAAATCGATGAAATTGTATCGTTTCGCCATTGCATCCAAGGTGGGATATTGATCCCTTCAGACAGTGCGCTAAGTATTGGTGTCGAGTGTTGCGTCGTTGACTGCGAATGGAGCAAGGGCAACCTTTTCTCTGTTTTGATATTGTTATGAAAAAAGTACGTGGACATTCTCTGGGTTGTGCATACTTTGAATTTACTCAAAAACCTTCCTGTTGACACTCACCCCGGCTGCGACCAGTTATGGGAGGGCGTTGTCACCGCGGGCGCATTTTCTGGTGCAAGCGTTGCATTTAGCGCCTCAATCCGTACCCACGCCTGCTGTTGTGTTCAACCCTATCCTTGTTAACGTAGAACGGGCCTCGTATCTTCCTGGACCCGCCGCCGTTGAATTTCCTTGCCACCCACTGTCGGGTTTCCCCCCCCACTGCTTCGTGAAGGTCCCCCCAGCGGCTTACACGGTACAGCAAAGTCCCCTCGCCGCCCCCCCCCCCGACATACAGGAAAAGTTTTCTCTTCAATCGCCTCCGCCACTAATAGTAGGAGCCCTTTCGCTCAGGAGGTGGTTTAGCCCCTGCTCGCTCCCGCCTACGCGATTCCAGCTTTTCTTGCTGGCCCTCTACGTATTTATATATACATGTCCCTCTCCCGGACCCCGTGATGATACTCCCGCCGACGCAATTCCAGCTTTTTTTGCTGGCCTTTCTCCTATTTATATACATGTCCCTCTCCCGGACCCCGAGATGACACCAACCAGTAGGAGTAGTGCAGCATCAAGAGCCACCAAGCACAACATACACGAATGGGATTGGAATACAGGGGGACGAACACGTTTGCTCCGCCGACACCTCATACGGTCCCGCTGAGCTACTCGCAACCAATGACAGCGAGAATCCTGGCATCCCCCTAATACTCGTGGTTATCTGAAGGTATGTTCGGCTAGTACTAGCAAAAGGCTGACAACCCTGCGCGAACGCCATCGTTCCCTTGTTTATGATTTTCTTATCCGCCCCTCCCCCCAGCCTACCAAGCCACCAATCGACCACCCAGGCCCAATGCTATACACAAAGCGTCTGTGGGATAATGCCAACATTACTTGTCGTACGATCGCACGGATATCGTCCAGCACACTTTTCTATCCGTGGGTTTGCATAAACTCTTTGATCGTTTCGTCAAATACCTCCGCGTGCCGGGCGTGCGAGGAAGCAGATTTTGACATATTCCAACATTGGACAAGCTGATGTCGAAGGCCCGGCCTCTGTCCTTCCAGAGAAAACCAGCACTCTGCCTCGATTCTGGTCTCCCCCACCCCTCGAATCCAACGACACCTGGCCTGGGCCCGCCTCGCTGGCCCAAACATCTTGCTTGCCCCCGCTCCGTCCTGTCTCCTAGGCCAATGGCACTGCCAGCGCTTGGGGTGCGTACGCCTTCTCCTCTCCCTCTTCTGGTCACCCTTCTACCCCTCGATCTCTCCCCCACATCTTCCCACCCCCCTCGCTTGTCCAGCCTCCTTCCACCTCTCATTCATCTCATTTCTGCTTCCCGGCCTCTTCCCGCCCCCCTCCTTCCCTAGTCTCTATTTCCCCCCCTTCGGCCTCTCTCCTTCCTGCTCCTCTCCCTCCTCTACCTCCCCTCCCTCCTCCGCCCCCCCCGCCCCTCTCTCCCCCGGCCACTTCTGCCCCCTCTGCCTGGCATCGGGCCTGACTGGCACCCTCGGCCATCTTGGAAGGAATATAAGTGTAAGCCGGGAAAGTGATTGAGGAAGGCGTGACCATACTCGATCATTTCGGTAAGATGCACACGCTATAGGCTGTTACACTTGGCAGCTTGCCGTCCTACAGCTGTGTTTAGAGTATGCTGCTGTGGAAGATAATTGTCCGATGGCTGTCGATCAGCATTCTCCAGCTATTGAAACGTTCAACAGATGGACATCTTCCGAATAGAAACTACTGCAACATATCGTGCCAAGACAGTAACTGTACTGTAGGCCGTAGTCGTCTTATGTACAAAATTCAAGTGCAATAACGTTTTCTCCACGCTCATCGATCCCTTCTCTTGCTCCCCTACCTGGCCTCCTGTACCAGAGAGAAAGGTCGTGTAACTCGCGAATCACGCCTTCTTTTTCGCGAATCTCCACTGCGGTCAGTTCGTTCTCGAAGGCTCGTGGACGGGCTTGTGTTTCGGCTTAAAAATCTAGCGTGTAGTGCGCGAGGTCACCTGCGCCGCACGAGTTGACAGCGATCAAAGCGGAACGGAACGGGAGGACAAGAGACGCGAAGAGCGTGAAGACACAGAATGGGGAGAAAGGTATGCCCCAAAATTAGCACATCAGTAGGATGTGCTTCCGCAAGCAAACCGACTGTGCAAGCAGAAACAAATCCTCAGATAGAGTGGGGTACATTGATAATATGTGTACTGCTAAGCAAAAGTTCAGTCAAACAGTACGACGCGGTCCTCCCTAACCCCAACTTGTTCCTTTTGTTCGGTCACTGTAACTCAACTCTCCACTGACAACCGATATAATATTAGGACAATTCCAAATATCCTGCTGCGCGAGTTCCTAGCGACAGCTGTATTATCATATCAATACCCGTAAGTACAATCAGCGATGGACACCGTCATAGATTAAAAAAAAATGAACCACTACAGGACGCGTGGTGCCGTCATCCCAACCGTTACTGTAGACAAATAACAAAACCATAGAAACAGGTAGTCAGCGCTGACAACAGCTCATTGGTTATGGTGCTTATCTAACCAATCACAATCCCGGGTCGACCGGACCTCGGACGTAGTCCACGCCTTGCAACGAATGCTAATATTAATAGTACGAACTAATGACAAAAGTGTACCATATTCAAGGATGAGTCGCGGGGTCTCTGGATGTCCTCATGCAGCGGGTTGTTCTCCCAGTTTGCTCCCCCGAACGCACCCCTCGTGCACCTTCCGCCACGTGTTTCGCAGCAAAACCTCTGCGTTGCTTTCTCGTTGGCCAGAGCTGATGAGGATAGCGAAAAATACGGGGCATTTAGTGAAGGCAAGCTGTAGGGAGCGCTACGTGGTTGTTTCGTGTCTCAGCACAAGTAAACAAGATGAACACATGGACGCCGTAGCACAAAGCCTGAGGCCTTGGCGTCCACGCGTTCACGATGGGCGATTGTTGCAAGCTGGCAAGCTGCTCCATGCGAAATTGTGCGACATACGTATTGCGCTCGATATTATGCTCACTGTGGTTCAAGGCATGCAGTCAACGGAACTGGTTTGACGCCCACAGGAAAAACAGTACGGACCAACATCGTTGATTCATTGTTGTGACTTTTGAATCATACTTGTAATTGCCGTTCGAGTACGTAATTCAAACAGAATAACAATTGCCAAAGCGTTGTTCATGTCGCGTCAGGATCCTTTGGGAAGGGACACTCCCGATAATTCCAGCCGCTTTCCGCTTTCTATTTCTAGCTGTGCACTCGATTGTTCCTGTGCAAGGGCTGCATGAAGCAGAGTGAACCAACGCAAAAACAGGAAAGATAGTATGGGGGGTAGAGGTGTACCCCGGCGAGTACCCGTCGCAAACAGGTACTCTGATAATTCTGAAAGTGAAACCCGAACCCGTCGCGGGTACCCCGGGTTTTCAGACGAAATCAAACGGGGTCAACGAGTACTCGGGAACCCCGGGTACTCGGACAACCCGGGTACTCGGACAGCCCGTTTTCGTTTGCGGTCATCGAGGGGCATTACGAACGGACGACAGTGCATACTACGGTTCGATGTCGAAACCAGAACTATAACCATCAAACAACAACGGAGTATTCAAAAATACGAAATACGAAAATACAGTAGAAATTAACGCTATCGATTTGCCTCTTCGTGTTTGTGTGCACGTTGCATGTTGTACATACTACCTGATGTATACGTACTCGTACGTCGTATCTGGTATTTTTTCGCACAGCTGCACAATATGATGAGTATGTGTACCGATGTAGAGAAAAATGTCGTGTTATACGAGTACAGCAGGAGTGGTGTGCAGTTGTGTATGGTTGCGCACGAAGAATCAGATACCCACACTACTACTTTGTATGTATGCTGGACGAATAAGCACATTCAGGTAGCGAAAGACAAATTGACATTTTCTGCGCAGCAGCTACTATTAATAATGAGGCGCTCCCACGTCTCTACGGCGGGCAGGCGTTATGGCGTGAGCAAATCAAATGAGTGCCTATGAGTATACATCGGTAGTAACCCCTCCCACCATACCGAAGATAATAGCATAACAGACACGCGTATGAAAAATAATCAGTGGGAATCCTCTGTGAAACCCGTACAGAAGGCATGGGTACAGAAAAATGGATAGTACCCCTGTGGGGCCCTAGGAACCTCGTTTTGTGTCGATTTGAGAGGTTTCTGAAGGTATTGTGAGACAAAGTAAACGAGGGACATGCCAAACATACGGGTGCCCGGGTACTTGAATCCGCCGAGTACCCGGGTTTTGGTCACCCCCAAAACCCGGGGGTTTCAAGTCAAACCCGTACCCGATACGGCTTTTGCCCGTCCGGGTTGTACCCGCCGAGTACCCGGGTTTCGATCATCCGGGGCTTCAATGACTACATACAGGCAATTGTGCCCACGAAAGTACTATGCTTGCAAATTAAACATCAAAGCCAACAACCAAACGATCAGGATACAGCAGTAGTAGCCTGGGACGGGTTCCAGGGACCTTTGCATGTTTGGAATAGCTTGCCCGTTACATGGGCAGCGGGGCAAGGTACACGAACAACTAATGTAATAGATTCCGCAGGAGCGCTGCACATGCTGCACCTAAACTAACTGCAGTAGAAGGCCGATAGTACCCTGGTACATGTTTATCTATACGCACTTGCAGATCCAGGTGGCCGGCGCAGGCAGGCGCACCAATGGGCGTGGGCTGGGTCTTACGATGCCTCCGTCCAAATAGCACTGTCGTGGGACAGCACTTCCGGCATTGACGATTACCAGCCGATGGTCGATCGTCTACCATCATCGTACATACCAGGTAGAGTAGATCGGTGCCCTTATAGAGAAGCTATTAATAACATGTCTACGAAGGTACACACAAGTCTTGCGGTTGGCACCTCTCTGCTGTTCTTGTTGATGATTCCACTCGTTTGGCTGGCGATGCGCAGCTGCTAGCGGCCGCATGATCGCCTACGAACGTAGATCTCTCAGTCACAGGCGGCGGCGAGCAACCCAGGCACCCAGCACAGGGTTCGCTCATACCCTTGTGCATGTGTAGTGCTTCGGTGGAATTAAAAAACTTGCGTGTTCTGAAATTCGTCGGTAGTCGGCACTGCCATTTGCTAAAACCGCGGTCGGTCTTATCATACCGTCGGAAGCACTGTCGTTATTATACACGCTATGTCGATGGAAACCCTTTTTTCAAAAAATTAAAAAATACTTCATGTTTCCCGCGCCTCTCGTCAAATCTGAACGATAGAAGCGCCTGACCCATCAGCTAAGCGGACATGAGCGAGTCTTTCGACGAAACAGTTGGATGGATACGTCACGCCAAGGACGGAGGGTTCTGGTGGCCCGGGATATGCCTCAGTACTGATGACGAGGGCAGCTTGCTCGTAAAGGTAAGTTTAAACTATTTTGAAAATTAGACCGGCACGGCACAGCTTTGCAGGATGCAGCAGTATCCAAGCATTGGTTCACCGGGGTCAGAGCTATGGGCCATTCTTCCCTAGGGTCAGAGTGACTTCGCCCACACCTCGTGCGCTCACTGAGTCTGGTGTCCCGCTGCTATGTCCTTGCAGGATGCCCGCGATTTTCATCACAACCGCTCCAAGTCACGACACATTCCTCGGAGTGTCTCGTCAGTTCCGAAGTTTGAATCATCAGCGGGAGAGGGAGAGGTTCACCTCTTTTGGTTGCCGCACAACGGCAGTACGGTCGAGGCGACACAATGCCGCAGCTTTACAGAGATACCGACCACAGAAGGTGAGGACTGCTGTTGTTACTTTTAGTACATATACGAGTAGCTGGTAAACACACACTGCTTTGTCACGCGCTTGAAACTAAAATCTTTGTAGGTAGAGGATGAGCAGTGCCGCCACTATATACTCTCTTTTAGTACAAGTATAGTACTGCAGTGCCGTTTGGGGGACAAACTACAGCAGTACGCAGCAGTATTAATAGTAGAATTTGAGTGGTTTGCTCCCAAAACGGGACTGCAGTCCTAAAAAAGGCCCACTTTTTGAGGGACGAAAACAACATAGTTGCTGTGCTCAGGGGCAAGTGCTGCACTAAATCCTACCAGGTATATAATAGTCCACGCACAAGGTTGAACAAGGATGGTGTCAGGTGTTACAAGGATAACCCTGGGCTGGGTAGTCGATCGATATTTCACCCCTATAGCTCAGTAGGTAACACGACCTCACTTCGAACGTTTATTTATAGAAAGGCTTGCTTGCGCGTGCCTAAAACACATCTCCCTGGTTCCCCAGGTAAGGAAACGAAGCGGGTAGGTTAGCGTACAGACCTATGTATATGGTTCCGACGCTCCAAAGATCCCGCCGTCCAGAGGGGGGGAGAGTGTTTTAAGGATTACCCTGGGCTGGGTAGTCGATCGATTTTCTACCCCTATAGCTCAGTAGGTAACACCTTCACACAGGCTGTTGCATATGCGGTTCGATTTCGAGCTTCAGATTTGTATCGTTCGATGAAAGCACCTGCTTATTACTCGTATATACGCAGTCCAAATATGCAAAATCGAACCGGATTTTTTTCGATTTGGTCTAAGGCTTGTTCAGATTATACGGCTTCTTGTTGGCAGTGACTAATGACTACCAGGTACCAGGTATTTAATAATAACAAATGACAAGTTACAAGTGATACTCAAAGGGACGAGGACCTTGCTAAAGACGATCGATACCTTGACACAAGAGGTGGCGCGTGTCTCTTGTTGGCGGCATACTGTATCCTAGTATACCAGGTACCTGGTGCAACAGTACATACGAGGGACGAAATGTATCATTATAATGTACAAATGCTGCTGTGTAAAAATGTCATGTACTCATCAACCGCCGTCGACTCCCCGCGCGCTCGCTTGTTCAGGTCGGGGCAAGCGTTATGAGGAAGCGGCCAAAGTCCAGATGGACGAAATCATGTGAGGGACCCTGGGATTTCACTACGGAATTTCGACTTTATCATTGTCGACGTGACTTGAACTTGTGTTTTTGTTTAAGCTGGTAAGCGTACAAGCCGGAGCACATCGCGTGTCTTATCTCGAGGAAAAGGGAAAAAAACTATTATTAGACGGTTTTGTTTATACCAGGAACAACATCTGTGGTGTTATATGTAAGATATGCTCGTTTAATACCCGACGGCCCCCTCGCTCGCTGCACACACCTTGGACGGGCATAGGACTCGTAGCAAGTGTTGGTTTGATGTAGGATTGCCATGGCAGCTATCGTAGAGCCTAAACGGGTCAGACTCCAGGAGATGTACGTATATAGTGCGTGCGTACCGCGTCCACCCGCAATGTGTGTCAACTATCACGGTGCCGTAGGTATTTTACACCGCCGCTCGTTCACCGCACGTACCTCGCATGGGCAAAAGACTCGCAGAAGTAATACATATTGGTGTGGCCTACAGCAGTAGGGTTATGATGGAAACTATCGTGGAGCCAAAACGGGCAACTGCAATCCTCCGGGAGATACGTGTTTGCCGCTTGCATGGGCAGCATGAGTACGCGATACCGGTACATGATAGCCCAGGCAACGCCAACACACTCCTGCTAGTCCTGTGGCTGCCTATGTTGAGTGCGGTGAACGAGCGGCAGGGTGTATACAAGCGTTACCACTATCAAAGAAACACGGCCTTTATTGGCCTCCTGGAAAATCTTGTTCCTTTTCAATTGTTCTGTTCCGACATACAGCACGATCTTGAACGTATTCACGAAAACAAAAAAAAACATAGTCTGAGCGAAAAAGCGGGAAGAAAAAACGAAGAGTCATTCCACAATTCAGTGTGTCCTACCGGTCGATCACATAGACAGCCTCGTGAAAATAGCGCGGGAAGACAGCAGCACACGGCGCGCTGCTAGCTGCTCTGCCCCAAAGTGGTCAGTTGCCGCATGCTTCTCCGTTCGCCCGCGAGCACGAGAATTGCCGTCGTCCTCATCGACCAGATTTTTCGCTTGATTCAAAGGTGACCGAAGATACTGTATTGCTGTTGCGTATCTGCGCGATTAGCCTGCGTTCGATTTTGCTTGCAAGCGTTTTGAATTGTTTACGATGCGACCACAAAGCTCAAACCCCACGATAACGTGGACGCTTACCCTCCTCTGGCTTGATACAGCCAACAACGCGCCGCAGGTCAGGACCTGAACGCCACAGCCCCGTTGACGCCTTCATCCCCTTTGGAGGGCGCGTGGTTGGCTACGAACGGGGAGACACCCTCGGATGCGGCCTCCTATATTTTGTGCCCATCATCAGTCGACGGCACTCCACAAGACAGCCCTGCGCTATCAGTCTCGTCCACCGTCACGGAGCTTGATCCCCCGGCCACTCCGCGAGAGCCGACCGCAGGCCTCCGAGTCCACGCACAGGCCTCGAGCACTCTTTCAGCCGACGGCAGCGATTCAGAACGAGAGCAGGGCGGGGGAGAGAGCGAAACAGCGTACGAGATGGGCACAGCGGGTGTCTCCTCTCCACAACCCGGGGCAAAGCGCTCGTGGGCTCAGACGTCACACGCACAGCAGAAGCAGCAGCATCAGCAACGCCCACAACCAATTACGACGTTTTCCACATCAAGCCAATTCCCTAGACTAGGCGGTCACCCTTCGCCTCGTGGACCGAAGTTTGGCCGTATCGAAGGCAGCAAGCAGAACCTGGCGGATACACGAATAGAGACGGGACGATACGACGCGCGCAGTGACCTGTTCGATGGCGCGGCGGTTTCTACCGAAAGATCGTGCGGGAGGCACCACCAGGGAAGCTCAGAGGAGTCGGAAGCAGTGGACAGTAGCAGAGCTGGCGGACCTATGCAAGCAAGTGTGAAGACTCTGCCAGCTCAACAGGACATGGACGTGTGTGAGATGGAACTCGCCGCGGGTGCCGTTGTATCCACAGACCGCGACGCTCCAACACGTTCTATGGGGGACGCCCCGACTCCTATGGTAGTGGCGCTGCCTGTACAAAGCGATCATTTATGTTCTGAGCACGTGCCAACCACTACGTCGCTGCCCGCTGACGACGATGCAAAAGAAGCGGCCACCTTCCTTGAGGCAGGGATAACGGGTAAGGAGCAATACAAATCCTTGTGTACCAAGCTACGAAAAATCGGGTGGAAGTGGGGTGGTCGAGTCAGCGTGTTAGGCAACGATGTTTGGTTCATGAAACCAGGAGCGACTGCAAAGACTGCCCAAGCGGGCGTGGGAAAGTTCGCAACCACGGATGACGTTGTGCACTATGTGCGGAACGTCTTGGGGGGGCGAGGTGCAACCGCGCCAGACGGCGAAGGTATTGAGGTGGCAAAGCAAGCCGGCAATGACTCGGTGGAGGAGCCCGACAGTGGTTCTCTGGACGAGGGAGGCAGGGTCGAGGAGGAGCAGGGGACATCCGAGCCAACGGAAGGAACGCCGTTAACACGAGATCAACAGGCATTGCAAACAGCACTGGAAGCTTTACATCCCTCGAAAGCGCCGCGTGTTATGAAGCAACGCGCGACGGAGTTCAATCGAGTGCTTGAGTTCATTGTATGCAGCGCCACGGATCCGTCTGGTGGCAGCTTGTACCTCTGCGGCTGCCCTGGGACAGGAAAGACGCAGACGATGGCCCACGTGCAGGCTGAAGTCCGGCGAATGGCCGCTGAGGTAAAGACAACCCGATATGTTCTGTTATTTTTCCAGCTGTAAAATTCAGCGACTTGTAGGTTGACTATTCGCAAACCATGCATTATATTGACGAAGACAACGTTTCCTGTAGTTGTTTCAAGGAAGTGTCAAACTTGATCCTCGTCGACCTGGCCGCGCACGTGCTCATTGCTGCGATTCCGACCGCTCTTTGCTTCGACTTGCTCTATGCGACGCTCCAAGCTTGTTTTTTACCCCATCGGCCCTTCCTTTTCGATCCCAGGGTGCATTTGTCTCACCGGCCTTTCACGCCTTCACTGGCACGGCCTTCACGGACCCCAACGCGATGCACAGCGCGCTCTGGCGAGCCATCACAGACGGCATGGACGTCCCTCCCAACATCGAAAAGGCGCTCAGCGCGAAGTTGAAACGCCACGGGAAGCCGACCGTGAGCTCGCCGATGGTTGTCGTGGTGTTGGACGAGATTGATCAGCTCATGACACAGAACCGCCAGGTTTTGCGCAAACTCTTCGAGTGGGCGGATGCCCCCAAGTCCCGCTTGGTGAGTTATCTGTGTTTTCCCTTGTGTGCTCGTGGGTGAGAATATTGTTTTTCAGTCCACCCTCCCGCTCTGCCTGGGTTTTTAGCGGTGTCAATCCTGCGCAAGTCCATGCATAATACGCAGCGCAGCGTGCCGCCTGCGCGTTACCGCAAGGGCGAGCCGCTCTGCTTAGCATGAACACATGCTACGATGGTCCTGCCCTGGGAAAAGGGGGTAGTCACCTTGCACTCCGACTGTGCGTGACTTTCACTTCAATCTGAACCCTGCAGCCACATGCATACTCCACGAATACCAAATCGAACCGAGAAGTGCGGTCTTATCAGCTGTGTGTGAGTAATGTGAGTGCTCAGCCGTGCGAGAAGTATCATGATGTATGTTGTCCTGCTGCACGGTGTCGTACAACTCCTTTCGGTGTCGTCCCGGTATCACAGTAAATGTGTTATACCCCACTCTTACTACAGTAGCGCCGGGCCAATGTTGTAGACATACTTTTTAGTTTGTTTTGTCCGTTTTCGCCTCTAAGTCTCAAAATTCATCCATGGCATGAACACCAGTACCAAATATTTGGTACTACTGTGCTTGCGTATTGCATGTCCTCGAAAATTGAAGTAAATTGACTTTCAGTCTTGACCTCACGCGGATCGGTTGGAAACAGGTATTGGTGGGGATAGCGAACTCAATTGAGTTTGACGTCGGCTTCTCCAAGCTGAACACTCCACCGGAGAAGGTCCTGTTCCAAGCTTACACGCCAGAGGATCTGATGAGCATCCTCACAGAGAGAGTCGGTGCGGTCGTTCAGAAACCGGCCGTCCAGCTTTGCTCGAAAAAGATTGCTGCGACACACGGCGATGCCAGGAGGGCGATCAGCTTGTGCCGTGAGGCGGTTGTCTTCGCCAAGCGCGAGTTGCAGGACAAGCTGGACACCTCAGTTTTACCAGAGGAACGGGAGAGTGTGGGCCAACAGGAGGGGGTCGCCCTCGTAACCATTCGACATATGTCTGTGGCCCTTTCGGCCGGGCGTGTTTCTCGATATGCGGACGCCATTGCCGCACTGTCCATCCAGGCACAAATCGTGTTGTCTGTGGCGGCCGCTGCCGTTTATGGTGTATCCGGCTATCGAGGGGAGCAGACTCCCGGGGCGAAAGCCGGGAAGTGTGCGCGGCTTACCCAGGGAGACTTGCACGAGAAATGTATGAACGTGTGGGGGAGGCTGCGGACCGGTGGGGGACTCAGCCAGGTTGAGTTTTCGGGGACTATCGATATGCTTGCAGCTCAGGGTCTCCTAAGGCTGAAGGGGAAGCAACTCTCGGGCGGTCGAGCACGACAATTGGTGTTACTCATTGACTTTTCGGACGTGGAGATTGCGTTAGGGGGCCACCCGTTCTTCAAGGAGGCCGTTAGTATTTGAGTTTCACTCATCGACATTGGGGCAGGGGGGGCGGATACTTGATGGGCTACGCAGCGTGACAGTGCAAATCGTTTGTATGCGCGAAGCAGGGGTGTTGGCTGTTCTTTTTCCGAATTCGTGTAGGTTCCGATGTTATGCAGTCACGCCTCCTGTGATCTCTGTGGGCACGAAATGCTCCGTGTCTCTTTAATGTTAGCCTCGTTTGTTCTACGTGGTATATAGTACTGTTTACACTTGCTTGACAGTTCGTGTCTCGTTAACAATAACCTCGTTTCCCTCCATAAAGTCCTGTTTGCATTTGCACTTGTGGGTGCCCCCAAAAATGTTGAGAGCAGATTGTTGACACGTTTCTCCATGGTGAACGGGAGCCGCTCTAAAGCGGGGGGGCGGCAGGCCACGGAGTTGCTACCATTGCCTTCATTGAATTGTGACACTATTATACTGTACAGCAGTGAGCAGCCCGCGAGCCGGTGCAAGCGAGGCGTATGCGATATTATTTCTTAAATCGCCTTTTCAGATTTGCAGCAACTCACGAGAGGCAAGCTGATAATACGTACCAGGTATACGAAGCATGTGAGTTCGATTTCGGTTCCGTCAACTACTCTTGAACCATAATTTTGTCTGTATGCTGTATCGTACGCGTCGCAAGCCCGCCATATCGAACGTAGAACCCACCCGAGAGTATCTTCACAAGAGTTAATGCAAACGTCAACAGTGACAAGAGCTTGTGCGCGCCCGTCTGTCGGTGAAAAAAAATGACTGATTTATCTGAACACCGCCGGGTATCTGGAAATTGCGCTCACTTAGTCTTGACCCACTCTAAGCATTTCACGACGAGAAGTGCACGGTCAGCCGCCTTTTGCAAACGACCAGTCGCAGGACGTACATTATATGCATCGCGCACCAACAGGGTACACATGGCAGTAACCGCATAAATCTAGAGACCTGTTGATTCAACCGCTCGAGGTCTATCCCTCCAGCAAGGCAGGATACAGGCCTTCCAGGGCAATACTCATACCGAAAATGTAGCGCTGACTGAGTACCTCAGTGGTTTGACCTCCGTATATAAAACGAACCAACAGAGGACTGTAGCCCGATCAGTATAAAACAAGCTTATATCTGCTTTACCCATCCGATCAAAGTCGTGGGCGTCGTCATATCTCGACGTCCAGCTCAATGCACTGCCGTCGCTGCTGTAAGGGTTTCTAGTACGCGTTGAGCATGTTGCTGGCCAAGTTGAAGGCACTCGTTGAGCTGTCCTCCCGATGTGCAACTGCCCCCGGGTTTGTGGACTCCACACACCTGGTGAACGAGGGAAGACACGTTTCGGGATGTGTTGAAAACAATTATTTGTTAGCGCCTTCCAGAGTACGTAAAAACGTGGCGAAAATTGAGATGCCGACCAACACCATCATTGTACTTGAAGGAGGGGAAAAAAGTTGAGATGTCACACGAATACCCTGGTACACGGGATCAATTGAAACCAAACAGTACACGCGGAAACCTTGAAGACACGTGTCCTGGGCCAGCGAATAGAAAGGTCACAATACAGGCAATTGAGGACTTCGCAGGGTCACGACAGCACGCGTGCAGCATCGCGAGTACACCGCTCGTGATCTAGCGAGCTCCGCAACGTACCAAGAGAGAAACTGCTGGTCACTCATGTATACGAGGTTCGCCCTTCCATACACACCTGCCCCGCGGCGGTTGAGACCACAGTAATATGTGTCGTCACAAGTTCCTCCTCTAGTAACGACGGGTCCGTTATGATGGCGCCGTCGAACACTCCACAAGTCAGTGGCACTGGGATATGCCGAATCTTCAGCTGAGTTGGTGGGTCTGAGGTCGCAAAAGAAAAAGCGCGACCGAATCAAACACGTATACGAACAACATCATGTTGCATCTACCACTCTGACCGGGACTATAATCACCTTCTTCAGTCTGACATGCATATCAAACGGGGACCATATTATCGGCCAGAGTGGTACCAGGTACATCTATATGATATGCTGGTATCATCATACCAGGTACTTCGTACAAGCAACGTGGGTGCAACCCTTGGCACTCTTCGATTGTGAGTTGGATGGCATTCACTGAAATACAGCTCCACAGTCTGATATAGGCACGCGTCAGCTAATGGACACAAAGCTTTAAAGGTCGTCAGAGTACCAATCCTTCGGGTACCAGCTATTCCAGCTTAATTTACCCGTGGGACCGGAGGGATTCAAGCCATTTCAGCCCCCAGGTACGCTTGGGACTGACGAGGACACCGTCACTTCAGCTCCAGGTACCCTTGGGATTGGCGGGACTCAGTCATTTCCGTCCCCAGGCACCCTTGGTACTGGCGGGGCTCAGTCATTCCAGCCCCCTGGCGGGACTCGAGTAATTTCAGTCCCTACTGCAGATACCCTAGAGACTGGGTCCTCTAAAGTGACTGGTACCGGAGAGTCACGAACCGAGTTCCGGACTGGGACTGACCTCTCTCGATTTCTTTGGAGTACTTTTGTAAAGAGGGATAACATAATACACAAAACACGGGTTTACTTTTGTTTGGCCCTTTGGATCGATACTCGCGAGGACTCAGTCATTTCAGCCCGCAGGCACCCTTGGGGCTGGCGAAACAAACATTTCAGCCGCCAGGTAGCTTCGCACTGGTGGGGCTCAGGCATTTTAGCCCCACGGTGGGGCTTCACGTGACACACCCGTATAGCATGGTCTCCATTGCCTCGGCTTCGAGCATCTGTACTTTGGAGCGGTAATTTCAGCCCCCGGGTACCCTTGGGACTGGAGCGATTCAGTCATTTCAGCCCGCAGGTCCTGGGGACTGGGTCCTCCAAAACGACTGGTACTGGCGAGTGGTTCACCGAGTGCCCAGGACAGGTACTGGGTCTCTGACGACCTTTGCAAAGCTTGCAGTTTGTCAGTGAGGGGCTTTAGCAGTTAGTGGGTTGTCGACGGTTTGAAACACAACACTGGCCCCTATTGAGTTGCTCACATAGCTCCAAGCAGCACACATGTCTTGCCGAGTCTTCCTCACCTTCAGTGAGAAAAATTTCGTCATCAATCCGCCGAGTTCGGGGCAGCTGCAACCGCATCAGCGCACCCATCGCTGCGATCAGGGCAGCATCAGCCAGGTTGCCATCATAGCTCAGGCAGACGATATCCATACACAGCTTCCATGCGAACGAGCCGTCGTCAATTGAGAGGTCCGTCAGCACCAGTGCTCCCGACCTGATGAGAGATTATTCAAGTACCAGGTGAACAGCAGCAAGTTGGTCGCAGCGCGCTTTCCAGGTCAATCGAACTGAGGTCTGCGGTGGCGTTCTTGCATAAATGCCGGTAATTATAGATCATGCTTCAGGAACTTGTCCTATACCTACCTGCCCTCGGGACTATATACGTTCTCATACAGTATGTATTCTTCACATTCAACCGTTCTTTCTATCCGTCGCCATCCAGCACAACCACAGAAAGCGAGCAATACCTCAGACATACCCATACCATAAACGTATACGTACGTAGCTTAATTTTCGCACCAACCGCATCTCGCTGTTGTCTGTTACCAGTATACCCGCTACCTTGCTAAGTACAACGATTGAGTAGAGGCTAAATACGTTTCTGCTCCAAATCCCTCTCTGCCTTGTTACACCCATTACACAATCGTAAATCACTGCGAATATCGGGCTGACCATACTCTTCGCTGTTGATCTCGAGGGTTTAGTCACACCCCACCTACTCCATAGCCTAGATCTCTGCGTTCTACCATTCGAGTAGACATGTCTGGACCGCTGTCTCTCCAACAATACGATGGACGGATGATCTGCAATATCAAGAACCCAGCTCACTCGATGATAGAGTTCTTGACGAAAGTCCCCAATACTTGTGCCTGCTCTGTTGGCCGCCCCGAGGTGAACTTGGAAGAAGATAGAGGGGTGAGCTTTACCTCAACGTCTGCAACGAAGGAACAAGTGCATCGAACGCCGTACGTGTTCGAGCATATATTTATCGTACCTGTGGTACATATGATACATACCGATATGTACATAGTCTACATACCTGGTACCTGGTACGTACATCTCAAGAACAGTTTCTGTTACATTAGGCAACTTCGTAATTTCCGATTTCAACTTGGCGATACGACTGTAGTACAGACGTACAGATGTACAGACTCCCTACAGTGGTCGTGTGTAGTGTTGACATGTACAATACATGTGACACCTGAGACCACGGCTTGTTTAGGGAGAGTGCCGCCGGACGTAAAGCCCCTGCGACTGCTCTTCGTGCTGGAACGTATTCCTGCTGTGCCTGATGGAATCATGTACCAGGTCACCAGGCAATCGTACACATCGCCAGTATCATATAATATGTGGTGTGTCATACCAGACCACGCGTACATCGTATACATATCAGGATCACAAGTGCTGCACAGATGCTCCCAGTATCTGGGAGTAAATCAAAGTATATTCGAGAGAAACCACGCAGGTACTTCGCGTACTTGCAGTATTTCGGGTTCATGTACTGCGGATACTGCGAGGACTCGCACTTTTTAAAGGTTTGGTACTGCGGATACTGGACTCGCCGTTTGTCGGAGTTCGATACTGTGGATACTTCCTGTAATTCGCCCGTTGGTACTGCTCGTACTGCGAGCACTCACAGAACCAAACTACTCTCGATATGCGAAGTATACTCGGCGTATGAAGAATATTTCGATCATCTATGCACGGTTTCCACACCTCGGATATCGTAACACTCGATAGAAAATTATCTACGTTATGCGGCCTAACGCAGGGACGTGGCCACGTGCTAACATGGTGTTAGCGCTGGAGGAGCAATCACGGTATCACGCCGTAACACAGTGTTGACTGGAAACACACGAACGTGTGCAAGCCTTGACGTTATGTTTCCGCTCAATCTCGTCCAGCTCTGGTACAATAACAGTATGTTACGCCGTAATCCGTGCTTGTACCAACATTGTGACGCAATGATCGGATTTAACCACACACGGTACGCTATCACTCTTACATGCCCAGATCGATATCTGCAGATTTACCAACATGATAGCATACTGCTACTGTCTAAGCAGCGTTAGACATAACACACTGACATCGTGTTACCCAAAAGAGAAGCGTTATACATAACACCCTAACATAACGTTACCATATCGGCCAACTCTCCTGACACCTAACATTATTTAACAAATAATACACCAACACAACAAAATGTAGTGGCAGCTCTACTAACACTACATTATTTGGACCCCCCGTCTGATTGCCTTAGGGTCGGACAAAAAAACATTTTCCTTACGGTAGCAACGTTGCAGTCTTAGCCGGCCGATACGTAACATTATGTTACGATGTTAGCCTAAACGCGGAGGTCTCTCTAACATCACGTTCCGGGGTTACTGTCAGTCAAAATCTGATTCCAGCATCCCGTTACTACTGTATTACCATATTCAATCCGGCCTGACATTATGTCACTGACTTACCGTTGGGGCCGAAGTCGTTCTAACGTAATGTTGCGACGTTAGCCTTTAGGTCTTTCGAGATCTAACATGTGTCAACTGTGTCTGTGGTAAAGCAGCGTCGCGGAATAACATTATGTAGCCATGTCATACCATTTCGCCGAGATCCCAGTAGGGGACACCTACAAAAATATCCTGCGGAGGAGAGGATAACAGGGCATCCCCGGTAAAAAAAACGCCTCCATATTTTTGAAACCCCAAAACAGGGGATATTTGGGGGGATCCCCGCAAAAAAACACCTTAAAACCGAAACCCCGGCAGTACGTTATCCATCTAGAACGTAATCTGCATACTCACACGTACGAGCGAACACAGCAGTAACATCTCGATGTTAGATTGGAGATGTACGTTATCTGCTAACGTGTGTCACTACATAAACTGCATACCTGGTAGGAGCTAACACACATTGAAATACTGTTATTAATATTAATAGTATTTTATCGTTCATGTACGCTATCCGTTTGACGCATGTTATGGTAGCAAGACTTCCATGAACACCCTAACAAAACGTCGCTAGATACGGACTGCTGCTGGTGGGGCTGATGCGGTAAGCTACAGTAATGTTAACGTTATTTTGACCGTATACGTTATCCCTCTGACGTGCGTTACGATAGCCACTACTGTATGAATTCCGCTAGTACACTAACATACTATACAGTGGTGTTATGTAAGAGTTGAATTGGTCATGATTGTTATCCGTTTAAAGTGTGATACGGTGGTAGCAAGTAAGAATTCCGCCGACAAACTGACCTCACGATACTCGCCACGGGCAGATGTCGCTAACACGGTAACATAAGGTTCATGTTTCATTGACCATGTACGTTATGCCTCCAACGTGTGTTACGATAGCAACTATTAATAGGATTTCCGCTAACACACAACACAGCAGTGTTACTCGCTATGGGCTGCTCACTCTAACCTTTAACACGGGGACACATATACTGCGCTCAAAACAGCTTCAAGGTACACTCCAACATACTGTTACGCGATCGTCCGCCAATATCACAACACACAATCACCTATGACAATGGGAACGCGAACTTTGAAAGTTTTCTTTCAAAAAGATTGCTTTCAAGAAACAGCCGGAGATATTATCTTACCGCCACTGTGGGGAAAAAGGGGGAAACTGCTTGATTTTTTCTTGTTTTTCAAACGGCTGAAGGGGGCGCAATTTGTTTTTTCTCGTTGAAAAATGTCAACATGCGACGATAGATCTTCGATCTCGACATGACCAACCCGCTTGGCGTAGGGCAAGGTGTGGATGACGGCCTCGAAGATATCAGGTGGATTCACGGTCTAGGGGGCGAGAGCTTGCCACGCGCAACTTCCTGCCCTTTTGTCCCAAACCCTGAAAAAAAGAAGTATTTTTTGCCTTTCGAGACGGATCGAGAATTTTTGCCATCTATTTTCTGCACATCAGCGGCCAATTGTTTTTTCATCATACGCCTGGCCAGCGCCCGCCGCATATCACCTGCCATTTATGCGAACACGGTGACCCTAGGGTGGGTCGGAGCCCCTAACGAGCGCACCCCGTTCAGAGTTCATGACGCAGTCGTTGGTTTTGTCCATTGATGTCTGTCGAGGACTCGGAAATTTCGCCGCTTCAACCTAAACTTCCGCCTGAGTTTTTCTTACGTCGATGTTGGCCCAACATCGGCATTTTTCGGGTGTTTTCCAAAAGTTGGAACTTCGAACTTTCCGTTTCAAGAATCGTGCTCATAGCAAGCTTGTTCTGAAAATTCTGGCGGGTATCTTTGAAATTCAAACTTTTAAAGGAAACATCGCTTTCCCCACTGGCATAGGTCTAACTAACACTACGTATGTATCACAAAATGCAGTACGAGTAGTAACGTAGTGTTACGAATTTTTTTCGCTGACGACGCCCAACATGTACATAAACACGTTGAAAATTGAAAGTGTCATGATACGTTCTCCGAGGTGTGAAATATAATATTCACTGATGATCCCACGAGTGGTACTCGGGGTTTACGCACTGCCCATATTACCAGTACTCCCGTATTTGGGCCTTCAGTACTGCTGATACTCCCAGTACTCCCAGTACATCTGTGCATGCTGTTGTTGCAGCAGTTGTAGTATCCCGATCCCAGAGACTGAAATATCAGGGTCTGTAACATCAGAATCTGCAACGCACCCCATAGATACGACAAGCCAACAACCGTGTGCGCTCACCAAGCATTCCGCACATGGGGGTGCTTTCGCTGGGCTGGCCGACTTGCAGTGTTATACCGGCGAGTATTTTCGTGGATCCCAAGCCGACCAACGCGGACGCCTGTACGCGTTCCTTAGAGAGCACTCCGACATCGACAGAAATTGGTCTCACGGAACGGAGCCCCCGCCCGTCCGGTCTGACTCCATTATTGACGAATCTTCGGTAGAAATTCTCGGGATCAAGGCGTTGAAAGGCCTCTACCTCCATGGCAAATCACGTTGTCGGCGAGTTGGTGACACGTGGGAATAGGTTTGCGAGGTTTCCTGGTGGAAGGTTTCATGGATATTTTAGCGGCGTGCTGTAGCGGTGGCGGGGGGCATGCGAACAAAGACATATCGCTTCTTGGCTGCCCATGACAGGTTTCACACCAGGGAGAAGTCCCCGTTCCTTGCACCTTCGACCAATATGAGAGGTGGGCGGGGTGGAGGCCGAGGGAGGGGCCGGAGCGCCCCAAGTCCTGGCCAAGATTTGATACGGGAGACACAAATGGATCTTGGAATCGACAAGTTTGGACCTGACCAGGTGAGCTCCGCTCTGGTCCGCTTCCGCGCTTACTTGCACTTGCCACCGCCAGGACTCATCTTGAATGCCATGAATCAACCGCGACATGCGACATACCCTGGTACCTGGTATCAAACGTATCCGGTACATTTGCTGTAGTTAGCTTTTCAAGCGGGCACCTGCTCAATGAAGTAGTGTGAAGCAAGAGTTTGAGCTGTGTGTCGTGCTTTCCCCGCATGGGTTGCGAACAGCAAGCAACGCCCGATTGGACGCTCAGCTCAACAGCGTAACAGGCTCGTTCACGACACCGTGCAGCCGTTTAGAGCTTGACGAAGGGCCATCAACCGACTCTAACTCGCGCTGCAAGGCTCCAATAGCTTCCACCTGGATTATTGATTGTAGATCATCGTTGCTGATTGCTTGAACGTAATGCTACTACTGCTTGTAGTTTTATTGATAGGGCTCGGTACTCGCCAGTATTGTATACCAGGTACCTGGTACCTGGTACCTGGTACATTGGTTCTGGCAAGGCAGCACATATCCCTTGGTTGGAGGTTGGGGGAGGTGCCAGGATTCCAGAGGATGTTGGAAATTTACGTACGTCCCACCAAAACGACTCATACAATGCAGGAGAAGCCGACCGAAAAGTGCGCCACACTACAGTAAAACGACTCATAATGCAAGAGGAGCCTATCGAAAAGCGCGCACGAGAAGAGAGCAGCAGTACAGCAGCAATACTCCGCACTCGCCTGTATCAACATATATGTACGTATAGAAATACATACCTAGATCTCAACCCCTGAGCGTGCTCGGTTGGTACATCCCTGGCCTCTCAGAGCTTCTACTTCCAAACCTCCTCCTTTCATTACTTGCCGGACCTTTCCAGCAGTTCTTTGTTTTCTCGGTCCTTTCTTCCTTTTTTCTTCTTTCGTTTCGTGTGCGTGCGCGTACTCCGAGCACGGCATCGCGGGAGAACCCGGCACCGTCGCGGGTGTCAGCGGGTGCTGGCAGGTAGAGGGGGGGTTGCAAGGAGCGCAGTCGCCGCTTGCGTGCCTAGGCGTCGCGTGTGCCTCGAGACACGAGGGATGCATGAACGGGCTTTGTCTGGCTTCCATTTATGATTGTTGACAAGAGCATGTACGAGTTATAAGGGTCGTTCGGGACGGCAAGATAATATTCAAGCGGTGCTTATTTTTGCGACCACGCTGAAGTTGAAAGAGGGAGGTGTGCAGTTTGAACACCAACGTTATCAAGCTGGCGAACGACGGCCACGGTGAGCACCGGGCTTCATGCGAGGCGGGCGACGGGGCTGATTGTGGCAGAGAGTGATGGAAGCTTTACCCGGACCGAATCGGTGGCGAGGTGGTCGCGAGAGGGGCGGGCGGCGTACGAGGCTGAGAGAGAAGCTCTGCTGTTCGATTTCGTTATTTTCTTCTTTTTGACCGGGTGTAAGGTGTTCCAATCAGGCAGCTTTTATTACTTGCCGGACCTTTCCAAAAGTTCTTTGTTTTCTCCATTTCTCTTGGCACGTCCTTTCTTCCTTTTTTCGTCTTTCGTTTCGTGTGCGTGTGTGTACTCCGAGTACAGCACCGCGGGAGAGCCCGGCGCCATCGCGGGTGTCAGCGTGTGCTGGCGGGTAGAGGAGGGGTTGCGAGGAGTGCGGTCGCCGCTTGCGTGCCTAGGCGTCGCGTGTGCCTCGAGACACGAGGGATGCATGAACGGGCTTTGTCTGGCTTCCATTTATGACTTTTGATAGAGTATGTACGAGTTATAAGGGTCGTTCGGGACGGCAAGATAATATTCAAGCGGTGCTTATTTTTGCGACCACGCTAAAGTTGAAAGAGGGAGGTGTGCAGTTTGAACACTAACGTTATCGAGCTGGCGAATGACGGCCACAGTGAGCACCGGGCTTCGTGCGAGGCGGGCGACGGGGCTGATTGTGGCAGAGAGTAATGGAAGCTTTACCCGGACCGAATCGGTGGCGAGGTGGTCGCGAGAGGGGCGGGCAGCGTACGAGGCTGAGAGAGAAGCCCTTCTGCTCGTTTTTTTCTTTTCTTCTTTTTGACCGGGTGTAAGGTGTTCCAATCAGGCAGAAATGTAATACACGAGAGGGGACGGGTTTTTTTTTTCCTTTCCGAGTTTTCGGTTTCATCTTCATTGTTTTTGCTGCTGTGCCTTGCTGTGCTTTCGCTTTCTCCGTACATACGAGTACAGACATAGAGCATATCGAAAAAAAAAAAAAAGTACAGACAGTATTATGCTACCTGGGTTATGTACGTACGCACGACATCCGCGACGCGAAGCGTATGTGGCATCCGAGCTGGCGTCGGAGCTGTTTTTTCCCGAAGCATGGCGGCGGGACTCTAGGCATTATCAAGTCGCCGGTTTGCAATTTCAACCTAAACTCTATCGTGGACCTCTGTCACTTCGCATAATTTGATATACTTTTTTATTTCCTGATGAGCGAGCGTGGCGGGCGGCCCGCGGAGCGAAGCGCCTTGTAATACATAACTGGTATAATTTTCGACTGTTTCCTTGAGTCAATCTACCACCCCTGACCGAAACGTTTGCGTTGCCTTTGAGCTACGTAGATACGGCCCAAAATCAGTGTATTTTCCAGGGGGCAGCAGCTTGGAGCAACTGCGTGCAGACGTATCGAGCCGTTTGTGATGTTTGGTTTTGCGAGCATTACGAACAACATTGTAATTTGCGAGTTCTACTCTCGTACAAAGGAAAACTCTCGTAGCTTGTAAAAAAATCTTGATCAAGGACAACAAGGCCATGCGCATCCTCCCGCAAGATTCTCGCGACGTAACAGTTGGATAGTCACAAATCAAGCGGCTATGCGCTAGAAAAAATCAGGGTTGTTCACAGGTCATGACCCGACCCGCGGGTCGGATCAACTGGTGTTCAAAAAGGCCCGGGTCGGGTCGGGTCGGGTCAGGAACTGTTCAAATTATCACGAGTCGGGTCGGGTCGGGTCAAGAGGTTTTCAAATCTCGCGGGTCGGGTCAGGTCGGGTCGAGAATTTTTCAAATCCAACGAGTCGGATCGGGTCGGGTCGAGAAGTTTTCAAATATCACGGGTCGGGTCAAGAGATGATGACAAGCATACGGGTCGGGTCAGGTCATGACCCGCGAGAGACGAGCATGACACGCGAGTTGCTTTCTGCTCACCCGGGGGTCGGACGCGAGCATCCGGCTGGTGGATCTGACACTTAAAACACTTCCCGCTTTCTTACCGAAAGGCTTCTCTCGTACAAATACTCAACAATGCTCTTTGGTATCATATTCAAACATCGAAACGCCGCCAAATCCATACACGCATGCCCACATCCATCCATACCCACTGCAGCCAGGCCAGAAATCGCTTTGGGGCATAAAAATGAACATTAAATTATTTTTAAAGTGTCGAACCACGAGCCGGATCCGCGGGTCGAACCCGCGGGTCAAGATAAATGGTCTCGCGGGTCAAGGTCACCCGACCCGCGACATGGCCCGTGTTTCACGGGTCAATCGGAAGGTGGCGGGTCGGGTCGGGTCAGGTCAACACGCGGTCGGGTCGGGTTGGGTCAGGAGATTTTCTACACGGGTCGGGTCAAGAGGCTTTCAAAATCCTGCGGGTCGGGTCGGGTCAGGGAGTGGCGCAAAAATGAGCTAATACTCGTATGAATTACCTGCACACTTGTTCAGAACTGCACCCATCCATATTTAATGTCCAGAAACACACAACATATTGTTGGGGACGCAAGGTACTGTTTGTGGAATTAGTGCCGGATCAATACTTCAAAAAAATGATAAAAAAGGGTACCGGTAAGTGGGTAATGATGCTGAACAAGTGGCTCGCGGCGATCAATTCAATGCTTGCGGCGTAAACGTGAGTACACAAAAGTTGCGTGAGGTTGGGGTCGTGACGTAATACATTGTGACCGGCTGAGGAAAATACAGCACATTCACTACATATTCCCGCAAAATCGATGTTTCTTGGCACTGAGGGTAAAGTAAAGCTCACGCAGATAGATGCTCCTAGTACTCGCAGTGCCGACTACATTAACATTTTGTAGTCCGAGTACCGAGAGTATTGCAGCACTGGCGGCCAAAATACTGCGACTACTGAAAAGGCCCAAATGTTGCGAGTACTGGGAAGGCCCAAATGCTGTACTGAGTGTGAGCAATACGGAGCCCCGAGAGTACAGGCAATTATGTACCCCCAGTATCGAAACCCGCAATACTTGGAGTACAGGCAATATCCGCAGTACAGAACCTCGAGATGCTGAGAGTACTCGCAGTACATCCCCCGAGATGCTGCCAGTACTCTTAGGTACTCGAGATGCCCCCAGCGAAAGTTAATTTGCCCCAACTCCCACCCGTGTTACCATCTGTGAGTGTTTTCTCCCACAACGCGCATGAATTCTCAGCACCATACACAGATGGTCGAAGTATTCTTCATACTGGGCATAGTGGGAGCATTTTGGTACTGCGAGTGCACTCCAACAGACGAAATACTGCCATTACTTGCAGCACCCATAGTACCCGCGGGGCAGAACCCCGAGATACTTGAAGCACAGGGAGCATCCACAGTAGCGAATCCCGACATATTGCGAGCACGGAAGTATCCGCAGTAAGTAGTACAGAACCCCGAAGTACTGCAGATACTCAGTATCTGCAGTACAAACCCGAAATTCTGCGAGTGCACGAAATACCTACGGTATTTTTGTCGAACATGCTTTGCTTTTCTCCCAAGTATTGGGGGCATCTGTGAAAGGTTGAGGTTAGAACCCACGCCATACGTACGCGCGCCCAAACTCTGCGTAAAATCACACAACTTGTACAACATCATGAGTAAAAATAAGTCTGGCAAGAAAGTGGATGCACTGGTACAAAATAAATGAAAATTTGAACGAACGATTTGTTGTGTACCTGGTAGTCGACTCATACATATCGTTCCGGGAATGATCGATATCGCGTAAGAAATTCCGGTCACACATTGCGGCAGGTACGTGCATAGGCCAATGCCAATGCCAATGCCAACAACAACGAACACCAGCACTGAGAGTACAGCGCGGATCTGCCACATGCGCATAGTACGCTGCCTGCTACTGCTGGCGCACTGTGCTGTGCACAGCTGGGGCAGTGGCAATGTTGGATCGCGCACTCAGCAATACGCAGAAGAAGCAGTCGACATGTGAGGCTGCTGCTGCTGCTGGGCGGCAGGGTTGTGGTTCTGTAGGCAGCTGGAGGTTTGCACGCTCTGTGCACTGCTGCTATTGTTGTCTGGGCTGTGGGCCGTGGCAAAAAACACAAAAATATGTACAGGTACGACAGCCTGGGTACGTACGTATGGAAAAAAAAGGCAGATGGTGGATGACGGACCGCAAGCTCCGATAAACACAACCAGCCACTGCTGTGCCTCGCATATGGGTGTGTCGCATACGCACGGCGTATGGGTGGCAGGGTTATAAGGTTGTGATCTATGTTTGTTGTCTGTTGTTTACCTGGTATTTGTCCGGGCTGTGTGGTCGTGAGAGCCTAGGGCAGAAGACAGGTATCATTTTACCGGTACGTACTTGTAAAAAAAGGCCTCTCGCACTGACACCAGGGAAATTGTTTTATCCACTTCCGCCGAAAAAGTAAGAGTGCCTGCCACGCGCTCCACACTGCACGGATCGCGCCCGGACTTGACCAATGTGTCCGACCGGGCTTTCCGTATCGACTACTTAGCGTTTCGCGAAAATGCGCTCGCACGAAGAGATGTGTTCGAAGAAGTACGAAAAATTCACCAACATAACTATTAGTCAACAATTTTGATTTCACGAGCAAGTCAACGTCGCAATATCTAATTGTGGAGCCATGTAAGTACTTGCTCGTTCGCAGCTTGAAAAAATCCTTGTTCGAGGACAAAAGCCATGCTCGTTTGGATGCAAGGTGCTCACAACATACACGGCGGATAGTCACATATCAAGCAGGTACCATGCGCTGGGAAAACGTTCACTTAGGTCGCGTGCAGAGGACAGCAAGTTGTATTGATTGCGTTCAAATATTAAACCGTTGGTAACGTTTTCATTTCACGAGCTAAGCGAGGCATATCGCAGTTTGTGTCAGGATCTTTATTTCACGAATGTTCGTGATTGATTAAAGTAGTGGTAGTGGCCATTTAGGCGAATGGTCCTGATTCAAAATCGTTTTTGAGTTTATTTTTCAGAGCTATGTCCACAGTTTGCGTTGAGGTTCATGGAACAACCACGCAACCGAGAACTAGAAACATAACGTGCACCACTAGAGCTGTAGGAAGATTTAGGCGTTCGTTAGTGCCCTATAGCTAGCTTGAACATCACACCTTTTCAAACAAAAATTAAAACTAGCAAAAAGTTGAAGTTGAAGCGCTGTTTGCCCACACAAACCCTCAATAGTGCGGTCTTGCCTCGCAGCGCCTTGTGATGAATTTGCCTTCGCCAACATGGTGCGCCGTCATAATCTGTCCAACATCCGAAAACAATAGTCGGTGATCGGTTTATTTCGCTGTATATTACTCGGAGGATTGCTGCTTTGACTATTTTGCAAGCTGGCTTGTGGGTGCGTCTTCGGGGTCGAGCACGCGCCACATGACGGACTATGTTTTCCCTCTCGATTCGAAAACGCAACACCTGTGCCCGTATTTTTTCGCTCGTGTCGTTTTTCCAGACCGAGGCACCTGTGCTGTATCCTCGCATGGACCTCCCGGGGCCTGTGCGAATTCTGGAGGAAGACGTTGCCCACGTCGCCAAGCAGAGAGAGTTTGCGGCAGACATGGCGAAATCGGTTTACTACATTACCCCGAAGTATGCAGTCAAAGATGTTGAAAGGTATGCTGACGCGCTCCACGGCGCATTTCAGGGACAGGCGCTTGCCGGCCATTTGTCAGCTGGGATGAAAAGATATCTGCCGCCAGAGCTGACGGACAGACCCACCATAGGGACGTCTGCGGCAGCAGGAGCGATACCGGGTCTTAAGGCTTTGCCAGCATTCGACGGCAAGTCGCTAACAGCTTTAGAAGACAAAGAAAGGAAGAGTGCTGAGACAGGGGCCGAAAAGGAGAAGGAGAAAGAAAAAGAAGATGCTGGAATGCTGAGTGACATCGAGGCAGAGGTAGAGGAAGAGGAGCAGGACGACGACTATGCTGTTGATCACTACGAAAGCGGGGATGAGAGTGCAGGGGACGACGAGCCGGCAGCGGTGTTTTAACCTTGTCTTGCGGCGCAGTATTTTTCTTATGGCCGTCCCTGTCCCGACGGCATACATGCTGGGCCCTTCTGCCCCTGTGAATGCAATATTTGTGAGATCGCCTCGAATTGTCAACCACCAGTGACGGCATCTTGTAGGGTCGATTTGCGCGCGCAAATTGTCTACCAGGTAAATTTTATATTTTATATTTTATTCTACAGCATGTACACCGCGTGTACTCATAGAGTGTTGCGGGTGGGTCGATTTCTCGTGTGTGCACGCGAGAGTATTTTGATGCATCCTATTCACAGAGGGCGCTTGACCAGAGTCTACTCATTGTTGTTTTCGGTAGAGGTGAATCTCCGTTGAAAGGGAGAAGAGGGTTTGGTGAATTTTGAAGCTGCCGAGGTGAATCACATTTTTTCTGCTGATGTGTAGCGAGGAGATGCACAGACTGAGCTTTACGACTGCGATGCACCCACTGGAGCATGTCGGGAGAACCAGGTAGCTTTTTTTGTGGGGCTTGAAATGATGGTGGCCTCTGGTGTTGTACTTTGGGCTGTTTGTTGAAAAAGTCGAAGGTCGACTACTGCTCGACAGATTTTTCTTTTCTTTTTCGATTTCTCGTTTGATTTGTTTCCTTCCTTGTTTTCTGTTTTTCGTTGCTCGTTCGTTCCTTTTGATTTCTCTTCCATCTGTATGCCGCGCCTGTCGTATCCAGTATTACGACATGGTAAGTGCCATTGGTCGAAAGACCCGGGGCAGGGGGTTCGAAAGTGGCAGGTCTTAGACGCCCTGGCATATCGTTAGTACCGTTTTCCTTACGGACTCGTAGGATATTGCCGTGCGCACTATTTCGTACTTGCTTGTTTTCTCCCATCCAAATGCATTTTTGTTACTGACTGTTTTGTGACCACAGGCAGGATTAAAGCGAAGTGAGCTAAATTGAGATCATTATCACCATCAACGTATGATATACGCACGGCTGTATCCTTTCGTTTGGGGCCGTTGCGATACCTTGGCTACCAGAGGGGTACGTTTTTTCTTTTCGGGTGCTCCCCCAAATCCTTTTTCGGTACGTTGATGGCGATTGATTGATGTGTTTGTGGCGGTCATTACGGAGGATATAGGCCGTGCGCGCATATATACCGAGATCTTTTCTTAAAGTTTTGCCTGGAGCTCTATTAATAGGTCCGTTTTGTGCACAGTATTGTACCCTACCCATGGCAGAAGGTTGAGCAGCCCACTGACCATGGTGGGCGAGTGTCACGTGTAGGCCAATCAACCACTGGTATTGTATAACTTGAAGTATCGCCCATGCCTCCGCTGCTGGCACTGAATGGAAAACGGAAAGAACTCGCGTCGCTTTATTCTGAGCGCCTTTTTATTATAACATTTTGCACGCCTAGGTATACGCAAGATATTATTGTTGGGCGGATTGCCGGAGGAATGGATTCACGATTGCTGCACACTGAGCCTTTTCGCACGCCAACCAGCGCCAGCTCAAGAATCCGACAGTGCTGAAGCCATCCAAAGATGCTACGAGTAGAGTATAAAGCAGTTACGAACTGCGAGTAATTACGCTAAGCACGAGAGAGGGCTGCCCTCCTCCATGTTGGTGTCTCTTCACATTAATATGATATCGTTATTTTGTTATTTTTACTCCTCATGTTGTTGTTGTTGTTGTTCTCACATTAACTCACAATTCAATGCAGTCCGTGGTCGCAGGACAGGCTCCAATAACTCTGGAGTGGAAGAAATACCTCAAGTAAAAACAGAGGCAAAAAAAACAAAAAACAGGCATACGCACTCCACCACTGCGGACACCAGGGAAGCAAAAAGGAGACTATTAATAGCAGACAAAAACCTAAAAAAAGAAGATGAAGCTAAGCAAAACCAAAACAAAACTAAAACAGACGCAGATAGCAAAACGCGAAAAAAAAAAACTCATCAGGACACCCAGTGTCCGTCCTGATTCTTCAGCCTATAGAGTAGATACCTGTAGAGAAAATAATACTACACACGAGCACTGCTGCTGTAGTAGTTTCGTATCCAGATCTGATTATATAGTTTCATCAGGCTGGGTCTTACGCATTTTTTTTTGAGTGATTGACAAAGGCAGGAAGTCGGATTTTCCACCGGCAAAAAGCCACACCAGATCGGTGCGCCATGTGCCGTCTTATCGTGATTTTGTTTTTTTTTCACGGGAGAACTAAAAAAACAGAACACAACCGACATTTTGAACTCCACGTGGACCACGACACGAACGAGAGTCGCTCACGCCGGGTTGGGCGATCAACCTTCACCACCAGCTCCTCGAATGAAGCAGCGGAATGTGGAACCCCCTGGGGAGCTGCGTAAGGGGTTTGCTAGTCGCTGGACCAGTAAGGAGCTCTCGCCTTCGCGGAGCATGAGCTGCTTGCGGCGGTCGTAGTCAGAAAGATACCGTTTGATTGTTTTGATACTGCTGTAGTCTCGTCCTATTCGTTTCCAAAGTTGTTTTGCCTAGAGCAGCTGCAGTTGGGCGGCCGCAAGGGACACGATGGTGGCCAAGGTACTGATGCCCTCCCTCTCCGTGGTGGCCGATGCACAAGTGTTGGAGCCCAGCTGTGTACAAGCGTAACCAAGCATGTAGCGTCGTGACCCGTCATGAACCCAGTCTATAACCTACACAAAATTGTATAATGCCACCGAGGTCTAGTGCAAAGCCAAATTTTATCACTTTCAGAGTTGATCAGAAAAGGCTGCCAAAAAAAATCATTTCATGGAATTTCAGGAGTGATAAAATCTCGGAGGAACATTTTTTCCACCAAACAGGCCCCATAAGACGTGATTTTGATAAAATCTGATCAGATATGGGACCAGATACCCCGAAGCCTCCGTAAACAGTCATATAATCACCTAAAAAAAAATTGCATAAGATCCGGCCTCAGAGTTGATCAGAAAAGGCTGCCAAAAAAAAATATTTCATGGAATTTCAGGAGTGATAAAATCTCGGAGGAACATTTTTTCCACCAAACAGGCCCCATAAGACGTGATTTTGATAAAATCTGATCAGATATGGGACCAGATACCCCGAAGCCTCCGTAAACAGTCATATAATCACCTCAAAAAAAAATGCATAAGATCCGTCCTCAGGTATAATTTTAATGCATCTTTGGAGTCACCGGATGATATTTTGATTGTGTGGATGGCGTGATCGGGACAAGCGTTCCGGCCACATTGTCAAGATGTCGACAACCTCTCAATTCAAAGGTGTGAGTGCGCATTGAAGAATGCAAGGTTAGGTTCCGTAGGGTTTGTGGATTTAGGGTTAGGGTATGGGTGTCTTACAGAACTTACAGAAGCTCCGGGTTAGGGTATAAAACCCTTACAGAACTCACAGAAGTTCCGGGTATTGTGGCCCGGGCGTACAGAACTCACAGAAGTTCCGGTCAGGTATAGAAACGTTGTACCGGTACCCCGGGTATTGTGAAACCGGGCGTACAGAACTTACAGAAGTTTCGGGTATTTATTGTGGAACGGGCGTACAGAACTCACAGAAGTTCCAATAGTAGCACGGACGTACAGAACTTACAGAAGTTCCGGGTAACACCGTATAATAGTAAATACACACCTCAAGGGGGCGAAAAAACAACGATTTTACTGGTCAAACAAATACATAAAACGCATTTCGAAATATTGCGATTGGTGTACTGCAAACACGACACACTATACCGGCAATAACGCGTATATACCATGCACGTACCATTGTAACTCATTTCTGTTATAGCTGTGTCTTTCACGATTTTCACGGTAAGGACCGTTCCAACTTACCAGGTACATGGGAAGGACTTCCGCGGTCATAGATTTCCCTCCCAAATCAAGGTACTTGTATGCCGCTCCACAATAACAAAACCTTGCAATATTACTATTAGTGATACTACTGCAAGTACTTAGAGTATTTAAATGGAAAGCCCGACAGTCCTTCCAAAACCGACGAAAAAACAACTAAAAATGAAGCCATGCCAATCACAACTACTACTAATAATGTGTTACAATCTAATATTACACACAACGGTGTTGAGTCCCACCATCTAGGCTGTCGAATAATAACAGGCTAGTACTATTCTACAGTGCAGCTGCAGCAAGAACAGCAGCCCCCCCCCACCCAGACTTCGTCAGCCCTCGTCCATGCCCATGTCTTCAGTAGTTGATGCCGCAGGATTGTTCAGCACGTCAAAGGCAGCTTCAGCCGCCACCAAGTCAGCGTCCTTCCCGGTGAACCGCACCGGGAGACATGCCCGAATATCCTTCGCAGCGATCATGGGGATGGCCCCGTAGTCGGGGATCTGCTCGAAGTTGGCCTTGAGGAACATCACCATCTCCACCCAGTACGTGTCGATGCGACTCCGGTTTGGAACGAGGAGGTCACCGCAAGCACTGAGATCGCGCTGAACCTGCGCAGCAGCCGCCTTGTTCCCAAACACCTGCTGTGCGACAGGCGCGAGCTGGGGGAACCTGCCTGTGCGTCCCCACCAAGGCAGCACGTCCTTGCAGTCCAGCTGCACAAAATAAAAAATAAGACAGGGAGGCGGTGATATTATTCTAGTGCTGAGCAAAGAACAACAGGGTGACAGCGCAACACATTTTCGAATTCGTTCGTATGCCAACACGAAGAAAACTACAGTGGACACGAAAGATGCTACGTCAACTCCCCTCCCTTTTGACGTGCTCACTAAGTTTACACGTCACACTTATAACCGAATTTCGAAGTAGACATACCTCGCTTGTCTGCATAAACAGTGCTTGGTAGCGCATGATGCCCCCGCTCACAAGACGCCCCACAACGTCCTCCTCCTCGTCGACAGCCCCCTCCTTGCCTTCTTCCGCGCTACCGACGCCCGCGCTCTGCCCGCGCTCCGCCCGAAGGAAGAAAATTTGCTGGCGCTGCTGGCGTTTGATCCAGGGCCACCCACGCGGAGGCGCTTGAGGGGCAGTTGACCATCGACAACTGCCGATGCAGAGCGCCTTTGCTCCTCTCGGCCAGCTTCACAGCTCTCTTGTTCATGTCTGCCCAGCAACCGTCCAACTTGCTCTTAACCTTGTCGTCCGTAGTAGGCGCTAAGTGCTTTTTACCGCCGGCGAGGTAGTCAGCGTCCGCCTTAGTCAGTTGAAGGGCCTCAAGGTACTTGCCAATGTTGAATGGCGGGGTGAGAAGCACGGCAGCATCGCGGTAGGGAGAAGGGTCGGCGGTGTGCGTGTCCCACACTCGCCCGTAAAGCCTCTGCACAAGGGCTTTGCTGAGCTCTGCGTGGGTCTTGCGGTAACGGGGCATAACTGGGCCGGCGCCACCAGCGTTGAGGCAAGCTTTGGTCTATCTCCCTTCCGCCCCTGGCGCCCCCCGCTCCCCTGCTCCGATTCCGGGGAAGCCGGCGTGGGGGGGATGTCGAACACCCTCAGTGGCTGGGCGGGATCGAGCACCTCCGTCTTCAGTACGGCGAACGCCATGTGCATCTCTGCAGTCATCGGCACGGCGCCGTACTGGCCATCACGCGTGACCACGGTAAGGGGCTGTAGCAGCGAGTAGAGCTGGAGGATGGCGTCCTTGTTGTTGCCCTTGTCGAGGGGGAACTTATCGCCGTCGTCGGCGTACACCTTCCTCAGGACGTGCCACAAGCGTATGATGCGCTCCATCACGCAAACCAGACTCAGCCATCGCTGGGGCGCGTGCTTCGTGATCTTGAAGATCTCGTCCAGCATAGCAAGCTGGATCTCCTCGAACTTCTGCTTGAATGTGGCGGACTGGTTGACCTTCGCTGCGGTCTTGATCACGAGCCTCGAGATCTCGCGTGCATCCTTGTTCTTGGACTTCTGGGGGTCCGCCGAGGTGCCGAAGGCGTTCTCGGCGGCCTTGTCGGCCAGGTGGCAGTCGCACCAATCCCAGGGAATGTCGTAACCCCCCAAGAGGGAGTTGATGCACATCGCCTAGACGTCGGGACCGCTGTCTGTTGTTCCACCAGCAAGGTCGTGCACGTTGATCCCGTACTCCGCCAGCGTCGCCTTGAAAATGGTGAACAGGACTTCGCTTGCCTTCTCCTCTTCCTGGACCTTCGCCGATGGGGCGTAGTGCTTGATCCGCATACATATTGGGCGGAGGGGAGGAGGCGAGGGGGGCAGGAATAGGTTAAAATGTGCGGGACGACATAAAAAAATAACAATAAAATATACGGGGGGGGGGGAACAGCAAGAGGTTGAAGTACTGTTTGTGGGACAACGGCAAAGGGACGATAACAAACTGCAGTCACGAATCCAGCACCAACTACGCTACTGCCTGCCGCCAAAGTATTTTTGTAACCCCCGGAGGGGGCTGAGGAAACACGTCAAATAACGCGTGACCCAAACCCAAGGAAGTATCTCAAGAAAGTGGGGGGATTCCAGAACAAAAGAAACAACATATAAATATAATATTGTAGCATGGGGGCAAAACGCTTTTTTTAAGGTACCAGTACAGTAGTAGCTGGTTTCAGAAAAATAAGTGCGCGTTAAATTCTACCTTCGGGCAATAAAAAGTGGAGTACGTTAATTTTTCAACACCAAAGATAGTCCACAAAAACGCATAAACGAGCGGAACACATCAATCATTGGTGAAGAGATTTTCGGCGTGCGAGTTGTACGTAGATTGCGAGATATGGGCACTGTTGTGAGGCGTTATTTCATAGCGATGTTAGCTTTCTGTAAGGAAATCTGGATATTTATAGTAGTTGGGCTATATATCGGTCAATACCGTGCGTAGTTCGAGACCAAACGTGTCGACATAAACGCATCAACAAGGGGAAGACGTCCCTCTGGTCGCGTGTGTCGTTCTGCGAGCCGTATATACAGGGCTGTTGTAAGAAACGCCTGACAAAGTAATATAAAAATGTATCGAGCTGTTTGGAAGCCCAAAACAATACATTACTTTCCACCGGAGCCCTTTTGTCACATTGTTTTTTAACCCCTTAAGAACTGGTCCCACGAATTTGGGCACAAACTACTTGGAAATAGTGGGGGACATTTTTTTCAGTTCTGAATGGGTCAAGAGTTGGGAAACAAATTTGTAGGGTTGTTGATCATGACAGACAGTTCGAAAGAACTGCCGACTGGCTTTTTTTCTTATACAAATATTTAGTGCATCAGGGAATCAGCTCGTTTATACTCCGTACGTCGTATGTATATATATTATCAGTATATATCTGGTTTGATTGATGTGTATAGAAATAATACAACAGCCAGCGAAAACGACGAGCTCGGGGTCCGATCCCTCGACCCGGCGGCAGTGAACCACCCTCGGTTCCTGTGCTCTCTGGACTCGAGCCCTCAATTGCGTCAGGGATCAATAACACAACGTGACGTGAGGAGATGAGGTGGTGAGATAAACTCGTACGAACGGCCGAGTGAAGCAACTTCGAGCAAGGGCTGAAAGATACGAGCACGAAGATACGTATAGCATCAGGTACGACGAGCTCGGGGTCCAATAAATACAACTTGAAGCGCAAAAAGGGAGGAGGAGGACGGGGGGAAAGGAAAATCTACTGCAGCAGTCGGTAGGTGGTCGGTCGTAAACCAACCTGTGCTGCGGTGCGCCAGCCCAGATTGGGCCCCAAGAAAACTCGTGGGCACAGCTGTATTCGGACGGCGTATACCAAGTAGGTATCCTTTCTTATTTTTCATTTTATTTTCGGGACATGTGTTTTTTCGTCTTGGAGTCTTTTCTTCGGTCTTTCTAAAAGAAAACCCACGGGCAAACGAAGTACAGCAGCAGCAGCCGATTGGAAGGCGGTGACAAACTCATTTGTGCTACGGTTCGCCTGCCTAAAGGTCAGTTCAGTTTGGGACCTACTGTGGAGCAGCCGCGCAGATGTTCGGAAAAATCGCGTCGTGTACTGGGTAGTATAGGTCGATATACCCTTTATCTTTTTCTTTTATCGGGTTATCTTTCTTCTCGCCGTCGTGCTCCTACGGTATCTTGATCCTTCCTCTGCGAATATCTTCGGCCGGCTTTTCTATCTTCCATCGCAACGAGTCGTTCGAGAGGTGTTCTAAGTTCGTGTGAAAGAAGGGGTGAGGATAATACTGGGGAAACATAACACGAAAAACGATGCACCGGAAGCCGTCGTGTATCTATTGAGGTACCAGGCCTATTTTCTAGCCCTCTTTGTTGGGGCTGGACGAGCCTCCTTCTTCTTCTTCTTCTTCTTCTTCTTCTTCTTCTTCTATATACGAGGTATATATTAATTTATCTTCCGGCGGTTTCTTCTATTAATACGAGTATCGTCCATCATCCATCAGGAAGGTTTTCGCTGGTCGTACGCGTAGACTGCTGTGCTTCGTGTGGGGTCAGGAATTGCAGCGGAGCTTGACTAGAGGGTGGTGGGAGAGGTGAGGGGCTACTGGAACGCCGATACCTGGTACAATTAAACATAAAAATAAAATTAATTAAAATGTACCTGGTACCTCGTGCCGGGTATAAAGTAAAATAAAACGGAGTAGGCGGACCAAACACGATCGGCAGTGCTTGCCGCAAGGCCGAAATTTAAACGCAGTGCAATTCTCTTCCTACGGGCTAGGCACGGGGTTTTGAGATTCGGGAGAGAAGGGAGGAGAGGTGAAGCAGGGTCGGGAAGGAGCTGGGAGGAAAATGAACGTGGGGAAGGAAGTTTGAGAGAGGCTATCGTCTTGCTGGGAGTAGGGGAGGGTCCTGCAGCAGCAATCTACTTACCCGCATCACTGGGAGAGGAAACTCGGTGCGTCGAACCTGAAAGGCAAGAAGGTGTTAATAAAAGAGAACCCTAGGAGAAGGACACATTGCAAGGGGAGGAAAAGGAAGTTGAAGCTGCACTCGTCACCGTCACGGAATAAAATTAAGTGCGCCTCACGCTCACCAAAAGGGGGGTGGTTTAGGGTTGCGAAAGTGTGGGCACCCTCGCGTACGTGAGGGGGCCCGTCATGTCGGGAGGTGGCGACCTCCTCGTAGAAACCGCGGCACAAACCACAAGCACAACAACAGCTCTGATCTTTTTTGTCCACTGCCAGCCGGGCGAGGGCGGGGGAGGACTCTCCCGGCATGGATGCAGCCAAGGATCCTTGACACAACCCCTGTGCCAGGAAGGTTGCAGCAACAAGCAGCAACCGGGGCGGGGCCGGAAACCGATTGTTTCGGGCAGCGGGAAACAGGCGTATCGGCTAGTGCAGTACCTGTGATAGCGGCACAACCCGCAAGTGTAACAACCCTATCCTTTTGCCCACTGCCAGCAGGACTCTCGAGGCTTGGATGCAGCCAAGGATCCTTGACACAACCCCCGTGCCGGGAGGGTTGCAGCAACAAGAATCAACAGGGGCGGGGCCGGAAACCGAGTGTTTCGGGCAGCGGGAAACAGGCGGATCGACTAGTGCAGTGCCCGCGATGGCGGCACAATCCGCAAAGGCAACAAAATATCTATCTTTTTGTCCACTACCAGCCGGACGAGGGCGAGGCAGGACTCTCGCGGCTTGGATGCAGCCAAGGATCCCTGGCGTTACCCCCGTGCCGAGAAGGTTGCAGTAACAAACTGCAACCGGGGCGGGGCCGGAAACCGACTGTTTCGGGCAGCGAGAGACAGGCGTATCGACTAGTGCAGTACCTGCGATGGCGCCACTGTCGGTAGGGGGCGAACAAGCGAGCGAGGTGCAGCAAGAGGGGGGTCAGGCACTCGCAGCGGACGGAAGGTGCCTAGTAGAAGTTACGCCACCGGTAGAGCGTGCGAGGCGTACGAACCCCCAGACGGGAGGTCCAGCCCTCGCGACAGGGGGGTTGCAACAACAGGGATTGAATGGGGTGGAGCAAGGTGAGGGTCTGCCGTCGGCGACAGCCACGATGCGCTTAGCAATGACGCCGCCGCAGGTGGAACGCGGACGGAGGATGAATACCACGGCATGGACGAGTGCGGGGAGGAGGCCAGCCCCTACATTGGGAGGCCTTCAACAGCAGGCGTTGCCAAGGCCAGTACCGAGGAGGGGTAGGACCGAACCACTTGTGCAATCTGTCGTCCAGATCCGGCGGGATAGGGCATCATCAGGCGATCGGCTTTCGCCGCGTCCACAGGCGCGTTCGACGCACCGTTCGCCATCACCTTCGGGAAGAAGCATCAGCACCACTCTGCCCCCACCTCAGCCGGGACTCTTGGGACGCCGGCAACGATCTACTTCTCCTCTGTCAGGGAGGTTGGCACGCACGCGTCAACGACCTCCGGTTACCTTTACCGACGATACTCAATGCCGAACGGCGTTGACGCATCGAGAGGGGGCGCAAGAAGCCCGAGCCAACCGTTCACGGTCGATGCCGACGACGGGTAGAAACGTCCCCCCTTTGCCCCACATCATCGGGATCCGGCGGGGTAGGACAGCATCAGGGGATCGGCCCTCGCCCCGACCAAGTTCACGGCCGAGGCACCGTCCCCCGTCTCCTTCTGGGGGGAGTATCACAACCTCTCCACCCCCGATCCTGCCAGGGATCCTGGGGCACTGGCGACGAGCTACCTCCCCTCCAACAGGGGTGTCGGTGCGCCCGCACCAGCGATTTCGGTTTACCGCTGCCGAGGACACCCAGAGCCAGGAGGCGTTGGTGCCTCGCAGAGCACCAACCGTCCAGGCCTATCGCCCACAGCCGTCAGTGACTCTCTCCGAACTAATAGTCAGTGCTAGAGCGTGGAGTACTAGAACAGATAGGAGGGACCGTGGTTCTCGATTGATAGCAGGCTCTCAGGTCGGAAAGAGCCTCTGTGGACGTCACGGGCCGCCGAATACTGCTTAATGCGCAGGAAGGGGAACCACACGACGACAGGGCCCTTCGCCAAAGGATGAGGAAAGAAGATGCGCCCCTATCTCGCCACACGGTACACTTCCCGCTAGTGGCGGCGCTCAAAATCGGATAAGACCCTCTAGCCCACTACCGCCGGGTGCGATACCGGGCTCCCGGGACTTGAACACGAGGTCCCAAGACGCCCGTCTTACAGCGGGGAGTTTTGTTCGGAGGGGGCCCACAACTAGGAGGGGTCATAATAGGGGAGGCGGCGCTCAAAGCTGGACAAGGTCGTCTAGCCCCCTACCGCCGGGTGCGATACCAGGCACCCGGGATTTGAACCTGAGTTCTCACGACGCTCGCCTTGCAGCGGGGAGTTTTGTTCGGAGAGGGCCCTCAACTACGAGGGGTCACAATAGGGGAAGGGCAGCCCTCAACGTCGCAACTTGAGTAATTAGCAATGGCAGTATTCTGAGATACTATGCACTGCGAGGAATAGTGTTTCGATACTGCGGGTACATAATTGCCTGTGCTCTCGGGGTTCTGTACTGCTCATACTCTCATTACTCTCAGTATATGGGCATTCTCAGCACTCGCAATATTTTGGCTGCCAGTACTCCAATACTCTCAGTACTCGGACTACAATTTATTCTCGAGCATTTCTCGGTGAAACCTTTGTGTTACCCTGAGCAACAAGGAATATTTGTTTTGGGGGAATATATATTGTATTTGCTGTATCTTACCCAGTCGGTCACAAAATATTATGGCGCAACCTCGACCTCGGGCTTTTTTTTGTGCGTACGTTTACGCCGCAAACATTGAAGTTATCGCGCGAGTCATCTGTTCAGGATCAATATCCACTCACCTGTACCCCATTTATATGGTATTATCGTAGTATAATGATCCCACACTAATTCCGCACACAGTATACTAGTCTGTCCTCAAAAATATGCATTTGTGTCCTTCACGTTAAATGATGGGTGGATACAGCTACTACTTCTAAACAGGTGTGCAGGATTTCATAAAAAAACGGCAGTTCACCTACGCCACCTCCAGACAGGGGTGGCGGCAGTTCATCTACGCCACCAGGACCCGAGGGCGAGCTCGAGGTAATCGAGGTGAACGATGATACAGCCGTGCTTGTCATTTCACAGGCGCTCCCGTACGATATGCACAGAGAGGTGTATGCCTTGCCGGCGGATACCGTAAAAACCGTCGACGACTTCACGGTGCCGGAAGGCTACAGGCGAGAAGGTTCCCGCGATCGGTCATATATGTACTCGCTCGGAGTCTACGTCATCAGGACGAGAAAAACAAGTACTTCTGCTTGGCGAGCCCCACGTGCCGCAAAAACAAGACCTCCGTTCCCTGCAAAAAGGGCGACCGCAGCAACGTAAACGCCCACCTCAAGAGCAAGCACAAACTGCGCGGGGTGGCTGGCGCCGTGAAGGCTGGAAAGCAAAAGCAAGCGAATTGCACCATCCAGCGGAGCTTCGAGGCGAGCAAAAACTCGGGTGCTGGAACAAACAGGTGTGTGTGTGTGTGATTAATTTTCACACACATACCGGCACCGTGAAGTCGTCGACGGTTTTTACGGTATTCGCCGGCAAGGCATACACCTGTCCGTGCATATCGGAAGCGCCGGTGAAATGACAAGCACGGCTCTATCATCGTTCACCTCGACTACCTCGAGCTCGCCCTCGGGTCCTGGTGGCGTAGATGAACTGCCGCCACCCCTGTCTGGTGGTGGCGTAGGTGAACTGCCGCCATCCATGTCTGACGGAGATCCTCGAGAATCTGCAGCGTTCATATTTCCTCTCCCCAGGTACACATATCACAGCTAGATGCAGTTGCACGGGTGTGTGTGTTGGTGTGCTCGGTTTTTGGGTGGTTGTGAGCGAGGTGGGTGGTGCAATGTAATTTCGTCATTTCGTTTTTGGTGTGGGTCACTGATTAGACATGACGTCAGATGCACATCATCACTCCTCAACAAAGATATCGGGAGACATGTCAAGCAAGGCAAACATACGCTGTCAAGGGTGTAGGGCCGAAGTGTTCCACACTAAAACCTAGCAGTTTGGTGTCAGACAGGGATGTCAAGGCAAAGCTGCTGTCTGTCAAGGGTTGAAAGTCCTGCCTCCCCGACATATTTGCTCCTCAACGCCATCCTAATCTGTACCGGCACCCCGGGTATTGTGCCGAGGGTATACCCTTACCCCGGGTATTGTGGCGAGGGTCTTACAGAACTTACAGAAGTTCCGGGTACGGGAATGGATGTCTTACAGAACTTACAGAAGTTCTCTGTAGGGTACTTCCCGGGTAAATACCCTGGGTATGGTTCTGTAGGTACCCTACAGAACCTAACCTTGGACAGAATTCTCAGTTTGTAGAACTGAGTCTCTGTTTTGGTAAATGCAAATCTGTCTGTCTGTCTGTCTGTCCGCAAGGCTTATATTTTTGAACACTTTCCAATGGCCAATATACAAGCGAGTTACAGATGGTGTCCGTACGACATATTCGACCCTTACGGACCTTATATACTGAAACATACCATACCACCAGGCAAGTTTAGCCATATAATACATCCACGACACCGTACCATGGTACCATACCGCAAACGTACCATACCATATACTGTGCTTTTCCCGTACCATACCGTCAACACATACCATACCACATGGTGTTTTTCCCAAATACCATACCACCAACATATATCCCATATCCCATACCACCGAGCGGGTTTGGGCCTGGAGACCAAGAGAGCCGCACTCGGTGCGCACCTCTCGGTGGATACGTACTCGTATAGACTACAGCAGCAGCGGCACAGCAGCAACACCCCCACCAGCAGCAGGCACATTGTGAAGTACCAAATACCAATACGGGTTGACTCGGCACGTCTACCCGCCGCCAGACCAAATAAAGGCAGTCAGAGTTGGCTCGAACGCTTGGGTCCTACGCTCAGTGCAGCGCATCCGCTGCTGGTGAGCACAAAATAGATGAAAAAAAATATCTACGAGTACTATTGTATCCACCTCGAAAGGCAAAAAATGGGCTTTTTCAGGTTTGGGAGGATACCGTAGGACGCCGCCGGCAAGCTCTTGCCCCCTAGAACATGGATCTACCTGATTTCTTCGAGCCCGTCATCTATACTAGTTGATCTTGCCCGCGCACCAAGCGGGTTGGCCGTGGGTTGAGTCTATGTCACGATCGAGCGTCTATCGTCGCACGAGCTAAAAGAAAAGTGTTGTACTTCGCGCATACAATAGCAGGTCTTTTACAGTACAACAGCAGTGGATTACTTTTTGCGGCACACAGCACCCGCACTATGAAAAAAAATGCCCATAAAAGCTTTACGACTACCAAATAATATTATTACGAGTATATTCATCCTGCTTTAGTTGTATGTGCTTCGTCGGAAAAGTGTGCATGTCGTATGATAAAAAAACAATTGGCTGCTGGTGTGCACAAAAAAAAAGAACCGCATAGAAAACAGCCTGAGTTAGCTACATTCGATGAAAATCGACGAGCAGTGGGAATGCTGAACCCTATGCCCGACAAAAATATTGACCTGAATATCAATTTAATTAACTCGTACTGAAAATAGAGTGTATTATTTATTTTCCGTCTTCGGGCACACGAAATAGATGAAAACAATTATCTATAAATGCATCCGTCTCGAATGGTGGAAAAAAATGGGTTTTTTGTCAGGCTTGGAAGGATACCATAGGACGCCGCCGGCAAGCTCTTGCCCCCTAGAACATGGATCCACCTGCCACCTGATTTCTTCGAGCCCGTCATCTATTTTTATTTCTCTTGCCATCCGACAATGGATGTGCAGCATGATCTTCAACATTGATCACTCATAACTTTCCCGAGAGAAGAAAACCTCGCAAACAAAAGGCAACCCACGCACCAAGTCTACATCCCTTCTGTGCCAACTCATCTATACTACTTGATCTTGCCCGCCACCAAACGGGTTATGGGCTGAGTCTATGTCGAGATCAAGCGTCTATTGTCGCACCAGCCGACTGTAGTCTGGCTACGGAGAGAGAGTAGGTTTAGCAATCTGGGAGGTAGGATCTTTACGGGGGTGTTTTTGACTTGAATGCGTAGCGCGGTCTGCACTAAGTCTTCGGAATCGTTTCCTGGTTCGATGCAAACGCGGCGCAGCCGCGTTTATGGCCAGTTTTGCCCCGTTTTGGCTGCGGTTTGGGGTCAGGGTTAGGGTTAGAGTCAGGGATCGGGTTGGGTCTTCGCCGATTCCTTGATCTCAACAGGAACCGAAATACCTGAACTGCCTACCAACCTAAAGATCCTATCTCCCATATTGTTACCTGGTATATGATATGGGACCCCCGGAGCGAAGCTACTTTTTGCGGCTTAATTCAGTACGAGTATGCTGCTTGTTGTATGTACTTGGTGCTTGGTCGGAAAAGTGCGCATGCATGTCGTATGATAAAAACAATTGTTCCCGAATACACTATTACCGCCACAACGAACAGGGGGAGAATGGCGACGAGGAGGGGAGAAAGGAGAGCGGGGGGGGAGGAGAGGATGTTGACATAGAAGGAAACGGTTTGGAAGAGGACAGCAGCAGTAGTAGTGACAGTGGGGATGGGGAAAAGGCGCCGACAAAGAGGGGGAGAGGAATGACGACGAGGAAGGGAGGAAGGACTCGGGTGGGAGCGGAGTAGATGGTGACAACGATGATAGTAATCTCGGATAGGGCAGCTTCTACGATAGCAGCAGTGATAGCGTGGTAGAGGGTGAAGGCGGGGAAGAGGTTCCTGACGCAGGGCCGTTCCTAACGAACTGAAAAAAATCACGATTCGTGACTTTTTGGCATGCCAAAAGATCACGACCCGTGACATTTCAGTTCTAGCGGAAAAGGCCAAAAAACGTCACGTTTCGTGATATTTTCAAATTGTAAAAATTCCGATATTTCAAACCCAATGGTTTGTACGGGTGGAGCCAACTCGCGCGAGTGGGGCACGGCCAGGCCGAGCCGGGCCGACCGCGCCTGGCCCGGCCCGAGGCATATTCGAATCACGGGCCGAAGCCTGACCCAGCCTGCGAGATTCCTATTTCACCGACCGTCGGCCAAGCCCGGTTCGCGACATTCTATCTCGCAGGGTGTCTCTGTCCGGCCTGGTCTGTGACATCTTCACGTCATTTTCGCGTTTGTCTTCAAGCTGTGGTTCCTCCTCCTTTGTACTTTGGAGGCCACAACCTGCTCGTTAGCCCGCGCCCAGCAATGTGTTTGGGTAGCCGCCCGGTGCCTACAAGCGGCGTACGAAGCAGAGACTGCCATGCCCCTATACCGACCTTCGGATACCGTTGGTGCGCGTGGGTTGCGTAGTGCCTTGATCAGGCGTGATTGGAGACACGACAAATGTCACGAATCGTGATTTTGTTTTTTTTAGGGAAAAACTAAAAAAATTGGCGTCATGAATCGTGTTTTTTTTTGTCGTGAATCACGACAAAAAAATCACGATTCACGACAATAATATCACGAATCGTGATTTTTTTTGTTCGTTAGGAACGGCCCTCAGCACTCACGCAAGGGGAAGGGGCGCAAGCGAAAACGTCCCAACTCCGTTGCTGAGCACGTTTCCTCGGGGCCAGTACCCACTAGCAAGAGTACCCGCGGAAGAGCTCGGACGCCGAACGTGGGCATGCGTGACCAGTGACGGGCGTACAGTCAATAGCGAGTGAACACCTTTTCAAAACCAAAAATAGAAATCCGCCCGATTTCTGTCCGGCGAATATAAGAAACAGGATCAATAAGAAAAAGGCTTAAGAAAAATAAATAAATAGGAAACCCAGGCTGAGCTCAGATCCCTGTTGTGTATTATTACAGTACCGGCCCGCTAGTAAGAAACGTGTCAGTAAGAAAATCAGCCTCAAAGTTTAGACAAACTTAAGAAACGGCCCAGCCTCGGCATCTGCCGCAACTTAAGAAAGAGCAACCCTTCCCCTGGCGGCCCACCGTGCCCCTAGATATGTGGGGTACAGTACAGTATATTCTCTCATTTTTCTGTACTACTGTACATTGGCTGTTTCGCAGTGTTGTCAGTCCTCAGGTACGAATCAATTGTGGCTTGGATGACGAATATTTCAAAAAACAAAATCATGCCAGAACGAACGGGGGTTACACGCTTTTGACAGTCCCACAAAAAAAGCCGACCGTCTGTGGTAGAGCTCCTGCTCGGCGCGCGCAGCTCCGCAGCTGTGCTCGACGACGACATCGCTGACGACGAGGACTTACTGCCGTTTGAAGCCCCTGACGGTTATTCTTTTGTAAGCTCAGCACCTGCCGCCCTCACTCAGAATCTTGTTAACCAAGAGATACTACTTCGGCTCGGGATGGGTTGGTTCAGGGGGGTCATCACACGAAAGGCCCAAGCACGCACAAGCCACCTCTACGACTGCAGGGTGTTTCTCGAGACCGGCGGCAGCACACGTAGCATGAAACTTCCGCTGGCGAAGTACTCGGTGGATGGGGTCGCGGCAGGGGGATCGTGGGTGCTGCTATCGCGCTGCGCCGATAAGGACTCTTCAGAGGACAGCGAGAGCGAGGACGAGAGCGAGTTCGAGGACGAGGAAGAGGAGGAGGAGGAGGAGGAGGAGGAGGAGGAGTCGGGAGGAGGGGGGGTCGGTAGTACGATCGAGGATCCGCCGGGGGGGGAGGGGAGTAGCCTGAACGACATGAGCGACGTTGGGCCGATTCGCGCAGGGGGTAGGAAGCGCATGCGCGTTGAGTCCGAAGAGGAGGAGGAGGAGGAAGAGTCGGGAGAGGGAGGGGGGGGCGGTAGTACGATTGAGAGTTCGCCGGTGGGGGGAGGGGGTAGCCTGAACGAGATAAGCGACGTCGGGCCGATTCGCGCAGGGGGTAGGAAGCGCACGCCTAACGTGCGCCTGCAAGACCACGAGTAGCATCATGGTTTATCGGGGTCATTCGGGCGTAGATGGGGACGTATACGCTATGATACTGAGAATAACGTCAGAAGAGATGGAGTCAAAATTGAGGACGAAAACAACATTGAACGTTGCTGGCAAAAATAAGAAGGGCGCTTTTATGAAAATCATGCTCATTTTCCCAGGAAAATAAGAAAGGAGCATTTAAGAAAATGATGCTCATGCTCCCAGTAAAATAAGAAACCCAGCCTCAGGCGTAGCACAAGAGAGTATTGTGTCCTGCCTCTGTCTGCCTGCTTGTTGTCTGTCTGTTGCGAATACCTCTATTTGTGCACACAGCAGCTCCGGTGCGGCGGGATTACAAACGAGGGTATATATATATCCGGGGCCTGTTATCTGTGTGTACACGTAGCACAACAAGAGGGTACTGTCCTGCCTCTGTCTGCTTGCCTGTTGTCTGTTGCGAATACTTCTCTATTCGAAGAGGTGCATACAGCAGCTCCCGTGCGGCAGGATATCCCCGTCTTTTACCGATCCTGAACTTCGTGTGCAGGATCTCACTGGGATCCGCCGGCAGTGCAACTGCACGCTGTGGGCTATTAAGATTTCATATTTTTTAGATTTCATGGGTCCCCGCGTCCCCGCCTGAGATCACGCCAGGAACTCGGTTGGAACACCCTGCATCGCCTTGTCACTTGTCACTGACCGAGTACACGCATCAGCGTGAATCGTGGATTCCTGTCGGTATCGTACGTGTAGAAGGGAGGCTACGCATCGTGACTTGTTTCCTTTATCTCTGATTCCGAGTCGGGTGGTGTGACGAGAGACGACGCCCTAACGCACACGAATCTAGTGCCGTAGGCCTTTTGCTGACGACTATCTGCACACTGGCACAGCTCAGTAGTGTTCTGACAAGAGCTGCATGGTGAGAAATTGAGCAGCAGTGCTACTACGATGTCTTGGGTTGTTGAAAATGCGAAGAACCTGTCTTTGGGGCTGCTTGTGCTGCAGAATACATCTCTGGTGCTGCTAATGCGCCACAGCCTTACCACGGAAGGACCCCGCTACATGTCATCTACGGCTGTTGCACTCATGGAGGTGAGTAGTGAGCAGCCCGCACAAACTCAAGAGCACGAGTGTGTGCAGCACTTACCATATTAATACCAGGTATTAATAATAAGATACTGGTATTTTGTACTGGTACTGCTTTGCTGGTACGTATCATACATACGCCATCCGGAGCGGGGCGGGCCGGAGATCGGAGGGATGGCAGAAGGGCGCTTGCATCGATCGAACATCCCCGTTGTTGTCTACTGCATAACTGCGTGTCCATGCTGTGTCGATATTGCTCTTATGCTCTACCCCCGGATGGTGTTTCTATCGTGTATTGTTCCGCAATGCTTTCAAGACTTTTCTAGCTCTGCCTGCGTACGGGCCGTTGCTTTTTGTCCGATTCGAGGTCGTCCGGGATGTTTGAAAGACTGCCGTACGAGTACGAGTATACGTCAGCTGTTAATGCTGCTGCTGTGATTGTATTTACTGCTGTTGTAATGTCTGGACTTCGGGATTGTCCTGAATTTCGAGTACGCGAACAAGTGCGCACAGCGCTGTGTGCTACCTACTACTGCTACTGCTGTGTACTGATCACGGGCAGGATGGCGTATTTTCAAGCCAGGTAAAACTAGAGCAGCAGAACTGCTGTGTCCGTGAAGCCTGGCTTGCTTGGTGAACATGTTCTCTGTCCCCATTCTTCGATGCTATTATTATGACTAGAGCATAACGGCCGTCGACATAAAGTCAACTACAGCAGTTCCTGAGGGTTTATTTCCGGATTGCCCGGAATAAAAGCAAAGACACCACCAATGCTGGTTCTGCAAGCAACTCCCCGGGGTGTATTCCAGGGTCGTTATACGGGGGTCATTCTTTTTGTGTACCTGGCTCCTGGCATACAGGCTCGTCCAAACAAGACGCCCCAAATGGCGTCCGCCACCAATGCCGCATGCAATAGCTTCTCGAGTGTCTCATTTTGGCGCCATACTGACCATACTGAACAGTGGTAGAGGGTGGCCTTGCCCCTTTTTTTTGTCAAGGGCCAAGGGCTGGCGCTAGCAGCGAAACCGCGTCCCGACCAATCACAGGCCTTCAAAATGACCTACAATACTTAGTCGAGCGTTTCCGTAAGAGGAAACACTTTTTTCCCATTTTTATTTCTGAACGAACCAGTTCCAGGTACAGTACTCCGAGGCATACGTCTACAAAACGACTTTGCGCAAATGTGTACTCGAAGAATTAACCGCGTAGGAGCAATGTTTGATTGCAAATTAACGCTAAAATTTGATTTCCGCACAGATAATTTTTGAAAAATACGGTAAACTTCACCTTTTTCACTACGAAAGCTCAGAAGTTCACGCGGTTTTTCCGATTTTGATCCTGAAGCTTCGCAAGCACCTTCCGTGTCATTATGCCGAAGTTTTAACTAAAGGAGAGCAAGTTTTTTTTTGTTTCGCTACGTAGATGTCTGGGGTCCCAGAAAGCCCAACAATCAGAAAAAAATCCTAGAAGACCACAGATGGCTGGGGGAGAAGAAAAAAAATGCACCCCCTCCATACACCCCTCGGCATCGGGACACGGAATGTGTGCGAATTGCGTCGTGGATTCTGAAGGCCAAAATATTCCTGACGGAATCCCTGAACCAGCCCGTACCAGGTACCTGGTACCTGGTATATGTGTGTTGCCTGAGACTCGAGGCGATAGAGCTATTACGTATGCATGACTATTAATATTAATATTAATAGTAGCACTGGTAGTTGGCAAGGCACACCCACAACCCACGGCGCAAGAACTGTTACCTGTACAAGAACTGTTACTTTTGTAGATAGCCACATTATTAATAGTACTAATCGTTTTAAACTCGTACTGCTGTGAATATATATATATGCACCACTTCATCTTTCGCGATGCTGCTTTGTACAACAAGCAGTACTTGCTTGTGGTATTGAGGTTCCATCTCCTTAAACTTTTGTTTTATCAACACCAGCCGCCGTTAAAAATATTTCCGTTTTCAATGTACAGATACCCGAGCTTATTGTTTTTTCGGTAATTGCCGTAAACGCTCGACTCAGAATGGCACGTATATATAGATCGTAAATAAGTCGGAGTTTAGTTCTACCTCTAAATACGACCTGGTAATTATGTCTGTAGTCTGCCACCCCATCGCCCAATCATCTACTGTACTGAGTAGGGATCTAAAGGAATTTCGCTGTCGGAGTTGACAGACTGCTTACCCCCACTGACTGTAAACGCACTACTTTGGTTTTGTTTTTGCATACCAGGAACATGCTTCGTATCCATGACTGTCGAGTCGACTCCCTTGCTCTCGCCAGCTTCGTTTTTTTTATTTCATTACCTACATACCGGTATTATGTATCAGTACGAGGTAGACGCGTTCCGTGCAATGCGCACTTGGATGGAAGGACCAAGGTGACCTTGTTGACCTCTTCGCACCTGCTTCAATCATCGGAAATTCCAGCCGCGTTTCCCAAAACACGCTCAAAATTGCGTTGGCCCTCGTGGATGATAGAACTGCCACACTGTGTCACTATCTGCTAGCTCTTTATCCCCAGGCGGACAAAGTCGACCAATTATCGCGCCTTTTTGTGCCTCGTGAAGTTCCGCCGCAAGCACCGAAATCACCGAGGACTACCTCTAAAAGAAAATTGGGACCAGACGCGAACTTACGTCGGCGCAGCGTTTTTCAGAAGGAATGGCGTCTGTGATACCAGGGTATATGCCTACCCCATGGCTAGACAGCCCCAATTGTTACCAGGTCTCCGGGGATCTTGGCACTCGGGCCGAAGCAAGCCATCCACAAGCCTTGTATTATAAATAATACGATTAACATCCCCATGTGCAACTTTTCCGCAGCTACGGTAGCTCTTGACTACACTCGGGTCCACATGACCTATTCGTAGTCCTTCGTGCTGCTGCACATGCAACCGTCTACTGCTACTACTGCTACTACTGCTACTACTACTGTTCGTTGACTTTTTTGCTTGCCTTCCGTCGTTTTGGGTGTGACCCTCCGACTCTTTTTGCTTACACCATACAGATGTTGAAGCTGGCCGTGTGCTGCGGTGTGGTTTACATGGTGAGTCTCTGCTTTGAAATGTTGATATTTAGAGAGCGCTCAAGATATTATTTGAAATGTGGCATTGTCAATTTGTTGATGGGCGCCGCGACGCAAAACGCTACAGTAGTGTGTGAGTTGCACTCGGTTCCCGCGGTAATATTATTTTTCGCCTGAAGGCAAGAGATGGAGTAATCTTCAAAGGCATGGGTGGAGTTCCTAGCAGTATGGAATACGTTGGCGTTGGTCGCGAGTGTTGATCATGAAAGTGCACACTTACGTATTACAGGGGCAAGTACCAAAAGGCACCCCGGGGCAACGAAACAAACGAGCTCCTACAACATACGTGCTATAAGTCAGTACTCGCACTGCATTCGAGCGACGGGTGCTGCTGCCTACTGTCTACTGCGTGCGTAATGTAGTCGGGAAGTCCGTTCTTTGAATAGCGGGCTCTGTATTCTCGCTCATTCGACATACCGGTAGTCCAACCATCGCCCAAAACGCTTGAGCGACGCATTGATTGGTACGATCAAGCACTTGTTTTGAGTTGCCACGTCACCACTGCATGTTGCTTTTTGGAATTATGATGTTGTACGCAAAACACGACCGTTCGTCTATATATTCCCAAAAGAGAATGCAAGCCAGTGTTGCTGTCATCCCGCGAGTACTTCCATGTGATACGAAGTACCAGGTGTGTGTATCTTTAGTTTTCAAATGGGCATCCAAGAGTGAGCAAGCCTCGACGAGGTTTGAAAAGAGCTGACTTGGCAAGACCTGGGTATCCCGTCATATCCGACACCACCTCCGATATCTGAGATGGAAAGGGTGATGTTTTCACTGGTCCAGCCGTACGTTTCCTGCCGACCGCATATCAACTCAACCCACGCGCTCTACCGCCCAGGAATCCGGAGAATGGAGGACTTTCGTACGGAAATTGCGTGTGGATGTTGGTCGGAAGCCACGGGAGCTCGCCAAGCTGACGATCCCAGCTTTGTTGTACACGGTGCAAAACAACATGCTGTACACCGCCCTGGCAAATCTCGACGCGGCCACATACAGCGTTTGCTACCAAACCAAAATCCTCACGACAGCTCTCTTCTCCATGATCCTCCTGAGGAAGAGGCTGGACCTTACGAAATGGGCGGCCCTGATTTTGCTGACCGTTGGCGTTGCCCTGGCCGAATTATCAGACTTATCGACGAAGCGTGTCGCAAGCCCGGGCGCAAAAGAACACGCGCAATCTCCGTTGCTTGGATTCATGTGTGTCATGGCGGCAGCATGCACCTCGGGGTTTGCAGGAGTTTACTTCGAGATGCTCTTGAAGGGCAGTAGAACGTCCTTGTGGATCAGAAACATCCAGATGGGTATCCCTAGTATCTTCATTTCCCTCCTTAGCGTAGTTTTGAAGGATTGGTCAAACGTGACCACGAACGGGTTCCTCTACGGATACAACTGGGTTGTCGTAGGGGTTGTTTCGCTGCAAGCGATTGGAGGGCTGGTGGTTGCCGTGGTAGTCAAGTACGCCGACAATATTAGGAAGTCGTTTGCGACTGCGGTGTCGATCATTATTTCGTGCATCATGTCTACGTTCTTGTTTGATTTCCACCCCAACGGCATTTTTATGATCGGCGTCATGTGTGTGTGCGCATCCGTTTTCATTTACAGTAGGCCGCCAGCTGAAAAAGGGCTGCCCTCTTTTCACAAGATGCGATCCGTTACAAGACGAATTTGATACCCTCCTGGTATATGGTACAGGTTTAGTGTACAAAGGAGAGGACGGAGCCTTTAGCGGATCCCGACATAGTTTTGGGTTAGACTTAGCAATCAGCTTATTTGCACAGAGATGCATCCGATGTGCCCACTATGACAACCCGATTACCAGGTATTAGCAATAAATAAGGACAGACGGTTCTGCGGTCACGGGGGCTCGACCCTTAGATGGAGAGATTTCTCCAAGATTGCATCCAGGACCTCGTTGAGTTCCTTGGCCGGAAAAGCTGGTCGAAGACCTGCAGCGCCTATCCGCGCCCGCTGGTGCCCTCGAAGAGCGTCCATCCACACGGCCTTGTTGCCGGGACAAGCATGGATAGCTCGCCAAAAGAGATGCTTGGCTTGTATGTGATTCCCGCGCATGGCCTGCACGTCATAGATATGACAGGGCACATTTGTTTTGGTTGGTTAGGTTTTGCTATCATAGGGGACAGCGTCGCGCAACCTTATTTTACGATACATGGTACCTGATACCAGGGTATCCTTTCGAACGATTTTGACGCGATTCAACGGCCAGGCTAAGGGGTCCCAAAAGGGACCCCATGTACAATGTGGGAGCTACTTTGGGCGAAAAAGATAAACTTTTATCTGGTTACCTCCAAGCTCATGTACATCCGCCACAGCATGGGGACCCTTCGACCGGTTCGATGAGTCACTGCTGATTCCATCGAGCGCTTCAGCCTGAACAGAGAGCAGCGGGTGGTGGCAGAGGTTGGAGACGCACTGCACAGTTATCTTGATATCGTTTTCCTTTTTTGCCAAAGCAAATTAATCCACACTATAATACAGTATTAATATAGTTCCGTTAATTAATTTCATCCACCCCGCTGAATGTCTTGAGTGCATGTGCACCAAGCAACAAGAGGCACCTATCTATATCGATATATGGGTGACGGACGAATAGTCTCTCTTCAGTCAAAAACAATTCATCCACACAACAGCAGTAGCTCAAACCACTTCAATACTTCCAAATAAACCCTGTGAGGGTACGAGTAGCCGACTAGCCTACCCGGGATCCCAAAATAGGTAATATTACGACGGGCTTCATACATTTAAGATACCGTGGAGAAAGGGTGACCGGAATGTATTTATCCTACCCTACAGAAAGTATCCTTGGTTGTATTGGTGGGGGTGGTATATGCTGGCCTATCTTAATACCAAGCTAGATACTGTGACCATGGCAAAACACAAGAGACCGTCGGACATGAAAACGCAGTGCATGAACCACTATTTTTTTTAATGACGATACTAATATTTCGCGACCCCACACTTGCGGTGAGCGTACAAGTTTGGGTACGGCAGGCCTTGATCAAACCTGGCATACGATCCAGGAAGCCAACTCTTGACGCGAAGAGCTGAAGTGTCGACTTCTTGCGCGTAGGCTGGTGGTACAGCCCGAATGCTTCTTGCGTCGACTGCACGTGTGATGGCGGTTTGGCGTGCCTCGCGCACACAACGCATAACCTGTAACAATGAAATACGAGAGTAAAACATGACAGCAGTGTGAGTAGACCAGTCCCACTGTTACTGTAGTACTGTGTACGTGTAGAAACGTGGTTGGACCCGTCCACCTTGTCCCAATAGGCGGATCTGACCTACCGATAGTGAGCGATTATACTACGAGGATCAATACAAACACAGAAGGGCAAGAGTCAACGCCAAAGGTCAATACTTCCCTCATTTACATTGGTGGCAACACAGCGATAGGCGTCCATGCTTTGTGTGGCCACATGACACACGGCATTATCATATCGACAGACGCGCACGCGCTGCTGCTTGTCGCGAAGTGCACTGTGTCATCGATACACAACTGGTAGTCTATTCGGCCTTGAGCAAGTTTATCTGACCTGATGAGTGGCAGAAAAAATCCACTCTGTCGGGGTTGGCCCTTGCTCCCACACCAAAGCTCGTCTCCGAGACACCTGAATCCAGGTCATAGAGCGCACACCGGCACCCGAGAGAAAATGGTTTCCGCGGAGAAAACGTGCCCGGCGAACTAGCGACACCCAATTTTATACTGTGCGACGTAGCCAGATCAACAAGAACGAGCACGTAAGCGATGCTTGGGGTCACAGATCATCGGTGTGCCGGCAGAGCTAGAAAACACGTGGCCACCCATCAAAAACTGGTAAAGGCTGCAAATCTAACCGTGGAGACTTGCCTCGAAGAAATGGTGCACCAACCGCTGCTGGCTGCCTGAAAACTCTTCCGCATCCAAAAGCAGGCACAACATCCCGGGTTCGGCCGGAAACGATTGCAGTCCACGAAGCAGCACCTCCCGCACCTGGCGAGAATAGCGACACAGAGGATACACATTTCATATTACATGGTATTGAGATATGGCGGAACTACCGCTTGTAAGAGGAGACCAGACAAGAGTCAAAGCGTCACGCTGACCACCGCGTGTAAACAGCACAAAAATCCGATTTACATCAGCGGAAAGAGAAACTGTCGTTGACAACTGATCGAGCACTATACTCACTTTACGAGGTCCAGTCTCCACCGGATTATAGCGTTGGGCCAACACCACCAGTTCGCTGAAGGCTCTGTGCATGCGCTCAAGGCAAACTCCACGAGAAGTGTGACCGGACATCACATTCCAGGCGTACGGCTTGTTGCCTGTTTTCCGAATCAAGAATCAACAACAAAATGCAACGGGCATGAGCGTTATAAATATGAGTCTCCGAGGTGTACGAGGTGTACGAGGTGTACTCTACATAGCAAAAGGAAAAGCGCCCCGCTTTGTTCATTGATACGGCTACACTACGAGTAAGAGAAACACGGTGCGCGACCTGCCCTGCTCTCTTCAGGACATATAGCTCAATCAAGCTATTCAAATAAATGAATAACATGAGCCAACGTCAATCGCAAGGCGAAACCACTACGTCAAACTGACACACGGCACGCAGCTAAAATGTGGATGTATGGTGAGATTAAAACTTATATTTAACAATCCGCCGGAGAAAACAAGAAGATAAAAAGTGATGGATTGCAATGTCTGAACCCCTTTGACTTTCAACATCCAAATCAGCACTAGCACGGAGAGCATGTGGGCCTGCCTGAACGACTGTCTGGGCCACACCCTAATATGCACGAACAAATAAGTGACCCTACTGCAATTGAAACAATACAGTGGTCCTCGTCTATATATAATCAGCAACATGCTTACCTTTCAGCGTCCCGCCGAGGCGCACGTCGCCACGAACACCCGAGGCAGCATCAGTCTCACCAGCGTCCGTGCGCGCTGTCACGATTTGCGCCAGACCCAGACACTTGGCCATAGCTTTCTCTGCTGCTTCTCGTCCTCTTGTTAGAAACTCTAGCCACACCCACGCGACAGAATAGTACATGAATGAAGGTGTCATGTCGAAAGCGCCTTCAGGCGGGTTGGACGTGTCGACGCCCGTGCCTGATTGAGAGTGCGTGCGCATCGGCAGCCAGATGTTCGCATTGCTGAGGTTGCAGAGGTTGCTCAAGAAACATGCCACACGCAGTACGCACCCTTGCTGGCGAATCGCTCTGACTTTCGCTTACTCTAAAACACCTGCTCAACGAGGAAAAACAAACTCGTACGTATATACCTCGCGGTTCAGTACGTGATACAGGCCATCCGCGGTAGAATCTGCTTGGACCCACAGCATTGAAGAACGCTTTCGAGGTTGTAGCGTGGGTCCGTTTTTCGTTCGGCGTGGCTTTACCTTCTTGCAGCTGCTCTGCCGCTAGCCGAGCCGCATGGCCAGCCATTAGTTTTCTTGCCGTCATGAGGCGAGGGGGGGTTGCACAGGTAGCGTATGAGCTCGAGCCTTTGCCCCCGCGCTGAATAAAAGAAAAGCACCAGACAGACGGAAACGGTATGCGGTGTCAACTTCCATGGTGGTACGTACAGCATTGGCCGCTCGACATGCTGCCATCGGCAAAGCATTGACTTCGTCGAAACGACAGCGACTCTCAGCCAAAGCGAAAACTGTCCGTGCATCCCACCTTGGGCTTCTCCGTCTTTGGGCGCGTGAAACTCCCCTCCGCGAAACTGCACAGCACCAAGAGCGCCTTTTCTCGAGTGCCACGACCTTGCTTCTCGTTGCCCTCGAACATATCACCGATGACATTGCTCTTGTCAGATGCGGTGTCTACCCCGGCGTGGGGGTCGCGCGGACTGAGGGGAAGTCCAGCGTGAAGCCGGAAAGCGAGCCAGAAGAGTTCGGCAGACAAAACCTTCTTGTCTTCAGGAAGGGCCTGCAAGCAGCATCCGCAAAGGAGGTATTCAAGACGTGTCATTTCCATGAAGTACGCGCAACACCTTGGCATTCTGCTTCGAGCCGAGTGAACCCTCTCACTGTGCTGTATCTTGGAGTTTTGCTCATTTATGATCAAACCGTCTCACCTGCAGCATCGATAGGGCCTTCTCTGCCACCTTAATCGCCTCAACTCGACTGCCGAGGAGCGCCAGCAGTTGGACATATGAACTCCAAAGCCGCAGGTCCGTTGCACTCGCCTGGCTAGCCTGCATGGCGTGTAGCGTAGACCGCATTCGCAGCACAGATCAGCGGGGCGCCAAAACACGCAGACCCAGACCCTCATTTGTAGCATGCTTGAGATTCGCAAGGTTTTCCGAGCTGTACAGAGCCCGAGGCGCAGCCCCTGAAGGGCTGCCATAAACTTATACCAGATACAGCAATACAAATATGCACCCCGGGCGGAACACCGGGCCATATATCGGAGCACGTATCGACTCTTTCTTTCAATTGCACAACACAGCCTGTCGTATGAAAAGAGAACACATACCTCCAGGAGGGATTTGGCAACTTTCCGGGCCTCGTGTCCATGCACGTCCTCATCAGACCAAGCGGCCACGCTCCTTCCCTTCGTTTCGGTTGAGCTAGGAGGGTTCCCTATAGAGTGGTGGCATTCGAGCACAACGTTAAAACCCCTTCAACACAAAAAAATGTCAGCAGTGTGCAGCTCTCGGCGAAAAGTTGCAACGTGCCCTGGGTGTCAACAGCTAGGATTATATCAACGACACCCGAGAAATGGTTTTGGCGCTGTACCTGAATCGCCACTTTGGCCGTGTCGAGCACCCGCTGCCGAAGCAAGGAAACCTTCGAACAATACCAGGGTGCACTGCAACTGGACCAGGATGTCCCCGCTTGATTCTGAAGACTCAGCAGCCCCTGCACCCATCGTTGGTAGCGCCTCAGGGGCACGGATGAGGTGATGTAAGACGTTGCGAATAAAAGTCTGTCGCGGCACATCCCGGACGACCTCGTCGGTGAGCAGCAGAAACTGGTCGGCTGCAGTGCTGACCACCAGCGGTGGGAGGCAAGACCCTTGCCGGCCGGTGCACTCAACGATGCCTCGACTTTGGACGGGTAGATCTCCCCCTGAAGCGCTCCAAACAGCTCGCAGGCCGTTACTGACGGTAGAAATCAGGCTACCAGACAGCCCTCCATCACCAAAAGATGCCGCGCAGCAGGCCTCCGACATCAACTTGGGAGAGTGTGACACATCGGATCGAGGGAACACCAGGCCACCCACAGACAAGAGCAAACCGACCAAAGTGCTGCGTTGGGCCAAGCGGATGAACGACGATAGCGATGCAGAGGCGAAACAAAGGGATTGTCAGAATCTTACACACCAGGTGAAGTATCGATGCAACTCTTATGGAGTGCGAAAACAACAGTCCCCAGGATGCCGAGACACGCGTGCTTTCGCATTGGCGATACTTTGTGCCAACAAGGCAAACCTTATAAACATGAGGGGAAAATCTATATTTCGCCGTGGGTAACGCGTAAATCAGTTTTCGTGATCCTAAGCCGGGAAACTGCTGTCAAGATGAGCACATCATCTTACCGTAGCGAGGCGGGCTGCGTCAGGCTGAAAAGAAGTGGCCTCAAATCTTCGACGAAAAGGACCCGATCGGGCTGCTCTTCCGCTTGGTGCGCATCCTGTGTAGACCTGGAGCCGAGGAATAGCGCCGCGAGTTCAAGATTCAGTAGTAAATCGGGTGGCATTGGTGACGCAGATAATCACGATATGCCGGTCGCCAACTTCACGGAGCAGCGGGCAAGCGCGATGTGGTTTCTGGGTCTCAGCACACTACTGTGCCGCAGTACGCCCCACAATCCAACACGATTTTAGCATGCTGAACACGAAACTATCAGTATATAGAACATGCTTCGAATCGATACTGCAAGCCTGCATCGAACGGGGGCGATAGATATTCTCGCTACGAGTATGCAATGACAGCAGTCCTATTCGACACGGGAAAACCTCGGCAGTGGGGACGGCGCAAAACTCGCCGTATTGGCTGCCACTGATGCCGAGTAAATGCGTCTTCCTTTTTGGCCCAGGTAGAGAACTCGTCCGCTTCAGCAACATCTTCTAGCGCTGCGGCTTGCTTCGCTATCTCCGCATCTCGTTCTCGCTCTCCTCGACTCCGTAGACGTTTAGATGCAGCCGCGGCCGCTTCCACATCCTGAAACGGCGGGGGATGCACTCACGGAGTGAGTGCACGCTCTTGGCGAGGAACGAGTGACATGAGGATGTACATTTTCGTGATGGGGGGGGGGTATTGCAGCACGTCTCGTCTGTGGCATGATGTCCAAACTCTATGGCACTACGCAATACAGCTAGAGAGCCATGCCACTTTGGCCTGTGGGACAAGGACTCACTCGATCTGCGTGTCCGTCTGCTGCATCTCCGCGCATCTGATTCAGTATTCGGCCGTATTCGAGACCGGACACCGAGTCATGAGCACCTTGTACGTCAATCCGGTAGCCGTGCCTGCCAAAAACGAACGAGTCCCGCGGCATGGTGACAAGAGCAAGCTGAGGCTTGCACGCGACAGCATGACTGCATCACCAAAGGTAAAACGGCCGACCCGAGTGGCATGTAGATGACACGCTTCACAACTTCATGCAGGATGTACCTGACGCTGAATGCAGTAGCCTGCGAGTTGTCCACCCATATCAAGCCCTCGGCTTCCACTGCCCGGGCGCCCTTGTCCGGGGCAGTGTTAGGATTTCCTTTCTGGATGGATTCCACTTGGCCACTCGCTTCACGTGGGACCGCGATATGCTTCTCCGAACGCTTGGCACTCACAGCCTCTGAGGAGGAACCGTCCGAGTCCTGAGTGCCCTCGGGCGGTGCACGGAACAAGGAGCGCTGCTCGTCGAGATGCGAGTGCGAGGATTCCGGGGGAGCGTCGTCGTCACTGGCATACTTACGGCGTGGGGTAGGGAAGCCATCCGTGTGAGAGGTTTGGACCACAGCTAATGCCGTAGCAGCATGGTACGCCTTCTCCAGAACATCAGATCCAGCACCGCCCTTGGATCCACCCTGTTTTGATCCATGAGACTTCGATTGAACCAGAGGAGTGCTTGCCTCGCCGCTAAGGAAGTCTTCGTCGGTTGCTGCAAGCGATCCGCCGTCAAAAAAATCAGCAGCGCGTTTCCGTTTGCCACGGAGGCCAGGTGACTTGCGAGCAGGAAGCTTCCGGGTGGGCACCTGCATCAATCGAAAGAGAAACAGCCCATTGCATATATTACGCGAAGCCACGCCTCAAATCAATCGTAGCGCCGTCATCTCAGAACTGGATACTACTAAATCTAATAACCTACAGACTCTTAATCGAAGACAGTATGGCACGTAGCGCCAGGCCTGCGACTAAACACAACAACGGAAAGGGAGCCACAGTGTTATATAAGCAATGATACCAGTAGCCACAGTAGTACGAAGATTGGACAGCTGCAGCAGTTTGCTCGAGGTCGGGGTGAAATATGTGGTATTCAGCACGTTCGCATGGCCGCGCGCTTTATCATAGCCTCACCACGTGCTGCTGCTCAGATCCGGTCGCCTGCTCCGGCAGTTTAGCTCTTTCTGCTTCTTCCGCCTCTCGCCACCGCGATACTCCCGCTAAAGAAGGGTGCGCGTCGCCAATCCTCGGAGCTTCGCTGTCCCAGAACGATTCTAACTCGTCCATAGATACGGCGCTACTTGGCTGGATGTTCAGCTCCACCAAAGCTTGCAGCACACCCAAAGCCCGCTCCGGGTAGCTTCATCACCAGACGCCGGGCAACAAAGGACGACAACAACGCACGTGTTCTGCCTGTGAGACGCTTTAGTGATCTACGGGGTTCAACTGACATGTATTATAGCGGAAGGGCAGTGAATCAATACTTGTGTCACCAACACTGTATCGGCCCAGCATTTCAGGAAGCAACCCTTCTCGGACGAGGACATTTTCGCGAGGGTGCTATCTACACCGAGGCACGCATCGCGATACTTATCACGCGCACCCTGCGGCCCTTTCCATGATGCAGTAGCTCCAGATCACCTCCAACAGGTCCTTTTCGGCGAGGATGCGATCCTTGCAGTCTCCTAGCATCGATCGTCTCCCCTGAGAACAACGCAAGCGAGATCAGAGTCATATACATGGCAACGATTTGAGGTGGAAACACCGTAAATGGGGACGGATCTGTCTTCGGATGTGGCGTGCGCATACTGAAATATCCTGCTGGAGTGCACTGCCAATGCGCGGGCGACGCCGAAAATCAATGTCACGCTTACCATGATGAACACCCCCTTGGTTCTATGTTCCTCTTCCCGGGCCTTGTCCGTTTCTTCTCGTTTCGATGTTAAAGATCGCAAGCAAAGGGCGTACGCAGACCGCTGATCCGGGACCGAAAACGACGCAAAATGCCCTGCCTTGAACTGAAGGTGGTCCAGCCACAGCGTTGGAGAGTGGTTGCTCCTGATAACGAAAGACAGCACATGTGACGTACAGCAGGCGTGGTGGATGAAAAACAAGCAGACGTGTTCCCTATTAAATTAGTGGACAGGCGAAACTCGACACGCCTCGGGAGCTAGTGTAGAAAGCGGCCTGTGTCGCCTGAAGACGGCCTGCGCCATGCATTGCATTGTCTCACTTTTCGATGGCTCCCTTCCACAGAGAGTCCACGACATCATGCTCCTGTAGCTCATCGGCCAAGTGCAAGTGCGCTAGTCTCAATATCACGCTTCGTGGGTTGTGTCGTAGCGCAACCTCCAGGACCGACGCACGCTTCTCCTGAGTTATTCGCACCACAGCCGCCGAGCTGGGCAGCAATGCATCACCTGAATATCAGTAACACGAAACCACGGCCCATCGGGAGGGGAGAGTCTCTTTGAGCCGCTGATAATGTTGCGACTTTAATCCCCCTCAACACTACAACGTGAGCAGTAGCGAAGGAGAGAAGTTATGCCGCACATACACTCGTGCAACGTTAACGTTACACTGCTTTCGAGTGCCCGCGATTCTGGTCAGGTTCTCACCGCCGCCATGCGCAGCTCGTACGGCGTCTTCCTGGAAATCTGCAAACTGCAGCCAGACGTCTTCGGAATCCGGCCGTTCACGCGTCATGACGTTGAATTCCTTCGTTCTTCGCGTTACCCATTGCTCGAGGCTCTCCATGAAGACATCCTCTTGCTCAACGTTACTGGCAGTCAGATCGCTCTGTGCGGTGTGTTTCCCCTCCGACACCACCACTGCGTCCACGGGTAAAAAGTCAGCGCCTCCCTTTAGCTGGTGGTGCGCCTGTCGAATATCATCGCCACCAGCAGGTGCTGTTCCTTCTGCAAGGGCACGGCCGTTAGCCCACTTCGTGGCGTGATCCTTGCGCTTGTCGCCTCTCCAAAGTTGCAAGCGGGCAAGGTTCCCGTCACTATTGGCACTGGTAGCTTGCCTGCCGAAGTACCTTGGGGTTTTCACGAATCTTCCCTTCCGGCGCAGCTCTTTTCTCCTGTTGACAGACGCAACACGATCAGAGAAAATAACTGATACACGCAACTATTGGCAGCACGAACAGCGCAAGCTGGGGGCACGCTTGCGTAGGGCTATCTATATTTAGAAAGTCACTGCTTATTTAATCCACCTTCGCTTGGTAATTTTGTTCGGCACATGCCCGTGCTTGCTCGTACAGTATTTGCCCGCAAATATGGCGTTTCTGAAACACTCACCTCGCGGCTTCAATACCGTCGTGATAGAGCGGCACGTCGAGGCGGTAGAATCCTCCAAAGGACAGGGTGTCTGGGTCCCCTTTCCTGCGAGACAGCCGGGCGAGTCAAAATGAACATTGGCAACTACCAGGTGTACACTTGAAATAGGTGGGATACAGAACCGAGAGTCGGAGTAAATCATGTGTGAAGAAACAACCTCTTTCAGACCGTGATCAAGGTCGTCGGGCCATCGAGGCTGAATACGTTGTTTCCTCGGATGTCGACCTTTGTGGTATAAACATGGTCAGAGCGCACAGCTGTCAGACGCTCTGCGCGGGGGGCAGTCACTCGCCCCTTGCCCTCTTTCTGTGATACTCTTCAATAACGCCTACCATAACGCAGCGAGGAAGTCTTTCTATGCAAGCCCATGCTCGTACGTATGTAATGTTGTGATACCTGTCCTCCACAAAGAGTTGTGACGTTCGTGGGTCTGGGGAGTCCGACCCTCGTCGTCGCGAGGAAAAGCCTTCGTCGCTGCTATCTTCGCTCCCGCTGTAGTCGCTGCCCCTGCTACATAACAATGCATAGGAAGCAGTGGGCTTAGCAACCTGGCAAGCGGTCGGTGTGCAAGCAACGTACCAGTACGATCTACCAGGCATCAGGTACCAGGTACTATATAGAGCAAGGCGAGCCCAGGGCGTTACCTCCACCATTCAACGCATCAACTGCAATTCACACACAAAGTACGGCAGATATCCTGTCACTACCCACACCCATGATCACGCACGGAAACACTCGCAGCTTTTCAAGTGCTCAAGGTTTGAAATTGCCGATTGTGACCCACGGGCGCTGGGCGCTGGGCCCCCTCCGATCCGCAAACGTTGTCGCACACTCGCACGACTACTGCTGTGTACTATTAACTATTTAATAACACGAGTGAAAGTAACAAAAATGAAAGACGACGCTACTCTACTAGCATGGCTACTATTTAATACTGGTAGTGCTGTTTTGCTGCTATGCTGCTACCGCCGGCCGGTGCACGAAGACCATTCCTAGCGAATTAGACAATTAGACACACCTGGCTTTACGTCTGCGAGAGCTGCGGCCATCGTGCTTTTTTCGCGATTTGCGAGACACTCTTTCGTCTTTCTTGCGACTTCGATCTCTCTCCTTGCTGATGTGCTGCCGTCCTGCACGACAATATCCCGGTACCAAGACGTCGGCGAAAAGTCAAAATGTCCTGCAGCAGAAGCTGAAATGACTGACGCCTCGCGCGTCCCCAGGGTACCAGAAGCTGAAAGGGCGGAGTCCTCGCGAGTCCCCAGGGTACGAGGGGCTGAAATGAATTGGGTACTCGCAAGTCCCCAGGGTACAAGGGGCTGGAATTACTGGGTGTAGGTAGGCGCTGCATACAACGAGGGTAGCACAGCAGCACAATAACCACTACACACAGCAGCAGCAGTACTCGAGGTAGCAAGAAGCACGGTGGTTCTCAAAAATTGGTCTGCTTTTGGTGATGATAAGAGCAGAAGTATGGTGCAAACCACCGTGTTGCAGTACCCACATTAGTTATTGACATTGCCGAATCTCATGACGAAACAACTAGAACCACTTCTACCCCCGTTTTCTTTTACTGTAGGACATTCCGTAATTCTACTCCAACTCCGAAATTTCCCATTGATCCATAATTTGGAAAGGCAGATATGGGCTCCTTGGTGCACTCCCGTGAGTGTGCCGAAGCGACAGCAGTTTCCGTGCCCCCCTTCGAGGCGGACCTCGTCGCTGAAGTTTGAAGATGTGGTTCCAGGCCCTTGAGAATGCGGTTTCTTGTACTGTAGCCAGCGAACATTTGTTGTTCTGCTGTAGAACGAAAAGAGAGGAGTATATCACAATATATGCTGTAAAACAAATGGAATGCGTGCTCTCGCTTGCGCCAGTTGAAGCACACCAAATACCTCCGATTTCTCTCCCGATACCCATACAACAATTACTGAGTACTCGCGAGTCCCCAGGGTAGCAGGGGCTGAACTGACTGGTATTAGGGCCGTTCCTAACGAACCGAAAATAAATCACGATTCATGACTTTTTAGCATGACAAAATATCACGCACGATCCATGGCATTTCCGTTCTAACGAAAAAAACCGAAGAACGATACGTTTCGTGATATTTTCAAGTTGTAAAAATTCTGACATTTCGATCTTTCAAACCCAAATGATTTTAGCGTGTGGGGGCAACTCTCGCGAGTGGGGCACGGTCAGGCGAAGCCGGCCCGACCGCGCCTGGCCCGGGCCGTGATCTAACCCTAACCAATCCGTTCCCCTCGCTGCCTCGGCAAGGAATGCTGCGAGGCATGCCCTATCAGGCTAATAGCGAGTGGGGTAGGTCTTTCTGGCGGGTGTAAGGCCGGACTCACCCTCAAGGAGTGATACCTTCTTGCTGCTGCCTGTGGCCGCGAGGCTCAGGCGGCAGTAGAGTTGGGTCGTACGTGGTGCGTCAGGCACGGAGACCTACGATTCGCGCGTCTTTTTAGGCAGCTGCGGCAGAGCAGCAATGCTCAATCGGGGTGTCCATGCGCGGAGGCAGGCGCCACCACAGGCCACACTACGGCACAGTCTATTGCGCCGGTAGGAGGCTGGATTCGACGACGAGGGAGGAGGGAGACTGAGCGTCGACGTGCGGGGAAGAGACGGATTGACCTCCCCCTGCGCGAGAATTTTTATTTCCCAGATCAGAACCGCAAGTGCGAGGAGCATTTAGTTTTTCAGGATGACGGAGAAAGGGAAACGACTGGAAGGGAATGGCAACGAGTGCACGCGCAAAGGAGCGGGTGGATTGGGCCAAGGCGATGATGCGGCCATGAAGAGCGGCAGGAAGACGGTGCATGGAGACCCATGATTTGCGCGCACACTATCATCACGAGAGAAGCAGTCATAGTTTGTTTTTCCCTGGTTTTGTTTTTCACGAGGCAGAATAGTATCTACCGGTACTCGTCACTGGTTTTTGTAGTTTAACGAGTTGTATACCCTTCATGGGGAATAACCTACGCAATTATCAGGGACGTGGTATCATAACTGTGCTGCACCTTTTTGTGTCAGACAGTCCAGGAAGAGATGGCGATCGTTGATATTCGTGTGGTAGTAAGGTTCGATTGCTCCTTTTTTCACTGCATATCCGCGAGTCTTCACTCTGACAGCACTCCAGATAGCAGGCAGGTGTGTTCCTCTTTCGTTTTCACGACTACCGTGCGTTTCGTAGGGTGCAGGCAGCACTTCAGACAGCATCGGCTGTAGTCAGCAGCCACGAGTTGGTTAGTGGTGGGAACGGGGGTACTCTTCTATCTATGTTATAGTTGAGAGGATATACCCGCGGCCATGTTAGTTCAGTTTTGCACATTGGTTTTATCTTGCGTGCGCTTTTTTCGTCTCGTGTATTTTGAGGCAGCCGAATTTTCGATTTTTTTCGTTTTTCGGATCTTCCTAGGGCTCCAGCACCTTTGTGTGACCACGGTCTCCTTCGTCAGAGATTTAATGTGAGAACAACAACAACAACAACATATTCGAACAACGGGCCGAAGCCTGACCCAGCCTGCGAGATTCCAATCTCACCGACCGTCGGCCAAGCCCGGTTCGCGAGATTCCAACTCGCAGGCCGTCTGCCCGGCCTGGCCTGTGACATCCTCTCGGGTATTTTTCGCCTTTGTCTTCGAGCTGTGGCTCCTCCTCCTAAAAAAATCGAGGCCACAACGTGCTCATTAGCCCGCGCCCAGCGGTGTCTTTGGCTAGCCGTCCGTTGTCCACAAGCGGCGGACGGAGCAGAGTCTGCCATGTCCCTATGCCGGCCTTCGGATTTCGTTGGTGCGCGTGGGTTGCGTAGTGCCTTGATCAGGCGTATCTCGAGACACGACGAATGTCACGAATCGTGCTTTTGTTTCTTTAGGGCAAAGCTAAAACTAATGACGTCAAGAATCGTGATTTTTTTGTCATGATTCACGCCAAAAAAATAACGATTCAAGACAAAAATCTCACGAATCGTGTTTTTTTTGTTCGTCAGGGACGGCCCTTAGTAGTTCACCTCTACTCAAGCGGTAGCGGTTTGTTACGCACTGCTGTGCAATAAAACGGAATCACGTCAATAAGGCGGAAGGGCATGGCTGATGGCATGGCCCCATGTCCACACAGCAGCATTGCTGTACTTGACCGACCCCAAGTTTTCTCTATATGGGCTACGAGTATGATCGTCATAGGCCATAGCTTTTTCTCGCAATCTCTTCGCAATCGAAACTATACACTCGTATACATATATCACCGATTCCACCCCTATCTATGAGTGGGAACAAAAAAAAAATGCAACACGTTTTGTTTTTTGACATGTGGGCACCTGGAAGCGACCCTGGGTGCATCGCGAGTCTCTCGACCATCTCGGTACCGACTCCATCCCTGCCAAGCTTCTCCCCCCCTCTGTTTACGAAAGCCCGGGCGAGCGCCGTTCGCTAGATGTGCGGTTCCCGGTGGAGCTCGTTGCAGCTCATGGCGCAAAGAAACCCATCGCCATCGACGGTGTAGGTGCCGATAGTTCCAAAGCTTAGGATCTCGAAATGGAAGGACTGCTTGCATTTTTTCACAACAACACGACCCTTATATTATCGGGCACGTCGATCGGTGCTGAACACGCCACAAGTCATAGCCTCGCAATCCTGCTCCCCTTGAGTCTCCATCACCACGCAACTCCTGGGCGCGAAAGCGGCCAAGCCCGTCCGCCCCAACCCCCCTCTACACGCCAGCAACCGCCAAAACTCGACGCCGCATCTAGCTCGGCTCTGGCGTGAGGCCTGGGATAACGCACAGTTCACCTCTACTCGAGCGCTAGCGGTATGTTTATCGGCAAGCAAAAAAATACGCATCTGCCAATAATAATCGTAATGGTTTGAGATGATTACACTGTTGATTATGATCATGACCATCGTGTGCGATTTTATGTAATCATCGCTAAAAACCAAGATCACGGTGATGATTTTTTTATTTAGGTGAGATAAGAAAGCCAGACTTTACGATTTTCCTTCCTACTGTCTTGGGATAGTGAGTCTAGTCTTTTGATAAAGTGAAACACGAATTTCGCAGTCGCGGAGTGCGATTTCTCGCCGACCTTACCGAACGGAACCACGAGACTCTGTGGGCAACGGCGGCTGGCATGTGTGAAGCCACCGCCGCGAGCGCGTGGCCGTGGCTTGCATGAGCGAGGATGTTTCAACGACGGTCAAATAAGTGCTTTGAAAAAACAGATGTCAAAATAAGTGTTTCAAGAAAAGCGTACTGTAGTATTAAATAACTGCATGAAAAAAGCGTGACGAAAAAAGTGCGGTCAAGAAAAGAGTACCTGGTGAACTTTTTTAGTGAGAACGGAAACTACACTTAGACCTATGCCAATGGAAACGTAAAGTTCCCATAAAAAAGTTGAATTACAAAGATACCCGTCATATTGTTTCAGGTACAGCTTGTTATGAGCACGTTTCTTAAAACGAAAAGTTCCAAACTTTCGGAAAACCCCGAAAAAAGCAATTCTGGGGACGATGTTGGGCCAAGATCGGGTTCAGAAAAACTCGGGCGGATGCTTGGTTCGAAGCGGCGAGATTCCGAGTCCTCGACAGGCATCGATCAATAAAACCAACGACTGCGTCATGAATTCTGAACGGAGTGCGCTCGTTAGGGGCTCCGATCCACCCTAGGGTCACCGTGTTTACACAATGGCCGGTGACGTGTGGCGGGCGCTGGCCAGGCGTATGATAAGAAACAATTGGCCACTGATGTACACAAAACAGATGACGAAATTTCTCGATCCGTCTCGAATGGCAAAAAATACTTTTTTTTTCAGGTTTGGGGGGACACCGTAGGACGCCGCCGGCAAGCTCTCGCCTCCTAGACCATGGGTTCACCTGATATCTTCAAGGCCGTCATTTACACTCGTTGGCCTTGCCCCACACCAAGTGGGCTGGCCGTGGACTGAGTCTATGTCGAGGTCGAGCGTCTATCGTCGCACGAGCTGATTTTTATCAGCGTGTTGACAATTTGCAACAAGAAAAAAAAAATTGCGCCGCCTGCAACCGTTCGAAAAAAAAGAACAAATCAAACCGTTTTTTCCTTTTTTCCAACAGCGGCGGTACGAGGATATTTTCGGCTGTTCTTTGAAAGCAATATTATTTTGAAGAAAAAAAATGGCTTTGCTTTTCCATTGGCATAGATCTAAACAACTTGTATTCAAAGAGCAGCCGAAAATATCCTCCTACCGCCGCTGTGGGGAAAAAAGAAAACATGTTTGATTTTTTCATCATTTTTATTCTAACGGCTGCAGGCGGCGCATTTTTTTTTTCCTCGTTGCAAATTGTCAACACGGTGATAAAAATCAGCTCGTGCGACGATAGACGCCCGATCTCGATATAGACTCAGCCCACGGCCAACCCGCTTAGGGTCGGGCAAGGCCAACGAGTATAGATGACGGCCTCGAAGATATCAGGTGACCCATGGTCTAGGAGGCGAGAGCTTGCTGGCGGCGTCCTACGGTATCCCCCCAAACCTGAATAAAAGGCTACTTTTTGCCATTCGAGACGGATCGAGATTTTTCGTCGTCTGTTTTGTGCACACCAGCGGCCCATTGTTTTTTGTCATACGCCTGGCCAGCGCCCGCCACATATCACCGGCCATTGTGTGAACACGGTGACCCGAGGGTGGATCTGAGTCCCAAACGAGCGCACTCCGTTCAGAATTCATGACGCAGTCGTTGGTTTGTCGATCGATGTCTGTCGAGGACTCGGAATCTCGCCGCTTCGAACCAAGCATTCGCCTGAGTTTTCTGAAGCCGATCTTGGCCCAACCTCGTCCCCAGAATCGTTTTTTTCGGGGTTTTCCGAAAGTTTAGAACTTTCCGTTTTAAGAAACGTGCCCATAACAAGCTGTACCTGAAAAAGTCTGACGGGTATCTTTGGAATTCAAACTTTTTACGGGAACTTTACGTTTCTACCGGCAAACACATACCAGGTACTTACGTTTACCCTTTCCCTAAAATCACTTGATTATAAACACCTGCCTCACGCTCAGCGAGTCTCCCACGATTTTTTGTCGCTTCTACGATATTTTCTTTCTTCGCGTTCTTTGCTTTCTTTGCGTGTTTGCTTCTCGTGCCACACTTTTTTTCCCGGAATAATAGAACAAAAAATATCGGAAAAAGAAAAAGTCGATCTTGTTTTTTCAGCGGTTTGGGAGGCTCTCTTTCGCTTTTTTTCACCGGCTGGTTGAATTTTCTTTCGCACTTTCAGTTCTTTTTTTCTTTTTTCTTCTTCCGTTTCGTGTGCGTGTGTGTAGTCGGAGCACGGCGACGCGGGCGAGCCCGGCGCCGTCGCGGGTGTCGGCGGATGCTGGCGGGTAGAGGGGGGGTTGCAAGGAGTGCGGTCGCGGTTTTCGTTGTCTAGGCGTCGTGTGTGCCTCGAGACACAAGGGAAGCATGAATGGGCTCTGTTTTGCCTCCATCTGAAAAATTAGACTGAGTATGTACGAGTCCACAAGGTTCGTTCGGGATTGCAAGCTAACATTCAAGCGGTGCTTATTTTTGCGACCACGCTGAACTATAGACAGAGACGAACGCCCGTCTGACCATCGACATCGTCGAGCTGGCGAACGAGGGTCACGGTGAGCACCGGGCTTCACGCGGGGCGGGCAACGGGGATCACTGTGACAGAGAGGGAGGAAAGCTTTACCCGGACCGAATCGGTGGCGAGGTGGTCGAGAGGGGGGCGGGCGGCGTACGAGGCTGAGAGAGAAGCTCTGCTGGTCATTTTGTTTATTTTTCTTCTTCTTTGACTGGTGCAAGGTGTTCCAGGGGCAGACAATTAGTACATGAGAGGGGACGGGGATTGTTTTCTTTCCGATTTTTTTTTGTTTCATTTTCATTGTTTTTGCGGTGCTGCTGTACTGTGCCATGCTGTGCTTTCTCGTGCGTACATACCAGGTACATATCATACAGCATATCGAAAGAAGAAAATCAGTACCCTACCTGGGGTATGTACGTACGTACGGCATGTGACTCTTGGCATTATCAAGTCGCCAATTTGCAACTACAACAATCATAAAAATGTATGTTCAATCATCGACCTTCTGTCCGCTTCGCGTAATCCGATGTACTTTTTCTTCCAGAGCGAGCGTAGCGGGCGGCGTAGGCCGCCCGCGGAACGAAGCGCCTTGTAGGTCTTACTCTCTCAGATCTCAGACCAACTATCGAGGGGAATTATTGAGGAAGGGATAGAACAATGAGAACATGCTTTGGTGGAATTTGACAAACGTGTGAGATGAAAGGTCAGAGTGGGGCGGCTCATGATATCATCATATTCATCTCACCATGTCGGGATTTCTTGTGCCCGCTGGAGTCGATGTCCTCATCCGATGGCGACGAATTACGCGTGGTCCTCTTCCTCTTCTTTCGTGCCTTGCCGTTCTTACTGCTGCCTTCCGGGGCACCGCCACCGCCACCTCTACCGCCACTGCCTTTCCCAGAGGCGAGGTGTGCGATGCTCTGCTCAGTCGATCCATCCCTCCTGAAGCTGTCACCAGCAGTGAGGTCGGTTGCTCCCACGGTTGCACCAAAAAAATCGGCAGCCTTGGGCCTACTCGCCCCGTTGCTGGCCTGGGTTTTGGGCCCCGCTTCGCTGCCAACCGCCTCATGATTACTTGTAGGTGGGGTGGACATTTTTCGACACTCAAGAACTTGGGCCGCGTTGTAACTTCGCCCGACTTGCAACCATCCTATATCAGTGATAACATCACAGGCGAACACACGAAGTGAATAGAGAGTCAGCCTTCGAGAGGATCAACCTTAGGCAGCACCTTTGTCGAAGCAACGAATCATAAGCAGCGCAGTAAGTACAAGGCACCTCTCGGGTACGCGGAGTCATGATCTGGGAATGTTTGAAGTTTGAATGTTTGGAACTCAAAGTTTTTGCTCCTGTGAAGCATTTTTGTGAATAATAGCTCACCTTCACTCGCGCTTGCCACAACAGGTCGAAGTGATTCTAAACGTAGTCGGCGTTCATTAGAGGTAAGATCGTCACCACCAGCATCTGCCGGAGGCTCTGCTATCGGGAACAAGGGCATCGTACGCACTGCTATCTGACAAGACATCAAGACCTACGGACTTGTCAAATATCAAGGCGGGAGTTCTACTTTTTGTTGTAAGCGTTATGGTACAGGGGCGACGGATTTGCCAAGGGCAACAAAAAAAGTTGCGGCGCGTCCAGGCATCACGCACGTTTCGGCTTCTCATCTCGAGATCTCGCGTACCAAAGACTCAAGACTTCGCGCACTCTCCTATCTCCTCACAGACAACAGCTGTTTAAGCGTGATGGTTACTACGCAAAGCAGCCTCACGGTCGGTGAGGTTGGAAAAATGACCACTTTTGAACTGAGACAGGAGGTGGAAAAGCGAGGACTCCTAACAGACCTGCAACTTATTAATCACGATACGCTGTTGAGGCGACTCGTTCAGGTAGATCGTAACAGAAGATACACGGACTGTCGACCGTACACACTGGGCACTGTCGTGCGTGTGGTAGATTAGGGCACGATTGCATTGCGTCGTGGGAAGTCGGTATGGCGTGAGTTGAGTGGGAGGATGGTTTCCTGCGTCAACTGATTTTTCCACATCATCCGCTTCTCTACATGTATCTATGATATCATACCAGTATTCCCGTTAATGAAACGCAGATCTTGAGATACCGGTACCAGGTAGGTAGTCTTGCAGTATTATGGACTAATCGGGCACACTCGCGTTGTCGTATTGCACATAGGTCATTGTCGACGACGAACACCAACGAGGGCGAGAAAATGTACAGGAACCCACTGCTGATCAAGGCGGCACGACTCACCGTGTGGTCCAAGCTACTATAGATGAGAGGCGAGATATCATTGCGCGATTATTATGAGCATGGTTGGGGTGTTTGCCCTCCAACTCTACCGTACGGAGTTGACCATGGCTAAACACACTACACTACGGTATCCTAAAATATTATGCCTGGTTGACATTATGCATTTTAAATATTCGGTTCACAACTGAGGTGTCTTTTGAGCTTGTATAAAATATTCGGAGCATCGTCAACTTGAAATCACCTGCCATAGACCTATGACACGCGCTTGGTAACGCTAGGTTTTGCTGTTAGCCAGGTCGTTGTACCGCAGAGTCGTGCAGCATACCTCGAACGCAGATGATTTATAGCGGAAATAATGAGGACACTACAGGACTGCGAAGTGACTGCCGTGATTATTCATTTCCCACAGGCTGCTGGCGGCAAGGAGTGAGAGAAAGGCAGCGGCTATGGAGCGTAGCAAGCATCGCCAGGCCGGCGAAGGCTACTTTCGCACTAAGAAGTCGCTGAACGTTCGAGACGAGGTAAGTGGCACCAGCGGTGGACGCCCTAAACACACACTACGTTCGTAGGATTGTAGTAATGTGACTGCTGCATCCGTAACTCATTCACTGGTGTTTCGGCTTGCGCGCCACGATTGACGTTTGTGCTGACAGAAACAACACCAGGAACCACCCACCGGAGCGGATGAGGAGCGAGGCGAAGAGAACGCCACATCAACCGTCAATCCTCGTCGCCACAAAGTGTTCGTTCGATGATACTGGCGGAAGCAACTGGGTACCGAGAAAAAACTTCAATGCCAACTAACTACCTGGCTGGTCGGGCATTTGCCGTTGTCGCCGCTGCGATGCTGATGAACAGGCAATCAGATACGTGGCAATCCTGACATAAGTAGGCATACCGTATGAAGTTTGTGGGTGACATTTCAAAGTTATTTTCGCGTTTACGCCAATATTGCACTCGACCCCACGGGACAAGCCGACCTGATGAACGTGCATCGAGGTAGCAAGAACCAATTTGTTGGCAGCTAAGGAGCAACAACCAGCAGGACCAAGGGTGTGCACAGGTCATGGCGAAGCCTGAGTTAAAGACCGCTTGGCGAACGTCATAACGGTCTAACTTGCCTCCGATACATTCAAAGATCTACCAATGGCTCACGCCTGGTATTGGCGTTACATTGCACTGCTTCGACCAAACCAGCATTAGATCAACAAGCCCCTTACATCGGGTGGTGAAGGAGGTGGCATCCTTTCAAGTCTTACCCGCCCCCAAGTATATAAAAAAAGTACGTTTGCGACGTCCTCCATTTGAAGACTAATCATAGCTCATCTTGTTGTTCACCCTGCACCAGTACGCCTGGTGCATCTGGGCCAGGGGCTGGTCGTACACACTAACGCGAATGTCATCTCGTCATTTGAATCCTTGCCCCTCTTCACGATTGGATCGATGCTCATACTTTTGTCTCCAGGAAGTTCATCGGGCAGCACGCCTGTATTTTGACACGGCGGTGTAGCCACGCGCGCAAGGTAGACAGTACACAACCTGAAAAATTGTCATCCTGCCTCAAAATCGGATAACAGAGAGCGTGTAATCTAAATTATTTCCAGAGCAAGACATGTAGTACATACACCCCCCACACCCTCCAGGGGCTGAAGCAGTAAGCTTGTAATTCCCAGCACCATTCCCGGAACATGGTTCAGTTGCTTGGTACGTCCCTTAGAGTCCACTCCCCGTTGGTGCATACGGCTACCGCTTGAAGTAGTCGCCGAAAGACGGGAACATCGGCAGGGGAAACGTCTCCAAAGGCGTGAATCAAGGCAGACGTATCGACGCCTCCAGGTGCTTGAGCAAGATAGTTCTGCGGTTTGCGTTTAGAGGGCCATATGCGGTTGATTTGTGCAACCCGAATCAGCTGGAGGAGAAAAAATGGAATGGTGGGTCAGCCATACCTGGTATGCACCAAGGAATCACAGCAAAAGCGGATATTCCCAAACAAGAGTGGAGAAGAACGCCGGAACCATGCGTGGGACGCCGAAGTGCGTACCAACCAAACAATTACACTGGGTTCATATCGGGTGGAACAGCCATTCGCGCGTTGAAAAAAAGTTCCGCTGCGGCTCAGGGTATGCGGAGAAAAATTCACACCCCGAAAATGCAGAACAAACAGTTTCCGAACAAATTATCTTAGGAAGGAAGGAATAACCACGATCCGTCGCCGGTATTGGGTGCAGTGGTCTCGGAGAAGTCTCCCCTACCGCATGCACCAATCTCGAACAGTACGAACGCTACACTCATACTTAGGGCAGAACCGAGAGAAGGATGCGGGAGCACACCTGAAGACGCTGTAGCAGAGACGAGTACAAGGCATCCTTGTCCTCGGGTGTGCCAGGCTCTTGAAACTCTACGAAACAACAGCAAGTTCAGCACGAGACATCAAGGTGTTTTAGTTTAGCGAGGCATTCGAGGGTGTGAGGGTTGTACCTGCCCCGTAGGGTTAGCAACGTCCAATCGCCGTCATCGTCGCGTGAGAACGGAAACCATGGATGACACATTTTTTTCGCCCTACTCGCAAGCGATCGATCGTCAAACGACCCAATTAGAGATTCCACACTTTTGCAAAACCCGACCTGGGAATACTCCTGGAGATGGAGCTGGCTGAGCGCCGTTGCGGAGGCGGATTTGTCGTAGAATATCCTGGGGCACAGAACGACACAGGGACAACGAGAATACACATTTCGGTAAAATCCAGTAATCATTTTTGTAATGGTGTTACTTAAAGTAACGGTCGAGAGCGGTGCCTGCTTTGGATCGTTACAACATCGACGGTTACTAAGGAATACCGGGTCCGAATCCCGCCAAAGTAATTTTTCGGCCTTTTCCGGGGTAGAAAAAGGGAAAACATGTGGAAAGGAATCACGATAAAAGAACGCTCGACCAGAGGGTCGCAAGCGAAGAGAACCACTGTAGATAAAAACACGACTTGTGGGAGGGGGGGTCCATATCAAGTAAAAACCAGGCGCTGATACGGGGCTTGATCAACCCCGGAGGATGTTATCTGGGGGAGGCCGTATCGCCCAAAGGTACATATTTGTTCGTTTTATAAAGGATAAACCGCTGAGCTACTCATTCAGCCCTTTATCAGAAGAACAGTGTCCCCATAGCTCTATGAAGTGCACGCAACACACTTTTAGCTTCGAGCAGTCACCTGGGATGCAATTCCTGACGAGCTGCCTTCCTCGGACCCCAACCCTGTTGATTCCGTAGGCAGCGTTTCTCGTTGCCTGGATACGACAGCATTATCGTTGGTGCTTGCCGCTTGCCCGTTCGCAATGCTGGGGTTGGAGACCGTCCCGAACCGTCGCCCGGCTGTTGAAGGTGCACGGGGGTTCCTGTTGCCGACCCCTTGCACTGATTGGGACGAGGTATCTCCGCTAGCCCCGCCATTCCTGCCCGTCCACGAGGATTGGAAGCCACCCTGGCAAGCGTGGGATGCCATTTTCGTTATTCGCAAGACAAGCATCATAATGTGAGCTGTCACCGTCACGAGCACAACGAGACGGTTCCGATCGAAACTTTGCGGCCATATGCTCCAGGAATGTCTCCCAAGGACGTAACCTAACAAACTACAGGAGTGATTACTACGCATCACGCATGTAACGCTCGCAACATCCGCGTAGTTCTCACAACACAGTAATTGCCGGTCGCTCCGGTGGTCTAGTGGTTAGCCTCGAAAACTAGGTCGAAGGTCAGGGTTTTGAGCTCTGCCATATTTTGGGGTTCTTCGTTTTGAACAAAATGAACCGCTCAGAGCGCATAGCGTGGGTAGGCGCAATTCGACGCAAGTCGACCAGGGAGGAAAGTACTGACCCTTTCTCACGATAAAAATGAAGGCACATACTGTAATGGGAGGGGGGGAAGAGAGCCCGCTGTGTGACCCCGGATCTGAGTCACGACTACAAGTAGGACGGAGAAAGAAAGGAAGGCGAAGAAAATAAAAGAGATGGAAACAAAAAAAGTGCGCCCGTTTGTGTGTTTCATCAACGTCACCTGGCCAGCTCCCGCTCGAAGAGTGTGACGAGACATTCGGAGTTGGTTCACGGCTTTCTGCGCCGCGCGTTTGGCAGCTTCTTCCATTCTCTTATGCTCCACAGTCATGAGCTCGGACCCTGTAATACAAGCAAGAAACGTGAAACGCTCAGTCCAATACTCAGCACTGTCGCCCCCCAAGTGTTTTCCTCCAATGCGGACACATGGTATAATAATACCAGACCACGTACACGTTAGGACCGGAGCGTTGCAGACGCGTTCATGAACAAACCAATACGACTTCACGATGCAGTAGTCGCACACAATAGCATAGCGTAACATACCTTCCGCCAGGTCGTGATGGAACACGCTGGACAACGGTGCACCATCGTATAGCGCTTGGAGGACGGCCATGTCATCTGTATTGGACTTCTCGTTGTCTCCTCCCTTGCCTGCATCCTGTGCCTGCTCTGGATCGATGGTGACTGTGGTCGTTCCGAGAAGTGATGACGAGCTGGACGCTTGCTCTTCGCCTCGAGGAAGACTTTGGTCCCGTCGCGATTTCCCAGACTTCCTTCCGGCGCCTTTCCGTCGCCTGCCATTGTCGACAACCCCCTCGGGGACTTTCCTGGTTGGTCCCTGCTGCCTTTCGCCCGGGGCATTGATCTTCCCTTCTCCCTGAGACAAGCGGAGAGCGTGGCAAAATGTCTAAATGCTATCTCCTGGATGGAGAGCCATTTTGCGGACAGCTACGAGTACATAACGGTAATATCTCGTGTTCGTGATCACGAGGAGGGACAAAGTTGAGGCAGCGATCATTGTATATCGTTTCTCAAGGTTCACCTGAAAAAGATCGACCGTGTCATTGAACCCGTCAACAGAGCCGTCGTCACCAAGAGTGAAAAGATCCCCGAGCTCATCCGCGCTGAAGATTCGCCTCTGCTTGGGATCCTGTCGGCGCGTAATCGAAAACACGGATGAGTCACAGTACATTATCATCCACAGTAATACAAAACCATTGTGGCACTGCAACGCCTGCTCCTTGGTGAGTAACTGGTGCTTGGCAAACGTTCGATACCTGCAGGACTCGGTTGGTGAGAGCAGTCTTGAAGATCTGTCGGTGATAGATCTTCTCCTCGATGGTACCAGCAGTTATAAGGCGGTAGACGGTCACCGAACGACGTTGCCCCACGCGCCAAGAGCGCTCCCTTGCCTGACACGAAACACAGCAATCGAGTTTTCGTGTCACGGTGAAGCCGATGGCGAAGCGATTTCGCAGGCGCAAATCGTGAAGGATTCTCAAGATTTTTCGCTGAAACAAACCAATTTTCCACAGCGGCAATTTAACCCGCAACTGCTTGAGGATAACTTGGCGATACGCAAGGATATTATCATCCATACGCTGTGTGTTCGCTTGCCTCGCCATCAAGGTATATTGTAAGGCGGGAGGAAGTGTGTTCCGAGAAGCGATTTCCAGTCGCAACCGTGCACTGGAATGATGGAGCAACATTCTGCCCAGGCATGTTACTTTGGCCAACCACTCTGCCGCATACCAGTACACCGAAAACCGAACGTGTTCTGCCCCTGAGTACGCACAAGAAGCCGCCAGTCGTGTACCGAATACATACACAATACCAAACGACCACATTGTCAAGTAATCAAATGAGTGAACGAACAAAAAATTAGAAGTTGACGCGTGCGGTTGACTCACCTGCATGTCGGTGCTCGGGTTCCAGTCTGGGTCAAACAAGATGACCCTGTCGGCACCAGTAAGATTAACCCCCACGCCCCCAGTTCGAGTCGTCAAAAGCATGATGAAGATCGACTCGTCGTTGTTGAAACGGTCAATGAGAGCCTGGCCAGTCACGATTGCATGCGTATCAGTGGCTGTGGTACGCGTGGCTAATGGTTCTCCCCGTTGGATCGGCCAGGCTACAGGCGTTTCGTGGGTGCGGGCTACGTTATCCGTACTACTGGAATATAGAACTACATACAGTAGATATGCGTATGTTCACCGCATCAACAACAAGAGCCATAATCATGCACGCAGCGATTCCCTCGTCCAACAGTTTAAGCTATACCGGCAACACCAGCCTCGACGCACAGCATGCCGGGAAAAAAATGTTTCGTAATACCTCCCAACAGCACGGTGCGCACCACACGATACCACACGATACCACCCCAGTCTTCATGCATTTACTCACTTGTCTAGTGCCCACCGGCGTGCTGCCGTCCAAACGTGCGTGAGACCACCCCATGTCATTCACGAAGCGCTCGATGATGTTCAGCATCTGACGAGTCTGCGAGAACAGAAGGACCCGGTGACCCTGCAATGCCCAGGGGTCGTTGGGATTAGGAGGGTCCACGCGCGCGATCTTCACACGCACATACTATGGTCGGATGAAGGGACTCCGCTATCAGAGCAGTGGCCTCGTGCGAAGGGTAAACAAACATCGGGACCAACACCTCATAACTCCTGGCAAATCGATGATACCTCGATAACTACCCGCGCTCCCGCAAGTCCCACCTGCGTGTGCCACAGGGGCAATAGTTGCTTGAGAACAAGCAGTTTCCCTGATCGATGCACTACGCCATGCTCGTCTCGACTCGCTCCTTTCTCCACATCGTCCCCGTCGCTTTGGTCTGTCTCACTGTCACTTCCCTTGCCCCATACCTTCTGAGGCGCTAACCTGCCAAATCATTGAGCAACACCGCAACAAATCATCGACACACATGCGGACAACTGCATCCGACACACCCTCGAAACTGAACATGAAGCAAGACTGTGCTGGAAACTTCGGACATGGTTTGGAGTAACAGTCAGTCAAAATGAGGGCAAGCAAAGACATTCATGCAAAGCATATGGTGTGCTTTCGTACCAGGACTATGCCGGGCCCAGTACTCGCAATCAACCCGCGCGGTACTGAAGACCCACTTGTCATATGCTTAAAATTTACACGCGAGCCCATACCTGGAGACCACCGAGTCACCGACGCGGCATGCCAAGTCTGGGTGGTTGCAGAGCTTGCGGAGAATTCCAATAGCTCTGAATGCTTTCATCGTGCGGCTCAGTACGCTCTTCACCTCCGCGGACGCCAAGAATTCACCGTAGAGTTGACGTTGGTAAGATGTCAAACGGCAAAACAACACCTGGAGTGAAAGGGTATGTTTAAAATTCAGTTGTCAGCACAAAGCGGTGGCCGTACGGCTCTCTTTCGTTCGCAATTTGAACGGAGGGGTGGGGTGTATTTATGAAATTGACCATAATCCAAACCGTTTGTAGGGGAGAGATTTACTGTAGCTCCGCGAAGCGAACATTCGCTTCGAAAACCTGGGTCCTACTTTCATCTAACATGTCGTTCTGGTTCAACTGCGGACGCAGGCAGAGATCATCAGCTGATCTCCACCAGTCGTGTGATTCGGAACACAGCGGAGGGTCTCGGCCAAATAGAGTACAGCTACAAAACAGCTCTTGAATATTCGACGCGAGCTTTTCTGTCTCAGCTAGCGCACTAATGGCGTACCTGCTCGGTTTTCGCCGTCAACCGAATTATGTCCTTCAGATCTTTCTTCTGCCTCCGAAGCAAGTACGGATGGATCAGGTCTCGTAGCACCAATGCACACCGGTATGCCAGGCGAGCTTGCATTGGACTGTGGAGCACAAGCATCGAAGGACTCGTGGTTAATGACATCACGCGAGTGGTAAGGAATACCTGGTACCTGGTAGGCATGAGAGAGTATGGCTCACCAAAAATGGAAGCAAAGATGAACATAAAAAAAAGGTGCGTATGCGTCAGTTACACCAGTCGCTTGCCTTGCATTTGCGTAGCCACCAACCCTGATAGGGTTAGCGAATTCTGCCTCAAAAGCTGGGAGACTACCGAGCCTGCCGGGGAATACGAAGTCGAAGAGACTCCACAGCTCCCGGAGGTTGTTCTGGATCGGGGTTCCCGTGAGGACTAGGCGGTGCACCGTCCTGATTTGCTTGCAAATGAGTGTCACCTAAACGGGAACACAACAATGCGAGGCGAAGGCTGCGACTGAAACAAGGGCGTTGGCAGCGATTCGAAACAACAGACAAGTGCAGCTACGACCTAGAGTGGTACAGTACAACACGTGGACATTGTTTTATACTAGTAAATAGGAAGGCCGCTGACCACCTATGAAGCATCGAACAAGGCCCCGTTACCTTTGCGTCAGGATTGCGGATACGTTGCCCCTCATCCAGAATGCAGTAGTCCCAGTTGCACGGTAAAAGCAGCGCATTCAAAGCCTTCATCCCTTCGTACGACGTCACTACGACAACGCCAGGCCAGCTTAGGATTCGCCTAATCAAAGTGCGGAGTTTTCCTGCGAAAATAAAAGCCACAACGTCAAAAGGTTAAAGGAAAGCTCAGCAGGACGGGGGTACGGAATACTTGCGTGCTAATCTGCGACAAGTCTCGTTCAGTTGCAGTGCCAGCCAACCAAACGAAACTAGCAATCTAAATCGCCACGGGAGATAATCACATGTTCACACCAGCACCTGAGCTACCACTGGCGGCATTGAAGGCCTGGACGCAACGATGTAACACCACCACTCTCAGCTGTGGCGCCCACGCGTGCAGCTCTGCCATCCAATGTGAAAGGACTGTGGCGGGACACAAGATAATAGCTTGGCGCATCACGTTGCTGTCGTGGAGGGCCCCGAGAAAAGCTGCCACCTGTTCCAGTGTTAGCGTGGCAAAGGTATGGCACCGTTAGTGTTGCTGCCACTTCAACCTAATAACTAAAGGCACCCCACTCCAGTCTTGACTTACGCAACATACATACCCGCGTTATGGACATGCATGCGCAAAGTAAAGATATACTGAGGATTAAAGCAAGGCCACGAGCGCCCTCGTCGACACACTGTACCTGAACAGTCTTCCCTAAGCCCATCTCATCTCCGACGATGCCCCCTGCCCCTTGCTTGTGCAACTGCCACATCCAGCGTACGCCTGCAAACGAAGCGTAACGGGGGTAACAGAAGCGGTGCATTAGGGATTCAGACAACACCGACAATGCAGCCATCCCAATAGTGTACGTAATCATTAGCCCAACAGTAGATCACGTAAAAATCCAATACCATCAGTCGTAAACGCGGTATGTTCTTATTTGCGATTCTTATCACTATTACTAGTGAGAGTATGACTATTTGCTGATTTTTCCAAGGCGGACAACCGCTTTACGGTTAAGTATGTGAAATGCGTCTGCTGTTGTGTCGTGGGATGAATTTCGTCAAATTGAAAATATTGTGGAACTGTAACGAGTTGATTGTTTCGTTCCAAGGTTTGGCAATCGTTCGGTGCATTTATAGTCTACGTGGAAAGGTTGCACACGAGATTCAGCGCGGACACCATACCTTGCGGACGCGGTTCGCTGCACTTCTTAAGATTCAGAATAGTGTCAACTTGGTTAGACGCAAAAAAACATATGAAACGCAGTTCGGTTCCGTGTACCGAACCGCAAAAAATCGTAGCACCGTGAAAACTTATGACCACAACTGTCTTCTACAAACCACAGCTCCCACACCTGTAAGCTGAAACTGGAAGAGCCGGTGAGCGACGCCACCGTCCATAGTCAAGCCCTCTCCTAAGTCGGAAGGGTTCGAAGCCGAAAAAATGTTTTCACCAGCACCGTTGGCTAGCGGAGTATCTTCCACTCGCGCCTACGGAAAGGATATGTGAGAAAGGGGCCCAGATGTTGACTTTTGCAACCTCTCAACAGCGAGTTACAGTACTTCAGTCCCATGTGTCCATGATAGTCTCAGATGCTAGTCATGCAAGCACCACCATTTCACCCCACCTTGCGCTCCTCGAAGTCCGCCTCGTCGAAATCATCCACCAGAGGCTGGCCACCAGCGAGCTTCCGTAGCACACTGCTCGTGTCAATCACGTCTGCTTCTCCCGAGACGAGCTCGCCTCCGCGCTTCGATCGTGTCGCTTTGGGTTTTCCTTTTTTCCTAGTTCTAGCAGCGGCACCATCCCCAGACTCCTCTGTCGAACGGCGCGCTCCACCACCTGCGGCTTGACGCCGATTCTTGGGCCGTGGAATCTGGTCCTCCCCAGCGTTTCCACTAGCTCCTGTCAGTAGGCGCCGGATAGCGTTAGGAATGAACAGGAACGACAATGAAAGCTTGAAAATCGTGTCTCGTACACACACAGCTCTGGCCGCATCCGGGGCTGGTATATATAAAACAGCAACTTTACGAACCTCTTCGACGCGTTGGGCTTCCTCTTGCTCTCGTCTTGTCTCCTTCTCCAGGCTCAACTCTATCCTCCGTAAGCTCGAGCGATCTCCTTCGCGTACGGCGAGTGCACCTATCCATGTGCTTGCTGAGGGACATATCAGCATTGGTCTGATCGCCGACATTCACGCTTTGCCTGCAGACCGGACAATCGACCGTGTTTTCTGTGAGAGCTCCTGCTTCTATATTGGAAGGGCCTAGCCTCAAAGTTCCCTCGACGACTTCGCTCTCATAGCCTTTTCGAGCGTTCTCTGGCGTATTGCGCTTTCGAGGCCGAGGTTCACCGCAAGCGAGGCACTCTCCGGCGTCTGCCGGGCACACAAGAGTGCACCGTTGACAAGCCCAACTATCGCCGTCAACAAGTTGTTGAGGCGTAGTAGCATCTTCGCCAGCGGTGATGTCTTCACCCGGTGAAAATGGTCCAACGACAGGCTCTTTGCCTGAGACGGGCCTACTTTCAACCTGACCGTCCCCAAAACGTCGTGCTCGCCTAGAGAGCCGACGGGGGCGAGGGAGCTTCACATTCATGCCTTCTGCGATTTTGTGGTCCATAAGGGTCATCCGGACCCGTTTCGGTACGACTGCGTCGGAGATGCCCGCAAGATCATCCAGAGGGGTGACGGCGCCTGTTCTCACAAGATCCTCGCGTCGTTTCCAATCGTCATTACGAAGATGAGAGGAATCATTGCTGGTGGCCTCGCTGGTGTGCACCTTAGCGACCACTTCGACCTCCTGCGCAGCTCCCAGCCCGTCGTTGGCATCTCCGCTTTCACCGCACCTCACGCGCAAAAGTCCCCTCAAAATCTGTTGCTTCATTTGCACCTGCTTAGAGAACAGAACATTTCAAATCCAAGTCTTCCACACTAAAGAGGGATAATCCGTTGAGTTGTTGAGTGTCATCTTGCTCTTGTTGCCATCAAAACGCATACCAGGTAAAAGGTTGGGCGTTACTTGGAGGGAAACAATACGCGTACGTTGCCTCCAATGGGGTTCGAACCTGTCGTCGATTCAATCCTCGAGGAGTACAGATAGCTTTGGTGTTTGTCGGGGGTGAGGCAACGAACAACCAGGAACCGGGTATCGTGACTGGTACCCAGTACTCGTACCACACACCACAGCTAGATTACGTGTTATTACACCAGGTGCCTGGGAGAGTCTATGATAAGCCTGGTATATGAATACCTGAACGTACGTCTTTATTACATGCACAACTTGTATGCCAGGTGCGAGTATCAGATTTGGCTCGGGTCTAACGCCCGCCTGCGGATCCGCGCATGCCATGGTACTGTGCTGTATAAAGGAAAGCCGAAGGAGCACAAAAATGAGGCTGTACGTCCAAGAGGTCAGAGGTGTGCAGTGTACAGAACGGTACCACTCGTACACTGCACGTTCCTTCGAACTGTAACTATAAACGCATCATGAAAGGACAATTGCACAAGTGCATCTACTACAGTTGTGTACGCTACCTGGTACAGGTGTGCCGGAGTATTTATGTTTTATTTGTACACGAACTCACCCTATCCCGGGCGGTCAAATTGGCAACTCCACTTTCGCGTAATGTTCGCCCCTCGCGCCTTACTTCTTCCGCAGCCATACGTAATACCAGAGGGTCTGCGGTCGAGCAGAAGTTCCCCAAGGAGGAGTTGCCGAAGCCCAAGGCCTTGGAAGACACAAATTTCGGGATGGTCGCATCTCTAGCTCGCTTCTCAGCGTCCTGTAAAACCTGTGCTTCTAGGTCACTGACGTCCACCGCACGGAACAATGCGCCATCCATTTTAGCTGCTCCAGCAAGATATACCCACGAAAGGCTGAGTTGCCGTGTTGAGGATCGTGTTCATTCGACGAAGCAGCTAGACCCACACGCACCACCGCGGCGCGAACCAGAACGAAGAGTGCACAAAATTGCATTACGAGTACGGCATTGCGGCGCAATGACGAAATCACGACAAAAAGTGCCTCCATACTTGTGCAAACTCTCTATACGAATCTAATTGATTGGCCAAAGTCAACACGTTTCGGACAGTCCCGCGTGGTGAACGTTTGAACGTTTGAATGTTGACATTTTGAACCATGAAGCAAGTATGAACCGCATGCACATGGACCATGCTGAGATTCTGAGTTCGGGTTCGGGTTGGGGCTTGGTCTACTCTGGTCTCTTCAAGGTCAGTCCAGGTGCGTGCATGTGTACTACTTGCTGTACTTGTATATTGCTGCTGGACCTAGTTTATACTCGCAATGGCTCGCACTCACACGTACGAGAGTAGCAACTCGCACCTCTGGTCTTCATTCAGCACACGTCTTGCATATTCAGCGGCAGAGACCTTCATGGTCAGCTGGTGACTCTACAGCAGATGTCAAAGCCATATGATGACACCATCATTGCCTGTACTCATTTTTTTTTAACGTATATTCGTACGTACTGCAAAGTAAAAACAAAGAGACAGCACTCGGAAAACCCCCTTCCAGCAGCGCGCCCCACGTACGCGACGTGATCTCTCAACACTGCAGTACTTCGTCGGTGGGATGACCTAACAAATATAGCACACAAATAAAAAAACACACCCCAAGCCAGCCGAACAAATATACGGACGATCTGCTTTACCAGATACAGCAAGAAAAGCATGTGTTGTCACGACTGCAAGCTCTCCGTGGAAGATATATATACCGCCCTTTCCATTGGCTTTCGACCCAACGCGGTTGCTTATATATACTGGCTATAAGTACGTCTAACTTTCTCATTTTTGTTTGCCCTCCTCAACAGGCTCCATTGGCACCTATCTGGCCTCTGGAACCTCCCACTTGAACAACGCCTTTTCCTATTACTTGTCGCGAGCTGCGAGTTGTTTCGCTTTTCCCTTCTGCTTTTTTTAGAGTAAGAGCCAACTTTTGCCATTTGTGTTTTTGCTTGTTTTGTGGACCTTTTTTTACGCGGGCGATCATGTTGTCATCGAGCATCTACCGCAAGCGCACCACAGCACGGCGCAATCAGTCTTGCACAAGGCAGCAAAAGAAGTACGTGCTGATTAGAGCGCGACAACGCAAGCAAGCAGACGGTGTTAGCGAGAGCCAACATGTCGTCGACCACTAAACAGCCCGCTGTGTTATCCAAACGCGCGGAGATATCGACAGCAACGGCGCAACAGCAACGGCGCAACGCCCAGCAACGGCGGAACGCCCAGTGCCTCAACGCTCAACGTCAACGCAACGAAGCACGCGTCGTTTCTTTTCCAAGCACAAGACTTTGGAATTCAAGGTGTGTGAACACACATATTACTGCCAAAACTATACGAGTGGGGTCCCGATTTGTCAGAAACACCAACATGGCGTCAAGTCTCAACAGCGTTATACAGTCATACATCATACCAGGTACACATGCAGCCGCCGACACGACTATTTTGTCGCCATGTTGCAAACATTAGTTCAACAATGGACGTCTATGCTGCTTCTAAACAGTAGTGCCGAACGAGATATTATAGCAAACATAGCTGTTAGCGATGTTTTGGGGCCTGAGAGGCGAAAACGGTCGAAACATGACGGAAGGCATCATCGGTATCACGTCGCAACCGATGGGGGGAGGTACGGGTAGTGTCGCAACTACACTGCAAGGAGATACACAACACGCTCGCAGCATGATACTGCTTGTACTGCAGCGCGCTTGCCCTAGACGGTTGGTGAGACTGTGTTCTTCTCAAGTGTTTAGTCGTTGCTTTTGGTCGTTGCACGTGGGTCCCGGAAGGGTTAATGAGCGTTAAAGCGATTGGAACATCCATTCGCCCCGCGCGGATTCCATTACAACAATTTTGTCAGCGCCGCTCCGCGTCGCGCGCGCAAGAGCGTTCATACCGGCCGACTACCAGCCGACTTCCTCGGCCATCTCTTTTCTATTTTTGAGCAACAACATGATTTTGAGCAATTAAAAGTCGTCCGCGACAAACATGCGACTTGCGTTCTTGCAATAGACTCCAGGCAGAGGTCAGAGGCCCTTGCACGTGAAGAAGATAGCCTCACTATTTTCGACAGGACGTGGCCGATCGGCGTTTTTTGTCGGCTTTTTTGCCGATTTCCCTTTCCTTCATTGTCGACAGCTTGGCGTGGATGTATAACTCTGTCCCGTGTTCCGAGTAATCGCCTAAGACATCGCATAAAACAAGTACCAGGCACCTCGCTCACGTAGTTGGACGAAGCTATTCAAAGCTCTCGACGTGGGGCCGTCTAGCTTTGCTGACTGGCACACTAAAAGTGCTATATCGTCAAACGGACCACCTTTCTTAGTCGACAGATGCGTCGACGCCACACGAGCTTGTTGTCTGTTCGAAAGGGACATAACTTCCTCTCCCTTGGCTATGTACCGCCTCATCCCCACCACTAAATGGGAAAAATCAATGATGCTGATGGTCCCGTCTGGGGCTCACTCTTGAATCTATTACGGGGGACCCTAGTTAACAGGACCTATGGTGTACATAAAAACCTATATATTTAACCTTTTTTACTAACAATATTTGGTCCTGTTAACTATGCCCCCCCGTAATAGTCCCAATATTTGGTTTCGCAACTTAGTCAAGGCCGTACGAGTTTTTGGCACCCGCGGTTCCGATCAAGATTGTTTGTCGGCGTCAAAATATGTATTGATTCCTTGGTCTGCGGGACGTAGCATTTGCATGTTTACAAGGGAAGTTGGTGATTTGTGATATGTGTTACGCAAAGCCGGCGAGTTGGGCGGTGCGGCAAACCTCACCCCGCCTTCGTGGTACTGAGATTCGCATACATTTATGTTGTTTTTTCAGTACTGCGCTCTGTTTGTGTGATACTTCCTAGTTTTGTTTGTGTTTTGTTTTTTCAAGACACATTTTCTGAGTTGATCCATAAATGAGTCGCCATTGTTCATGCCCATGACATTACTACGATACCATAGTTTACGCTCCACCTCTAGCTTTGGTACGTATCTTCTACACTTAGGGTTCCTTGCTCGGATTTCCATTCAACACAAGGCTGCTTGGCCTCCGTGCAAGCATGAGGTGGGGTATAGGCGCATTAATGTTTTAGAAGCAGCACAATGTGGGTACCGGGTCCCCTTCCCCTAGATAGTACTGCCTCATTCTGCACAAGTTCAAGGTCACACACAAGGTCTGTCACTCCGTTCCATGTAGACCCGAAGTACCGAACCACTTCGGTGTGAATTTCACACCACAGCCATACAAGAGAGAAATTTCCCGGGGCGTTTGCCCCACAACAATCGATTCCGCTTCTGAACCCCTGAGTTGTGACTATTCTCTTATATATTTTGGTGTGAGTGCACCTTGTATTGGGTTGAAGTATATACACGTCAACTGTAGGAGGGCAAAAGGAAATACTCGTAACAACAAAACATGTTGTCCCCGACGCCTTTACAGCTCATCCTTTGGCTCATCAGCGTCGGAAAGTGTTGAATTAAACAACTTTGTGTTCTGCAAGTTTTCAAGGGATATCATGCATGCCGGGCGATGCCATTGGACACAGTCTAGCATTACCATGTACTTGCAGTAAAGTGCACGCGTGGTGAATGCTGCTTATTTTTTTACGTGGGAGGTAATCACGCAAGCGTTGCGATGGAGAAGAGGGAGATAGCGTATCTCGCAAAGAGTATTAGGGGTCAACAGCACACAGGCTTGCCACCCCCCAACTTCCGGATTTTCCACGACTCGGACAACTTCGCATTTTACAATTTTGTAGAACTGGAGTGCCGTATTCTGCTGTTTTTCGCAAGTGTTAGTTTTATTTGTCTGCTTCCTGTTGGCTGCCGACTTTTACCTCCTGCCGACATCGCCATGTTTGATAGTATGTCTGGGTATAGGCTGATTAACGGATAACAAAAGGGGCAGTATGGGGCAGGCCCGACTACTGTAATGCAGGTCGGCCTAGACGTGTGTACTCACTCACAGAGATTGCTGTCTTGATGACTCCAACTTTCCTGGCTCTCAGAGGGTTCTGAGAGCAGGGGGGGGGTCATATAATTTTTTGCGTGGCACGTTTCATCAGAAACACGCCTCCTCGTCAATAGACGAGAACGGGATCATGAATACCATGACACTTCCGCCTTGCAAGTTACAGGTGCGGGTCGTAAAGCGCCGCATCTTCGATGGTTTTTCTCCGATTTTTGCTGGTGGATCTACAAGTAGTACCCTCCTGATTCCATGTATCTCTGCACATACGACCCTTCAAGGTGGGCTAGTGTAGTGAAATCTCCCTTTTCCCTCTAATGTTGTGGAGGCGTGACTACATAGTGGGCCCCTTTAAGGGGTTGTTTTCCCTCTCAGAAACATCTGGGGAGGCAAGGGGGATCTAATACAATACCAACACACGCGTGAGTGATTAAGAGTTCCCAGAGACAACCTGCACACAGCCAGTCACGTCCTACACTGCCTCATAGTATATTTTTACTCTATTAAACTTTCGTACCTTCGCACAATCTCCTTACAACTCGACTGGTGTAGTGTGACACCAGGCGAGTGTTTAAAAACTCTCAGGTACATGGAGATTATTTCATGAAGTGCTCGCCGTTTCTTGTCGTGTGCGTATGTGTGATACTTGGTATGCCATTCCTCTCCGCAACTCAAGAGCGGCTTGTTTCGAACAAATTTAAGAAAATTGCAACCCGTTGAGTGCTCTTTCGTAATCTTCTAAAGTACGATGTTGAATAATTTGGAAAGGGTTTGTTGCTAAATGCGATACGGTTGTAATGTACCACTGATAAATGTCACGTGTTTGTTTGTTTGGTCCTAGCCTATAAAATATCTGATGTATGTTTGTAGGATACTAACCAGGTGAGATCGTAGAGCAAACGGGATCACGACACGCATTCTGATACCGCCCGTGTCATAGACTTCCACATATATTATTGCACCAGCCTATTTTCTCTCTTCTTCCTAACCGGCGTCTCCGCAGGAGTCTTGGCAGGAGGCGACTCCATCCTCCTAGACCAAAATGTTCGAATTTATGACCCCATACTCGTAGCTGGCACATCGGCGGCGGCTACGTATTATGGTATCGTAGACTATTTCCTCAACAAATGCCCGGTAACATAAGTTTATGGACACCGCAAATTTCCAAGTGTACGTAAGTACTGGAGTATCGTACGTAGTCATGGAATGTTGACAAGGAGAGCCTCCTTCCCTCATCGAAGGCGAAGAAAGAAAGTGCTCGGGGGCGGGCCACTCGGCTTTGGTTGGCTAGTTTCAATATTTCGATTTACCACGTTGGAGGGAGGAACTACAAAAGGCTCGGAGTTGATCGCAGGTTATAGGGTCTGTTCTAGCAGGATGACTTCCGTTGGCACGCGACGAAATTTCTCATGATCGACGAACCCTGCCTCACATAATGCATAGTGGTACCGGATAATTCATCAGACACGAGCATACTTCGTACACTCATATATACGGTGTTTCATGTGTTTATATGATGGTTTTCGTAAATACGAGAAAACAAGAACGGCACGGGATACATGCTACTCCGGAAGACCATCGCAATCCCTACTTCAACGGACTCTGTACCATACATTTCGTGACCAGCGCCGTACAGCGCAGTACCCGGAAGGCCTTGTATCTCCAACTTGCCGCCATACAAGACGCCCGACCTCCCTTGCCTACGCAAATTAATGACGGAACTTAGCGGGAGCCACGTAAATAGCAAGTACCTGGTAACTAAAAATACTCAGTATGTCTACTACACAAATTATAACAACCGAACGCTGCACCAGAAACACAAAAAGCGGGTCACAGTCATATCACCAACCTAAGAGATCCAACCTCGCGCGGTCGTTGCGACACCATACACCACCATGGCTATCTAAATACTGCTTGGTCAATCTGTACGCCTTTCTGGCTCACAACCGTTGTTCAATACCTGGCACCTAAAGCACACCACAAAGGGAAAGGACGTATTTAGAGCATACTTTCAGTCACAACTAGGAAAGTCTCGAGAAAAGACCTGCCGGTACCAGGTAGCTGGAACCGCCCAACCACTCCGCAAAACTATTGCATACGGTTGCCAACGGTGAGGATGCGAAGCACGGCATGGCTTTTCGCATTCCACGAATCGCGAGGCAATCAAGGGAGGTACTTACACTACAAAGCCGAGACCAGCGTAGGTGCCAATCGCTTCTTCTTCGGGGTTCGATCCTGCCCGTTTCCCGACGCATGTTTGGTCACAGATTGAGGGTCTGGCGGAGCTCCATCGCCGGTAATGTGCGTATCTGGCATCTCATCTCGGGCACTTGGGTCCACACCACCGTCCGCGCGCTGGGCCTGAACGGTGTCAACGTTGCTGTGTACAAGCGTAGGGGTAATTCTGCGTTTCTTCCTTTCGCCCACGACACTGTCAGTAGAAGGGGTGGGGCTGGGTGCAACCGAATTCGAGGAGAACACCACCTTCCCGATGTCCACCTCTGGATGCCCTCCCGATGCGGCAGCAGGCAAAGAGTTGATCAGGGTTGGCACGATCTTCTTCTTTGCTTTGGCAACCACCACATTAGGATTAGATGTTTTAGCTAGTGCCTCTCCCAGAAATATTCCACCGCCGACTTCGCTCTTTCCCGGTATAGAACCGTGACATTCGGCGAGCCCGGGTGCGTCAGCGACGGAAGGAAGGCTCGACGTAGGTATTCTGCATCGTGAGTCGTTCATGCCAAGCGCCTCCTCTGGCGAGCCATAAATGACAGGATGCAGGCGCTTCGTCTGCAACGGCACATCTGATTCTGGGAGAATGACTCCCAACTCCCCACGCGTGAAGTGGAGTTTGGACACGTAGCCGTCTGTTGATGATACGAACAGAGACAGTCCGTCCGAAGACCTGTGACACGTACACACGAATGAGGTCGCGAAAGGCAGGAGCATCACTCCTCAGTGTCACAACAATAAGAAAATACCCTCCCCGCAAGGATGCGTTTGAATGCGCAAACCGAAACCAGTAACTGCGGGGTCCATATCAGTGTACCTCGGAGAGCATGTGTCTTTGCGGGTATTGGACAAAGCGAGTGGTGGGCAGGAAGGGCAGGAAATGCATCCTAAGATAGCAATTGACCATGCTGGTAAAGTCGGGGACGGAGTAATTCGACAAAAATCGATCGGAGCTTGTGCCAGAGGTGTGGGCAAGGTTGTTCCCCAAATCAGTACGAGCACGTATACTGCACCTCAAACATAGGGTGGTATATAAGACAGTAGTGGTCCTACACATTCGAATGCACCCCTTATTTCGATGCGTTCCTCACCAACAAGCATCGGTCAGTCCTGAATAATGCAACCCGGTAGCCACCGTAAGTGGGTGGGGGTGCTCCGTGTCGTACACCACAACAGCATCCAAAGACACGACCGCAAACACGACGCGGTAGGGTAGATCGCACATGGATGCCTCTTCGGGAACATTTCCTGGTTCGTCTGCTCGTCCCTTTAGGCAAAACAGCCGCGGGTTGCATCTCACAGCGATAGACGGCTTATTCAAGCCCGGGAGGCACACTGCCGGCCTGTCAGGCGAGAGGAAAGAGCGTTGACGGGTCAGATCAAATTAGGCGAAGTACCTCCATGATGGACACCAAGATGAATGGGTTTATCACAATACTAGTACGATTCAAGCTTCCATGTACAGAATATCGTACTCACTTGACGAACTGCCCCCGCGTGAACAGGTAGGTGCAGAATTGCGAGTTCTTGGTCGTGGCGTCCCAATATTGAGCAGTTGGGGTGATGAGAAATGCGCCGTCCGGAGACCAACTTAGCCGCCGGAAAAAGCTGGTTACTGTTTCGTCGACGAACAAGTTTTTGCGCTGGACCGGGTTGGTCTTGGTCTTGTCTCTTGCCATGTCTGCATCAGGTGCGCATGTACTGCCCTCATACCCTTTGCCCCCACCACCTCCAGTACTAAGGGCATCACCTGCCGTGTGAACGGCGCTAGCCGGTGCGGCAGCGCATGTCACGCCAAGCGCCTCGCTTTCGCTGATGTCCAAAGCTACGGCGGCCGCCTGGGTGCGAAAGTTATCGCTTCCCTTAGTTTGCGTGCGAGTTGAAGCCGCCGGGGATGCCTCCGGACTAGTCGCGCAAGTTGTTCCCTCCGCAGGAGCAGCATCTTGCATAGCTGGACCACCCTGGTTGACACCCTCCCCACCTGCCGAGGTTCCCACGCCTGCTTCGTCTGGAGTAACGATGCACGACTTGATCACGTTGCAGCACTTCACTGTAACGCGCCCAACCCCGGAAACCCCGCTTCCCCCGTCTTGGGTGTTTTGAGCGAGTTGGTACACACGGCAGGAGCGATCGCTGCTCTGTGTTGCCATGTACTTCGACAGGGGGTCCCACGCGGTGCCCTGCACACAACGCAAAACATCACAAGTAGTCAGGTTTCGGGGTGCATCGCACATACACCCATTCTCATAGCGACAACCTGTGACTAAGACATTGGCCTCAGGCCAAACGTGGGAACCTATATACGATACCAGCATGTATAAGGCGCTTCGGTCCACGCGGGGCTTCCGTCACCCGCTACGCTTGCTCACAAGGAAAGAAGTAAATGCGAGTGAATGTCCACGCTTGTAGATGAAAACTGACGACTTGCATATGCCAAGAGCTCTCCTACGAGTACTGAAACACATATTTTTGTAGGTGGGGCAGATGTCCATGTCTTCGTTAGTTTTGAGAGCACAGTCAGCTGTAGAAATTCTCGATGACATGCTGGCTCTCGCCAACTTTGTCTGCTGGCTTGCGTTGTCGCACTCTGGCCGGCACGTATAATACTTGCTTGGTGTGCTGCTTTGTGAAGAGCTGATGGGCTGGACTGGGCTGCGATGTGCTTGCGGTACATGCTCGACGACAACATGCTTGCGGTACATACAAATAAAAGCTCCACAAAAACAACTAACACGATAAAAGAAGGCTCTTCTTCCAGAACAGAATGAAAGAGGGAAAAGGCTCGCCGGCATGTAAAAAAAGTTCCCCAATTGACGATCGATCCTGAAAAAATATATTCCCGTCGGAAAATCTAGGGCTGAGGTCCTCGGAGTCGAGATAAGTGCCGTGGGTACCCTCAGCAAGGGGGTCTATGATACCATAAGCTCCAAACGAACGGGGGAAATGCTCGGTGTCTTTAGGCTGTTTCCTGTCATATTTTGAGCTTCATATTTGGACCCGATCGCTTTTCAGCTGTCAAGTTCGCAAATCGAAACAATCTTCCTATTAATAGCGGAAAAATATTTTTCGTGCGAGCAGAGATTCGAGCAAACGCCAAGATCAACTGCTGTTGTCGTGGTCTGGCGCCGCGGAGAGACGCGCCGAGTGCGTGCACTGCGCGTAGGATCCAAGCGTCTGAGCCCACGCTGTCTGCCTTTGGTCTGGCGGCGAAGAGACGTGCCGAGTGCGCTACGTAGAGTCAACCCGTCTTGGTATTTTGTATTTTGATAATGTGACTGACTGCTGCTGTAGTCTACGAGTGCGTGCGTGCCGAGTGTTCCATCCAACTCATTGATCGTTCTGCTGCTTGCTGTGGTGGATAACATCTTGAATTTGGAGACCATGCCATTTTCGATTTTAAAATATAATAACCCAAGTCGTCGGATTTTCGGCCAAAAGCTGACGACCTGACCATCGGATTCTCAAATCGAAAAAAATACTGTCAGATTTTGCATACTCGGACTGCAGAAGAAAACGCATACACTTTTGGGGTCGAAAAGTACAAAAATAAACACCTGAAGCTCGAAATCGAACCGCATACCAGGTAGGTAGGCTGTTTCCTATGCGGTTCGATTTCGAGCTTCAGATTTGTATTTTCGATCTAAAAAAAGAATGCTCCTGCTTATGCCATCCGAATATGCAAAATCCGACCGGACGTTTTTTGACTAGACAATCCAATAACCCAAGTCGTTGGATTTTGGCCCAGAAAGGACTTGGGTCATCAGATTTTCAGATCGAAAAATGGCAGCTCTCTAAATTCAAGATGTTATCCACGACAGCAAACAGCAGCAGAACGATCGATGAGTTGGATGGTGACAGCTGTATAGCGACGTTGCTTCGCGCCCGACTCGCGGTCGGCGCGTCTCTCCGTGGCCAGACTACAGTCGCCTGGCGCGGGCTCGGGCCTAGAAGAGCACTCGGCGCGCACCTCTCCATGGATACGTACTCGTAGACGACACTGCTGTAGAGCAACAGCAGTCAGTCACATTGTGTAACACAAAATACCAGCACAGGCTGACTCTAGCACACTCGCCACGTCTCTTCGCCGCCAGACCATAGGCAGTCAGCCTTGGCTCGGGCGCTTGGGTCCAACGCGCAGCAGCGCATCCGTCTCTTCGCGGCGCCAGACCACAACAACAGCAGTTGGTCTCGGCGTTTGCTCGAATTTCTGCACGCACATTAAATCTGACTTTTCAGTTTTTCCGCATAGGAAGACTGTTTCGATTTGCCAAGTTCACATCTGAAAGGGCGATCGGGTCAAAAATCTGAAGCTCAAAAATCGAACCCCGTAGGAAACAGCCTTTGTCTCATACTGTACGCATTGACAGCGAATATGAATAGAAAGACGGCAATTGTATACTCGTACTTTTTCCTTTTTTTTTAAATCACCACTTTCACTTTCCAGCTTAAATCCTACCAGGTAGGCGGTTTTACCCTCAGCGGTTTCTTCTGGACAAGCCGTGGTCACAGGTGTCGTCCCTTCTCCCCCCCGATACGTGCCTTCATTTTTTGTCGCGCATAGGGTTCAGCATTCCCACTGCTCGTCGATTTTTATCGAATGTAGCTAACTCATGCTTCGCGCCTTCCGCTAATCAATTTTTATGCAAGAAAAGGTCCTCACGAGTATGCACTCGGTGAGGCTTGAACCCACGAAATAGATCTTAGTAGGCACGCGGACCACCTACCAAGCTGTGTACGACTGGAGGAAAACACTCGTAGTGCATAGGCCGACACCCAATGAAGGAGAACACGCGCAGCTTATCGTAGTTTCGGCTGCGGGTGATCGCAAGTTGACCAACCAGCGATATCTTTGGAAGGTCCGCGCCAAGTGCTCCACAAACCAACAGCGCACCAGATACCACGGGGTAAAGCAGTTGAGGGTGTGTCTAAACACAATCGAAAGCGAAAATCGAAATGATAACAAACAAAGCGCTGATTGGTCCCTGGTCAGAACATGTTCCCCTTCGTTTTTTAGGTTCCGAGAAAATGAACGATCTACAACCCAATGCCAAAATAAAAAACGCTTCAAGCCTGTAGATCACTGCCCGTATTTGCCTACTATTATCTTGCGCTCTGCCTGCTTCTTCTCTCGCTGGTTCTGTCCCTCTTCTTGGGGCACGAATTCTGACCAGGTACCCCCATCCAAAATCCACTTTCCATATGTCACATTGTAATGCCTCCCAATCATTATCAACGCCTTTTTAACAAACTCCATATTCGCTTCGAATATTCTAATTCCGAGAAAGAACGATTTACAACCCAATGCCAAAATCGAAAAGTTGACGGCTCGAAATCGAAAAGCAAATCGAGAGCACGAACAGCAACAAATCAGCGCGTCCTACTGGTCAGCGCAGCCACGTCAAAATATCACGTCAGGACCCACAGCTAGCACGGCAACACAGTCGCACAGACCCCTCCTGTAAACAGTCAGCAGGCGAACTACAACACCAGCCCCGACGTTCTCGGGCCTTTGTTCCCCGGCGTTCGAGCCAAAGCGAACACATTTTGAGGAAAATTTAGGATAATGCCCTCGAGAACGAGGTCGGAAGTTCGTTCTCAGTATAATTTCAAGTTTGATATCGGGGCGTCAACGTTGGACGCGCCACCACCTCCATGGGAGCCCCAACGACCTCCCGGAATCGAAATGCCGTCGCGCTTGGCTGCTTGTGTGGTGGGTCTGTGTTACCGGGCGCTAGATTGCCGGCATATGTGCACAGCGAACGGCGGCCCAAGTAGGTTGTGCTCTCCGTTGCTTTTCGCCTGGATTTCTATTTTCACTTTTTGAATATGTTTGGACATCTTGGCTAATTTTTATCGAAATCGAAATAAATTCGATTTTCGATTGCGCTTTTCGATTCTGTTTAGGTTTTCGCTCGATTCTGTTTAGGGCCCATCTTATCGAGGAATTTATTTTTTTAATTCGATTTGATTCTTTTTCTAGCTTAATTAGCATCTGATTGGCCGAAGAGTGGATCACCAAGCAGGCATTCTCGAGGCAAATTAAAAAAATTCAATTCGAGTGCAATGTCTTTTGGGAATGTTTTCGAGTGATTTTATTTATTCATTTTGGAATTTGGGAGTTCATCAGCCTTGATGTAGCATGTTCATGGTGGAGTCTGGGCGATTCTTAGCCGCTTCGGTGACCACGATCGAGGCGATAAAACGCGAACCTATACGAGAGGTTACCGGCGCAATAGCCGCGCCCACGCCCACAGACCATAGCACATCGTAGCCCGGCGGTGGCGCCTCAAAAATAATAATGGCGGCCGCAAGCCCAATTTGTCGGCCTGCTCGATCGGCCAAAAATCACGAAAACCTAGCAAACGAGCAAAAAAACGGAGGATACGCTCAAGACCTCGATAGCTGCATCACCGCTGCAGTTCCGCACGTGGCGCTTGAAGGCTCCCTCCGCCCACCCAAGACACCCTGAGAGTGATAGCTTCCTATCCTGCGCGACCAAAAAGAAAAAGAGACTGGCGGCGGCGAGCACGCAACAACGCAAACCTTCGCTCTCGTCGTACGCTCCTCGCATATGTCGGCTGGGCGTTGTGTGACGCGGTGCGGTTATTCCGAATTCTTTTTTTATTGACAACTAGAACGCCGTTCCCCCATAGGACCCAAACACGGGTTTTTTTCGAAATCAAATTAAAATTCATTGAAATTAAAAATTACTATGGGGGAACGGCGTACTAGTTGTCCATAAAAAAAAATCGGACTAACCTGGAAAAACGCGCCGCGTCACACAACGCCCAGCCGATAAACAGCGACGCGCGTAGACGAGAGCAAAGGTTTGCGTTGTCGCGTGCGCGCCGCCGCTAGACTCCTTTTCTTTTTGGTCGCGCAGGATAGGAAGCTATCACTCTCAGGGTGTCTTGGGTGGGCGGAGGGAGCCCTCAAGCGCCACGTGCGGAACAGCAGCGGCGATGCAGCTATCGAGGTCTTGAGCGTATCCTCCGTTTCTTTGCTCGTTTGCTAGGTTTTCGTGATTGTTGGCCGATCGAGCAGGCCGAAAAATTGGGCTTGCGGCCGCCATTATTATTTTTGAGGCCAAGAATCGTCCCAGACTCCACCGAGGGTATTCACCCACCATGAACATGCTACATAAAGACCGAGGAACTCCCAAATTCTAAATTGAAATAAAAAAAAACACACGAAAAAACTCCCAACAGACTTTTCACTCAAATTATTTCTTTCTAATTTGCCTGCTTGGGCGTTCACTCTTCGGCCAATCAAATGCAAATTAAATCAGAACACAAACAAGAAAACCAAATTGAAAAAAATAAATGTCCCCGTTAAGATGGGCCCTTGGATACACTGACAGTCGAGATATTTGTATTTTTCAAAGTGACTACGAACTAGTGTTCGGTATCGAGAATTGTTTCGACGGGATACGATATCTCGATATTAGCCCCCAAAATTCGGGATATGGATACGATATCTCGATATATCGTATCTTGAAATATCGCATGATCTGAGATATGGTATCTCGATTTATCGCGATATATCATGTGATATCACGCCAGATCACCCGGAAACAGCAGGCAAACACAATTTCAACGAAACCTCGCGGCCTTTTTGCCGTGTCTTCCTGCACTCCAGCCAACATATGTGGCAGTGGGTTGTTCGATGGTTGTCTTGTGTATTCTCTTGGTAAGGGAGATCAGGAAACGAATCAACGGCGCCTGTCAACGTTGTGCGTGCGGAATAGACCTACGATAATGTAAAATAAGATTCGTAGCTTGTTGTGCGCTTCTTATTCGGCCGAATACAGTGTGGATGGAACTAGTGGTATACGAATGAGAACGTGGTGGTTAATTGTGGATTTGTTTTGGCTCTTTGGCTCTGCCCTCTCTTGTTTTGTCTTCTGTCTGGCCTTTTTCTTGTCGTCCTTCTGCTGACCATCACACATCAGATCATACTTCGAAGTATATATGTAGGACTGACCGCACCAGCAAGCAGCAACCAGTTTTGTTTTGTTTTGTTTTGTTTCGTTCTTTCCCCGATTTTTTTGCCTTCTCGATACTCTTTAGCAGTTACGAGGTACCTGGTATAGCGCTAACATAGTCGGGCACTTTTGGTCGAATATCACTTTAATGTTGTAGAGATAGTGGATGTAGTGTATGCCATATATTAGTCCACCAGTGACATGTCTTGTTGAATTGCCATCATTCAGCGCTTTCAATCATTCGGTACTACAGGAGGTACAATACCGCTACGGGACACGTCTTGTTGAAATGCCATCATTCAGCGCTTTCAGCGATTCGGGCTGTAGTGTAATTTATGAAGTAGTCTTTAAGTTGATATTGATATCGGTACGTAAGCACCCAACCGATTCATACAAACAAGTGTACCAAAAAGTGCAGGGATTTGAAGTCATCATTCATGCTCGCTATTTGCGATACTGTTTTGTATTTTAGGCCGTCCCATCTACGACGCGAATTTTCTGAGCACTACTTGTCAAGCTCCCTCCCTTAGTAACTCATATCCCGGGTCACATAGCAGGCACTCCCCTCTCCCTCCCCCACTACCGTGCGTGCCTTCGTCTGAATCGCGAGAAATGTTCGGCATTGTTCCCTCGCGTCCGCCTGCTTCGAACTGTTGTGCATGCAACCTATATACGAAGTACAGTAGTCTTGTTTCTCGATGTGCGCAGCGCTTGCTGCGGTCATACTGATGCGTTTCGTTCAGGCTTTCATCTGGAATCTGGACCCGAACCAACACACACATGATCTCTTTGATACACTACCTGTGTACCAGGTATGTATTTACACGTAATATCGCATCATATATTATTATGCGATATATATTTATATTATATACCCTGGTATAGATATATAGATAAGGCGCTTCGCTCCGCGGGCGGCCTACGCCGCCCGCTGCGCTCGCTCAGGAAGGAAAAAAGTACATCAAATTATGCGAAGTGACAGAGGTCCACGATTGAATTTAGTTTTTTTAATGATCGTAATTGCAAACCGGCGACTTGATAATGCCAAGAGTCCCGCCGCCATGCTTCAGGAAAAAACAGCTCCGACGTCAGCTCGGACGCTACATCATACGATTCGCGTCGCGGATGTCGTACGTACGTACATACCCCAAGTAGGGTACTACTGCTGTACTTATTTTCTTTTGATATGCTCTATGTCTGTACTCGTATGTACGAAGAAAGCGAAAGCACAGCACGGCACAGCAGCAAAAACAATGAAAATGAAACCGAAAAATCGGAAACAAAAAACATCCCCATCCCCTCTCGTGCAATAATGTTCTGCCTGATTGGAACACCTTACACCCGGTCAAAAAGAAGAAAATAAAATCGCACAGAAGACCTTCTCTCTCAGCCTCGTACGCCGCCCGGCCCTCCCGCGACCACCTCGCCACCGATTCGGCCAGGATAAAGCTTTTATCACTCTCTGCCACAATCAACCCCGTCGCCCGCCTCGCGTGAAGTCCGGTGCTCACCGTGGCCTCCGTTCGCCAGCTCGATAACGTTGGTGTTCAAACTGCACACCTCCTTCTTTTAATTTCAGCGTGGTCGCAAAAATAAGCACCGCTTGAACATTATCTTGCCATCCCGAACAACCTTTATCACTCGTACATACTCTTATCAACAATCATAAACGGAAGCCAGAAACGGAAGCCAGACAAAGCCCGTTCATGCATCCCTCGTGTCTCGAGGCACACGCGACGCCTAGGCACGAAAGCGGCGACCGCGCTCCTTGCAACCCCTCTTCTACCCGCCAGCACCCACTGACACCCGCGACGGTGCCGGGCTCTCCCGCGGTGCCGTACTCGGAGTACACGCACGCGCATGAAACGAAATAAGAAAAAAGGAAGAAAGGACCGAGAGTGCCAAGAGAAATGGAGAAAACAAAGAACTGCTGGAAAGGTCCGGCAAGTAATGAAAGGAGGCGGTTTGGAAGTGGGAGCTCTGAGAGGCCAGGGATGTACGAACCGAGCACGCTCAGGGGTTGTGATGTAAGTACGGTATGTAAGTTCTATATATCGATATATATATCGCATGATATCGGTATCTGCCATAGATCATGCGATATTACATGATACCTGGTACGATATATCGAAATATCCCGGAAATATTCTCGATACTCGTATTGATATTATTATGCTTGCCACCCGACAATGTGTAGTGTTGTTCTAGTAAACGACTAACAGAAAGTTAAGAACTCTCCAGAACAAAAGCGCGGCAGTATCTAACTCGTATTGATATTGATATATCCCGAAAATATCTCATGATATATCCAGAATTCTAGATACGATACCAAACACTACTACGAATGTACGCGAGCTGGGCCGGGCAAGAAACTCATATTCGTTCGTCACGCCATAACTTTTCAATGACGAAGAGTTGAACAGAGTTGTGCATATCGTCGAAATCAGCCAATCACAGCGCGTTTGCACATTCAACTATCAAGGTGACTGGGCACCATTGTCCCAAACAAAGCATATCCTCCGCATGTCAATAGTATAGGTTTTAGACTGGCAAAAAAAAACGAAACCGATTTTTTGCGGCGGAATTACAGCAAAGTTCAAATTCAAAAACACAGCAGACACGGACACACATACGATTGCAGCTCGCACACAACAGAGCAACTTGCACACAGAGCGTCAGCATGGCTCTCAGCCACCCTAGCAGCCACCCACAAGAGGGACAAGACTTCCAGCCCTGTCTGCTATCTAGAGAAGCGCAGTGGCAAGTGGCGGCAGTTCCTCAACTTCACAAAACGTAAAGGAGAGAAGATAGATGCAGAAAAAGCCAGGGCCGCTGCGTGACTCGCGGGAGGAAGCGCTTGCGGGCATGTTAGACTTCAGGACAAGCTGGGAGTATGAACCAGTGTTTATATTGATTTTAGCAGGTGTCTGGGTGTATGCAACACATAGTGTGACGCAGCTGTACGGCGCAGAAGGCTTTTTTTTTGTGAACAGGTGTACTATTAATAGGAAATGTTTTGCCCTCTTGAGCTTTGAATACGAACCTTATTCTGTGTCACCACGTTAGGGAAATGTACATTTGCATCCCTACATCCCTACGCAGGCAACCAGAGCCGCTCCTGCCATGACACTGCCCAATTCGGTCTGACTCCGGGTCTAAAACACGTGAAAGCAAGTTAAACATAAATAAAAAAATCAACAATAAAAATCGTTTTTTGACTACCTTCCTTAAGACATGGTCTGAGGCCAAGAATAAAAATGTCGATTTCCGAGTCGGTTTTTGCGAATCAGAATCTGAAGTTTTGACATATACTGTAGTATACCAAAAAAAAAGTTTTTTCGAGAGTACGTTTTTATTTTTTCTTTATTTTCATCACTTTGCCGCAAAACAAATGTCCCCAATTCTACTAATATCGGGCTAGCTCACGAAAATATACATACATCAAAAACGTACTCTCGTCAAGAAAATTGTGTTGTTGCGAAGGCTGTTGTTTCCTATGCGGTTCTCGATTTCGAGCGTCAGATTTGTATTGTTCGATCTAAAAAATGAATGACCCTGCTCATGCAGCCCCAATATGCAAAATCCGACCGGATTTTTTTCGATTTGAGAATCCGATGACCCAAGTCGTCGGATTTTGGCCCAAAATCCGACGACTTGGGTCATCAGATTTTCAAATCGAAAAATGGCATGCTCTCTAAATTCAAGATGTTATCCACGACAGCAAACAGCAGCAGAACGATCGATTAGTTGGATGGTGACACAGCTGTATAGCGACGTTGCTTCGCACCCGACGCTCAGGCGGCGGGCGGCCCGTCCCTCCGTGGCCAGACTGCAGTCGCCTGCTCGGGCCTAGAGACCAAGAGAAGCGCACTCGGCACGCACCTCTCCGTGGATACGTACGAGTACTCGTAGACTTACACTGCTGTACAGCAGCAGCAATAGTCAGTCACAAAATGGAACACAAAATACCAAGACAGGTTGGCTCTAGCGCACTCGCCACGTCTCTTTGCCGCCAGACCAGAGACAGTTAGCCTTGGCTCGGACGCTTGGGTTCTATGCGTAGGGAAGCGCACCCAGCGCGTCTCTTCGCGGTGCCAAAATAAATACCTGGTACCTGGTACCAGGTACCTGGTATCATTTTTCCGCATAGAAAGACTGTTTCGATTTGCCAAGTTCACATCTGAAAACGCGATTGGGTCAAAATCTGAACAAAAATCGAACCGCATAGGAAACGTCTATTCTACAGCAGTATGTGTCAAAATTTCAGATTCTGATTCGCAAAAACCGGCTCGGAAATCCAGTCCAGCCATTTCGTCTTCGCCCTGTCCGGCCCAGCGTATTGCAGTGAGTTTCCGTCCTTTGCAACCGAATGATCGAACCAGTGTAATAGCGCGAAGCCCAAGTAAAAGCTCCGCAATAGTGAAGTTTACGCCGCTGCACAGCTGCACAGAGCTGGTACAGCCGAGCCTGTAAATGCAAGTATCATACATCATCGACACTGCTGTTGTACATACCGGTATTTGGTAGGAGCAGGTACAGGGAGGGGGTCTCCTGTTAGTTAGTGTCTTTGCTCCCTTCGCACCTGCACGTAGTTCTGGTGATCCTCCAAAACAGCAATTGAGCGCTTGGTAGCCACTTCCCAGACGTGGGCGCGCCGATCGATTGAGCCACAAGCAAGGTACTTGGAATCAGGGGACCAAGCTATATCATATATGTCCTCGGTCGCGGCTCTCAGAATCGTTTTAGTCGTTTCGCGGTCTGACTTGAGCATACCCCACGAATCCACTGCACCAACACTCCAAATCACCACAGTGCCCCCGTCGCTCGCGCTTGCCAAGCTTAGCCCGTCCGGGCTGAACCTCACAACATTGACACCCCGTTGATGCCCCTCGAGTGACGCTACGAATGACTGTAGACGACCGGATAATTCCGGCTGTTCCCAGTTTGCTTCATCCTTCTCCGTAGGTTGGCTGACGAGCCAGAGTCTCACCTCCGCGTCAGTTCCGGCCGTGGCCAAGACAAACCGTAAACCGACCCCCCCATCGTCATGTACTCGATCGAGCGGAAAGGGATGAGCGTCAAGAGACAACACCGGCGAATTTTTGCCGGCTTCGCCCCCGTGCCATATAATCTGCGGCGTATCAACAAGCATTAGTTTCGCCAAGGATATCTACTCGCCAGCTCACTCGCAGACAATGCCACTACACCTGCCTGCTGCTGCTGTGTCCGCGCGCCTTCGCTCGCGATTTCAAAATTTCCGTTGCGGGCCAACTTGGTGGAACTCCTGGCGAACGGTTACGAATTCAAATTCGAATTTCGAGTATACAAACTTCAGTTTCCCGTTCAAATTTAAAAACAGAGGATGACATCCATTCTTTGGTTTGATACCTACAGCAGTACATTATCTCACGTATATATGGTGAACGTACGTACCTGGTATGTGTGCGAACCTTAGACAAAGTCTACGGTACCTTTCAGTTCCATTACATATATATGATGTTTCATGCTGTGCTTGTGTATCTCCACTATTAATAATCCTCTCTCTGTGGAGGATTGATCTGTGGCCACCAAAAGGCACAACAAGTAAGTCAGCAACCTCTTCGCAGGGAACATCAAAGAGTCGCTGATGCCTTGCGTTGCACTTGTAGCTTACTTGCGCTGCCAGATCTATATTTATACGACGTACAAGGTTCAGTAGTAGCACCCGATATACACGTACCATTCTGGACGGATATATAAGTATCGTTTAAACATAAACATTAATATGAATATCAGATTATCCTTATAGTTCCGTCCAGTGTGGTACGAGTTATAGTCCACGCATCGTATAATAATATGAGTATGCATGTGTGTGTGCGGAAATACCCGCAAATTACGAAGATATGATCCAGAACGAGCAAATAATAAGAAAGGCAGGCTGGGATTTACAGGAAAGTGAGAAATTCGGACAGGTATATAGTCGTTTATATTGAAGTCAGCGCAAAACCCACCCATTCTCGCAAAGCCCACAGGAGTATACCAGCAAACCTATAAAGAGACCACGTGGGTTCGAGCCTTAGCGCCTGCCTGCAGCAACGGGCAAACCCTTTGCTTCCAGTTCGTACTCGTACTCGTCGCAGGAGACGTGTTTTCCTTCAGGTTTCGCACAGCAGCAGTATTGTGCAGCAGTATACCACGCTACCGGGAAAAGTAAGACGTTTTTTCGGCAATCATGTACCAGGTATCCTGCTGTGTAATACCCAAATCGCACAGGTGAAGAGGAGCCTTGATGCCCAGGCCACCGGACCAGAGGCCTTCAACCAGCTCCTTCGCCTCATCTGCAACCACTTTGACCACGGTGACGGACTGCCGCGTTCCAACGGTTGCATACTTTTGGAATATTCGTAGCTAATGGGACCCCATTCTCTGATTATTTTCGATCTTTCATCAGAGTGGTTGTTTCTAGCGTTACGGGTTTTGAGAACGTTTTGGCTCCGAATGTTTCGACGATTTTGGAACTGGTTCGGCGCAGCGTATCGAACCAGTACCCCGGGCTCATGCCCACGCTTTATCCGGGTGCTTTGGCCACTTCGCCCACCCCGTTTATTCCGAATGATGCCATGTGGTTGTCTTCCAGACCATGGCGACTAATGGAACTCCCGCTATAAGCGGCGAAACATATTTTTCCTTGCCCCCTATGGCGGGCCTTTCTTTGCAACCGCATGCAGGCAATCTCGCTCTCAGAGTAGATCTGCCGTCCCGTCGTCCCGCTCGGGACCCGTGGGTTCCTCACGCAACCCTGTTGTGATGAGCGTCGCTCATGCCGACCATTATTATTCTGATCCTTTTAGTCGAAACTACAACCGCTGGCCGACTGACCCGTCCGACTGGGAAACAGTGTTCTAAGTCTCCGAATCGTTCCAGAACAATGACCCCAGATTATGGACGCCACTCATTACACCCGAAGAACGCGCGTAAGCTTTCCGCCACAATAAAGGTCTCTGTTTTAATTGCCACGGCACCGAGCACTGCGTAAACGCATTTATTAATGTTGGTGGCTGCCTTAACGCCCAGCTAGGTCAACTAGGCGATAGTGGTGACGCCTACCGTCGTTGGCAGCAGCGCATGCGCTCCCACCGTCGCCATAACCACTCTGTAGGCGGCGAAAACACACGCTCGTCGTCTGCCTCTGACCGTCGTAGAACTTCTTCTCGACACAATGCCAACAACCGTAATCGCAATAATCACGGAGGCAACGCACACGCGCCTTCGCGAAATTATTTTCGCAACAATGGACAAGGTGACTACCAACACGGCTCGCCTCACAACAACGGTAACACCGCGCCCCTCCAGCTTGGACAAGACGCCTGAAACACAGGAACCGCATCTCAGTCTCTCACAGTGTACCAACCTAACAATGGAACACCTCCGCCCCCCGCCTCGGCCGCCGCTCCGGCTGACCGCCCAAGGGCGGTGCCCCCCAGCTCCCAGTCTCGCCTGTAGCGCTTTTGGGCGACAATACGCGAACCTTTTGAAGCGGGCGAGTTCCGCCGCAATCCATCCGTGTTTTAAAGCAAGCTAAGGGCGCGCACGACGCTGCCCCCCCTCGCGTAGACAAAAAGCATCGCCCCACAACACTACCCCCCCCTCGAGGGGTTTTACCACAGGGTCAGGGCGCGTACCACGCTGACCCCCCTCGCCTAAACGACAGTACTGTAGGTCGTTCGCTTGCGTCTCCCAATACTCCACCACAGACTTCTAACACATCCGGATTTTGCTCCCCAGATGGGAAGGTCGCCTTGAGGTGCGGGTACAGGAGTCCCCGACGCCAGAGTTCCTATTCGGCGCTCCGCTTTGCGTCTGCAAGCAAGCCGGTCGAGACCCCCCGCTTTGTACCATTGACGAAGAGATTCTGGATTTTGCTCAGGTCGAGGCCCCTTCTGATCCGTGTACAGCAAATGCTTTTTCCCTGGCCTCTGGCTCACCGCCGGCAGCCAGTGAGCCGGTAGGGGACGTATTTCCCGCACAGGGTTCAAACGCAGCTACACCCTTCGCGCATAAACGCGACACCTTTGTTCCGGACGGGGCGCGGCGAGGCATTCTGAGAGAACAGATCCCACCCGTCCCCCCTACAGTGTTGACAACACCTTTTTTTGTGGACCCACTTAAATCGCCCTCCGCACAGGCGGCGGAAGACTCGCTGACCTTGTCAAGGAAGGTCGGTCAGGAGCCCGCTGTCGCTCCCCATAAAAATTCGGGAACCACAGCAACGACCCACCTATAGGCGAAGGTGTCCTCACCTCGGGCCCTCAAATTAGGACCCCGGAGGGACAACTAGCTCGCCGGGCACATTATACGAAAAACGGCCCCTCCAGCTATCCGGGAGGCGTAAAACGCCCCCCACCGGCTCACGCCGCGCCTACCGGCCCCGCGTTTGATGCCACCCAGAAATATTGCACCCCCACATTTGTATTTTTCTGGCAACCTCCCTCTAGCTTCTCGTAATGGACCCCTTCCAGGTTTACCATCGACGGTACTTCCTATTTGTGCGCGGAACAGTTTTTCGCCGGAAAAAAAAGTTGCCTCTTCGGTGACCACCCCGCGCTTCAAAAAATCATGCGTGTGTCCGACTCCAAGCTGCACAAACAGTACGGACGCGAGGTACAAATTTTTGGTGCTACCGTGTGGGAACACGAACGAGAAAATATTGTGTTCGTTGGCTCCAACGCCTAGTTCGCCCAAAATCCAGCCATGAGACAGCACCTGCCGGATACCGGTGTCCGTCTGCTTGCAGAAGCTAGCCCTTACGATACCATCCGGGGGATAGACTACCGAGAAGACCACCAAAACGCCCAGTAGCCCCTCGCATGGCGCGGCCTCAACCTGTTAGGAAAGCCCCTGCAGGTTGTGCGCCAGCACCTCCGCGACGGTGTCCAATCACCGGCGCGCTGCCGTCATACTTCTCCCCCGCGAAGCGACTCGCTCACGCAGGGCCGAAAAATTATTTTTGAGGTAGACCCATCCTCTCAACAGCGTCTTTCGGCCTGTGATACGGCCACCGCCTCCTCTGGCTATTCGACCCTCGTGCCAAACGTGCCATCGGATCACGGTGGCAACACCTTCTCGGTGACCCCCCGGGCAGAAGGCACCCCCCCACGCATCCAACCCCTCACTGAGCAGGGACCGTGCCTCGTCCCTGGTAGTGTCACTATGGGCCACTCGCCGTTTACGACGAAGGCCAAGCTCCACGGCGGCCACGCTTCCTCTAAATTTGGATGCGTCTCCCTTTTGGATACAGGCTCCCCCCAGTCATTCCTAACTCTCAAAGCCTGGGAGCACATGGTGCGATCTGGCGCACGCAGCCTCGACAGTCTGCGAGACGCAAACCCCCCCACGATCCTGGGGCGGCTTCGGAAAGTCCCCCCCCTTGCAGACCTCTACCACAGCCCGCTTGAGCATACAGTTCCTGCATGAGGATAAACCTACCGCGTCGCTTGCGGTCTGGGCTTACATAGTCCCCTCCGAGGCCATGCAACACGATGTCCTCCTCGGTCGCGACAGTTGGATGCGGTTCAGCGAGCGCTCCTACCGCACCTTGACCCCGCGCCCAGGCGATAACCGCGTGTTCGGTGAACTCACCTTATCTCACCAAAACCCACCTGGCGCCGAAGCCTTCGTCTCTGATTTTTAGGCGACAACGGGTGGTTATCACCTGATTTACGCCGGTGACCGAGGTGTATCACTTCACGCGACCACCAGCTCGTCCAAGTTTCTCTAGCTCGCAGCAACGGATCACCAGCTTTGGCTGGCTGCTATCTCGTGGACATGCTGCGAGGTTCCGACATTTTTTCCGTCGATGAATACTTCGTTGAAAATGGCTTCCAACAGATTCCGTTGGCCGGCTCTGCGGAATCGGAACCCGGCGACTTACTCGGCACCTCGCCCTGGCCATTTTTTTCGTGTGTCTGGCTCATCGGTTTTGCACCAAGACGACAGCGCCTCGACACGACACCTGGACACCCCCGACGAGCCTTATATGGTCGTCCCGGGTCCTGTTGCCCCCCTCTCGGTCGGTATCTCTGCCCCGCCGTCCTTCTCGGACCCCTTTGTTCATCTCCTGAACGAAACACCCCCATGTAGCGGGCCCTACCCTGCCAAGACACCTCCGACTGACCGTGAGCCGCCGCCCTTCTTATTGGAGCGCTTAACCCCCAACCAGCGCGTCAGTTTCCTGAAAATATGGCACAAACTACTGGTGCATCTCAAAGAAATCTCGTTCGATTTCCACGGTCCAGGTCGGGAGTCGGGACCCCCTCATCATCATCCAGCTAGGAGACACCCTCATCGAGTTCGCAGATGTTTTTTTCCATGTCATCTGCCGACTTTGGTTCGTGTTCCCTCCTGACGTTCTAGAGGTCGATACCGCCTGGAAGTCCACCAGTGACCTCTCGCCCCTATCACGTGAATCTCATCGTGGCCAAACAAATGGAAGCTATTTTGGACGAATATCTTGCGGCTGGTCTCATACAGCACTCCACCTCGCCCTACGCGAGCCCTGTGGTCATCATACCCAAAACTCTGGCGAGATTCATCCCACTATCAATTACCGGTACAAGAAATTGAATAACATCAGTATCCTCGGACAGCTCCCCGTACCCAGGGTCGACGAAGTCCTGGATATGCTCGGCAGTGGCCGCATTTTCTCCCTTTTTGACTTGGTATTTCGTTCCATCAAATTACGATACACAAAGACACGACCCCCCTCACGGCGTTTTGCACGCCCACACGCCTCTTCGAGTGGCTTGTCATGCCGCAAGGGAGCAGTGCAGCACCTGGATGGTTCGTCAAGGTTAACCACGAGGTCATCAAAGGCCTAGCCAATGTGGCTGCCTACCTCGATGATGTCATCGTTTTCGATCGGGATCCGGCTGCTCGCGTCCTGAGGAACTTTTCAAGCAGCTACGAAAACACAATCTCAAGCTCTCGCCGTCGAAGGCGAAGATCGGTGCCACCGACGCGGGTTTTTTCGGCCATACTATATCCCCCGCGGGATTTCGGCCGAACGCCTCCAAGGTCGTTGCCCTCAAAAGCATGCCGATGCCCAAGGATCTCAAATAACTAAGGTCCCTCCTTGGTGGTCTATCCTACAACAGGAAATTCCTGGCCGAAATGGCCGGAAGGGTTCGGCCCATCACCTCGCTCCTGAAGCAAGGGGTGAAATACCTTTTCACCCCGGCTATGGAGGTCATCGTCCGAAAACTCCTCGTGGAACTTTCGGCACCCCCAGTCTTGGTCTATCCGGATTGGGACGCGGTCGTCGACAATTCCCGTCATTTCCTCCTTTACTGTGATGCTAGCATCGACGGTTTAGGAGCCACGCTCGAGCAGGAACAAAAAAACGGTTCAATTCGGCCTTCTGAGCGCCACTGGACGCCGCTCGATCTCGAGGCTGGCAGCATCGTTTGGAGCATTAAACGCCTCCGTGGGTATTTGTTATGGAATGTTAGCACATGACCATGTATGAGTCAATGTTCAAGTAGCACTGCTCTTGTATCGTAGATCATAGTCTATGTACCGTCTCGGCACGTAACGTATATTATGCGGAGGGATAGCAACCATAACGTATCTTCTCGTAGGATCGAGGAATAGCAACCGTATCGTATCTTCTCGTAGGATCGAGTATCTCACTCTCTGAAGTGATCTCTACCCGTATCTTGATGACATCTTAGCTGCCTGTTCATCTCTGGAAGCTGCCGTCGTCTGGACTCCTGCATTCTCTGTGGAGTACATCTGTGTGTGTTGACCATCTAAGCGCCAGTGTTTACGTGTTATCACGTCTTCTTCTCTCTACCCCACGGGAGTATCTTACTTCCAGGGCCACCGCTTGCCCGGTGTCATCTCTCGGCTAACACCGAGGACACAGCCTTTGTCTACATTGTCAGGGTACAACGCAAATACCATAACAATATTTGTGGGGCGCCTCCTTCCGCATTTTTTCTTACCACAAGGCGCTCGAAAACTCGCTAAGGTTGCGGAACACCACCCCCGAGTCCAGCGATGGCTTGAATTCCTCACGGTGTACCCGTTTATACTCTGGAACACCGCAAAGTCACCGCCAACGGTAACGCAGACTTTCTATCTCGGTTACTGCTACCTGCGTCCCAGGACGACCGCAGCGGACGCAACCGTCTGACGCCATCCGACGAAGAACGCATCCACCTCATAAGTCCGGGAGGCCTCTCTCTTGATGGCCCCCCGCCTAAAAGTCTAGGTTTGGGTTGGCTCCCACTCTCCCGAACCGATTTTCGCGATTTTCGCGAACACGGGCCACGAATGAGGATTGCCGACCTCTACGCTCCGTATGAAGAAGTCGTTGCTCGTGCCCCAACCTCCGTCTTTCCACGAGGTGTCAACCGGACTAAACCTACCGGGACCGCAGTACCTCCCACGGCTCCCGCCGGCGTCGGTCAGAATATTATTTCCCCCGCGCCCGCCCAGTCCCGTACCCAGAATTTAGGCACTACGGCGTTGGATATAAATTCCTCCGCCCCCGCTTCGCATCGCGGCTCGATTGGTGTGGGTACAGATAATGTTCCACCCACGACCTCCAGCCCAGAGAAAATTTCTCGCAGCGATGCCGGGGACCTCGGTTCTCAGGCATCCCCTGCTCAGGTGCAGACAGCTTCGCGAAGAGCCAAGGCCAACCGTGAGTCTAGCTCGGTTGTGCCCCCGGCTCCACCTCAGTTATCTTCAGCTTCTCAGGCTCGCCCGCCTTCCCTCGTTCCGTTGGATCTTATCTCGACAAGAACGCGCCGGCGTCGCGCCGCCGCCGCTGGATCCCCGAAGCCCGCAGTCGATTATGGTTTTGCCCCCCCGGCCCCCGCCCCGCCACCGGCTGCAAAATCTTCAGCCGTCATGCGACGTCCTTTTAGGTCGTCGGTGCTCTCGCCCCCCATTGAGAGGCCTGCCAGTACCCCTGTTTTGGCCCCCGCCTTGACCGCCCAGTCGGCCACCGTCGCGGCTGAACCTGCTCCACCTCTCCTTGGTGCTCAAAGCTCGGACGCCAGCCCTCCGACTCCCCTCCCCGAAACACCAGCCCCAGCGGAACTCGAAGTTCGCGAGTCCTTTGAGCGGTATCCACATGCGGATTGGGCGCGCGAACAACGCACCGAGCCAGCCTGTGACTCGGCCATTCGGTATCTCTTCCTCGGGAGCCCTCTGGCCCTCCCCGATGATTTTCTTCTACACATTCCATCACACAAACGCCCCCCCCTGTCAGAAATCCGGTATTTGGCTGAAAAAAGATGTCTCCACAGGGATGATATTGAAACCCTTCTGTTGGTGCGGAAACCAACCCCTGCCCCGACAGCCGGTCCTGGCGAGCCCAGCGGACGCGCCGCTCGTCTGCTTAACGACGAGCCCACCCGAATTAGTTTACCGCTACTCATGCGGCCGTGGATTATGCAAGCCTGCCACGCCAACGCCTCCTGCCACCTTGGAGTCGCTCGCACGTTTTCTATGCTTTAGCGCTTGTACTGGTGGATCGGCCTGAACGAGAGCACACGGTGGTGGCTTCGACATTGCCTCCAGTGCCAAGCACGCAAAACGTCCAGACAGACAGTGCGCTGGCGCGTCCTGTCACTCCCCTTGCCCTCCGGACCTGGCATCGCGATCAGCGTCGATTACTTTGACCCCCTCCCGGACACGACAAAAGGAAACTCCTACATCCTCCTTTTCACCGACCGTTTCAGACGGCGCGCAGACATGTATGCCGTTTCCGCGGCCGAATTTACAGCCGAGGGCACTGCTGGCATCTTGGTGAACAAGTACATCCCTCTTTGGGGATGCCCCGTTAGTCTCCACTCCGATCACGGCCTCCAATTCTGCTTCAAGCTATCTCACGCTATCTACAATCTCCAAGGCATGCGGAAAACATCTACAAGCTCCTATTATCCTAACGGCAACGGCGGCGTCGAGCGCGCGAACCATACGATGACTCAGATGCTCGTTATGGTCGTCAATGAACAACAAAATGGCTGGAATGCTCATTTGCCGCACGTGGAATTTGCTCACAACAATTCCGTCAGTGCCACCACCGGACTGGCCCCCAACGAGGTGCAGATGAACAGCATCCCCCGCCTACCTCTCACCGTCTTCAAGCACCCGTATGCATGTTCGCTCTCGTTCGCTAACAACACGCCCTTAATATTGCCCGCGTAGAACGCCGCAATTCTGCACTGTCCGACGGGCTAAAACAACTCCCCACCTACGCCGTCGATGGTTGGGTATGGATCTACAACACCGGCTCTACCATCCAACGAGGGGCCCAAACCGGTGCTGGCACTAAGGTCCTTGACGCGAAGCTTTCCCTCAACTGGACTGGACCCTTCAAGATTTTAACGGTTGGTCCCGCCCCTGCGGAATTGACGCCTGACGGTCGCCCTCTGACCGCCAAGCTCCTTTACCTGGGCCTTCCCAGCGACATGCCGGGCGCGGACGCGCCCTACCGAGTGTCAGTGGTTCGCTGCAAGCTTTGCGCGAACCCCCAAGACAGCTCCGACCTTCCGCGGTTTCTCCCCGCGGGGCACACACCCTCAACAACTACACCTCGAAATCCCCTCCTTACCGCGTCACCGAGGACGACGTTACCGCGTCCATCGACCGACTGGAAGTCGAGAAAATCATCAGCTCGTGGTCAGGACGGCGTCGTCGCCGTCCTCTACGAAACCCACTTGAAAGGTCTACTTCAGCCCAGCCCTCATGGGGGCGAGAGATGGACCTCCAGCACTTCAGGCAGCACGTTCTTCTTTACTGGGCAGGCTCCCCACTTCAACTCCAACAGCCAAATCGGTTGTACCGCCGCATGCGCGTCGGTGCTGCCCAGCGAGAGCTCTCACGAGATCAGGGCAACCTATTTTTGTACCCAGGCGACAGCCTTGTCCCGCACCTAGATTGGACCAATTGTTTCAGCAACACCATCCTCCCCGTCGGCACTCACTTCTGGTACAAGGCCCGCGACCACCACTGGTGGCTCGGCAAGATCTCCGCCCACACCACGACAACCGCCATCTACATCGTTCGTTTCAGGACGATCCCGGATCAGTCAAGATCAAGCTCTGTCCTTCCCGCTATACTACAGCTATCGGGGCGGGCCGCAACTCCTGGTGCCCCCAAACTCGCCTAGGTAGAGCTCTTCAGCATGGAGTTTCACGCAACGTCGATGAGTCTCGCGGAGTCGAACTTGCCGACCCCGCAGCGACCAACTGATTTTGCTTGTTCGTAGCTAGTAGTCAATGCTGGGTATTCACGGTTTTCCTTTTTTAGTTTTTCGTCTCTTTCTCCACAACTAAGTAGGGAAATTCCAATGTCGCCTTTTCGTCAACACCTAGGCTGGTATGCCTCTGCTTTCGTTCAGTCCATCTTGGTTTAGTTTTGGAAGTTGGCTTCCTTATATGGCGTTCCGCCTCGATGATTTCTTCACGTTTGCTCTCGCATCTTTTTACCCGAGACCTGAAATGCTTGTTTGAGACCGGACTAGTTATATATACCGCCACAACGCTCGCCCCTGGATTTGACTTGGGTGCCGCGTTTTTGTTTTCTTGAACTTGGTTTATTTTTCGGTATTCTTCTTATTTGCTCTTATTTTTATCTTGGCTTATTTTTAGGTATTCCGCCTCAACGATTTCCTTATGCCATCTCTCGCATTTGTTTTTTTTAAATGCTGGAGACCTGAAACGTTCGTTGTATCCGGACTAATATACCACACATTTCTCGACCCCACACTTGGTTCTGGTGCCGCGTTAACTGCCAGTATTTTTCTCTGGGCTTAGTTTACTCTCTGCCTTCAGTCTTTTAGGACTCACCACGTTGCGAATGTTTGTATTCCTGCTAGCCGACGTTTTTTCATGGATTTTTTTATTTTCGGCTTTTCTATCCCCTGCCCCCCTCCCTCGCCATATCGCTAAGGAGTGGCAGGCAAAGCATACCACATTTCCTCGTTTCGGGAGTACCGCCTTCTAGTTTTCTTTTTTCTGCTTCGTTTTCGCTCTTATTTCAGCATAATACGTGACATTGCACGCCCCCGGCTTCTCCTCTTTTGTAGGGCAGTATGGTTGGTCTTCACGTACGAATTGGGTGGGTTTTCTTCGTTCCCTCCGCTTCGGCACGCACCCCCCTTATTCTGTTTTTTTTCGGATTTTACTTTTGAGTTCCTCCGCGCCACCCTCGGTTGGGTGTGCTGCAAGTCGTTCCCGAGACTGTTTTGCTTTCGACTATCGAGCGCCCTTCTCTTTCCCACTTGGGCCGTGTTTTTCTGTCGCCCATGCGTGTCGTTCTCTACCGCTTTGCATAATTCCATCAGACCACCGATTTTGGGACCACGCCTTGCGTATCGACCTTCCCTCCCCGTGTTTGACCTATGTTCCCCTTTTGGCACCTGACCTGCGCATATCGCTTTGTTTTCATTTTTTTGTGTTTCACCTCCCTATGGTAGGTCGGAGTTCAGCACTTATTACGTCACTCGAATTCGAGCCGTCCTGTTTTCATTGTTTCCTTTTTCGCGACCTTTTTCTTGCCACGTTGCATGCCGCGTACCTTTAGATTCCTCGCGTCTCTTTCGGGACAAACCTGCTTCCTACCGTAGGGTGCAGATTTTAATTGATTTAATCGCCTAAGCCTTTCAAGTTACAGAGGTGTGGGAATGGGTTGTGAAGCGCCGTATCTTCGATCCATTTCTCAGAATTTTTGGATGGACCCCCCTCCTGATTTCTATGCATCTGCATATACAGCCCTTCAAAATGGGCTTGTGTTATGGTATTCATGGTATCCCATTTCCCCTCTATTATCGAGGAGGCGTGTTTCTGATGAAACGCGCCTCGCAAATAATTTATATAAAACCCCCCTGCCCTCATAACTATTTGAGAGCCAGGAAAATGGGAATCATCAAGATAAGACATCAATCTCTGTGAGTGAGTACACACGTCTAGGTCGACTTGCATTTCAGTAGTCGGGCTTGCCCCATACTGCCCCTTTTGTTATCCGGTAATCAGCCTATACCCAGGCATACATCAAACCTACGAGTACGAGTAACATTTTCGGACAGAGTGGTAGTATGCAGCAGTAGCACTCTGTCAGGAAAAGTAAGACTGTGTGGGTACGCATGTTTCTACTCAAATTATCCAATTTCTTTCGGGCATAGTATTAATAGTGTGATCTACCTGAAAGGCTAAACACAAACCCTAAAACTAAGTACTTTATAAAACGAACTCTCCACCACGTAGGAAAATCCCGATAATTGAATGGTCTACGATTTCCCCCCCAGGTATAGGATCGGAGCCGATACTTTATAAGACTAATACTACTACTGTTGGAACCTTACAAGAAGGAAAAATCCTCCAGACTAAAATGTTATATATATACTGATGTAACACAGGTGGCCAATTGGCTACGTTGCGGGACTTTGTGGCGTAACCACAACCTTACTTAGCACGTTGCGGCGACAGGGAAAACGTATACCGCAACGCTTGCGTGACGTACCAAATGCACCTGGATTGTGAGACGTCCTGTCGAGAAGTTTGCATAACGTGTGACGTCGTCGTTAGGTTCGTGGATGTTCTTGCACCGTTTGCTTGAGTTATTTTCTCCAACACGTATGACACATTTTTCGATTAATTATATACCCAGTATAATATGTGTGTGTTGTTATATACTTACTTCATGTATATATTTATATTCACGAACTCAAACATGGAATTTTTCGATTTTCTCAACGAAATATGGGGCCTGTGGGCGGGCACTGAATCGTTGGCATGTTTGATAAGAAGGGATGGGGAAGAGGGGCATGATGTTGGCAATAATTATGGGTGCAGTTGGTAAAACTGGGAATTGACGTCTAGTATCTGCAATGATGTTGCATCGTACAAGAGGTGAGTTTGTGTCGATCGTATTTTTTTACCAAAATATTTTTTCATTTTTGGCCATTTTTCAATTGACTATATAATTCATGAAAAAGGGTAAGTATAGTTTTCCCCGAACATGGTATGTGCCGCAGTTTCATATTTTTTACTTGAAGTTAAGATACGTTTTGGGTGATTTCGCGTATAGAGCATATGGTGTCGGTTTTGCGCTGTGCAAAACCGCGAGTGAGACCAAAAAAGGTATATATACAGGAAAAAACATCAACATGGTGGAACATACAACGAGTCTCGTAAGTTGTTGTTGTGGGTGTGTACTAAATTGCACCGTGTTATCTTCTCCAATTTAGCTCTTCTTTTTTTTCGTACGTATATTTTTCCCCCCGATAGTTGTGTCTTTATTTCTTCGTGTTTCATTTTTTTCCGGATTTCGTGTTTTTGATTCGATATTGTCGTTTTTCATTTTGTGGCTTGTGTTTTTGTTCGATTTCGATTTTTTCTGTGGTGTGTGAAATATTGCGGCCGTAACAAAAAATACAGCAATTTGACCTGGTATGTTTCCCAGCCTGTACATTGTGACGCGTACATTCGACAATCCGGGGGCGTTGTAAAAGTTTACGTTGGGCAGTGATCGACCTTGAAATTTGTGGCTCAAGGTGTTTTACCTAAGGTCCACCAGAGTACGCTCTCAAGGTACTCCAGTGGCCACCTGTGAAGTCTTGGAAAATAAATGCGTGTTTTGCGCATGACTTACAATAGCATGGTATCATGCCGCGATATACACAGAGGAATTATAGTGTATAGATATGTTATTCCCATTAAACCGTTCTTTCTACCCGTCGACATCCAGCAAAACCAATGTCCTTGCCGATTCTTCAATCCTACAGAGATACAAGTTCTGAGGTCACAAAGCTACGCCATGGAGATACTACGTTGCCACGTATGCAGTATAAACCCTGTGCAGTGAACACAGTAGACAAGGCATTGCCATGACATGATACTGGATACGACAGGCACGATATACACATTCTATGAAATAGAGAAACGAACGAAAACAAAGAGCAAAAACAAAGACAAAACGAACGAGAAGAAGAAGAAGGAAAAAAACATGAGAAACAAATTGTCGTGCCCTCCCGCAGGGGATACTGCAGACACTTGAAAAAAACGAGCTGAAAATAAAATAAAAAGAAAACATCCCTACTTGTAAACAGAGTAAGACTAAGAACCAAGGGGAAATAACTGGCAAACCAAGGAACAAGCACCCTCCAGGTAGCGGCAGCAGTTTGTGGTACGAGAAGCATAGCCAGGTTCTCGCCTGGTACCTTGCTACCCTGTCTGCCGTCTCCGTCCTGCGTTCGTCAACTATGCTCCGCCCCTCGGCGTCAAAAAATACGAAACAAGCAAATCAGGCTCGTCATCCACCCACGCCACACGATTCCCTTAAGCCATATCAATAGAAGGAAGGAAGAGAAAGACATAAAAAAGAAAATAACAGAGGATCAACGCAAGAAAGAAGATAAGAAAAAAAGACAAACGAAGACCACGTTCGAACCAGCTGCACCAGTTGGCGGCACGAGTAGTATGATGGTGCCACCATTTATCCGGGAATTAAACTGGTACTTGGTCTTGCGTTTTGCGTGTGAGTTAGTGTGGCGCCCCTGATCATAAAGGAATCAGAGCATTGTATCTACTGTAGTATTGCGCTTTGTATACCAGTTTGATAGTATGCCAGGGGATAGGCTGGTTACTCAGAAACACGCCTGCTCGACAATAGAGGGGAAACGGGATACTATAAATACCATGACACAAGCCCACCTTGAAGGGCTGTATGTGTAGAGATGCATACAAATCAAGAGGGTACAAACCCACCCAGAAAATTCTGAGGAATGGATCGAAGATACGGCGCTTCACAACCCACTCCCACACCTCCGTAACTTGTGAGGCGAAAGCCGATTAAACCAAAGAAAATCTGCATCCTACGTATAGGCAGCAGGTTTGTCCCGAAAGAAACTCCTGGAATCGAAAGATACGCGACGTGCAGGCTGGCAAAAAGAGGGTCGCGAAGAAAAGAAACGATGAAAACAGAAAGGCACGACCATGAATACCATTACACAAAGTAGTAATTAGTATGGTGCCGATATATTTTTAGGTATTGATATGGTGCCAACATTCATGTAGGAATTAGAATAGTACGAAGTACATGGTGCTGTGTTTTGTAGAGGAATTAGTGCCATTGCAGCGGTATATATAGAGATTAGTTTGGCGCCTCCGTTTATATACGAATTATGGTAGTTAGCGTGTTTGGTATTGGAAATATTACGATATGACGGTTTACGGTGAGGTCCTTGGTCTTCGTATGGGGCCGTACCTGCCTAGTATATTAATTATTGTGGCGTTTGGGGGAGGGGACGGTGCCAGGTGCGCCCCCCCACACGACTACGGTCATGCATGACATATGTCTCGGTGCATGAGTACCCATCCTCGCGGGACGTTCGAAGTTGAAAAGTTCGACGGGAGGTGTCGAGAAAAACTTTCGTACGCTCTGTAAAAGGTTTCCTGCGGATCTGTACGGCGTGCTGCACAAGGGACGTGGTTCAGCGAATAAAAAATTGTCACCGCCGAGGTTTCCAGTTGTGAAAGAGCGAGTACCCTGGTACTCGTTACTCGCGAGTTCGCGGGTACTCGGGTCCCCAATACTCGCGAGTATAAAAGTGCTACTGGTACCCGTCATAAAAATTGACAAAGAGAGTTTGTACTCGCGACCACCCGGGATTTTACTCAAAGGGGTACAACTCTCTACCGCACACAGTATTTATTTATTGTGTGCCCACTAAATAAGAGAGGCAAAAAAAGCAGAGGAACGCGTCGATATATGAGTACCAATAAACGCACTTCTTATGCCGCAAATTTCCAATTTTATTTCTTCACGTCTAACACCACATCATTAGTATTTAATGCAATGCACACCTTGGACAGATTGCTAACTGGTCAACATGCTGCACGCGGCTGTCTGTGGATGAACGCCTTGTGGAAAATGGCCGCCAGCTCATCCCAATAGCCGACGTGGCGGATCTAGCTAGACCCATTGGTACCTCCTTTAGTCCGCTGTTACGCGTACCCCTGGAAGCTGTCCTGTCCGATGCTCCGGCCCCTTCTTCACGTCCTTACGACTTGGACACCCGTCACCCCTCAGTTCCGGGTCCAGTCTCCACCCATCCCATGGGCGCGGACCAGTCCTCACCACCATAGTGCCTGGATCCCTTCGTGCACCATCTGCGCGATGAGACAGCCCCGACACGCGAAGAATACACGACCTCTTCGGTTCCGCCTGCCGACCGCCCCCCTTCACTTGCCTTGCTCGAACGATTGAGCACCGACCAACGCACGAGCTTTCTACCAATATGCAACCGCTTACCGTCGCACATGCGCGAAATCGCATTCGAATTGCATGGTCTCGGTTGGACGCCAACCGTCATCACTCAATTGGGCGATGTCCTGGCTGAGTTCTCCGACAAGTTTTCGAAGTCCCCAACCGGATTTTGGCTCCTGCTTCCTGCCCCCCTTAAATATATGTGTTGCCCCGAACAGCTGTCCCGTCACATCTCGGTCCTACCGCATCAATTCCCCCACCGCAAAGCAATTGAACGCGATTTTGGACAAATTCCTCGCCGCCGGCCTCATCCATCCATGGTCGAGTCCAGTGGTTGTCATCCCGAAGAAATCTGGTGGCATCCGCATCACGGTGGCTCACAAGAAGATGAACGAACTCAGCGTCCTTGACTAGCTCCCCATTCGTCGCGTTGATGAGATTCTTGGCAAACTTGGCACCGGTGGAATATTTTCACTCTTCGATCTCGTCTCTTCTTTCCACTACATGACAGTGCACAAGGACACGACGCCTCTCTTACTGCTTTCTGTACACCCACGCGCCTTTTCGAGAGGCTTGTTATGCCTCAAGGAAGCAGCGCTGCTCCAGGGTGACTCGTCAAAGTCATCAACGAGGTCATCAACGGCCTGGGCCGCGTCGCCAACCTACGAGTACCTCGACGACGTCATCGTTTTCGACGTCGATCCCTCCCTTCTAGCGCTTGCGAAAACACAATATCTAGTTTTCCCTTTCAATGGCTACCATCGGCACCACGGATGCGGATTTCCTCGGTTACACCATCTCTTCGGCCGGCGTCATGCCGAACGCGCAAAAAGTGGAAGCACTGACGAAAAATTCCCGTACCAAAAGACCTGAAACAGCTACGCTCCCTTTGGAGCGTAATTTCCTACTTCAGGAAATTCTGCGCGATCTGTCAAAGCGCATGCGATCCATCACTTCCTTTCTGAAACAAGGCGTCAAGTTCGTATTTACTCCAGTAATAGAAGCCATCGTGCGAGAGCTTCTGGCCGAGTTGACCACGCCCCCGGTCCTCGTCGACCTCAACTGGGACACCGTCCTCGATAACTCCCGCCCTTTCTTCCTCTACTGCAACCCTAGTATGGACGGTTACTCATGCCACCCTCGAAAAAGAACAGGACGACCACATTATTCGCCCCATTGTGTTCATCAGCTGCGGTACCATCGAGTCTGAATGTCACTGGACCCCGCTCGATTTGGAATCGGGCAGCATCGTTGGAGTATACTTCGCGGCTACCTTTGAGATACGAATCCCATTTTTAGATACGAAGTACCATTTTTTTTCGGACCACAAGGCACTCGAAATCCTCGGCAAGATCGCAGAACACAACCCGCGGGTACATTGATGGGTATAATTCCTAACTGCATACAACTACACTCTGGAATACCACAAAGGTAGTGTCACCGGGAGCACGACCTCCTGTCCCGCCTGCTCTCGCATGCGACGAAGCGCGACCGCGACGGCCCCAGCAGTCTGACTCCGTCCGACGAAGAACGCGTCTTTCCCATTCGCTTTCACGGCCTACTCGTGGGTGGACCCTCCGCCGTGCGTGTCGGTTTGGGTGGGCTCGCGCCCTCCGACCCGTCAGGCTTAAGTGGGCTCCCGTTCTCCCTACACGATTTCCGCGATTCTCACCAACACGGGCCCCGAATGAGGGTGGACGACCTTGATGCTCCACCCGGAGAATGCCGTGCCCGTGCTCCCCTTTACGTCACTTAGTGAGGCCCTGACTGGGCGCTTCCCGCCAACGCATGTGCCAGCGATTATATACCGCCGCTTCCATGTTCGTAGTCCCTGTTGCACCTCTGCCAGCTTCAACCGAAGCCACCGATCTCGGTCAACGCGCCACCTCCTCCCAGTCTTCCCCATCACCCACCAACTGCAACGCACTGCACTCTATAAAAGCTCGGTAGCGGTCCCCGTCTCATCCACGGTCACCCTTGACAAAAAAAGGGTCAGATACCCTCCCTCCTACTCTCCCTGTCCATCACGACTCAGCCGAGCACCCACCGGATTCAGGTTCTTAGGAGCCCGCTGCTGTGTCTCATTCAGCCTCGCGTGTCGGCCGGACCAACCGTGACCAAGTTCCGGTTGTGCCCCAGCTCCGCTTCTGCTGCCTTAATCTTCACAGACGGCTCTGTCGTCCCTTCCCCCGTCGGGGCTCATTTCGTCTAGGACCCATCGTCGCCAAGCTACCGCTGCTAACAAGCCTACGACCGCCGTGGACTATGGTTTCGCTCGTTCGCATCCTACTCCACCCACCGTTCCACGACCAGCCCCCACGATGCGCAAGCCGCGCCCGCCTCGGACCACCTCTCCTTCAGAGGTTTCTCCCCGATCCTCCATCGGCGCTGCTCCGACTGTGCCGATTCGGTCCACCGCCGATGAGGTTACATGCTCCGCTCTTGCTTGGTACCTACACTCCCACTAGATGCCCGTCGGTGTGCCAGCACTCCAACCGCTCTCCCCGATATACCGTCTCTCGCAGAATTCGAGTCAATCGAATCTGTCGAGCGATACACACGCACTCCGATTGGGCGCGTGAACAAAGCGCTAAACCGGTCTGTGACGCCGCCATTCGGTATCTTCTTGTTGACAGTTCCTCGGTCCTCTCCAAAGATTTCCTCCTTCACCTGGCGCCCGCAAACGCCACCCGTTGTCCGAAGTGTGCTCTTTCGCCGATAAAGGACGTCTTTACACAGACGACGCGGCATCGTCCTGCTCGTGCGGAAGTTGACGCTCCCCGCTCTGGCTTGTCCCGACAGCCTGGCCGATGTACCACCCGCCTCTTGGACGACGGACCTATGCGAATCTACGTCTTGCTTATGCATCCGCGGATTATGCAAGCCTGCCATGGTATTCCCTCCCGCCATCTCGGCGTTGCCCAAATGCTCTCGATGCTCGAAGCTTTTGTTGATGGATTGGCACGGGTATCTGTACGCGGTGGTGGAATTGTCGTTGCCTCCAATACCAGGCGCGAAGGTCTTGCAAGAAGATGGTGCGGGGTCGCGGTTGGCGTCGACAACTTTGGCCCCCTTCCCGCCACACCTCGGGCAGCTGCTACATTATTTTCTTCACGGGTAGGTTCAGCCGGCGCGCCGACATGTACGCCGTCTCGGCTGCGGAATTCACGGCTGAAAGCACCGCGGGCATTAGTCAATAAGTACATACCGGTACCGCTTTGGGGGTGTCCGGCCAGCCCCCTCTCCGTAAATAGACTACACATCTGCTCCAGCTGTCGCATGCCGTGTACTAACTTTTTGGAATGCGAAAAGTCGCCACCTATCATCCAAACGGCAATGGCGGCGTCGAGCACGTCAACCACACCATGGCTCAGATAATACACTGGAAATACCTCCTCGGCCCGCCTTGGGAACGTTAATCGGATCTCCTATACTCTCGCCAACATATGCTCAACTACTGGACCGACGTGCCGCTGCACAACGTCGACAGGCGAACAGGGCGTACCGCGGTATGCGCGTGGGTGCCGCTCAACGCGAGCTCGCCCGCGATAAGGGTACCCATTTTCTGCCTCTTGGATACAGCTACGTCCACCAGCAAACGTGGACGCCGGTTCAATGGCACCACCCTGCTTATCGGCGCTCAATTCTGGTACACGGGTCAAGATCATCTTCAGTGGCTCGGAACAAATTCCGCGCACACTTCATCTTCTGGACAGTACATAGTTCATTTCTTGGACGACCCCGGACCGGCCAAGCTCGCGCTATCTTTCACTCGGTATACTACGGCTCTTGGAGCCGTTCGAGGCTCGGGGTGTCTGAAAGTGCACCAAGGAACCTCACTCATCCGTGACATTGCGCGCAACGTCGACGAGTCCCGCGGAGCTGAATTAGCTGGCTCTGCCGACTTGAACACGTCCCCGTAGCCAATTTTAGTTTTCGCATGCGTGTCTTCTGTAGTCACCGGGGCTGGGTTTGGTATTATCTCACTATTTTAGCGGTTTCTTTGATTTGTTGTGTTGTACTGGTAGGTACTATTTGTGTGACTTTCCACGAATTCTCCAGTCGTTTGTTTGCCTGCTTTCACGGTAACCGGCTGCTGAGTTCTTGCGCCTATTGGGCTAACGGTTGGATAAACGTCTGCCTCCTTGGCATTCGGTCGTGCGTCTCTTGCGTTCTGCATCTACGATTGGTTTCGCCCCCTTTCGAACGCGGCGGGAACGTTCTTGCGCTTTGTGATCCCTTCTCGCGACCAGTTTCGATTCGTCAGGACCAGTGTGACCCAGTCGTACCATTTTTTGTTTTGTTTTTTTCTTGTATTCCTTGGCCGTTCGCTGGTTCTCCCGAGGCCATGTTCTTGAGCTTTTTATATGCTTACAGGTTGCCCTAGCCCTAGGTTTAGGTCTGACCATATTTACAGTTCAAGCGTTCCCCCTCCGCCTTCTTAGTATCCCCAAGCAGGTCGAGGTGTTATATTTCGTTCTTCAGCGACAGTTTGCATTCCGCCCTCTCCCGCGAGATATGGCATCTAGGCCGTAATGAGGTCTGCTCTTTGTATGTTTTGTGTGTTAGCGCGCTCAGTGTTGGCGAAATCTCGCTTGCATACTTTCCGCCCCCTTAAGATCGAGTCTTCACTGTCTTGTGTTATCTCATAACATGATTTCCTGTATTCCGACACGGTGCTTTCTCACTGTTCGAGTGAGCTCCTTCGCGCAAGAAACATGTTCCCGATGTGTTAAACTTTGTTTTTCATATTTTTGAGGCACCCCGTGCCTTCGCAGTAAAACTTGTATTTTTTCTTTGTGTTTCGCTCTCAGGAACTTCCAAATGGTACGTTGCTTATGTCGCTCCTGGTTACACAAGCCACACCGCTTTCTCGAGTTTTATTTTTCGATTAAGCGTGCGGGTAGTTCTAGCTTGTTTGATCTACTTTCGCGTACCCGTATCTTCGGACTTGTTGTCTGAGTCGCAGTGTCCACGTATAATTGGCTTCAGCCTTACAACTTCAAGGTGTGGGAGTGGGTTGAGTGAAGCGCCGCATCGTCGATCCACTTTTCGAATTCTCCGGATAGGTTTGGGTCGTGCCTGAGTTTTTTATGAATCTGCATACAGGGCCCTTCAGAGTGGTCTTGTGTTGTGGTTCCGCTCTCCCCTGTTGCGGAATAATGATATGTAGCAAGCGTTCCCTCGTCATACCTGGCAGCTGATGAATGCCTTGCCCCTTCGTGAAGAAGACATCTGGCGAGGGAAGCAGCAACTAATACAAGAGCCTATAACTTCTACCAGGTAACTTCGTATATTAAGCACTTTGTGTGAGTGACCAGAGCAGAGCCAAGGCGTCACCTGCTAGCAGTAGCCGGTCCCTACTTACTGTCTTACACTTAACACAGGTAATCGATTCACGCTTCATCTACTATCTTGTGGCTAAGGTAAGGCAGGTATACATCCTCGATCTTAAACTATCTACTTTTAGTTTATGCTCCCAGGTGGGAACCCGTTTGTTCTGGCATGATCTACAGTCGTAGCACACGTTTCCAGGGTTAGATCTGTACTATATACCTGGTATACTGTACTAAATATAGTCTTGAAAATCCAATGCGACATCACTACTGCATAGCAGCGTATTAATAAATAAAAATACCATCATGGCTTTAAACCAATGTTCACATTGGACAGATAATCGATTACCACTTCTGATCTACTGTAGTATCTTCTCGATCTTAAGGCAGATATATTCCCGATCCTGTATGCCAGGTATATGATAGATCTATCAATAGCTCAAGTTGCCGGGTGGGGCTCATATAATCTGCGTGATCTACTATCACACGTTTCTTGGGTCAGATCTGTACCATTAATATGCAGATCCTGCACAACCTCTCACAACCGAAGGTGGAGAACTAGAAGATCTAAATCGTGATGATCTGTCCACGGTACAACGACATCAGCGTCAACAACGACGACGTCCGGACTGATGGTCGCAGACAAGAATGAATTGATAATATTAATATTAGTATTAACAAGAGCGGCGCGGACGATCGACGAAGGTGGCATATTCTTAATATTAATACACAGAGCCGACGAGCGAAGATTGGGCTAAATAAACTATTTCCCTCGTGATAAAAATAAAGGCACGAACCGCAGCAGGGAAGGCGGAGCAGAGCCTGCTATGTGACCCCGGATCTAAGCTACTACCTACTACAAAGAGGGGGAGAAAAAATAAATGTGAAGGTAAGAAACGTGGACAAAAAACACAGGAGCACAAGGGGGGTTTCGCCGTGGCGGCATCGCTCCGCGCATGCCCATAATGACCGATGACGTAAAGAAATCGAGGCCGCAAATATAATCGTACAGCCAAGGGACACATCTATATATTACACTAGGAAATGAGCGGCCCTCCCGCCCCCACGGTGGCAGGGCCACATATATGTATGTGGTGGTATTGAATAAAAACAATTACCACGGTATGCCTCAATGTCTTTATTCAGTAGTAAGTGAGTCGTGCGACTTCGTGCAGTAATTAAAACTATTGTTATTATGCTTGCCATCCAACAATGTGCAGCATGAACTTCAACGTTGATAACTCAAAACATTCCTGTAAAAAGAAATCCGCGCAAACAGAGGAAAATTCGTACCTTCTATGTCGACTTCCCTCTATGCTTTGCCTACGATACTCTATGCGTTGTCTTTCTTTGCTCCCGACATCTCAATATGTACTCATCACTTTCTCTTCTTTAATTATTGTTGGAATATACAGGAGGTATGAAATAGTGAACCGTAGTATAGTTAATACGATGATATTGTGTATATACAGTAGTTTGTAGGAAATATATTATTGAGTAACACGTGCCCGAAGAACATATGAACGTAATTGCCGTCTTCGACGTGTACTTTATTTATTCCATAAACCTGGGAGGTGTATATATCTATTGTCCTCGGTGACGGCCGTAAGCGAAGCCCTCCAGACGCCTTCGCTTTCCTGTTTTTGTTATGAGTGGCTCAAGAATTGTGGTATTAATTTACGCAGTAAAGCAATGCCGAAGAGGACGAACACATGGTACAATGGGGCACCGTGCTCCCGGAAAACACTTCGGGCTAACCCTCTTTCTACGTTTACGTTTCGACCAGTACCCCACGGGAAAAAGGACAACTGGTCGAACTCTTTCCCATTAGGCAAGCCCGATTATTCCTTAAATTAAATCCCCCACGTTCCCACCACTATTACCTTGTTAGTGCTTCGGGCACAAAATCTGCTCCCTCCCCTCCTGCTCTTACATAGACCATAAACGCTAGTGATATCCATCTCCCCGCCCTCTGAATCTGAATGTCCGATGCGCGCAGCAAGCTGGGTTGCCCCCCCGACCCTGCCTGAGTGGAGAGCGTACTGAGTCGGGTCTCTACCCAAACTGCTTAAAATCCACCTCAAGGCCTTTGTTGCAACGGTGCGCGTGATCACCTTCCACCCGGTGGCCGTGCGTGTCTGCATCAATGGTGCTGACCTGCTCAGTTCGGGATGAAGGTCTAGTAAATGCAGAAGGATCTCCAATGCCCCTTGACTCTTTACGCCCCAAAACCATCCCTTCCCTTTCGTTACCCTCGTCATTGTGACGATTGATCCCAACTTCTTGGAGTCTGACTTGGAAGCGTGGAACGTCACTTTTACTTTGTCTGCAGCACGTCATTCTTCCCACGCTGGTTGAAACGCTCCCGAAAAAAACGCCAAGTCTCTCCTCGTCAGACAAAAATCTGCGTGTACCAGCCCGTTGCCGTAGGCCCAAATACGTAAGAGGCTTCCTGACCTTGGGGCGTATCCGATTTCCCGTGAGCTCTATCGATCCCTTTCCCTACGGCTACAACCATGCAGTGTGGAGGGGGCAGCTCCCAACCTCCGAACATTCTGTGGAATACTTAATGGCGGATAGGTAATCTCGTATGGTTTGGCTTTGGTGTTTGAATGCAAAGCATCGCAGAACCATGAGTTTCGTTAACTCTTTCACTGCTGCGTCGACTCCATCACCCTCTGCTAGCCACGGATTCTTCTCTTCAATCGCTCTGAGACATCACCAGGTTTGCCATTTGTTCCAGTACACCGTTTGCGTGCCTGCCCCCACTGAGGCCAGCGCGAGTGTCTCCACCAACCAGTCCGTCCACCTCCTCGTCCTTCCCGCCCTCTCCAGTGTGTGTTCCTGCTCGATGGGGTTTGCGGGGTGTTCATGGTTCTACATTTCGTGTCATCGATTCCCATATTATGTCATCTATGTACTCTGCGGGGAATTTTGGCTACAGAATAGTCTCGAAGAATGCACGGTCACCGTCACCTATATCCTGCTCTCTCCATTGCCCTTGTACGCGTGTCTGCAACTTTTGCGCGATTTCTGTTTTTGCCCATCTCGAGATGCCATCCGCTACTACGTTCTGCACGCCGGGAATATGCTTTGCGTCATGGCTCCATCCGCTCGTAGTTTCCAGTCTACCTAGAAGTCTCATAGCCAGTGAAGCTCGACGGTTATGCGACCCACCAAACCGATTAATGACACGTCTGCCACGTTGTCCCCCCTCAATGGTACGGGGTCTCCTTGCATGACTGGCCTGTCGTGCAGGATGACTTGAGTCACGTACACCGGCATCACCATACTCCCCAATTCAAGCAGGTTGATTGTGATTGCGTCCTCTCGTTTGGTCACCGTTTGGTTTTTCGACAGACACGACAGCACGGGGTTCGAGTCGTATCTCCAGTATACTTTTAGTTTTGGGCAAAAGCCTCCGACTGCTGTAAAGCTTGCGTCCGAGTAGTATCGTCGCGAAGGTGATCGTTTTACGTGAGATAAAATGGTGCGCCGAGGGTTTCCCCGGCGCTGACCAACTTCTGTTCGATTGCCCATTTCCAAAAGGAAATATCATTGTGGAACTCCCAGCCCGGTCTCACTACCCGCTTCGTCGATTTTTTGGCTGTAGCGGCTTTGTGAAGATTGGTCTGACGTAAAAGCTTGCAAACAAAATATCTACCGTCTCTGATTATGTAGGTGAGGTTCCAGAGTTGGCCTCCCATGCTTAGCACATCTTGCGCTCTTGCATGCGTTTTGTCCCCCGACCACTCCTGCTCGAGAAGGAGCCTCATTGCTTCTACCCGTTCCTTAGTCACGGAAATCCGCATGGTGTGGGTGTTGATTGTAAAACCCTGCGCATCTACGATTGTGTTCTAATCAGTGCTCTTCTTTGGAGCGAGTATAGGGGTTTCACCTTTCTCGCCTGGTCCGAATAATCTCACGCGATCTGAAGCGAGGGAAGCGGAAGCTATGAGGGCGGTCTGATCTGCAGGATTAAGTTGCACGATGGCCATAATGAAGTCGTCTACGCATACTGCCGCCAGGAACGGTTCGTTTGTTCCCCCCCTTCGTGGTGCTTTTACTCTGACTCCGGTCGGGATCCTCGTTGGCTTGCCCGACTCCCATGGGTCCACGATTTTGACATGCGACATGATAGCCTCGCCTTCTGGTAGAATATATGCACTATCTACCGTGGTGTGAAGGTGGGCCTGTTCGGCCGCTGAGGCCATGAGGCCCCAGTACCCGGGCGAGGCTGCCTATCCAAGGGGTGAGTCTAAAATCTGCTACCAACACGTCGTCTACCAAATAGCAAAAGTTCTGCGCCTGGAGGGTGATACCCTGTCATTCCTGAAGGCGTCTGTTACGTCTGCTTTGGCCAAAAGGATACGAGAGTGAGGGAACCTTATTCGGAGGTCGGTGAGCGCGTTTAAAAGTGAAGGGAGTGCGTCAGCACAGAGGCATTTCGGCACATCTTCCGTTTGCGTGTCTTTGTTTAGCCCTCCCTTCTCTCCTCTCGCCGCGTCGACATCAAACGAGTAGTCGTTAATTTTTCGGGCCTTGTGCGTAACAACGGCACCGAGGGGCGCCACACGTAGTCCTTTAAGCGCGGCAGCTGACTCTCTGTTGAACACTGGCACGCGATTGCGTCGTACATGTTGGTACAGTTTCTCCCAACCTAGGTCTATATATTCAAACACTGTGCTGTGGTTACCATACCGAATCGCTCTTGAAGGCTCGAGGTTCGTGACTGCTGTCTGCACCGGCACGCCATTCTTCATGATGTCTGTGAGTTCTGTTATTGGGGGGAAACCTTTAACCCCCCCAAAGTAGTGTTCGACGTGATCGACGGCCAACGGAGGTGACACCAGAGTGCCTCCGAGCCCAACGGCCACATCTCCCACTTTACCAGCGCATACATGGAAAAGTTCTGTGCCTGTCTCTGCCATTTCTCGTATGATGTTTTTTTGTGGTTTAGTTCACGTTTATGTCGGTCATCAACATTTTTGTTTGCTTCTAGTTTTCGTTCAGTTCGGCGATTTTTCCTGTCTGGTTACCTTACTTGTCTGTCCTTGAACCTGGTACGGTACAACTCCATCTGACGGTGCTACTTGTCGTACCGACCCTTGTAAGTATTTTCCTTTCGACAAACTGTCCTGTACCCAAGGGGTCTCCCCTGGGCTCAGGGCTGGCAAATCACTGTACTGTTGTCTAGACTCGCTGTTTTTCTGCGACTCGGTACTCTGTCTAGAGATTTTCTTTCCGTCGAGGGACGTGCCCTGACTCGAGGTCAAGGCGATCAGGACATCATCATCATTTTGTCTAGAATGGATGGTGTTCTGATCAAAGTAACTCTGTCTGGAGCTATTGGTATTTTTTCTTCCGTCTGGGTTGTGCCCTGTGCCCAAGGGGTCTCCCCTGGACTACGGGCTGGCAGCTCAACATAATACTGTCGAGTATCGCTGTTATTCTGCGATTCGTTACTCTGTCTAGAGAGTTTATTTTCTTTTACGGACGTGCCCTGACTCGAGGTCAGGGCGATCAGGATATCATTCTGTCTAGAATTGACTGTGTTCTGATCAAAGTAACTCTGTCTAGAGCTACTGCTATTTTCTTCCGTCTCAGTTGTGGCCTGTGCCCAAGAGGTCTCCCCTGGGCTCAGGGCTGGCAGACCAACATAATCCTGTCTAGGCTCGCTGGTGTTCTGCGACTCGTCACTCTGTCAAGAGATTTTCTTTTTTTTTACCGACTTGCCCCGACTCGAGATCAGGGCGATCAGGACATCACCATTCTGTCTAGAACTGTTGATGTTCTAATCCAAGTAGCTCTGTCTAGAGCTATTGGTATTTTCTTCCGTCTCGGTTGTGCCCTGTGCCCAAGAGGTCTCCCCTGGGCTACGGGCTGGCAGATCAACATAATACTGTCTAGGATTTCTGTTGTTCTGCGACTCGTCACTCTGTCTAGAGATCCTCTTTTCTTTTACGGACTTGCCCTGACTCGAGGTCAGGGCGAACAAGACATCATTATTCTGTCTAGAATTGTTGACATTCTGGTCAAAGTAACTCTGTCTAGAGCTACTGCTATTTTCTTCCGTCTCGGTTGTGCCCTGTGCCCAAGGGGTCTCCCCTGGGCTCAGGGCGGGCAGATCAACATAATCCTGTCTAGGCTCGCTGTTGTTCTGCGACTCGTCACTCTGTCTAGAGAGTTTCTTTTCTTTTACGGACTTGCCCCGACTCGAGGTCAGAGCGATCAGCACATCATTATCCTGTCTAGAACTGTTGATATTCTGATCCAAGTAACTCTGTCTAGAGCTATTGGTATTTTCTTCCGTCTCGGTTGTGCCCTGTGCCCAAGGGGTCTCCCCTGGGCTACGGGCTGGCAGATCAACATAATTCGGTCTAGGATTGCTGCTGTTCTGCGACTCGTCACTCTGTCTGAAGAGTCTCTTTTCTTTTACGGACTTGCCCTGACTCGAGGTCAGGGCGATCAGGACGTCATCATTCTGTCTGAAACTGTTGATCTGATCCAAGTAACTCTGTCTAGAGCTACTGCTATTTTCTTTCGTCTCGGTTGTGCCCTGTGCCCAAGGGGTCTTCCCTGGGCTACGGGCTGGCAGCTCAACATAATTCGGTCTAGCCTTGCTGTTGTTCTGCGACTCGTCACTCTGTCTAGGGATTGTATGTTCTTGTACGGACTTGCCCTGACTCGAGGTCAGATCGATCAGGACATCATCATTCTGTCTAGAACTGTTGATGTTCTGATCCAAGTAACTCTGTCTAGAGCTACTGCTATTTTCTTCCGTCTCGGTTGTGCCCTGTGCCAAAGGGGTCTCCCCTGGGCTACGAGCTGGCGATTCAACATAATTATGTTCAGTAGTACTCTTGTTCTGTAGCTTATCATTCTGTCTAGAGTTGTTTTTCCCTTTTACCTTTTCAACTTTCTCACGCGCGCGCGCTGTCCGTGCTAATTTCACGACTTTCCTAAACGTACTGATCTCTCTACACTCGCTATCAGCTTCTGGGTTTACTGCGGCGCATTTTGTCATCATCTTACCGGCACGTGTCGATTCTGCACATTCAAAGTCACACCCCTCACCAACGAACACGTTTTGCGACACCGACCCAGGTTGAGATGCCTCCGGTAGTCCCACCGACTTACGGCTGTCCACGAACGTCGAAATTCCAACCTCCGCCCCGCACCCCCCGCCGTTCGGCCCCGCCTCCGGGCGAGGCCCGCTCTGTCAATTCCCACCCGACCCTCTCCCCCCCCCTGCCCCTTGCCGACCATACCCTCCGCTCCCCATCCCCTGCTGTCCGTGCGAGAAACTGAACCTTGCGACCCTCGCTGGAGCCGTCTGAGTCTGTGGCTGCTGCTGCTGCTGCTGCTGTTGTTGCTGCTCCTGAGGTTGCTGTTGCTGCTGGGGCTGTTGCTGTTGGTACCGTTGCGGCGGGGGCGGTGGTGGTACAGGCAGTCCTGGGACTCCCGTCCCGTCTATCGCAAAAGGACCGTTCGAGTACGAACAGTTGTTGCGAGTGCATGGTTGCGCCCGCCAAGCGAAGCGGCACGCTCCCTCTGGCGTGCGTTCCCGCTCCAAACCTGACACGAAATACCACCCAGGCGCCCCGATGTCCGTGCGAGGACGAGCAGCCGGGGGGTGCCCTCCCACTGCGTCCGCCTTCCTTTTGAGTGGCTTCGACGCTGTTGTTCCTCCGGCAAGCCTGGGCACTTCGAGTGCGATGTCATCCGACCCAGCAAGCTGCAGCTCCCCCGCAAAGTTAGCTCGCGCTCCAGGGTAAAGGCTGGGGGTGTCAACCCTGCACACGCTCCTTCGGGAGGGGCGGCGTGGGGAAACCGCCGTTTCACGGGGGCCGCAGCGTCTAGCAGCAGTCCGAAGAAGTCATTGATGTCACGGTTAGCGGCGAAAATGGCGCGACCCCGCACTGCCTGCTGCTTCGGCAGAAGCGAGTTGAAGTGCGTAGTCATGTACGCTCGTGAGGGTCTTGGCCATGATCTGGAACTCCTCGATCAGACAATCCCTCCTACCTTGAAACACGCCACCTGTTGACTTTGTGTCACCATGTTGGATGAACCTCCGGCGTACGGGACACTGATGAAGTTCCCTGCTCCACCGGGGGCGAGAAGGCGTCGATATCAATTTTGGATATCGGGGGGGTGATCATGTCGAGAAGGCGCTGGCTGGGATCAGCGATGTACCTGATCGTATGGACGAAATCACCTGTCAACATTGAGGATACAAACAGACCACCGCGCAGCACATATATCGACGCCGCTCCTGCTTCTTGCCACATCCTGATGCTCCGCTTCACATAATCTGCGGCCATGGTGCGCGCTTCGATGCTCACAGCGTGCTCCATTCCATCGAACAGGCTCCCCGCTCCACCCCAATTTGACCTTCCGGCCACCACTGTCCCGGGTACGGCATGCCCGGAGGTGCGGCGTGCATGTACGGCTGCGGATGCTGCGCCTGCAACTGCTGCTGCTGCTGTTGCTGCGGGCAGTACGCGAGGGGAGGGACTGCCGGGTGTGATTGTTATTGTTGTTGCGGGGGCGGCGGCGGCGGTGCTGGATGCGGCTACTGTTATTGATGTTCCTGCGGCAGATGTCCCATCGGCAGGGCTGGAAGCTCGAACGGCTGTGGTTGTAAGTGTTGCTGTCGTTGATGCTGACCTTGCTGGTGTTGCAGGTGCTGGTGGTGCTGCTGCGACGGTGCTTCCTGCTGTTGTTGCTGCTGCGGCAGTGACTGCTGCTGGTGCTGCTACTCTTGTGGCTGCTGCGGTTGCTGCTGTTGCTGCTGAGCTTGGGGTTGGTCTTGCAGGCTCGGCTGAAGGCGTTTCTTCTGAAGATTCAGAGCCTCCAGCAGCAGCTTCTGCAGAGTTGACTCTACCGTCGCTCCCGCCCCGCTTCCGGCGCCTCCCTCTCCAGCCTCGCCTCTGGTGACGTTTTCCTCTGCGCCCTCGTCACTGGCGGCGTCTGCGTCGTTTCTGGTTGTCGCTGCTGCCCCATACGTCGAGCGATGTTTTCCATTGTTCGGCATCCTGCGCAAACAAATACGCTCAAAGCCTAGATGTATATCACTTCCCGTATTTGGCTACTATTATCTTGCGTTCTGCCTGCCTTTTCTCTCGTTGGTTCTCCCCCTCTGCTTGGGGCACGAACTCTGACCAGGTACCCTCATCCATAATCCACTTTCCATATGTCACATTGTACTTTCCATATGTCACATTGTAATGCCTCCCAATTCTTATCAACGCCTTTTTAACAAACTCCATATTCGCTTCGAGGTTTGATCTCTCGGCCTTGCTGATGCTACCGTTTCTCCCGACTCCCTTACTTTGCGGGCCGCCATCGGCCTGTTCAACTTCCTCGGTCTTGCCTTACTCGGTAGCTTCCTTCTCTTGCCCCGTTCTCTTTGGGGGTCGACTACAGGCACCTTCTCGGGGTACCGCGCCGTTCTTGGTACCAGATCGTTGGATATCCCGTTCTTGGCACTAGATCGTTGGATATCCAGTTCTTGGTACCAGATCGTTATTTGTTTTCGCTGGTGGAATGGAAAGGAGGTTGTTGGAGAGTATGAATTCGGCCGAGTGTTGTGGGTTCGACAAGAAAAACCGACCAATCACATCGGACGACGCCATACAAGGTGGTCATACATGCTCGGACTGTCTACTGCTGTTGCACGGTCTGATCTCTGGAGGTGCATTGAAATACTACTGTAGTACACCTACAGAAGCAGCAGTACAGCGGTAGTTCAGAGGCGTTCTACTCCGAATATGTACGTTAAAAGCTTTGTTTTCGCTGGTCGAAATGAATGTTGTTGGAAAGTAGTATTAAATCGGCCGAGTGTTGTGAGTTCGATCAGAAACACCGATCAATGAAATCTGAGGACATTATACGTGATCCTACACCATGCTTGGACTATCTACTGTTGCAAGGTCTGACCTCTGGAGGCGTATTGAGATTACAGCAACAGCAGTACCGTACTGCAGAGGTGTTCTAGTCCGTATATGTATAAAGCGCGCCCAATGAGCGTGTCTGACCTATCACGCAGCTTCCAAAGTTGAGTTTCAACCATTCAATCAGTCGTACTCACAGTAGACGTTTTTCACTGTGAAAAATCTTATGCAGATGCTTTGAATAGGTATCACTGAAGAAATTGGGGGTAGTTCTCTTATATTGTTCCGCTTTAAGATACGATCCTTCGTCCCAGGTACCGGTATTACTGCAAGATGTTCGACTTACCATTTCCTGGTGAAGAACACGTCAAGCTATTCAGGCGAGCACTACCGGAGGTAATAATCGGCAGTCAGAGACTGCTAGCTCTTTCTGCGAGTGTTCGCAGTATGTCGGGGTTCTGCGCTGCTGTGGATATATGCCGCGTGTGCTTCATGTATTTCCAACCTCAATATTTCCGGGTCCACACTGAGAATTCTGCCATGTTAGAAGTGTGCTTTGCGGTTGCCAGGGTGTTGTCCTGTTTTGCCGATCGATATCAGGTATCAGGTATCAGGCGCTCGATACTGCTCGTACTCGCAAAATCTTGGGTTACATACTGCGATTTCTGCCTGTAGTCATGATTGAGTCTTTAATATAGATAGTGCGCGTATACTGGTACAGTACGCGTGACGCGTCCTGTACTCGCAGTAATTTGTGCGGAACCTGTAAGCTGGCATGTTGTCTGTTGCGATGCTGCTACTACAGCCGCTGCTTCTGTAGCGCTACTAGAACCTAGTACGGTACAACTCCATCTGACGGTGCTACTTGTCGTACCGACCCTTGTAAGTATTTTCCTTTCGACAAACTGTCCTGTACCCAAGGGGTCTCCCCTGGGCTCAGGGCTGGCAAATCACTGTTCTGTTGTCTAGACTCACTGTTTTTCTGCGACTCGGTACTCTGTCTAGAGGTTTTCTTTTCGTTGACGGACTTGCCCTGACTCGAGGTTAAGGCGATCAGGACATCATCATCATTTTGTCTAGAATGGATGGTGTTCTGATCAAAGTAACTCTGTCTAGAGCTACTGCTATTTGCTGTTATTCTGCGCCTCGTTACTCTATCTAGATATTTTCTTTTCTTTCACGGACTTGCCCTGACTTGATGTCAGGGCGATCAGGACATATCATTCTGTCTAGAATTGACTGTGTTCTGATCAAAGTAACTCTGTCTAGAGCTACTGCTATTTTCTTCCGTCTGGGTTGCGCCCTGTGCTCAAGAGGTCTCTCCTCTGGGCTAAGTGGCATCTCAACATAATTCTGTCTAGAATTGCTGTTGTTCTGCGACTCAATACTCCGTCCAGAGATTTTATTCTATTTTACAGACTTGCCCGGACTCGAGGTCAGGGCGATCAGGACACCATCATTCTGTCTAGAATCAACTGTGTTTCGATCCAATTCACTTTGCCTAGATTATACCTATGCCAATGGTACAGCGAAGTTTCGATAAAAAGTTTGAATTTCAAAGATACCCACCAATATATTTCAGAACACGCTTCCTATGGGCCACGTAAAAAAACAAAAAAAAGTTCCTAACTTTTGGAAAAGCCCAGAAAAAGCAAATCTGGGGCCGATGTTGGGCCAACATCGGCTTGAGAAAAACTCAGGCCGATCTTTGGTTCGAAGCGGCGAGATTCCGAGTCCTCGACAGACATCGATCAATAAAACCAACGATTGCGTCATGAATTCTGAACGGAGTGCGCTCGTTAAAGGCTCCGACCTACCCTAGGGTCAATGTCTTCTCACCATGGCCGGTGTCACGTGGCGGGAGCTGACCAGGCGTATGATAAAAAAACATTTGGTCGCTGGTTTGCACAAAACAAGACAAAACTTCTCCATCCGTCTCGAATGGCAAAAAAAATACTATTTTTTTTCAGGTTTGGGAGGATACCGTAGGACGCCGCCGGCAAGCTCTCGCTCCCTAGACCATGGGTCCACCTGATATCTTCGAGGCCATCATCTATATTCGTTGGCCTTGCCAGATACCGAGCGGGTTGGCCGTGGGCTGAGTCTATGTCGAGATCGAGCGTCGATCGTCGCACGAGCTGGTTTCGATCACCGTGTTGACAATTTGCAAGCAGAAAAAACTAATTGCGCCGCCTGCAGCCGTTGGGGGAAAAAAAATAAAAAATCAAACTTTTTTCTCTTTTTTTCTCTCAGCGGCGGTACGAGAAAATTTTCGGCTGTTTTTTTCAAGCCATATATTTGAAAAAACACTTTTGAACTTCGCTGTACCATTGTCTTAGAGCTACTGGTATTTTCTTCTGTCTCGGTTGTGCCCTGTGCTCAAGCAAGGGGTCTCCTCTGGACAAAGGACTGACAGATCAACATAATTCTGTCTAGAATTGACGTTGTTCTGCGACTCGTCACTCTGTCTAGAGATTTTCGTTTTTTTACGGACTCGCCTTGACTCGAGGTCAGGGTGATCAGGACATCATCATTCTGTCTAGAGTTGATGGTGTTCTGATTCAAGTACCTCTGTCTAGATTAGAGCTACTACTTTTTTCTTCCGTCTCGGTTGTGCCCTGTGTCCAAGGGATCGCCGCTGGACTAAGGGCAGGCTGAACACCATAATTACGTCTACAATTACTGTTCTTCTGCGCCTCGTCACTTTGTCTAGGTGTTTTGTTTTCTTTCACGGACTTGCCCTGACTCGAGGTCAGGGTGATCAGGACATCAACCGTTTGTCTGGAATTGTAGTTTTTCTGCTGAACGTAGCTCTGTCTAGAGCTACTGCTATTTTCTTCCGTCTCGCGTGTCCCCTGTGCCCAAGGGGTCTCCCCTGGGCTAAGGGCTGGCAGCTCAACATAATTATGTCCAGTAGTACTGTTGTTCTATGGCTTATCATCCTGTCTAGAGTGTTTTTTCTTTTTTTGGACCTTGCGCTCGCTGCACCCAAAAGGGCTCCTCCGGTTTGGGGGCGAGCCGGAGACACTCATTCTGACTAGAAATACTGTTGTTTTTCTCTATACTCAAAGTACATGTTGAGACCTTTTCAGCTTTCTCACGCGCGCGCACTGTCCGTGCTAATTTTACGACTTTCCTCATCGTACTGTTTTCTCTACACTCGCTATCAGCTCGGTTTACAGCGGCGCGTTTTGTCATCATCTTTCCGGCACGTGACGATTCTGCACATTCAAAGTCACACCCCTCACCAACGAACACGTCTTGCGACATCGACCCAGGTTGAGGTGCCCCCGGTAGCCCCACCAGTGGTCGTCAGGAGACATACGGGGGACATCCCCGGGTTTCCTACAGATATATGGATCTTGAGTTATAACGGATGTTGCGTCCTTGTTGCTTGGAAACTTTTGCCCACAGTGTCTCTCTCTCATCTCTATGTGTGGTGTTCTAATAAACTTATGCATCTCTTACTTCGCGTCAACTAGGGTGGTTGACTCGCTCGAGTGGTACAGCTATATGCTGGCCTCGAGCTGAGCTTGGTCATCAGAGGTGTACCATATTACTGCAGTATTCGTAAGTAGGCCGGTTGTCGCACGGGAAATTTCGAGTTTGAGGGTTGGGTGTGGATATCGTTCGGTCAGGTATTGATCGTGTCGGCATATTGACGTCTTGGGTATTGGTATTCGGATATATTCTTCGGGTCTTCGTCGGGATCTGGGCTATCATTTGCTTGCGAATTTTCTACTTCGGTCAGGTGGTGTTCAAGGTTTTGGGTGGAATTCGGGTGGAGTTCTACGCTTCAGGTGGAGCTACAGTAGCTTTGCTTGCTGCTACAAATTACAAAATATATGTATACTAGAGAACAAAAGCCCTCCCGCCCCCACGGTGGTCGGGCCAGGTTTCTATAGATAGTATAGGAGCTGTAGTAGGTGAGCCAATACTGACATAGGTTGGACATTAATTGTGGCCTCGTGCTTTAAATTAATGAAAACCACTTCGTAAGTCACTTTGTGTAGGACCTCAATAGGCATTAAAATTATGAATTGTGCAATATTTATTTGATGTGCTTGCCCCCTCTCTGGAATCTAACTGCAACTTTATTAGTTGTTGGTTGCAGCAGCATGATGCAATAGAATCTGCGGGTCATACGATAAACGCACAGCAGAGGGACCACACTCGGAGTGTCGATTGTTTCCGTATCGAGCTAGTTTCGTACTCTGAATGCTGATACTATTAGGGTGCTTACGGCCTCAACATTGCGAGTGACTGGGAGTGTGAGCAGTACTCAACTTCAAACCTCGAAGTACTTGCTGAATGTTGGGAGTAAGTGCGAGTGTGAGTATTACTAAATATCCAAATGCCACGGGAGTGCCCGCAGGATCGGACGCCGAAATATCCGCATGAACGGTCGTTAATATTACCACTTTAATCGAGAGAATGAGGTGTGTTACATCGAGGTCTCAGAGCAGAGATCAGATGACCGTGCTGGTAGGATACTAAAATGAAAACGACACACGGATGACGGAGACGGCAGCAGCAGTGGTAACGCAAAATGTAAACGCACGAAGAACGGCTGTAATTAATGTGGTCATCGACAGAAGAGTGTGCCGGATTGGGTCGCCTTGAGCAAAGGCCAGACGATGCTCATAAGACATCAATATGGGAAGGTGCAGATAGATGCTCCAAGTACCTTGAAGTAAAGTAACGAGTATATGAGATAAATTACTTCAGGTACTTCATGTACTTGGAGTATTTCAGGGCTTGATACTCCGGGATACTGCTCGTACTGGTAGTATTTCGGGTATATCACTCTCAATACCGCTTGTGCTCGGAGTATTTTGGGGTTCGATACTCTGAAATACTGCTGTACTCCGAGTATTTTGGGGTTCAATACTCTGGAATACTCGTTGTACTTGAAGTATTTGGGGCTCTTGTACTGCTTCAAGTTCTCGGAGTACGTGGGCATTTCATACTGCAAAAGTTTCAATAGTCGGAGCATTTTAGAGTTTCAAATTCCAAGGTACGAGTAATACTCGGTAGTATTTCAGGGTTTTATATACTCCAAGGTACTCCGGGTTGGAGTATGACTCGGAGTATTTCACTCGTATGATGAAGTATTCCTATGTTCAATACTCGCGATACTCGGAGTACTCCAAGTAATTTAGATGTTTGTACTCCGGGTACTGCTTGTACTCGAGTATAATTACAGCTCATACTCCCAGTACTCGGAGGTTTTGTCCCTTCAGTACTGCTCATACTGCAAGTACTCCGAGTATTTAGGCCACCAGTACTCTAATACTCGGAATACTCGGAGAACGACCATTACTCGTGCGCTCGAGAGCTGCTCGAGCAATACGCAGCCGTATGTATAACAACAACAGCAACAACAGGTTTACGAGTGCTGCTCGAGTCGGGTATTGTTGCTCGAGTGCTGCTGAGTGTTGCTGCTGCTGCTGCTGCTGAGTGTTCGTGTGCTCGTGAACGCATGGCCACAAGACATGAGAACACGCTGTATCCACCACGTACAAACCTGGCGTTTTTGTTTTAGTATCTCGGTGTGATTCATCATATATTCGTCTGATCTTCGTACCACATCTATTTAGCGTTGCGTGTAAAAGTAAGTATTAGCGGAGTGTTCACTGCCCTTTGTACAATATGCCCATGTCACGCAGTTTGGTTGTCATTCTGCTGCTCCTGTTGTTGCTGCCGCTACTGCTACTACTCACAATCGCGGTATAGCTGCTACTACTGCTGTTGCTGGCACAGGTTGCTTTTCTTGTGGCTACGCTTATCTTGTTTTTGCCCGTGCCTCGCGGTTGCTTATCTTGATGCTTCTGATGTTGCTAAACACGCTGAAACAAGTGTAAAGTATCCAGCTTTTACAGATCCTCCAGATCATACAGAAATCCTGCAGATCATACAGATCCTGCAAATCGTACAGACTGCATCTCGGTTAAGGTGTACAGATCATCCAGATCACACAGTATCCACTAAGGTAGATCATGCAGATCCTGCAGATCATACACATCCAACCAGGTGAAGATGTATAGATCACACAGTATATAGGTCTCACTCAAGTGCACATGTGTGAAATATCCGCCTCATACAGACCCATCCCGGCAAAGCATGATTCAAAAAAGTGTCAAGTATCTAGATTTTACAGATCCTTTAGACCATTTAAAAATCCCCCAGATCATACAGATCCTGCAGATCAAGCTGACCCACGGATAAAAACGTGAATACCATGCAGATCGTACATACCTCATTCCGGTGAACAGATTATACAGATCACACATACTCGACTCAGGTAGATCATACAAATCCTGCAGATTATACAGATCATGCAAATCGATGACATCCGCCGATAAACATGGGAAAATCATGCAGATATTACAGACCCTATCTCGCTAATGATGTACAGATCTGCATATCGAACAGATCCCACCCCGGTCAAACTGGACTGATTGTACAGATAGCACAGATTCTACTCAGGTACACATCTAGGAAAATTGTAACCAGACAGATCCCTTTCCGGCTAAACATTTGAAATGTCATTGAGATCAGCCAGATCCCACCTGGCACTCAAGTGGAAATGATACGGAACATAGCTGTCTCTCCAGGCAAACTACTGTATATTGTATACCATCCCGTGTCAATTGCAACTGAATGGTACACAATAAACGTATCCATGCTGTATTATTCGTACATCGGAAAACTAAGAACAAAAGGACAAAGAAGAGGAAAATTACATCGTACTTGTGGTGCGTGTGAACACAAGAGTGCTGAAATAGCGAATCATACACTACGTACTGAGAACAGCGCTTACAAAGGCTCACCAACAAGGACCGCAGGCTGCGTGGTACGAGGGTCAGTCTGTGCATGAACTGGGGCAGAGTGTGAGTGTGGCTTATACGCCCAGCAAAGAACTCTGAAAAGTAAACCAAACCTTGGCGTGAAAACAGGCGCTTGTTACATCGTGCCGAAAGGACCCCGGAGCGTTGGCTTCTATCATGAGCGCTTTGCTTGCAGCAAGTGTGACTGCAAACTAGTACATGCATCCCAATCAGACTGAGGAGAGAAAACCTGGTATTTCCGATGGAAAACCCCTCCGCAGCACGCATACTCGTGCGCCGCTTGCTCACTAATGCCGTGAACGGAAAGTCAACCGACTTTGACTGTTCATCCTAAGCCTACGAGTAATGCACTGCTGCTTTACATGTACCTAAGTCTGACCCTACTTCCAAGTGTTTTGTCCTCACAATAGGAGGACAGTTCTAAAGGCCACATGTTACCCAATGCCCCAACTAGAGATTCCCTGAATGCCAAACACTAAACGCTAACGGCGCACGAGACGTGTAGGTGTTGAGCGTTCGACGCATCCCTGTCTTTGTCGTGCGTATCCCAGTATCGGGTGATCCGCCTGATCAGAGAGGAATGCTTGTAGAGACACTAAATTGCAGGAGCCGGTCGCCCCGGTGGTTCAAGTGGTGAACCTCGAATTCTACTTGTGTTTGAGTCCTGGGTTCGAGCCCCAGGTGGGTCGGACATTTGACTTACTTGCAAAAATAAAAATAAAAAAAGATTCAATTAATTGTTGAGAGCGCCTTGCAGCGTGGGTAGGCACAATTCGATGCGAGTCGGCGAGGGAAGAAAAGGCTGAAATCTTCTCGCGATAAAAATGAAGGCACGTACCGTAGCAGGAAGGGGGAAGAAGAGCCTGCTATGTGACCCCGGATCTGAGTTACGAGTTGGAAGGAAAGAGAGAAGGAGATGGGCGAAGATAATGAATGGGATGAGCAAAAAAAAAAAGAAAGAATGGCACTGAATGCCAAGAAACATATTGTGATTATATTGCTATAATCGGCGTCCCCGGCGGCTTGGTTGGTGGTCCGCGTGCCTATCAAAATCAATTTCGTGGGTTAAAGTCTCATCGAATGCATGCTCGTAGGGACTTCTTCTTGCACAAGACTTGACAATAATAGTGGGGGGGGGCAGAAGAGCATGGTCTATGCGCGACCGTGGATTTATTATATATGACGCATCGCAGAAGGGAGCAAAAAATAAAGGCGAACATCAATAATAATGGGATGAATAAAATATTGAAAAAACATTGCGGAAAGCCGGGGATAATAGTCTGAAGAATATTAAGAGCACGCTGCAGCAGAAATTACTCTAAATACATACATACATACATACACACATACGCACATGCTTTATAATACAGCAGCGGTAGTAATGCACACTATTAATAGGCAGTGTTCCTTTTATGCTTATTAACAATAATAGTGGGGGGAGGGGAAGAGCCTGGTCTAAGACAGACCGCGGATTTAGGTTATATATACGACGCATCTCGCAAAAGGGAGCAAACAAATAAGGGCGAACATGAACAATGGGATGAAGAAAAGACTGAAAAACAATGCTGAAAGCAGGGGATAATAGTCTGAAGATTAATATCTCACGCTGCAGTAGAAATTGCTTTAAATACACACCTGCTTGATAATACAGCAGAGTGGGGACGGAGGAGAAGAGCTCCCTCTACGCGACCACCCCGGATTTAGTATACTCGGAGTATCGAGTATAATACCGAGAAATCGAACGCTTTCGAGCCGCGAGCAATGTCGGTACAACCCCCAAAAACCGTCAAACCGGCCGCTGAAAGGTAATATAGTGCGAGTTTTGACGTCGTAAAAAGCTGTTTTGGATCATCGTGATTCTTACTGATAATGAAGTAGTGGTGGAGCTCGAGCAGGGTGCCAACAACAGCATCATACGATGGCGAAACAACAGAAGGAGCAGCAGCAGCACCAGTACCAGCAGCAGCAGCAGCGTCAAGCCGAGTGGTAAAAATCGACGGGAATCAAACGAAGCCGGCACGAGCAAACGTGAACCGACGTAGGATGATAAACAAACCGCGCATACGCGTCATCCGCTCCAGGACCTGCTAGGAAAGCCAACGTCTTTCGCACCGTGTAGGCGGTTTGTGTTGTCTGACCACACAGGTGTTGCAGGCAGGCTTCTTCCTTCCGCTGCTGTATGCAGTTGAGTTGTCTTTGCTCGGGGCAAGGTCTTCGTGCCGAAACTCATCATCATCGCCACGGGCCACAAACAACGCGGTGTAGCGAGCGTGCCTCCTCATCCTCTCTATACGGGACGTGTCGGTTGGTTAAATAAAAAAAAAAAATAGCGGCGGGTTTTCGAAACGTAACGGCAAAGTACGATCTCGACCAGCAACGCGGAGGGACAAACACGGGAGATACCTTCTCGTGTCAAGCTGCATGATTGTGTGTGTACAGCAGCGTGTTGCGGTGGAAGGAGATAGGGAGTATGATACGGAAATTGGGTGTAGTTACAGAGCTTCTAGAGGAAGGTACTGCTTTGCTGTCTGCAGTAGTCCACAGTGCGGCGTATGTAGTGTACAAAAGACGACAGAAAGGATTGCGTGAGCCCCTCGGTAGCTCGAAAGACTCTTACATCGATGGACTTCGGGTGAAGCGGCGGTAGTTGACAAGGACCGGTATATGTTCAAAGCGCTGGAGGACAGGAACACATGCGTGTTTCGAAGATGACGTCGCAAAGGACAAGATCTTGGAATGTTGCACGAAGGCAGCTTGCAAAATGTGAATTTAGAGTATTTGAGAGATGCATTTTGGTTTACGGTGGTGCATGAAGGGAGCTTTCAAAAGTTGTGAGTACGTGAGGTATAGATATATTTTTAACAAGTTGGTATTATTGAGGAAATACTATGATGAAGTTCTAAATTGGGCATCACGCTGTCTATGTATAATTCATTGATGAAACCCGTAGTACGCGAGATCGATTTATCACACTCAGCTTGCAAAGGACTACCAGCATTGAAGCTGCCAAAGATAGATTTCGACCAAATCCTCGAACTCTTATAGCTGTTTTTGAAACCCGTAGTGTAGTACGCGCGACCGACCCAGCACGCACAGCTTGCAAGGACTAGCGTGGAAGCTGCCAAGAATGAGTTTTGACAAAATTCTCGATCTTTCACAGCTTTCGTTCTTCATTTAGTGTGTCAATATATCAAAACGGGATATCCGCGCCAAGACACTAGAGATACCTGGACAAACTTCAGAGTGGCAGATGAAATTTAACTTATGCAAAAACGGTGGTTGAAGGAAGGTACAGTGAGAAATGTCTGGCGAAGGTACGTGAATGATGGCAGCATCGACAAAGTCCACTGCGCACGTTGAAACGCCAGGCAAAGGTACGTGAAGTTTGCCACATCGATACAGTCCAGCACGTGGGTATTTTTGAATACCAATCGGGGATCCGTTATAACAGGTTATACAATCAAGCGCGCAGATATATAGAAAGCGGCAAAGTGGACAGTTACCGCAGTGTCTGGGTAGTGTGGCCACGTATAGCCATACGACGAAGACTGGCAGAACTCTCTGATATCTCAGTTCAAGGTGAGGTGGAGTGGTATGACGATGATAGCTTACAGTGGAATCTATGTCAGGCCGAAAGGATAAACGTCTAGGTTATTGTCAAAGTGCAGACGTAGGCCTTCGAGGGGGACCCCCACCTCAGATGCAGGTGAGGCAGAAAGACAAATTAATATATTCGAAGAGAATATGAGGTTTGTGAAAAAGCCGTTGATAAGAATTGGGAGGCAATACAATGTGACATATTGAAAGTGGATTTTGGACGGGGGCACCTATTCAGAGTTCATGCCCGAAACAGAGGGGGAGAACCAGCGAGAGACGAAGCAGGCAGAACGCAAGAGAATAGTAGTCACGTACGGACAGTGATATATGTATACATAAAGGCTTGGAGTATTTTTTTGTTTGCGCAGGATGGCGCACAACGGGAAACGTCGCTCGACGTATGGGGCAGCAGTGACAACCAAAAATGTCGACACAGACGCCGCCAGTGACGAGGGCGGGAGGGGAGAGACATCACCAGAGACGAGGCTGGAGAGGGAGACGGAAGGGGCGCCGAGGCTGGAGAGGGAGACGGAAGGGGCGCCGGAAAGGGGTCGAGAGGTGCCGGAAGCGGGTCGGGGGGTGCTTAAAGCGGGGCAGGAGCGACCGTAGAATCAACTCTGCAGGAACTACTGCTGGAAGCTCTGAATCTTCTGAACAAATGTCTTCAGCCGATTCCGCGAGACCAGCCCCAAGCTCAGCAGAATCAGCAACAGCAGCACAAGCCACAACAGCAGCAGCAGCAGCAGCAGCAACAGCACTAGCAACAGCAGCAGCAGTCACTGTCCAGCAGCAGCAACAACAGCACCAAGCACCGTTGCAGCAGCTGCACCATAAGCATCAACAGCAGTACCAGCCAGCAGCATCAACAGCAGCAACAGCAGCAAAGTCAGGAGCTCATCCCGCAACGTACCCCCTACTGTTTCGATACCAGCAGCAAGATATTCTTCAGCAACAGGAGTACATGTGACATGCGACAACCAAAATACTGACTGTCGATCAGGTTGGGCTGACTAATGTAGTACAGGAGCAAAAAAGGCCCTCCCGCCCATACGGCGGGAGGGCCAGATTCCTGTAGATAATACAGGATCTAAAATAGGTGAGCCAATACATAGTATGGACATTTACTGTGTGGCCTCGTGCTTGAAATTTATGAAAACCACTTGGTAAGTCACTTTATGTAGGATCTCAATAAGCATTAAAATTATGAAGTGTGCAATAATTATTTGTTGTGCTTGCCCCCTCTCTGAAATTTCACACTGCAACTTTATTAAATAGTCGTTGTGACGTTTTCGTCATTATCCTTTTCAAGGCGATCGTCCTCGCTCCGTGTGTAGTCCTGCTTCCACTAACCAATGCACCTCGACTCATCACTCCCACGAGGCGCAATAGGGATAACGCAAAACATAAATGTTTACACGACGTATCCGAATGAAACGGTCGTCAATATTATCACTTTAATCGAGAGGATAAGGTGTGTTATCGGGGTGTCAGAGCAGAGGTCAGTCGACCGTGCTGGTGGGACAATGAAACGAAAACGATGTCGAATTTACCTCATCTCAAAGACGAGGATCGGACACGGCAGCAGCAGTGGCAAGGGAAATAAATGTAAATGCCGTACGAGACGCATCCACACGGAGAACGGCTGTAATTATGGTGGTCATCGACAGAAGAGTTTGCCGGATTGGGTAGTCCTGAGCAAAGGCCAGACGATGCTCGCAGGATATCAATATCGGAAGGTGCAGATGAATGTTGGTTCGACGAAGCGTACGCACGGATGATGATTGCTACGGCAATAGATACGGGTGCGTGTTATACGCTCCGAGCCTGTAAGTTGTAGTTGTATATCACTGCCCGTATTTGTCTACTACTATCTCGCGTTTTGCCTGCTTCTTCTCTCGCTGGTTCTCCCCGTCTGCATGGGGCATGAACTCTGACCAGGTACCCTCATTCATAATCCACTTTCCATATGTCACATTGCAATGCCTCCCAATTCTTATCAATGCCTTTTTAACAAACTCCATATTCGATTCGAATATTTAAAAATTACGAACCTCGACCCTTCAAGAGCATTTCGGTATGGTAACCATAGCACCGTGCCAGTGCTTGATCGAACAAATGGACCTAGTTTGGGAGAAACTTTACGAACATGTACGACGCAACTGCGTTCTAGTGTTCAACACAGAGTTTGCTGCCGCGCTTAAAGGACTACGTGTGGCACCCCTCGGTGCCGTTGTTACCCATAAGGTCAAAATAATTAACGACTGCTCGTTTGATGTCGACGCGGCGAGAGGAGAGAAGGGAGGACTAAATAGAGACGCGCGAACGGAAGACGTGCCGAAATGCCTCTGTGGTAACATACTGCCTTCACTTTTAAACGCGCTAACCGACCTCCGACTAAGGTTCCCTCACCTTGGTATTCTATTGGCCAAAGCAGACGTAACCGCGGCCTTCAGGATGTCGATATATTTGGTCTATAGGGTGCCTGTGTTTAGCTGCCAGCCAGGACGAATCCAAGTGCTGTAGTAGACCAGGTGTCTGCGTATGTGTGGGTAACACCACAAGCTGCAGTTCAACTGCAAACATGTACAAGTAACCTGAAACAGAGCGGCAGTTGTTGGGATCATCGCTGTGGCTTGCATCAGAATATCCGTGAAGGTGAAATTATTCGAGTACCTCACACAAAGATCCGGCGTTCCCTTAAGATATCGGAGTACCCGCGGCCATCATATGTTCATCCCTCGGGTTGCTCATCGCCCGAGTTAACTGCATTACGGAGTAGGCAATGTCCCAGCGCGTACACGTCGATAAATTGATGAGACTCCCCACAATTTCTTGATATAGCTGCTTGTTGCTATCGTCCAGCATAGTTCCGATTTTCAGGTCCGGGGATTTTCCAGTGCCTGATGTGCTTACCGATCTGCTGCCGACAAAACCGTATCGCTGTAGAATTGCATTCACATAGCTGCCTTGGTTGATGTCCAGAGTGCCTTTCTGGCGATCACGGGACACCTGCATTCCTAGAATGAGATGAACATCTCCCACGTCCTTCATTGCAAATTTGGCCATCAGGAAGGCCTTGGTGTTAGAAATACCTACCTTGGACGATCCGGTATCCACTAAGTCGTCGACATATAAGACAATGAATACTTTAGACGAACTGTCACTCTTGACGTATACACAAGGGTCACACATGCAGCCCTTGAATCCTTCGGCGATAAGTTCGTGGTGGATAGTTCCATGCCAGTTGCGGGGTGATTGTCTGAATTAATACAAGCTCTTCTTTAGCTTGCACACATACGGTTGTCCGTTCAGGTCTAGTTTTTCGAAACCGACGGGTTGTTTCACGTATACCTCTTCCTCCATCTCTCTCTGAAGAAATGCTGTCTGTACATCGAGCTGAATCACATTCCAATCGTGGCTGGCAGCAATAGCCAACACAATGCGGACACTTGGAATGCGACAGACCGGAGCGTATGTGCTTCCAAAGTCGGTTCCGGCTACCTGAGAAAACCTTGTGCACAGAACCGTGGCTTGTAAAGACCGTCAGGTTAACCTTGAACACCCACATTGAGCCTATAATCTTGCGCCCCTTCGGTGCAGGAACCAACTCGTAGACGTCGTGTTTGGACATGCTTGCAATCTCCCTTTTCATAGATGCTTGCTACTCCGAAGCTTGAGCTGACGCCATGGCTTTCCTGTGGTTTCTTGGCGTAAATTAAACTTCGCACGTGTTAGGTGTTTCAAAGAGCGGATATTTGATCATATATGCGTAGTCGAGAGTCGACGGGTATATCGTTGTGAGTTTGGCCGATTCAGGTCCCATATTGTAGTCACCGAGTTGCCTCAGTTGACGTGAAATGCGTTTTGCTTTTGCCGCTTCGTATGGTTCACTGTCAACGTCGCCATCACTTTCCCCATCGAGGTCGCTTACTCTGCTCACACTCTGGCCATTGGTGTCCAGTTCGGTATCTGCTTCTGTTTCCGACGTCTCCTCCTCAGTACCAAGTGAGATAGATGACGACCCCAAATCGAGAAAGGTGTTATCGTCGCTGTCGTTGCGATCGTGGTCTAGTGTGTTGACCTTCACAGGAAGAGTCTCGATGAACGTTACATTTCGAGACTCGACGATCTTGGTTCCGGATTCCCAAATGCGGTATGTTTTTGAATCCTTCCCGTAACCTACCATACGTCCTTCCCATGCCTTCATAGTGAGCTCCTTGGCGTATCGCTCTTGATGCACGCACGCTCGCGCACCGAAGGTTCGAAGGTGCCCAAGTGATGGAAGTGTTCCACCGTGCCACGTTGAGAAAGGCGTTTTGCCTCCCAGAGGGGTAGATGGGACACAATTTGCTAGGTAAACTGCCATGCGAAATTTCGGGACACCAGCCTCTGCCAAAAAACATCTGGTCACATTCCACAGAGACGCCCACCCACGTTCTGAAACCCCGTTCTGTTGTGGTGTATTCGTTGCCGCAAATTCCTGCTAGACTCCGGTCTGTAGGTAGTACTCTCGATATTCCAGTCCGGTGTACTCGCCCCCGCGGTCCGAGCGAAGACGCTGAAGTCGATGCCCCGATGGAATCACCACGTCTTGGGTGTACCTGGTAGTTCATTAAGGCGTCTATCACCTCGTTTTTCTTGCTGAGAAAGTACACCGACTTCAGGCGTGTGTGGTGGTCAGTGAACTTGGCCACATAGCTATTGCCTGCTCCGGATGATGGGCTTATTGGTCCGGATAGGTCTGTGTACACCAGCTCCAGAGGCTGTGTCACTTCAGTAAATGCCACCTTCGGGTGGTTTTGCTGCTTGCTCTTCGCTAGGGCGCATGTATCACAGTTTGAAACGGAAAAATCTGTGTCATTCATGACCATTCCTGTACCTTTCTCTTGCGTCGGTTTTTTCATACTTTGAGCGTTGATACCTGGTATGGCCTAAGTGACGATGCCACAATAATACACTGGAAGTTGCTCCAACGTTGGCGTGTTCGCTCGGCAGTTCCGGTAGGATTGCGTACAGAACATAAGATTATGATCAGCTCTTAATGGGAAGTTGTCTCCCTTTGCTGTCAGCGTAGGAAACGAATATATCGTTGTCTCCACCCCGATTGCTAGCGCGGCTGACGAAGACAGCAGGTTGCGACCAAGGCCAGGTACCAACAAAACAGACACGTTCACCTCACGCTGTCTGCTGTCAGTGTTCTCAACGCCTATCGTGAGTTTCGTGAGTTTCGCCGTTCCGGTAGCTAACAACTCGTGCGATCCGGCTCCGTGAACAATTCCCGGTGGTCGAAGCGCCTGGTATTCGCGGAGGTGCTGGTCTGCGTTTGGAATCATCGCGGGGTCAATCATATGGGATGAGCAGCCGCTGTCGACCAGTAGCTGTAGCCCTTCCTTCTTGATAGACGGTACAGATGAGCTTGCCACCAAAGTAAGCGAACAAGTCTCTGCAGTAGGGGAGATGGTCGCTGGCAATGCAGAAATAGAGGGAGCTCGTTGAGGGGTTGCGTGCTCAGCCATGCATTCATTGTCTGAATGCGACCGCGTCTTGTGTAGGGAGCACCACGCCGTTGTGGTGTCCCCAGGGGGAGGAATTTGAGCTGGGCACTAATTGGCACAGTGCCCCTTTTTCTTGCAGTTGTGGCAAACAATTTCACTCACGTCTCGCTTTATGCCCGAGCGCTTTACTGTGGTGGTTGTCGTGGTCATTGCAGCTTCGCTCCTATATCCTCGGAGAGGATCCTTCTTGGCTCTCTTGGGTAAGATGTCGTTGACACACACTTCCCTCAGCATGTCATTTACCATGGTCAAGTCTAGTGACTGCTTAGTGCGCAGCTGGTTCAGCATGGGAATATACTCGGCTGACAGTCCCGACAGAGCATTCGCTTTAAATTGGTAGTCATCTACCGTACAACCAACCTGCTATAGTTGTAACCTCAGGCGGTACAGTCTAGCGAAATCCACATCAGGGTCCTCACCAGGCTGAAGGGTGCAGTTCTGCATTTTTGCGAGTAAGCTGCGCACGCGCGCCTCAGATCTATCTGCCCTCGTGCCTGGTACGTAGGATGCTGAAGGCCTCCTGACCGTTGCCGCGGGCTCCACTTCCGTCGACCGGCCGGAGTTGTTGCAGCAAACTGTGTGCAACATTCTTGCACGTATGATGTAAAATACTACTAAGTTCGTCATGTTGACGATCCTATTGTTCACATGCAGGATTCTTCAGAGAGCTACTCCCTGCCGTACTGCCTGCTATGGCCTGAAATCTTCCTTGGAATCCCAAGGAATTGGGCAAGGAGAGGTCCGCATGTCCGATCACAGTACCTGCAATCGGTGCAGTAGGCGTTACTGGCCCTGTGAGTTCTGCTGCTGCTCGTGCGAAATCTTGAGCTGCGATCCACTGGGCTTCACGGTCTGCATTCCCTTTCCATTGCTCTGGGATGGGATTTGCCTCGAACGTCGGTCGTGATATCTCTACGTACGTAGGAATCACTGTGACTTCGTTGGGAACAAGCACGTACGTCTCTGTCCGCGCCTGCCCCTGCAGTACATCCCGGAGGGTATTGCTGTGAAAAAATAGGACGTCGTCCTACTTCTTCTTATAATAAATCCAGTGCGCTTGCTCGCCGCTAAACTTGGTTGCATCTCGTAGGATACTCGTACGAGTAAATTCCGTCGATTTTCCAGCCATTTGTGAAAATAACAAAGAACAAGAGGAAGTGGACAAATCCACTTAAGGTCCTTGGTAACTCGAGCTCATAACCTGTCGATAGAATTGGTCTATAGGGTGCCTGTGTGTAGCTGCCAGCTAGGACGGATCTAAGTGCTGTAGTAGACCAGGTGTCTGCGTATGTGTGGATAACACCACAAGCTGCAGTTCAACAGAGATAGGACCAAAATGTTCGTTAGAACAAGATTTCTTGATGTCACGTGACTTCACAATAAATCCAACACGATGATACTTGCGATCACGCTCGTCCTGAGTCAATGCAGTAGAGCCGCAAGGTAGAGTTAGACGCTCCAACCAAGGAAAGGTAGACGAAGCACGCCGCAATCTCAGGGTAGCTGTCGAAGAACTGATGTCGATACTCGACCGAAAAGACGTGTACTTGTACGTATCTAAAAATACACGTTACACAAATATGCGGTGCAACTTGATCAAAGTGCGGTGCAATGAACTTCAACACATGTAGAGAATCTGTTAAAGCGTAATATCTGACACAGGAATGTCAGGGTATCACCGCACCAGGCGCAGAACTTTTGTTCTGTGGTAGACGACGTGTTGTTAGCAGATTTTAGAGTTACCTTTGCATGGGTAGCCTCGCCCGGGTACTGGGGCCTCATGGCCTCAGCGGCCGAACTCGCCCACCTCCACACCACGGTAATTAGTGCGGTTATTCTACCAGAAGGTAAGGCTATGATGTCGCATGTCAAACTCGTGGACCCATGGGAGCCGGGCAAGCCAACTAGGATCCCGGCCGGAGTCAGAGTGGAAGCAACACGAGGGGGGGGACCAAACAAACCCTTTTTGACGGCAGTATACGAAAATGACTTCATTATGGCCAGCGTGCAGCTCAACTCCTCAGATCAGACCGCCCTCATAGCTTCCGCTTCCCTCGCTTCAGATAACGTGAGCTTATTCGAACCAGGCGAGAAAGGTGAAACCCCTATACTCGCTCCAAAGAAAAGCACTGATTGGAAATCAATCGTAGATGCGCTGGGCTTCACAATCAACACCATGCGGATTTCCGTGACTAAGGAACGGGTAGAAGCAATGAGGCTCATTCTCGAGCAGGAGTGGTCGGGGGGCAAAACGCATGCAAGCGCGCAAGATGTGCTAAGCATGGCAGGCAATTTCTGGAACCTCACCTACAGATAATCAGAGCCGGTAGATATTTTGTTTGGCAGCTGTTCGATCTGACCAATCTTCACAAAGCCGCGAAAGCCAAAAAATCGACGAAGAGGGTAGTGAGACTGGGCTGGGAGTTCCGCAATGATATCTCCTTTTGGAAATAGGCAATCGAACAGAAGTTGGTCAGCGCCGGGGAGTCTCTTGGCGCACCATTTTATTCACACGTGAAACGATCACCTTCGCGACGATACTACTCGGACGCAAGCTTTACTGCAGTCGGAGGCTTTTGCTTAGAACTAAAAGTATATCTGGAGATACAACTTGAATGAACCCCGTGATGTCACGACTCTTGAAGTACCAAACAGTGACCAGAAAAGAGGACACAATCACAATCAACCTGCCTGAATTGGGTGGTATGGTCATGACGACGTACGTGAATCAAGTCATCCTGCACGACAGGCCAGACATGCTAGGAGATCCCGTCCTATTGAGGGAGGACAACGTTGCAGCCGTGTCATGGATTAATCGGTGTGGCGGGTCGCATAACCGTCGAGCTTCACTGGCTATGAGACCTCTAGGTAGACTGGACACTACGAGCGGTTGGAGTCATGATGCAAAGCATATTCCCGGCGTGCAGAACGTAGTAGCGGACGTAATATCGAGATGGACAAAAACAGAAATCGCACGAATGTTGCAGACACGCGTACAAGGGCAATGGAGAGAGCAGAAGATAGGTGACGGTGGCTGTGCACTCTTCGAGACTACTCTGCAGCCAAACGTCCCCACAGAGTACATAGATGACATAATATGGGAATCGATGACACGAAATGCAGAAGCGTGAACACCCCGCAAACAACATCGAGCAGGAACACACACTGGAGAGGGAGGGAAGGACGAGGAGGTGGATAGACTGGTGGAGACACTCGCGCTGGCCTCAGTGGGCGGAAGCACGTGGACGGTGTACTGGAACGAGTGGCAAACCTGGTGTCGCCTCGGAGCGATAGAAGGGAAGAGTCCGTGGCTAGCAGGGGGGAATGGAGTCAACGCAGCAGTGAAAGAGTTAATGAAATTCATGGTCATGCGTAGCTTTAGCTTTGAATTCTAAAACCAAGGCTGGACAATACGAAGTTATCAATCCGCGATTAAGGATTTCCACATAATGTTCGGAGGTTGAGAATTGCCCACTTCCCACTGCGTGGTTGTAGCCGTAGGGAAAGGGATCGACAGAGCTCACGGGAAATCGGAGATACACCCCAAGGTTAGGAAGCCTCTTGCTCGGGACCTGCTGACCACGGGGATGAACAGCGCGTGTGAGTAGGAAATCGAAGGATGGGCAGTCTAGACCGGACTTCCGTTGTCGTTTCATCTTCTTTGTAGAGCCCCTGGAATTTATAATTACGACAACGGGCTGGCACACGCAGATTTTTGTCTGACGAGGAGCGACTTGACGTTTTTTTCGGGAGCGGTCCAACTACCGTGGGAAGAAAAACGTTCTGCAGACAGAGTAGAAGTTACCTTCCGCGCCTCCAAGCCAAACTCCCAGAGGTTGGGATCAATCGTCACAAGGACGAGAATAACTATAGGAAAGGGATGGTTTTGTGACGTAAAGAGTCATGGGGCGTTGGAGATCCTTCTGGATTTACTAGACATTCATCCCGAACTGAGCAGGTAAGCACCGTTGATGCAGACACGCACGGCCACCGGGTGGAAGGTGGCCACTCACACCGTAGCAAAAAGGCTTGAGGCGGGTGTTGAGCAGTTTGGGTAGAGACCCGACTCAGTATGCTCTCCACTCAGGCAGGATTGGGGGGGGCACCCCAGCTTCTTGGGCTAGGCGCATCAGACATTGAGATTCAAAGGGCGCGTAGATGGGAGTCACTAGCTTCCATGGTCTATGCAAGAGCAGGAGGGAAGGGAGCAGAGTTTGTGTCAAAAGCACTTGCTAACAAGGTAATACGGGCAGGAGGATTGGTGATTTAATTCGAGGGACAATCGGGCTTGCCTGATTGGAAAGAGTTCGACCATTTGTATGTTTTCCTTTGGGGTACTGGTCGAAACGTTAGCGTAGAAAGCGGGATAGCCCGAAGTGCGTTCTGAGAGCACGGTATCCCATTTCACAATGTGTTTTTCTTCTTCGGCATTGTTTTGCTGCGTAAATTAAGACCACAATTCTTGAGCCAAATATAACAAAAATATTTTCCGGAGGTGCGTACATGCTCTGAGCATGATATACAGATGCGGCTCTGGCAGTTGCAATTTGTAAGGACTTATGGTACCCCTCGGATGACCAAGCTCAGCTCGAGGCCAGCATATAGCTGTATCACTCGAGTGAGTCAGTCACCCTAGTCGACGCGAAGTAAGAGATGCATATTGGTATGTTTCTTAGAAGACCAAACAGAGACAAGAGAGAGACACTTTGTGGGCAATGTTTCCCAGCAACAAGGACGCAACATCCGTTACACCCCAAGATCCATATCTCTGTAGGAACCCGGGGATGTACCCCGGATGTCCCCTGACGACCACGCCCCCCCCCCAGAGCGAACCCATAGGCTCAAAGGGACTTGGGTAAAACGATAAAAAATGATGACAGGGACAGCCGGGGAGAGGAGACCGTTAAAAGAACACATCTCGAAGAGGAACGAATAAACCACCAGTCAACATCGTCCGTTTTTACAAACCCTTACCATATGGCATTCAACCACAACCACAATACAGTAATATATATATATTATTTTTTTGCTCATCCCATTCATTTTCTTCGCACATCTTCTCTCTCTCCTTCCAACTCGTAACTCAGATCCGGGGTCACATAGCAGGCTCTTTCTCCCCCCTCCCCGCTACGGTACGTGCCTTCTTTTTTGTCGCGAGAAGATTTCAGCCTTTTCTTCCCTCGTCGACTCGCATCGAATTGTGCCTACCCACGCTGCAAGGCACTCTCAACAATTGAATCCTTTTTTATTTTTATTTTTGCAAATAAAGTCAAGGTCCGACCCACCCGGGGCTCGAACCCAGGACTCAAACAAGTAGAATTCGAGGTTAACCACTTGAACCACTGGGGCGACCGGCATATCCTGCACAACCACTTGATTTCATTTAAACTACAGAGTGAAAAATTGAAGAAACTGTACCTGGTATCCAATTTATCGTGAAAATCTACACAGCAATATTTCTCGTCAACCCTATCTCCTCATTTCTCGTCGTACCAGTTGATAATTTTCGGACAGACAAGTCAGGAACATACCAGTTATCACACGCACATACACACATCCATACCTATACAAGAAACAGTACACAGAAAGGAGGCAATCTACCAGCTTCTTCCTGTTGCGGTCTAGAGCAATCAGTCAGGAGCAGCTAGTAGAGGGCCCAGGTTCAGAGATAATTTTTGCGACTGCGGGCTAGCAAAGACGACCGGACACTCTGAAGTTGATTCTCCCATAGCCTTTATCCCAGCCCAAGAACCGGTTCGATAATCGACAAACACTTCTTCGCTTACAGCATGCGCTTTGCCCTCGCGTTTTTTGCCCCCTCCTGCGTTAATAGTACATTTCTCTGGTCCAACATGAATTTGAACAACTTGATCCACGAACTCGACCTCGGGCGATACCACTACAAATTCCGGTTCAGTATCCATCATCATCAGCACAGTGGGTATAGAGGACGCAGCTTTCTGTTCAGGGGCGTCCTTTAACAAATCAGCTTCTTCAACAATAGGTGTTTATCAACCTTCGACATTTCACAGACACCCACATCCCTTTGTGAGAGCTCCTTAGAAGCAGACACCGGTTCAGCAGAAGGAACGACGATAGGTTCATTCACATCAATATCGGAGTCCTCACAAACACCCACGTCCCCCGTTGGTGTATCAATCTCCGACATTTCACAGACACCCCCCTCCTTTGACAGCTCCTTAGAAGCAGACACCGGTTCAGCAGAAGGAACGACGATAGGTTCATTCACATCAATCTCGGACTCCTCACAAACACTCACGTCCCCCGTTGGTGTATCAATCTCCGACAGCCCACAGACGCCCAAATCCTTTTGTGAGAGCTCCTTGGAAGAAGACACCGGTTCAGCAGAAGGAACGACGACAGGTTCATTCACACCATTCTCGGAGTCCTCACAAACACCCACGCCCCCCGTTGAGGCCTCCTCATAAACCGATATCAGTGCAGCAGAAGGAATAACATCAGATGGATTCGTAATTCAGCGCACGGCATTAATTGAACCGTGGATGCAACCAGCCCCACAAGATCGATGCTGATGGCTCCGAAGTCCAGACAAAGACGCTCCCCCACCACCAGTAGGTATATCGGGAATGGCAGCAGTTAGTCGTCGCTGTTGAAGCCCCTCGATCCTCCACTATATTTGTAGAACTAGGTGTCGTCATAGGTGATACGTTGATATTTGAAGGAACAGCCGAACACAGCCAGGTATCTCTGCTGACAGGATACAACACAGCAGCACCACTTGGAATGTCACCTGAACTATGAGAATATTCAGATCTAGCAAAACTGTCGCTGGTAGCACACAAAGGACTAGGATTTCGGTGGTGGCGGAAACCCTGAGATTTGAAACGTCCCACAGGAGAACCCACCGGTCCGGAACAACCATCGCGTGCGGAAGCAGGTTAGACATAACGCCTAGAACAAAAACGTTCGCCTTCAACTTCCTACTCTCCTTGGCTGGCCTGACGCCCAATAGGTCGACCTGTATATCCAGCACGGTCCTGCTTGACTCCACCCCCACTTGATGGAAAGAAATGACACCTATTACTCACAGAAGACCTTTTCTGGTAGCCTCGACTCCCAGAATAATGATAATCATGGTTATCCGTAGACATAGATGAATATAGCTCGTCGTTAACAAGCACTTGTCAAGAGCATGCTTGCCTGGAGACTTCAGGTGATATCGCATCCAAGAATGTCCTCGTGAAAAGTTGTGCTGGTGCTGATTTCCAGGCGCCTCAAAAATCTCCTCCAACCACGAAAAAATCACATATCCCAACCTCGGCAACGAACTTGCACATATCCTCAAATAGCGTCTCAACAAATCGTGCCATATTAGCAGCGTTAGTCGCACGATTGACCGATCGAGCAATAGAGCAAAGCGATTCTTCGGCACAGATAGCATCTAGCTTGCGGTTATGATATGCCTTAGCATGCAGGCAGTCCAGCAGGTCGTCATTGAAAATGCGAGAAGTATCACCAGTATAGCCTGCCGCCATGCATAGCCGTTGCAGCAGAAATACTGGAATCATATCTCGAATGTAACAATCTCTCAAGTCATCCAACTTCGCAAGGGAATCAAAGAACAAACGGATATCGTCCACCTGACCACCAATAAGTTTGGGTATTTTTCTGCTTCGGGAAGCAAGGCCACGTACCACGACTGTCCTAATCGCGTCGTATTTGTGGTCGAAATCATTTGTTTCGCGGTTACGTTTCGAAACAGCATTATTTCCACCGAAAAGACGACGACCCTCTGAATCTGTACGAGGAATCGACGAAGCTCCAGACTCGTGCTCCTAGATTGTTTTTGTTGTTGTTGTTCTCACATTAATTCACAATAAAATGCAGTCCGTGGTCGCAGGACAGGCTCCAAAAACTCTGGAGTGGAAGAAATACCTCGGTAGGAAACAGAGGCAAAAACAAAAAACAAGCATACGCACTCCACCACTGCGGACACCAGGGAAGCAAAAAGGAGACTATTAATAGCAGACAAAAACCTAAAAAAGAAGATGAAGCGAAGCAAAAAAAACAAAACAAAAACAGAAGCAGATAGCAAAACGCAAAAAAGGCTAAACGGACCATACTAACAGAGATACAAAGAGGTACAAACGGGAATGAAAGAAATATTAAAAAAAGAAGGGACAAAAAGCGATAATCACGGGCGGGGGGAAATAAAATACGAAAGGCAGGCACTGGAGCATACAGACACGCAAAGTTGCCCAGGTGGCACCATGCTAGTTACTTCTTTTTTTTTCTTTTTTTTTTGCTCATCCCATTCATTATCTTCGCACGTCTTCTTCTCTCTCTCCTTCCAACTCGTAACTCAGATCCGGGGTCACAAAGCAGGCTCTTCTCCCTCCTTCCCGCTACGGTACGTGCCTTCATTTTTATCGCGAGAAGATTTCAGCCTTTTCTTCCGTCGTCGACTCGCATCGAATTGTGTCTACCCACGCTGCAAGGCGCTCTCAACAATTGAATCCTTTTTTATTTTTATTTCTGCAAATAAAGTCAAATGTCCGACCCACCTGGGGCTCGAACCCAGGACTCAAACAAGTAGATTTCGAGGTTAACCACTTGAACCACCGGGGCGACCGGCATTTGGGTCCCGAAGAAGGGAGTGCATCATGACGATGATGGCCATAACCGGGCTTCAGTCTGTTGGGCAGACCGCCTCCCCCCCATCCCCCACCCATTCCCCCTCGTCCCCCTTTCTCTTCCCTGCCATTCTGCGCACTCGCGTTGGCGTCAACGGCTGTGGTCGTGGTTGCAGCTATTCTATGCCGTTCTGCCGATGCCTCCTTCTCATCTGTATGCCATTTCCGCATGAAGGCCTCCGCCCCTTCCTCGACCCGTCGGAACCATCTGCCGGCTTTCTGTGCTGCCCCGCGCCACCCTTCGAGCTTGATGCCGAACTCCTTGAGGTCTTCCTCAAGGTACCTCATCCGGTACCACTCCTGTCCTCCGGAGTAACCCTTACTCCCAACCATTTCCCCAAACATCACCCTCTTCGGCAGACACTCCTCTCCCATGCATGTCACAAAGCCCGCAAACCAGAGCCTACGCCTGCGTACCGTCGTCTCAACGCTCTCAGATTTTGTCCTGAGAAGCGCGCTAGCATAGGATAGAATGTGGTCTTCGCGCTATCGTTTTCGCCTGCCGATGCATCGGAGGAGCATCTTGTGGTGGACCTCCCGAGGCCTACCGTAATCAGTCTTGCTCGGGCTCCAAGTAACGCAACCGTAGAGCAACGTTTCGATCACCTCGGCTCTCGGCATTCGCACTTTAGGCGTAGGCGCACACCCGGGCGGTCATAGATTTCCATCTTATACCGTCCGAAGCATTCCTATGCCCTCTGGAGTCGACGCGTTACCTCGACACTCCTGCCCGTCCAATCTGCGCTGATAGCCCCGCCCAGATACACAAACTCGGTCGTTTGTTTGTACACTTGGCCGGCTGCGGTGACGGTGAACGGCACGTTCCCCCCATCTATCGTTTGCAGACACATTATCTCCGTCTTGGCCTCCGAGACCGTCAGGCCGAAAGCGGCAAATGCAGACACGATCGCCGTCATCATCCCCTCCAGGCCGTTGGGTGATCTTCTCCAGGCGAGAGGAGAGAAGGGAGGGCTAAATAAAGACACGCAAACGGAAGACGTGCTGAAATGCCTGTGTGGCGACGCTCTCCCATCACTTTTAAACGCGCCGACCGACCTCCGAATAAGGTTCCCTCACCTTCGTATCCTTTTGGCCAAAGCAGACGTAACAGACGCCTTCAGGAATGTCAGGGTATCACCGCACCAGGCGCAGAACTTTAGCTATGTGGTAGACGGCGTGTTGGTAGCAGATTTTATACTCACCCCTTGGATAGGCAGCCTCGGCCGGGTACTGGGGCCTCATGGCCTCAGCGGAAGAACACGCCCACCTTCATTCACACCACGGTAAATAGTGCGGTTATTCTACCAGAAGGCGATACTATGATGCCAGGTACAGCATTTTTAAAATCGTGGACCCATGGGAGTCGGGCAAGCCAACTACGATCCCGACCGGAGTCAGAGTAAAAGCACCACGAAGGGGGGGACCAAACAAACCCTCTTTGACGGCAGTATGCGCAGACGACTACATTTTGGCCATCGTGCAGCTTTATCCCGCAGATCAGACCGCCCAAATAGCTTCTGCTTCCGTCGCTTCAGATAACGTGAGATTATTCGGACCAGGCGAGAAAGGTGAAACCCCTAACTCGCTCCACAGAAGAGCACTGATTGGAACACAATCGTAAATGCGGTGGGCTTCACACTCAACACCCACCATGCGGGTTTCCGTGACTAAGGAACGGGTAGAAGCAATTGGGCTCATTCTCGAGCAGGAGTGGTTGTGGGGCGAAACGCATGCGAGCGTGCAAGATGTGCTAAACATGGGAGGCCAACTCTGGAACCTCACCTACATAATCAGAGCCGGTAGATCGTTTGTTTGGCCGCTTTTACGTCTGACCAATATGCACAAAGCAGCTACAGCCGAAAAATCGACGAAGAGGGTAGTGAGACTAGGCTGAGAGTTCCACAATGATATTTCCTTTTGGAAATGGGCAATCGGGCATAAGTTGGTCAGCGCCGGGGAGTCCCTCGGCGCACCATTTTATGCTCACGTGGAACGATCACCTTCGCGACGATACTACACGGACGCAAGCTTTACTGCAGTCGGAGGCTTTTGCCCATAACTAAAAGTATACTGGAGATACGAGTTGAACCCCGTGCTGTCGCGACTCTTGAAGAACCAAACGGTGACTACACGAGAGGACGCAATCACAATCAACCTGCTTGAATCGGGTGGTATGGTCATGACGGCGTACGCGAATCAAGTCATCCTGCACGACAGGCCAGTCATGCAAGGAACAAGGAGATCCCGTACTATTGAGGGGGGAAAACGTGGCAGCCGTGTCGTGGATTAATCAGTGTGGCGGGTCGCATAACCGTCGAGCTTCACTGGCTATGAGACTTCTAGGTAGACTGGAAACTACGAGCGGATGGAGTCCTGACGCAAAGCGTATTCCCGGCGTGCAGAACGCAGTAGTGGATGGCGTCTCGAGATGGACAAAAACAGAAATCGCGCGAAAGATGTAGACACGCGTACGAGGGCAATGGAGAAATAGAAGATAGGTGACGGTGGCCGTGCATTCTTCGAGACTACTGTGCAGCCCAAATCCCCCACAGAGTACATAGATGACACAATATGAGAATCGATGACACGAAATGCGGAAGCGTGAACACCCCGCAAACCCCATCGAGCAGGAACACACACTGGAGAGGGCGGGAAGGACGAGCAGGTGGACAGACTGGTGGTTAGTGGGACACTCGCGCTGGCCTCAGTGGGAGCAAGCACGCAAACGGTGTACTGAAACAAGTGGCAAACCTCGTGCCGTCTCAGAGCGATTGAAGGGAAGAGTCCGTGGCTAGCAGAGGGAGATGGAGTCGACGCAGCAGTGAAAGAGTTGACGAAACGCATGGCCATGCGTAGCTTTAGCTTTGAATTCAAAAATCAAGGCTAGACAACACGAAGTTTTCAATCCGCGATTAAGGATTTCCACAGAAAGTTCGGAGGTTGGAAGTTGCCCGCTTCACACTGCATGGTTGTAGCCGTAGGGAAAGGGATCGACAGAGCTCACGGGAAATCGGAGATGTGCCCCAAGGTCAGGAAGCCTCTGACGTGGGGCCTGTTGACCACGGGGATGAAGAGTCTAGACCGGACTTCCGTTGTCGTTTCATCTTCTTTGTAGAGCCTCTGAAATTTGGAATTACGACAACGGGCTGGTACACGCAGATGTTTGTTTGACGAGGAGAGACTTGGGGTTTTTTTCGGGAGCGTTCCAACTAGCGTGGGAAGAAAGACGTTCTGCAGACGGAGTAGAAGTTACCTTCAGCGCTTACAAGTCAGACTCCAAGAGGTTGGGATCAATCGTCACAAGGACGAGGGTAACGAAAGGGAAGGGAAGGTGATGGGACGTAAAGAATCATGGGGCGTTGGAGATCTTTCTGCATTTACTAGACCTTCATCCCGAACTGAGCAGGTCAGCACCATTGATGCACGGCCACCGGGTGGAAGGTGATCACGCGCACTGTTGCAACAAAGACCTTGGGGCGGATGTTGAGCAGTTTGGGTAGAGACCCGACTCAGTACGCTCTCCACTCAGCCAGGATTGGGGGGGCAACCCATCTTGCCGCGCAAGGCGCATCAAACATTCAGATTCAGAGGGCGGGGAGATGGAGGCAGGAGATTTTGTGCCCGAAGCACTAACAAGGTAATAGTGGCCGGAAGATGGGTGATTTAATTTAAGGAATAATCGGGCCTGCCTAATGGGAAAGGGTACTGGTCGAAACGTAATACTGGTATCTTTCAAGAGAAATTATGTTGACAAATATTGCCGTACTCGTACCTCGTACGCGTGGACAAAGTTTGGTGATTGATGTACTCGTACCTCGTGCTCGTATAAAAAAATGATGCCCCAACCACAGATGCTGCTCCAGCCGCCTGCTGCTGCTCCACTCGAACAGTCGATCGCCCTGAATGTCCACCACTCGTCCCGATGACAGACAACTCGCACCCGAATGTAGACGAAGATCCCGAAGAAGGTGATATTGTCTATACCGACCTTTAATATAGATATAATCTATTGTAATTTGTAGCAGCAAGAAAAACTAACTCCCCCTGAAGCGTAGAGTTCTACGCGAATTCCATCCGGAAACCTTGAACACCACACCTGACCGAAGTAGAAGATTCCCAACTCTATGATAGACCCAAACCCGAAGAAGGCCCGAAGAATATATCCGAAGACCAAATACCCAAGACGTCAACATGCCCACACGATCGATACCTGACCGAAAGATACCTACACCCAACACTCAAACTCGAAATTTACCGTGCGACAACCGGCCTAACCTCGCATACTGCAGAATTTTGGTACGCCTCGGATGACCAAGCTCAGCTCGAGGCCAGCATATAGCTGTACCACTCGAGTGAGTCAGCCACCCTAGTCGACGCGAAGTAAGAGATGCATATGTTTTTTAGAAGACCCAACAGAGACAAGAGAGAGACACTTTGTGGGAAATGTTTCCCAGCAACACAGACGCAACATCCGTTACACCCCCAGATCCATATCTCTATAGGAAACCCGGGGATGTCCCCCGGATGTCCCCTGACGACCACAGACTCTACGAAGGTCAGGTCCACCGCTCTTCTCAACACCGTTCAAGCCCAGCACCGGGGGAAGAAGAGACGCGGCAACATCGCGCCGACGGCGATGAGCGGATGAGGAATGCCGAAGAACGACTGGACGAAGGTCACGATCGCCACTCTTCTTATCACCGCACCCAAGGGTAACACCGCGGAAAGGAGGGGCGCAGCAACATCGGGTCGACCGCGATCGACGGAGGAAGAATGCTGAATAACGACTGGACGGAGGTCAGGACCGCCGCTCTTCGTACCACCGTCCGAAGGGCAGCACTGAGGAAGGGAGAGGAGCGGCAACATCGAGCCCACAGCGAGGTGCGGAGGTGGAAGGCGCACGCGCTGCAGCGGTCCACGATCTTAGTGCCCGCTGGGCACTGTCGCTCATATGCGCCGGGCTGGGGGGTTGTCCGAGGAGGAAAGCGCACACGCTGTCGCTGGGCTAGTACCGGGGTGCCGGGTTTGTGCCGACGATGGTTATGCGTGTGGCAGGGGGGGTGTAACTACGAGTGGCGCCAGCGCAGGAGGTTCATAGCGCTATGGGGAGGATACTACGGCACGAGACAACTGTCCTATTCGATAGGCAGAGGGCAAACTTTGGGTAGCATCCTCTGGGCGGATCTTATAGGGGCAAGGAGGATCACCGGTGTGGGAACGTCTTCGGTCTCGGGTACAGAGCCAGTAACGAGTTTCCGGGGCAACCCGGTGTTACTAAACATCACCAAATGAAGCAAAGAAAGCCATAACCAAGTGATCTGTGATACCCGTTCTATCGATCCCCAGCCCCTTGGGTTCTGCCTTGGCCGTCGTGCTCGTCATTGTGTCTGTGGTGCTTCGTTGAGTGCTCACTATGGCTGCTCACAACTACCGTATTGCATCGATTCACTTCCTGCGTGACCCGATCCTTACTGCAGGAAGGCACTTCTCGAACTCTCAAACAACAGGTGAGCCGGCCTCAGAGATCCAACGAGCGCGGGTCCTTTTTAGCGTCTGAGAGCTGTGCCCTGCTGCATCAATAGGCTGTATCGCACTGGTTGACTTAAAACGCCAAGTCCACGTCAACGCTAGAAAACTCGCGGAGCGCATGCCGTAGTATGCTGGACCACCTATATAAGACCAGGGACATGGACCTATCGAGATAGCAAGTACGACATGACACATACCAGTGGCGAGCTGCCCGGGGTGCTCAAAAATGCATGGAACCTAATTAGTAACTTGATGGGTCTGCTGTATTCAGGTAGACTACCATCACGAGTCCTGTATGAACCGTATATGCACTCTATTAGTCAGCCCAACCTGATCAACATTCAATATTTTCTACCTCATGTATCTCATGCGCTGCTGTTGTTGAAGAATATCTCGCTGCTGGTATCGAAACAGTATGGATTACTTTTGAATCTCGTTGGGGGGTGAGCACCCCCCGTAGATAGTGCTAAGTGTGAAGCTGCACGAGTCACTGATGAGCCTACCATGCCCCTACTGTAACACTTGTCTACCGCCGCCCGGAGCAGAGGCGCCTCAACTCGGGAATTACACAGAAAAGCCGTGTCTCCGTCTCTACAATACTATCAGTAGTGTTAGTCTACATACTAATAAGGAGTAAAAGGTTTGGGTCGCACGATGCTCAAAAAGATAAAAAGGTAGTACTGACGACCTGTATTACCGTACACGATTAATGATACTATTAAGGTCGTTTCCTACGCGGTTCGATTTTTGAGCTTCAGATTTTGGCCCAATCGCATTTTCAGATGTGAACTTGGCAAATCGTAACAGTCTTTCTATGCGGAAAAATCAGAGTTATTGTGTGTGTAAAGATTCGAGCAAACGCCGAGACCAGCTGCTGTTTTTGTGGTTTGGCGCCGCGAAGAGACGCGCTGGGTGCGCTGCCCTGCGCGTAGGACCAAAGCGTCCGAGCCAAGGCTGACTGTCTCTGGTCTGGCGGCAAAGAGAGTGCGCCAGAGCCAACCTATCTTGACATTTTGTGCATTCTATTGTGACTGCTGCTGCTGTTGTACCGCAGTGTAGTCTGCGAGTACTCGTACGTATCCTTGGAGAGGTGAGTGGAGAGGTGAGTGCCCTCCTCTTGGTCTCTAGGCCCGAGCCCGCGCCAGGCGACTGTAGTCTGGCCACAGAGGGACAATCCGCCCGCCGCCCGAGCGCCGGGCGCGAAGCAACGTCGCTATACAGCTGTGTCACAATCAAACTCATCGATTGTTCTGCTGCTGTTTGCTGTCGTGGATAACATCTTGAATTTTAGAGAGCATGCCATTTTTCGATTTGAAAATCTGATGACCCAGGTCGTCGGATGTTGGCCCAAAATCCGACGATTTGGGTAATCGGATTCTCAAATCGATTTTTTTTCTGGTCGAATTTTGCACATTTGGACTGCATAAGCAGGGTCATTCGTTTGTGAGATCGGAAAATACAAATCTGAAGCTCGAAATCGAACCGCATAGGAAACAGCCTAATAATAATGAGGTGCGCGAGCGAAGCAAGATTTTTTTAACCAAGGAAAAAAAAGTCTCTTCATAGCGGCTTGGACGCGAAGGTAGGGTGCCTTGTTTTGAGCTTTTCTGTATGTGTGTGTGTGTGTGATTCAACATTTGTTTGGTCCGAGTTTCACCACTGCGCTCGACGTACACATCACCAAATCCAGTCCCCGCGGGCTCTGTGCACGCACACACACGAAAGACACTTTCTCGTCCTGGTGGGGTGGGAAGTCGTTCACAGTTGGTCGAGCTAGGTGCGGCAACGTGCGTAAGCACATGTCTGTGCTGGGCCGTGTTTAAAATACTAAAAGTAACGTTTTTTTTGTGCCTGGCAACAGCAGGCAGACTGTGCCTGTCCACAGCATGCACACTGTACCTGCCCACAGCAGGCAGACTCTCCCTGTCCACAGCAGGCAGGCTATTCCCGTCCACAGCAGGCAGACTATGCCTTTCCACAGCAGGCAGACTGTGTCTATCCACAGCAGGCAGATTGAGCCTGTCCGCAGCAGTCCACAGCAGGCAGACTGGGTCTGTCCACAGCAGACAGAGATGGGTTTTGTTTTTTGAGCTCGTCTACCTACGTAATAACTAACGAAACCCGACTACGAGTACTCATGGGCAGACTGTGCCTGCCTGTCCACGGCAACGTTCGGGCCATGATGCCCCCAAGACATGCTGCAGGTGATCTTTGTCTGGCCCACCCTCCTACTGATTTGGGGACGGAGAAGCAGAGGAAGATCTGCTGTAGATGTTGTACAGCAGTAGTAGTACATGGGGGTACCTGCTACAAGAACCTCTGTTGGGTACATGTATGTCAGGTTGTAGATTTTTCGTCTTCAACTTACGTGTGTGGAATCAGGAAACACACTCACAACAACATCGAGTACAGTGCACAAAGAGCTCAAGGGTTAAACCAAGACAAGCCGAGCGTACAGCGACGCTGGCCCTGGCCTCGTGGGTCCTACTGCTACTGCTGCTGCTGTTTTGCTGCTGGAGAAGCTCTGCTGTAGATTTTGTACAGCAGTAGTAGCAGTGGCGGCACCTGCTATGAGAAGCTCTTGTTGGACATGCCATGTTGTAGATTTTTCGCCTCGAGAATATTATGCCGATTTTCGAGGTGGGAAGCAGGGAGCACAAACACCTACAGAAAAACTCAAAACAAGGCACCCTATCCTCGCGTCCGAGCCGCTATGAAGAGAAGCTCTGCTGTAGATTTTGTACAGCAGTAGTAGCAGTGGCGGCACCTGCTACGAGAAGCTCTTGTTGGACATGCCATGTTGTAGATTTTTCGCCTCGAGAATATTATGCCGATTTTCGAGGTGGGAAGCAGGGAGCACAAACACCTACAGAAAAACTCAAAACAAGGCACCCTATCCTCGCGTCCGAGCCGCTATGAAGAGGTTTTTTTCCTTGGTTTAACCGAGGAAAAAAGGCTCGCCTCGCTCGGGCGCCTCATTATAAAAACAAACGAGTACGTACGTGTATGTACTCGTACAAAGGGTGCAAGGGTTAGACCGACACCACGAACGTACATACAGAGAATGACCCTGGCCTCGTGTGTCCTACTGCTACTGCTGCTGCTGCTGCTGCTGTTATGCTTCGGGAGACGTACTGCTGCTGTAGATGTCGTACACCAGTACAAGCAGCTGTGGCACCTGATACGAGAAATAAGCTCTTTCTTTCGGGCAAAGCCTGTCAGATGCAGATTTTTCTTCCTTAAATTATTATTGTGCTGAATTTCAACCAGAAAACACTGTTGGACAAAACATGCCAGGTGTTGTGTGTTCTTAACTCTTTCTACTCGTCGACATCCAGCACAATAAGTGTCCGTGCTGATTCCTCAATCTTTGAGATACAAGTTCTGTGGTCACAGCAGTGCAGATTTTTGGTCTTTAAATTATTATGCCGGATTTCGAGGTGGAAACCTGGATGCAAACGACAAAATCCAGAATTTGTTACTGGTGTGTGCGTACTGCTGTGTTTTTCATGTATCAATAGCAGAAGAGACCAAGAACATTTACGATAACGAGGTGCACCCACGACGGCGTACAGTAGTGTACGTAGATGTTCGTTCAGCACAATACGGAATAATCCGTATTCGCCCAGCATGATGCATCGCAGATATGACTACTGGTGGTATTACTGAATCCGCGTCTCATTATCACCAATTACTAGTAGTACATGTTGTAATTTGAAAAAAAGACTGAGACCCATACTGCTGCTGTACCCTGTACCTGCAATTTTGATTTATTTATTTCCCGAACAGGGTTGATTTAGTGATACACGAAGTGCGTGATACAGCACCACAAGCATACAGGGGGGGTGGCTCGCAGTATGTATGTTTTTTACAACATATACAGAGGGCGTATACATGATATCCACAATACTAAAACTGTTAGGCCTGCGCCTGAGGTACCTATCGACCACAAAAAAGTGGCATGATAAATTTGAAGGATATAATTCTCGCCAGAGAGAGCAAAAACACAAAACATCTTGAATTTAGACTGCCAGAAAGAACGAGAGCAGATCGCCAGTATCTCATCTTGCGTCACGCATTGGGTCTTCACACTCGGCAACAAGGTGATAAACCGTATGTTTTAGTAAGGATAAGGGTAGGATTGTTCATCCGCTTCCTCGCGACCGTGGAAATAGCTGCACACGTGTATTTTCGCCATGTATGTTATTTTATATCAGGTACCTGATACGTGTTGTTTCACAATACTTTTTTTTTTTTTTTTTTGCTCATCCCATTCATTATCTTCGCACGTCATCTTCTCTCTCTCCTTCCAACTCGTAACTCAGATCCGGGGTCACATAGCAGGCTCTTCTACCCCCTTCCCGCTACGGTACGTGCCTTCATTTTTATCGCGAGAAGATTTCAGCCTTTTCTTCCCTCGTCGACTCACATCGAATTCTGCCTACCCAAGCTGCAAGGCGCTCTCAACAATTGAATCCTTTTTATTTTTATTTTTTCAAATAAAGTCAAATGTCCGACCCACCTGGGGCTCGAACCCAGGACTCAAACACAAGTAGAAATCGAGGTGAACCACTTAAACCACCGGGGCGACCGGCTACTAATACGTATAAAGAAAATTCTCCCATGACATAATAGGCTTGGATTGTAAGCACCTACTAAGGGAAGCCGGGCATCGTTCCATGCTTTTGCGCTCAAACGTCAGCTATTACAGTATTGGCTCTGTGATACGGGTGGTACCTGATGGGAAATTCTCCGCGAAAAAAGTAATTCTGAAACAAATCGTACAGCAAAAAGTAGACCACTTGCAATAAGACCGAAAAAAAAACGCTCTGGGGGGAAAGCGATTTCTATGTATGAAAAGCCGAATAGTTTATTTAGATGAAACAGGATGAATCAACAATATCCAGTTTCCTCCGTCTATGTTTTTTTGGGTAATAGGGCTGGCATGCACCATGCCTGAGCAAAGCAGTAAAAGGCTCTCGTCTACGGCAGAGCTCATGACCAACACTGCGAGGGAAGCACTGCGGCATGCCCGCCTGCTTCTGCAGTTTACTAGCACGCTATGGCGATGTCTCGTGGCGTTGTTTGATTTGCCATATAGCTGTACCACTCGAGCGAGTCAGCCACCCTAGTTGACGTGAAGTAAGAGATGCATAAGTTTATTAGAAGACCAAACAGATACAATAGAGAGACACTGTGGGCAATGTTTCCCAGCAACAAGGACACAATATCCGTTATACCCCAAGGTCCATATCTCTATAGGAAACCCAGGGATGTCCCACGGATGTCCCCTGACGACCACAGTTACGAAGCTACGGCCAAAGGCGGGTGAGTAAGAGCGCAGGGCTCACGCGGAAGCGGAAACGCGTGCAGCCCAAGCGGCGCAGGAGGTTGAGGCAGAGCAGAGGCGGGCGCAAGATACACGAGTGGCAAGCCTGGAGGAGGAGATTGCTCGCTTGTCGCTGGTTAGGGATAAGGTGGAGGAGGAAAGCGACAGCCTCATTTCGGTCATATTTGAGGGTGACGAAGAGGGACTAATATAATAATACCTCAGCAGGCAGAGCAGCCCGGCATGCTTCTTCAAGAACGGCTTGGCTTGCAGAAATTGCAGCATTTTTTTTTTTTTTTTTTTTTTTTTTTTTTTTTTCCATCCCATTTATTATCTTCGCACATCTTCTTCTCTCTCTCCTTCCAACTCGTAACTCAGATCCGGGGTCACATAGCAGGCTCTTCTCCCCCCTTCCCGCTACGGTACGTGCCTTCATTTTTTATCGCGAGAAGATTTCAGCCTTTTCTTCCCTCGTCGACTCGCATCGAATTGTGCCTACATGGACATAAATGACGCCACCTGGACGGGAAGCATCATCGGGACAGCGCCTCACTCATCTCGCGCTTTTGTTGCTGCTGCTGCTGTTCCGTGCCGCGTCTCTTTGATCAGCTACCGACATACCTGGTACATACCTATATGATGTACGAATATACTTTAATCCCTCCCGCCCCCACGGCGGTCGGGCCAGGTTCCTGTAGATAATATAAGAGCTATAGTAGGTGAGCCAAAACCCACATAGAATGTACATTAATTGTGGCCCCGTTTAATTTAACGAAACCCACTTTGTAAGTCACTTTATGTAGGACCTCAACAAGCATTAAAATTATGAATTGTGCAATATTTATTCGATGTGCTTGCTACCTCTCTGGAATCTCACACTGCAACTTTATTAGTCGTTGGGTGGAGCAGTACAACGCAATACAATTTGCGGGTAATACGATAAACGCACAGCAGAGGGACCACACTCGGAGTATCGATTGTTTCCGTATCGAGCTAAATTCGTACTCTGAATGCTGAGACTATTAGGGTGTTTACGGCCTCAACATTGCGAGTGACTGGGAGTGTGAGCAGTACTCAACTTCAAACCTCGAAATACTGCCTGAATGCTGCGGCGAATAAGTGCGAGTGTGAGTAGTACTAAATATGCAAATGGCACGGGTGCAAGGCGTGCCCGCAGGATCGGACGCCGAAATATTCGAATGAATGTTCGTCAATATTATCACTTTAATCGAAAATATGAGATGTGTTAAATCGAGGTGTCAGAGCAGAGATTAGACGACCGTGCTCGTAGGATAATGAAATGAAAACGATGTCGAACTTACTTAATGACAAACACGAGGATGATGGAGACGGCAGCAGCAGTGGTAACGCCAAATGTAAATGCCGTACGAGACGTATCTGCATGAAGAACGGCGGTAATTATAGAGGCCATCGAGAGAAGAGTGTGCCGGATTGGGTTGTCCTGAGCAAAGGCCAGACAATGCTCGTAAGATCAATATGGGAAGGTGCAGGTAGATGCTCCGAGTACCTTGGAGTAAAGTAACGAGTATCGGAGATAAATTACTTCAGGTACTTCGTGTACTCGGAGTATTTCAGGGTTCGATACTCCGGGATACGGCTCGTACTCGGAGTATTTCGGATATGAGCACTCTCAATACCGCTTGTACTCGGAGTATTTCAGGGTTTGATACTCTGAAATACTGCTGTACTCCGAGTATAGGGGGCTTATTACTCTGGAATACTCGTTGTACTGAAGTATTTGGGGCTCTTGTACTGCTTCTACTTTAAGTTCTCGAAGTACTTGGGCTTTTCATACTGCAAAAAATTCGATACTCGGAGTATGTCAGGGTTTTATACTCCAAGGTACTCAGGGTTGGAGTATTACTCGGAGTATTTTACTCCGATAATGAACTATTCCTGGGTTCAATACTCGCGATAGTCGGAGAATCCGAGTAATTTAGATGTTTGTACTCCGGGTACTGCTTGTACTCGAGTATAATTACTGCTCATACTCCCAGTACTCGGAGGTTTTGGCCCTTCAGTACTGCTCATACTGCAAGTACTCCGAGTATTTAGGCCACTAGTACTCTAATACTCGGAGTACGAAAAATTCTCGATACTCCGAGTATAATACTCGGAGTATCGAGTATAATACTCGGAGTATCGAGTATAATACCGAGAAATCGAACACGCTTTCGAGCCGCGAGCAATGTCGGTACAACCCCCAAAAACCGTCAAACCGGCAACTGCACAGGTATATATATAGGGTGAGTTTTGACGTTGTGAAAAGCTGTTTTAGATCATCGTGATTCTTACTGATATTAAACTAGTAGTGGAGCTCGAGTAGGGTGCCAACAACAGCATCATACGATGGCGAAACAACAGAAGGAGGAGCAGCAGCTGCAGCGTCAAGCCGAGTGGTAAAAATCGACGGAGATCAAACGAAGCCGGCACGAGCAAACGTGAACCGACGGAGGCTGATAAACAAAACCACGCATACGCACGCGTCATACATCCGCTCCTGCTAGGAGAGCCAACGTCTTTCGCACCGTGTAGGCGGTTTGTGTTGTCTCACCACAGGTGCTGCAGGCAGGTTTCTTCCTTCCGCTGCTGTATGCAGTTGAGTTGTCTTTGCTCGGGGCAAGGTCTTCGAGCCGAAACTCATCATCATCGCCACGGGCCACCAACAACGCGGTGTAGCGAGCTAGGCTCCTCGTCCTCTCTATACGGGACGTGTCGGTTGGTTAAATAACACAAATAGCGGCGGGTTATCGATACGTAACGGCAGAGTACGATCTCGACCAGCAACAAAAATAGCCCCAAAATGGACCTCGGGCGCAGACCTAACTGTAGGCCGTGTGGCAAGATCTCCATGGACCTTTCGGCTTTTATCTCTATTGTTTCTACGGGAGTGCAGTGGAGATCCTCATCTTTGCCCAGTATGGCTCGCAGTGTGTATGTTTTTTATAGTACATAAATAGAAGACGTATACCCTGGTACATGATATCCATATTATGAAAACTGTAGGCCGTATGGCAAGATCCCTATGAACCCTTGGGCCTTCTCTATTGCTTCTACAAGAGTGCAATGGAGATTTTCGCGTTTGTCGAGATACGCATAATACGGGTACAGAGACCCATCTTAACCCTTTGAGAACTGCAGCCCCGTTTTGGGGACAAACCACTCAAATATCAAGTGTTTTGTCCCCAAAACGGGACTGCGGTTGTAGAGGGTCCTTTTAACTCTTTGAAAAAACATATATCTGTAGGACATACTGCAGTATGGTATTCATACGGGGTACGACAAGGTTTCCCCCCGGGAAGTGCCTAGGGGAGTGGCGCAAAAACGAAATGATACTCGTATGAAATACCTGCACATCTGTTTTGAACTACAATAACTGCATCCCACCCATCATTATTAAGGGCCGTTTTGAACGACGCATATTTAGCAAAAAACTCGCTAAATTTCCATAATATGGAGATATTTACCGGCCAAAATAGCAAAAGCTTGCCAAGCTTTTCTTTGGAGATTACACTTCCTGTTCGTTGGCTAATTTATGCAAAGATAATTTTTCTACGTTATTTACTATTTTAGCCCGATAACGCCAACGCAAGGTTGTACAAACCAGACCACCCCACGACGCCCTACGCTAGACTCGCTCTAACTTGTGTAGTGGAGGGGGATAAGAAGGATACCCGGTGGCATTGACCACAGTGATGATAGGGCTGGCGACACTGGCCGTGAGCCCCGTGTGGATCCAACATGGGTGTCATTTCGTGCGGGGGCTAAAACATAATCACAAGCAGCAGCCCTCCCAGCTGTTCCCAGGGGATTTTGGCCGGTCTGGAAGGACTGCCGACCTCTGAGGTACGTGAGCTGTGCCTGGAGTCGTTTATGCGGCAGCATTTACTTCATAGAGAGCGTCGGCGTGCCGTCGGCTACCTGCTGCTGCTGTGAAGGGTTTGAATAAAATCTGAGGGCGTTATGATGCGAACATTTGCCAAGTATTGCCAATTAAAATGAAACCGGAACCATTCCATCACGCGAACACGGGCGTTGTATTCCTGCGAGGGGATTCCTCCGGTTGAAGTTGAGATCCTTGACCCTGCAAGTTCCAGGCAAGTTTGTTTTCGTTGCCCCCGACTCCCCACTCTCCACTCCCACACAGCAACAAACATGTCTCCACCCCGGCGCACTCAACAACACGCCCGCACTCTGTCGGGACCGTACATCGGACACATCTATCTGAACCACAGGGGCCGTCCTATCGACTGCTGCTATCTTCTTCATTCGTGCCTGTCGCCACATGCCATACACATGGTCTGCCCCGGTCCGTCCGTGTTTCGCACTGACACATTTTGTGTTTTTCCTTCTCTCTCGTCACGACCTCCATGATGATGAGCAGCAGCTGGCAGCGCATATAGTGAAGCGCGCGTCCTCCTCTAGCCGCAGACAACCGACCTATTGCGACAGGCTGCCGCTCGGTGCGGCTGAGGGCCCACTAGGCACTGTCCTTCTCAAGATTTGCGTGTGCACATGGCACTTCACATCGCATGTCGGGCGTGGCCGTCGTCCGCAACCAATGCGGACTGTCTATATTCTTTTCGGGAGACGGAGCGACTTTACGCAGATGGATGCTAATTTACGCAGAAACGTTTGTTTAAGGGAGGTACAACGGGAAACGTCTGGCGAAGGTAAGTGGATGGTGGCAGCATCGACACAGTCCACTCGCGAGTTAAAACATATATCTCAAAGTTAGGTGAAGTTGTGCAATGTTGACACAGTCCAGTACGCAAGTATATTTGAATACCAACCACTCGGTGAGACGTTAATTCAGGTTAGACAGTCAAGCGCGCAGATATAAAGAGGGGCAAAGTGGACATTCACCACAGTGTCTGGGCAGTGTGGCCACGTATAGCCGTACGACGAAGGACTGGCAGAACTCTCTGAAGTCAGGGTGAGGTAGTGTGGTAGGACGGACGATGGTAGCTTACAGCCAGATTTATGGCCGAAAGGGTAAACGTCTAGGTTTTCGTCAAAGTGCGGATAGAGGCCTTCAAGAGGGACCCTCACCTCAGATGCAGGTGAGGGAGGAAGAAAAACATATTTTTGACAGGTGAGTACATGCTCTGAGCGTGTTATATAGATGCGGCGCTGGCAGTTTCAAGTGGTGAACAATGTACGAGGGTCAGGACCGCCGCTCTTCTCAAACCGTCCAAGGTCAGTACCGCGGGAAGAAGAGGCGCTGCAATATCGGGCCAACGGTGATGGACGCAGGAGGAATGCTGAAGAACGTCTGGACGAAGGTCAGGATCGCTGCTCTTTTCACCTCCATCCAAGGGCAACACCGCGGAAAGGAGGGGGGCGCTACAACATCGGGCCGACGGCGATGGACGGAGGAGGAATGCTGAAAAACGTCAGGACGAAGTTCAGGACCGCTGCTCTTCTAACCACCGTGTAAGGACAACACTGAGGAAAGGAGAGGAGCTGCAACATCGAGCCAAGGGCCAGGTGCGGAGGTAGACGGCGCACGCGCTGCAGCGGTCCATAATCGTAATGCCCGCAGGGCGCCGTCGCTCATATACGACGGGCTGGGGGGGTGTTACAAGCGCCGGGCCGACAACGGGGGACCGAGGAGGAAAGCGCACACGCTGTCGCCGGGCTAGTACCGGGGTGCCGGATTGGTGCCGACGATGGTTATGTGTGTGGCAGGGGGGGTGGTACTGCGAGTGGCGCCAGGGTAGGAGGTTCATAGCGCTGCGACTGTCGTGACCAGCGCTATGGGGAGGACAATACGGCACGAGACAACTGTCCTGATCAGTGTCACGCATCGGGTCTATTCGATAGGCAGAGGGCAAGCTTTGGTTAGCATCCTCTGGGCGGATCTTATAGGGGCAGGGAGGATCACCGGTGTGGGAACGTCTTCGGTATCGGGTACAAAGCCAGTAACGAGGTTCCGAGACAACCCGGGGGTACTAAACACCACCAAGCGAAGAGAAGAAAGTCAAAGCCAAGTGATTTGTGGTATTTGTCCTGTCGACCCCCAACCCATTGGGCCCTGCCTTGGCCGTCGTGCTCGTCATCGTGTCTGTGGTGCTTCGTCGATTGTTCACTCTGGCTGCTTGCAACTACCGTATTGCATCGATTCACTTCCTGCGTGACCCGATCATTACTGCAGGAAGGCACTTCTCGACCTCTCAAACAACAGGCGAGTCGGTCTCGGAGATCTAACGAGCGCGGGTCCTTTTTAGCGTCTGAGAGCTGTACCCTGCTGTATCACTGCTTGCTGTACGAACGAGTTATGTGCTGTTGTGCCGGATGATGGATGCGGATGCTTTTTTTTCTTGTGTTTCCAGCGTTGTCCTTATTTTCACTCAGTTGTTATTTTTGTAATGCACCCCTTGGCAATACTGTCGCACTAACAGCGTCGAGTTGCATACCGGTACGCCTTCAGCCACTACGAGCATGCGCGAAGTCGCCGGCAGGCATCAGCCCGCCGCTACGAAGCCCCCCTTGTACGTGATATAATATACCTGGTATAAAATAAAAGACGACATATATGCAATTAATCGCAATATGTCAGACGTGTTGGAGAAAACAAAACTCGAACAAAACGTTGCAAGAACATTCACAAACCTGACGACAACGCCACACCTTGTGCAAATTTCAGGACAAGACGTCTCACATTTCAGGTGAATTTGGTACGTTGCGCAAGCGTTGCGGTATACCTGGTACGTTTTTCAAGTCGTCACAACGTGCTAAGGTAGTGATTTCGCCACAACGTCCCGCAAAACGTACCCAAGTGGCCACTTGTATACGGTTGTCCCGGAAGCACCGATCATCTTCGAAGCGACAGGTGGGCTTGCGCACGGTGAAGTCCATAGGAATCAGGTCGGCGACTGTGTGTACGTACATCAATGATAGCGTCGATGTGCCCGGCCGGGAAATAGTGGATGGGATTTGGCCAATAATTGGCGGGCCCTGCCACGCGCGACCGAGATCTTTTAACAAAACAAACACAGCGAGGGCATGCATGGGCAATCACCAGCGTTGTAAAACCAGGATATCACGCGATTAAACAAGCTGTTTTGCGAGACATGATTGTTCTTCAGTGAAAGTGACAGGGCTTCGTTCTTCGGGGTCCCGAAGGCGGGATCCACTGGACAACTCAAGATCAGAATAAAAGGGCCGACGTCAATGAGTAACGTGTCTCGCTATTTTTGAGATGGTGCAGATACAAAATACCTGGTATTAAGAGGATCTAATTTTTTCCAAGACAAGTCTGGCTTACATCTTACCAGGTACATCCAACCGGCAGGGTCAGGGTCCTGTTGTCGATCACGGAACAACTTGCTCGAAATACCTACATGACATTGCATTGAAGGCTTTTGTACGATTTCGGATCCCCAGAAGATCAAAGCACGGTGCAAAGTGCCGGTGTGATAAAAACGCCGCGTCTTTGTAGCTATTACATACCGGTACTGTTTTGCACAGTAACATAAAACTTTGTCTATGGCAAGGGTTTTTTCTGGTGAAAATTCAAAGGGGACTGCGGACTGCCAACACGCCTCGCCTCGGCGTGATCAGCAGAGTACTGGAGCGTTGGGCCGAAAGCCGAAGAATTCGTGGCAGCAGCGAAATAACTGCGGAGGGAAGTGGCTGGTTCGCGTCCTGGACGGTATGGGTGTGTGTAAGGTGTAAGCCTGCAAAATCACAGCAGGGAGTCGAACCCGCCAACGGGTCTGATAGACACGATTCTACGGCGTCCCGCCAAGAAGCTACGCGCGAGAAGGTTCGCGACTACCTCTACTGGCCCAAAGTCATGGAATGTAAGGAACTGTAAGCTACCGCGCCTGGAAGAGAGAGAGACACCTGTCATCCGCTAGCCGTCGACTGTAGGCAAGCCGTTGGACGCGTGAATCGGAGGGTGTGGTGTCAATACGAGCGGAATAGGCAAGGGCTGATTGTCTAGGCAGCCTTGGGGCGTAGGAGCCAACAAGGGGAAAAATTGTCTCGCTGCGCGGCCGAGGGAAAATGCAGGACAGCGGCCCTGTCAAATGTATGCATAAATGATGCTCCGGCTACATAACAGTTAGTTACTGGAAATGTACAGCAGCCCAGAAAAGGGACTTCGCCTCCCGGCAATTTAGATGAACCGACCAAGTTCCCCGATATTTTCTCCATACAGTAGTACGAAGGAAAAAACACCCACGGCTTTCGCTATGGAACGGCAAATGGAGCTCTATCTAAGGAATTATGGTTTGGGCAACGAACTGCCCGTATCTCACGACCACCGTCGTCACAAGTTTAGCCAAAGTTTAGGCCCAGGGGTGCGGTAGCACGCAAGGGAGAGGCAAGGTTTCTCGCGGTATGCTCGGTAGGCACCGATGATCGTGATGGGCAAAAACTCTTTGATCCTCGGCGAACTGTGTACGAAATAGCGCTCGAGTCGTAGAAATTGTGGATTGAAGTGTTACGAAGGTACCATTAATAGTATTGCTGTAAAACGCCTTGCGAGTGAGAGCAAGGAGGCTCTGCAATATGCGGCGGTGGATTAATTAGACGACGCTTGCGTCGCTGGCGATGGGTGCATGAATCGGTGAAAACGAGTGCTGCAGAAGCATCGGCGGCACCGTGGTGCAAGAGGGGCTTAGACGTAGCATCCATGCCACGCCAACAGCGAGCCACGAGACAAGCCTAGGCACGAGCACCCTGCGAAACGAAGCGGTGTTTCTTCCGGTACAATAGTGCTGGTGCTGACGACAGATGCGTGGAATGACGCCCACTGCAGCGCCATCAATGCCATCAATGCCATCAATGCCATCAATGCCATCAGTACCATCGTTGCCATCACTGTTTACGGCACGGCAGGTGCCTGGCGGTTGCCGTGCCCTGAACTCTGCTCCCGTGCATTGAGGTTAGCTCTGGAGCGGCGCGAACTATTCTCGGGCATGGATCCGCAACTGGAGCAAGAGGAGGGGAGGGTGGTGTATGTGTAGCAAAAGACAGGCGATAGTACTGTCAATCGATAGACATTGCCCACCACAAGAGAGATCGTACACCACCGTGGTTGTGATTCACAACTGAAGCGAGCTTTGGCTGTGTTCGTTTATATAGGTTAAACCACTGAGCTACTCAGTAGTCAGGGCTGACTGAGTAGCTCAGTTAGTTGTTCAACATAAATATTTCGAACAAAAGAAGTATATTGGGCTCGATACGGCCTCCCGCCGATAAATCCTCGGGGATTGATCAACAAGCCCCTACTCGGCGTCATTTTTTCCCTTTATACTGTATGGCCCCCCTCCCTAGCCGTGCGTTGTTTTAGTCAAGTGGCTCACCTTACTCTTGACTCTTTGTTTTACTCTTTACTCTTTGTGTTATTTCATTGTGGTTCACTTGATCTCCTTTCTTAACCCGTGGCATAAAAAAAAGCAGAAATACGAAGTCTGGTGGGACTCGAACCCGGCACTTCTTACGTTCGAAATAATGAGGTTAAACTAATGAGCTGCTCAGACAGCACTAAGACTGAGTAGCTCAGTGGTTTAACCTTTATAAACGAACAGGTTGAACCCGGTTGTTCTGAAGAAAAGAAGACTGGTGGTGTAGAACGTCGCCAAAATTCGGTATCACATCTGTTGTATGCACTGCTTGTGTAATGGCCACCCTCATGACTGCAGGGCGAGCGCTTACTTTGAAGAGCAGCTCTTGAACTAACTGTACGTGGCAGCGTACGAGTGTAATTAGTACAACGTGGAGCGTTCTGCTGGCGGAAACATTTTTTGTGAACCCTACGCTAGTCCTGCTGAAAAGTGCGACCGTGGAACCGGCCGTGATGATCTTGCTTACATGCGCATGCATGGTCATTGTCGCCAAGGTGTTCTGCATGAACGTCCAGCCATCCGCCCTGCATCCTATTTTTCGCTTCGAAAATTACTTCGGTTACTACGAAAAGCTAATGTGTGGAAGGCGGGAGAATGCGGAGGAGTGTACAGCGGAAGATCGTTGGTATCGGCTGTCGTCCTGACTCTTAAAAGTTCGGCGAGCGAGCGAAGAAGATCAAGTGGTCAGGCACGAAGAGGAAAATGGACTGGCGGACACATTGTAGTGGTCGATGGTCACAACGACATGGTTACGGCGAGAGTCCGACTGCCACCGAAGCATCGGCTACGAATCGACGCTTCCCTGCGAGTGAGATTCCGCTTGAATATGCTGTTTTTGACCGACGGAGGGTTGTTCCATGGCCCATAAAAGCGGTGAAGGGAAATAGAAGGCCAGCCCAGCTCGTACGAGCAGCAGTCGAAGGCAGGTTAGGTGAGAACATGCGAACCGATCTCCCCTGTGGTCTGGTGGTTACCCTGAATGCTGCTATAAATAGCGTCCATTTAGTGAGTTCGGATCCCACCGGGGTGGCATAGTGATGTTAGTTGCCAAGTTCGCAAGGAATCAACTGCTGGGAGCGAGTAGCTTGGGTAGGCATAATTCGACACGAGTCAACGGGGGAAGAAAGGTCTCAAGATTTTCCGCGATAAAAATGTCACTGAAGGCACGAACCGTAGTGGGGAGGGGGGGGTGTCGGCTATGTCACCCCGGATCTGAGTTACGACAAAGAGAGAGAGAAAAGGGGTGACGATAATAAATGGGACCAAGAAAAAAACCGTACGAACCCATGGTATACGTCTCAACGGCGTCAACTAAATTGTTCGGCGGCCGCAATTGCCTATTTTTGTACCTGAGATACGTCACGCCACACGCCACACGTGGAATATTATCAAAGTTGGCGAGGAAAGCGAACGCGTCTTCGCCAGGCCCGAAATGACTGCTGTAGACGCAGATCGAACGGTGCAAGCCTTGTGCGACGGTCACGATGCCGCACTTTATTATATTACGCAAAACATTAGAAAAAGAACAATACCCACAGCGCCCCTAGCAGCTGCAAGAGCTTCTATCAAATAACTGGTCGCCACTATCAAATAAATGTAACGACGTACAATACCCATCGCACAGCCCCCTCCCGCATCATCTACCCCCGCAATAAGGTGAACACACTAACGCCATGTATGTGCCGTATCTGTTCGGTCGAGCACGTGTTAAACCCTACTTACCCCCCACTCCCTAGTGGGTAGTATGTCAGAAAAAAATATTGGGTCGAAAAATACCCCATTTGGTTGGTGTTTATATCAATACTTCCGCCAAGTAAGTCAAAGTCGCCTTGCGGTGGGAAAACCTACTGTAGAGCATTGAGCAAGCAACGTACAAATGATATATTATATTATTTGCTCGTGGGATCTCGCCCCCCCCTATACCCCCCTCTACCCGTCTGGCGTCGAAGCGCGTGGAAACCAAACCGATGGCAGCGTGATACCTGGCTGGTGTATGGTGTGTCGATGACGATTGCCTACTTTTTCCAGTACGTAGTTCGAACCATAAATAGCACACTGAACTTTCGGGTTCGGTGAAAAATATTTTAGATAGGTGCAATAGTATCACTACCCCAAGGGCGTTAATAATTATGCCGATGGACCAAACCTGAACATACATGTCTTTTAAACAAATGATAGATGGACTCTTCCGGCTCCCCGGCTCCTGAGAAGCTCGCAAGCAGCCATGAGCCATAACGATGGCTATGACTATTAATAGATTTCCACATTACAACCCCTTTCAGCATCGGGTTAATGCACGGGGGGGGGGGGGGCTAACGCTAACGCTAACGCCAACGCTAACGCTGAGAAAGGGGAGATGGAACGTCGTCCCGAGTTGCGAACTTCGCTCGATCGCTTCAGCTTGGTTTCCAAGGTATTCGGTAAAACGGAAATTATTTATTTGGGTGAACCTACCCGGATCTTCAAATAAACAGCTTTTCAGCCCCTCCCCACTAGGGCCAAGCAAGGGCTATAAAATAGTTTACTATTTAGAAACGATCCCATCGTTGTTCCATGAAGTTTGTCCCCACAAGATACTTCCAACATGGAATGAAAGCAGTTCCAAAAGGGTTAAATATCGAGCCCAAGTTAGGCCTGATTAGGTAGTCACTAGAAGAAGTTAGTGGTAGTGATTAGAATTATTTTGTCCGCAGAATGCAGCTGTTACAGGTCTTGCAGGTGATTGATTCGCGAATCAAAACCGCTCTGCATAGTATGCGGATGTGTATACAAGCAGTAGAATAGCACTACTATAAATAATTGCTGGCTCAGTTTTTATTCTGGGGTTGACCACGATGTTAGAGTGTTGCGGGCCGAGCTTTTCGTATAATTTGCCACAGGTTTTGATCGTGGCTGTCCACAACGAACTGCTGTGGCGAGGTTGCCAAAGAAAGCAGTTATCATCTATCTACCTACCTACCTACCTACCTACCTACCTACCTGCCTACCTAACCCTAAGTAGATTCTTGAGTAGTAGTGGTTTCGTATCACGCCGCACGGTTCACTGATATCCACATGGAATGCCTCATAGATAGGTAGGTGAAAACAAATTGATGTCTTAAATAACAGTTATGAATAGATAAACTGGCGCTGTATCGTAGGCAGGGTTTTGTGAATAAAATGGCATGTATGTGCCAAACGGCACAGACAGGTGGCCACTGGAGTACCTTGAGAGCGTACTTTGGAGGACCTTAAGTAAAAACGCCTTGAACCACAAATTTCAAGGTCGATCACTGCCCAACGTAAACTTTTACAACGCCCCCGGATTGTCGAATGTACGCGTCACAATGTACTCAGGCTGGGAAACGTACGAGGTCAAAGTGCTGTATTCTTCGTTGCGGCTGTAATATTTGACAGCACAGCAGTTAAATCAAAATCGAAATCAAACAAAAAACACGCCAAAAAATGAAAAACGACAACAACAAAAACAAAAACACGAAATCCGGGAAAAAAAAAACGCGAAACAAAAACAAAACAATCGCGAAAATAATATACCAGGTACGAAGTATGTACGCACACACGAAATAAACTAATAATTAAATTGGAGAAGACGACATGCATACTGTAGGGCTAGTTATGCAGTAAACCCACAACAACAAAACAACTCACGACCTGTCGTTTTGTCCACAATATTATGTTTTCCCCTGTACATATACTTTTTTGGTCTTACTCGTGTTTTTCCAGTGCACAAAACCGACACCATACATACGCGAACACACGCTCTGTAGCAAAAACCACCCAAAACGTACTTTACAATTAGTAATACGTAAAAAATATTTAAACTTCGGCTGCACCATGTTCGGGGAAGAAGAATGTTCTATCCTATTTTCATATTTTTTCATGAATCCCCTAGTCAATTCTGCATCATTTCAAACGAAAAAGTGCCAAAAATAAAATTTCAAATATTTTGGTCAAAACAGGAGATCGACACAAAATCACCTCTACAAGTAGTACGATGCAAACATCATTGCAGATACCTGGTAGACGGCAATTCGCAGTTTTACCAACTAGTCTGCACCCCTGATGACTGTCAACATCATGCATGCCCCTCTTCCCCATCCCTTCTTATCAACCATATGATTCCAACGATTCAGTGCCCCCCCACAGGCCCCAGTTTTCCTTTGTTCATTATTTCCATGTTTCAGTTCGTGGATAAAAATATATACCAGGTACATAATACACCATATAACAACTCATACGGGGTATATAATCAACCCAAAAATGTGTCATACGTACGTGTTGGCGAAAGAAGCTCAGGCAAACGTTGCAAGAACATCAACGAACCTAACGACAAGCAACGTCACACACGTTATTATTATGTAAAATTCACGACAGGACGTCTCCCAATCGAGGTGCATTTGGTACGTTACGCAAGCGTTGCGGTATGCGTTTTTCCTGTCGCCGTAACGTGCTAAGGTTGTGGTTTGGCCACACTGCACAAAGTCCCGCAACGTACCCAAGTGGCCACCTGTGGGGGGCCGGGTTTTAAAAGGGATATAAGGTCGCATCCTATGTTAAAAAAACTTGGTGATTCCATTCGTTTATACCGTCGCCCTACACTTTTACGGGGGACCATAGTAAATAGGACCAAATATTGTTGGAGAAAATGGCGAAATATAGAGGTTTTTGTGTGTACCGTAGGTCTTATTTAATGTGCTCCCTCGTAATACTACTGTAGAACCAACTCCACGAAGCGAGCCATTACTTACTTAATAGAATCGTACAACGAAGTGATTCCCCAGTGGGTGCCTCCACCTTGTCATCGTTTTCTTCTGAGAATGTTGAAATAGAGAGCGCTCGCTGGAACGTATACGTGTGTTGAGCGGTTAACGGCGCAAAGCAATTTGCCAGGCTGCTTGTTGTACACACAGTTTATATATATATAAATATATTATATATAAATATATATATATACCAGGTATATATTTGACCGCCGTGGGGGAGGGAGGGCCTTTTATTCCCTAGTATATATATGTATATATACTTAGTATACTCGTACGACATCATACCTTACGTGGGCGACCTTGTTGGTGGAACTATATCCCCGTGCAAGTTGAACAAAGGCAGGCAGTCTTGCGTGAGATGTATTGCGCTATGGAACAGGTAGAACAGGCTGCTAGGTTTGGATCTGGTAGAATTCAGATTCTTTTACACACAGTCTTGCGTGGCGGGGTTATTGGATTCTTGGACAGGACAGGCTGCTTATTTGCGATCCGGTTGCGCGCTGCTGGTCGAATGTAGAGTGTTTTACGCTACGTCGCTGGATCGCTTTCTTGGGTTCGGCGGTCTTGATGTAAACAAACGCAGTAATGGACGGTGTTAGGACCACCTAAATTAAATGTCGAATGTTTTCGACGGCGTTGGGGTCGTCGGGGGTGCAATGGATCTGCCGTTGTCATATGTTCTGCACAGTCTTGCATGGCAGCTCTGTTGCTTTATAGGCCATGCTGGCGTTGAATCCGGTGAATTTAGAGTAGTTCGCGCTAGATATGTCGCTCTATTATTGTAATTGGCGAGGTTCATGTGAACGCGATAATTGACAGCGTTACGACCACCCACCACTGCTGACTGTCGACGGTTTCTGTTTTAGGGAATTGTTGTCGACCACGGCAAGAACTGCATCAGAACTGCATCAGAACTGCATCTCTCTCTCCCCCCCCTCCTTCCAGTCTGTTGTTTTCTCCACCTGATCACACCTATCTACTCTACCAGCGATCAACAAACTCGTCCAGCTGCTAGCTAGCTCCAGACATCAGCTCAACAACGGCCTTCAAGCGCACGTCATCGTCAACCACAATCGTCTTGCACGCCCTACAGGGTGCTGTGGAATATATTAGTTTCCACCACCTACGTACGTTCAAATAATCCCCAGGGTCTCCTTTTCGTTTCCCTCTATTGCCAAAACTATTTGATCCAAACTACAGCAAGCAGTAGCTCAAGCCAATAATCAAAGGACTTCATCCACCCCTACCCCCATGTCTTATTATCGAAGCATACCATTCGACTGCCGACCTTTGATTTTTCGACAGATTGTTAGCACTAGCACCGGCCCACTATGCTGTGCCAGGTATACAGTCCTGCAGTTAGTTTAATTATTATGTTGTCTAGGCGATTGTGACGCGCGTTGGTTGGACGCCACGCACTACTGCTGTACTGTCATGTTGTGCCAGGTACTGGTAAATGGTACGAGTAGTAGGTTGGGTCGCGCGTGTGGTTTCGATGGAAGGAAGAAGTTCCAGAGCACAATCAATCGGCAAGAAGCAAATACAGTACTTCGTATACTAGTGTGGTTCCGGTATGTGGAAGCAATCAGCCAGCCGCCGACCTAAATTTGACCCTTGCACAACTGCACCTATTTTTTTTCAACAAATGATAACTTATATGCTGTAGTTATCCTATCTCGGTTTGGCGTGCCACCGATAATGCTCGCCGTCATTATCCTATGCCACGACGGTATGCGAGCACGCATGTGTTAGGACGATAGCGAGTGTTCGGACATGTTAGATGTGGAGAAGGGTCTTCGGCAAGAATGTACTCGCGCCGTTTCTGTTCAACATGTTTTTCACGGCGGTGCTGCTCGTGGCCGAAAATGCTTCATCGCTGTTGCAGCCATCATGGACAGCATGGTGCAACTCCATCGAAAGAAGAAGGAGAAGGGCGAGAAAAAGAGGAGGAACGCACGAACTTCAAAGCCGACGGGAGGGAGGCATACTCGATAGGAGAGATGTGCTCGATATCATGCATGATGACCGTAGTCGTATGACCATAGAGGAGGGAGGGAGGAGGAGTCTCATACGTAGTGGGGAATGCTGTACGCTGACGGTGCGGGCATTGTATCGCGATCACCAGGAGGGTTGGAAATGATGTTGACGGTGATTGTGTTTGCTTGTAAGTAAGGTGTTCGGGCTTACGGTCTCGGAGTCCAACATGCAAACGAAAAATGGGGAAATATCTCGTTCAACGTCACTACAGCCGATTTGGTGTGTACAAACAAAGGGTCGATTTTGGGTACTTGAGCGGGGGTATCAGAGCGAACCGGGAATTCAGTGTCGAAGTAACGCGTCGCCTCCAGAGGGCATGGGCGTGCTTCGGACGGTATAAGGTGGAAATCTGTGGCTACTCGAGTGAGCGCCTGCGGCTGAAGGTGCGGCTGCTGCAAGCTGAGGTGCTCGACACGACGCGGTACGGGTGCGTCACGTGGAGCTCGAATCGACAGTGAATTACGCCAGGCTACGGAAGGTCGATGACAGTAGTAGTAGTAGTAGTAGTAGTATGCTCCTCCGATGCATCGGGCGGCGAAAACGGGAGCGCGAAGACCGCGCCCTGTCCTACGCCCGCGCGCTTTTCAAGACAGATTATGAGAGCATTGAGGCGACGGTGCGTAGACGAATGACGTTGTTCGTTGCTTTCGTGGCACGCACGGGAGAGATTCTGAGTGCCTCGAGGAGAGGAGGGTGATATTTGGGGGGGTGGCCGTGGGTAAGGGCTACTCGATTGGACAGAAACATAATTAATTGGATGGGGCGCCTTGAGGAGGACCTCAAGGAGTTCGGCATCAGGTCCGAAGAGTGGTGTGAGGCAGCACAGAATGTCAGCAGATAGATGGTTTCGAGTGGCCGTTCACGTGGTGGAGGCTTCTGTGCGGAAATGGCATCACGCGGAGAGGAGCGATCCGGGAAAGCGACACGCGACGGCAATAATATGCTTGCATCACCAAAAGCGACAAGCGAACGGTTGACACCAATACGTTAAGGGAGGGGACAGGGGACAGGGGACAGGGGGCGGGAGCGGAGGCGCAGGCGGGGACAGGGGGGGGCGGAGGGAGGGCGGGAGGGGGGGGGAGAGAGAGGGGGGGGGGAGGAGGGATGCACTGATTATCATGCATAGCCCTAGTCGTATGACCGTAAACCCTCGCATCCCTACAATGCCGGGACAGAGCGCGTCCGGTTTTCACCGACCTGGCAGACATGGTTTGCATCAAACGCGAAGCGCCGTGAGGTGTTGGGCGAGCCGCATGAAGGGCGAGCTGCATCCTTATAAAACCGCTTGTGAGGCGGATTTTCTTGCATATGGATGACAGCGTCAACGAATTGATCTTATTTCTGGTGTGGCCGCTTCCAGGGACAGCAATGGGTTTACTATGTAACTGCCCCGTGGGTGCCTTACCATATACACACTATTAATACGTGATACGACCATCCCCCTTGTGCGTAGCGAAGGTCTTCTCAGCACAAAAATGATCGAACTCGACCGCCACAGCCGTGGTGACCGCCAAAAAAAAACGGTACCATTGTCGTCTAGCTCACGCAGTGCAAGGTATGTCTCACAGCGTCGTCGCCAACCGACGCCAACATATTATATATATATACCAGGTATACATATAGCGGGGGGGGGGGGGGATAGGGGTGGGAGTGGGCGAGGCGGGAGGGCGGGGGGAGGAGGTTGAGCCTGACGACTGACTGGGTATGGTCATCATCGTCATGATGCGTACCTTTCCAATACCGAAGTAGATAGCATAGGGCCGCCCGGACTCCCTCGCCTTTTGCTTTTCGCTATCTCCTTTTTTATTTTTCCTTTCTCTTTTTCTCTCTTTTCTCTCTCTTTCTTTTTCCTGCTTCGTAGCCCTTTGGCCTGTTCGTTCGCTAATAATCCTGAACGCGCGTGCGTACGAGCATTCATATTAATAGCTAGCTCTCCCTGTTGATGGACTATGGTTTCGTTTTGTTTTGGTTTTTCGGGTCGTCATCCCCCCGGGCCCGTCTACTCTATTGCGAGTATGCAAGTCTCTGTACTCGCTTGCGTTTCTTCGCTTGCGTATTCTCTTGTGGGTTCTCTCGTACGTTTTGCCATGCTTTTCCCTGCCTCTCCGCCTTTGTCCTTTGCTTCTCTCCCTTTTCCCCTTTATCATTCGTCTTTTATTCTCTGGATTGATTTCACTTGTTTCTTGCTTGAGGTGTGAACGATGTGTTTCACTTAAGATGCGTGTCGAACTGCTTTGTATTGCTTTTTTGTACTATTAATAGGTGCCTGGTATATTTTATTAATAATCCTGAGGTAATATTCCAGTCCCGAGTTTTTTGGAGCCTGTACTGTGACCACGGACACAAGTTTTTTGGAGTTAATGCGAGAACAACAACAACAACAACAACAACAACACAAGTAGTCTACCCTGTAGTCTACATACTACTAAGTAACTCTATATACCAGGTATTTACATATATATATATATTTACCACAGGTACTCGTACCAGGTATCAGTTTTTTTCATTTTGTGCAATAATATTATTATTATTATTTTGCTTGCCATCCGACAATGTGTAGCGGGGGGGGGACTGGGCCCTTGCGGTTGGAGGTGGCAGAGGGTCAGGGGTACGAGAAGTAACTGTAGAGGTATGTGGGGGGAAGGGTGGGAGAATAAGGAGGAAGAGCCGCAGGAAGAGCGAGACGGCAGGGACTCTCTCCTACGAGGTAGGCACTACCGATAGCAGAGTAGACCAGCAACACCGCACGACCTTCTGCGCGTTGAAACATGCGCGTAGCAGTAATGAACCAGCCATTTTGATGGACAGCGGGTTTTTGGTGGATGCTTCTTCGGGAGTGCTTGGGGGGGGGGACTGGGCTCTTGCGGTTGGAGGTGGCAGGGTCAGGGGTACGAGAAGTAAGAGTAATAATAGTGTGTGGGGGGAAGGGTTGGAGGAGGTAGAAACACTACAGAGAGAGCGAGACGGCAGGGACTCTCTCATACGTACTACCGATAGCAGTGTAGACCAGCAACACCGCACGACCTTCTGCGCGTTGAAACATGCTTGTAGCAGTAATAAACCAGCCATTTTGAAGGACAGCGGGTTTTTGGTAGATGCTTTAGGGGGTGCTTAAGGAGGGGAGTGGTCGTTTTTTGGTGGACGAGATGGAGGGATGTTGGTTGTAGTAGTGTTCATGAGCGTCACATCAGTTCTGATTTGTCGTAGGATACTGCCGCGCTTTTTGTTCTGGAGAGTTCTTCACTTTCTGTTAGTCGTTTATTAGAACAACACTACACATTGTCGGATGGCAAGCATAATAATAATAGTAATAATAATAATAATAATAATAATAATAATAATAATAATAATGTGTAGTTAGTGTTGTTCTAATAACGATTGTTTGCAGTGAGCCGGTCGCCCCGGTGGTTCAAGTGGTTAGCCTCGAATTCTGCTTGTGTTTGCACGTTTGAGTCCTGGGTTCGAGCCCCAGGTGGGTCGGACATTTATTTGACTTTATTTGCAAAAATAAAAATAAAAAAAGGATTCATTAGTTTGTTGTTGAGAGCGCCTTGCAGCGTGGTGTGTAGGCACAATTCGATGCGAGTCGACGAGGGAAGAAAAGGCTGAAATCTTCTCGCGATAAAAATGAAGGCACGTATACCGTAGCGGGAAGGGGGTAGAAGAGAGCCTGCTATGTGACCCCGGATCGGAGTTACGAGTTGGAAGGAGAGAGAGAAGAAGATGTGCGAAGATAATAAATGGGATGATGAGCAAAAAAAAAAGAAAAAAAAAAAAGTTAGCTGTGTACGAATCTATGCTATTATATTGCCGGAAAAGGCAAGCATAAAATAATATACGAGAATACCTTTTATGTAAACGAAGTGTGATATTTCGTACAGACAAAACCCCATATTGGTATATTTATCTATTTTTACTAACAATATTTGGTCCTATTTACTATAATATTGTATCCCCATACTGCCAGTATGATGCTCCTGCTGCTGCGCTTCTGTTTTGGAGAGTTCTTCACTATAATAAAGAGTAGACAAGCCGAAAGTTGGCACACGGAAGGGAGGTAGACTTGGCGCATGGGTTTTCTTTTGTTTCCGAGGTTTTCTTCTTTCGGGAAAGTTATGAGTGATCCATGTTGAAGATCATGCTGCACATTGTCGGATGGCAAGAGAAATAATAATAAGGTTTCTTCTGTTCCTCCTGAGTCTGTGTTTTGGGACAACAGTACGCGTATACACGCGTTGTCAGATAGACGATGGCAAGCAAGCATAACAAAAATAATCATATTAATTTTACCGTTCGTTTTACAAAATACCTGGTACGGCTGACACATCTCTATCACACAGGCATACCACAATCCATAAAGAGACGCTGGTAATGAGGCCGTTTTTTGCTTAATATAAGGCAAATAAGTATATAGAGCCTCTTCCTATACCGAGGTGATTACAGGCTTCCAAAGTCTTGTGTCTGTTGTATACTTTATCTCTCTAACATTCGTGGTTTTTACTGATTGCGAGAGCTGCAACTATCCGAGTTGCACAAGTTTCACACATAAACCCGGTATCTACTGAAGAAGAACAACAACAGAAAAAGCGGGCGAGCTGGGGCTAGCGCGTGGGAATTGTTTCATAGCACGCCGTCTCTAGAAAAAGTGGTCGCAGTCGCCATGGATGTGGGGTGCTGCTGCTGCTGCTGCTGTGGTTTTGGTGGTGTGATTTGTGAATGCGTGCGGCAGAAATTCGTTGTTGTTTTTTTTTTTTTTCTTTCGACGCACACCGCCTGCTGCAAGCACTGATGATGCCGCCTTTTCTAATTTCGATTTACCTTCTCTCTCTGCTCGCTGGCATCGCTGGCGAACAGTCGCAAGTCGATAGGATAAATCGTTGCTACTTTTTTTGTGCGAAGCGTGTATGGTGACATCATGACCGACAGCGATCGTTTGCGGCAGAGTATGTAGGAAGAGCGGCGTGAGGTATGAGACAACAACAACAACAACAACAACAACAACAACAGCAAGAAGAGTGTCGTTTGCTGTACCTGTTTTACAGGTTGTGTTTGGTGTACAGCAGTATCTTGGACGTACCGTAAATCGAGATGTCGCGACGTCGAAGACCACCACACTCCTTGGTTTAAAAGACGGTTACACTTGGAGGAGGCTTTACGAAGATCAGGGGTCAGGGGGTGGCAGGCGACAGTGATTTTTTTTTTTCCAGTGTTCCGTGTTATCTTACCTTCCGTTTCTGTGTAGAGTGGAGAGTTGTTCGTGAGAGCCTCCACGAGCCGGCAAGGCACCTCAGCACTGTGGAGCAAAGCCAGCAGAGTGTTTGCTCAAACGTGGGCGTGCAGATTTACGGTTCGTAGAAGGCTTGCAAGGCCAGGCGTGGTCGTTGTGTGCTTGTGGTGACGAAGAAACATCTTCTGCGCGCTTGTCGGAAATGGAAAACGCCAGCTACGCCAGGGTCCGGCTGGAGTCAGCCCCGTTCAACACCAAGCCCGGAATTGGTAAGCTGGTGTAGCAGTAGCAGCACTACTTGCACTACAGCGCTGAATGTGGAATTGCTGAATTGCTATTGCACAAAATAGCTGGTACCACTGGATAGGATTTGTCCCGCACTCCGTACATACATATAGTTCACAGAGCTTGGGACTATGCCCTGCTGTCCGTAGGTATCCACAAATTACCCCTTTTAGAACCGCAGTCTCGTTTCGGGATCAAACCTCTTAATTTTTAACTGGTTTTAACTCAAAACGGGACTGCGGTCCTAAAAGGGTCAATATCGTACCAGTACGTACCATGTGTATCATACTGGTACCAGGTAGGTATGTCCTCTCCAAGAACCTGACCGCATGCATTTAACGACACCCCAACGCTTGTGGAACTGGAACGTATGCACGGATGAAAGCGAGAAGTGCTTCTAGGCATGGATCTTCCGTTTCCCCTCCCGTGCGCTTCTATGTGATTCCTCGCTGCTTGGTAGCAATTGAACGGCATCGCACTCCCACACTCTGTCGTGCCCTCTTCCTCAGGCATTTTGAGTGCTGTCTACGTGGTGGGGCTCTTGGTTTGCTTATTGGTGGGCGTAATCAAAGGCCCGGATGTGTTCGAAAAGTCTGGACGTGATATTGTCGAGACTCAGTCTCTCAATGTCACGTGGTATGGCAAAATTGACGGGATGGAGCGATGGCATCAGGTGGGTATCGAGTGTTGTCTGTATCATGTTGTGCCTTGTTCGAACTGGGAGCTGTGTGGTTAGGCACCAACACAAGCAAGCAAGAACACCAAGCAAGAACAATCGAAGACATGTTCTCTTTCAGAGCCATGCCCAGCCTAATTGTGTTATTCCTATATTTCTATATTTCAATATTTCGGGTAATTGTACCAATAATAGTAAATAAATAATATGAATACGACTGCTGTCTGTCGCGCAGAGCACGAGTATCATCTACCAGGTATCAACACTACCAGGTATTAATATTAATATTTTACTATGAGACGCGAAATTATGAATAATTGTCGACTGCGGTTGACAAAATTCCAGCGGCAGTGTTGATTATTAATATTAATACGAGTACAGCGATATTAACCACTTGAGCAATATGTTGATAGGCTATTAACCCCTTTAGTACCGCAGTCCCGATTTGGGGACAAACCAGTCTAATTCCAAGTGATTTGTCCCCAAAACGGGACTGGGGTCCCAAAAGGGTTAATATCAATCAGTAGTCATCATCCTCATCAGATCCTCTAATCCCGTCCCCGAAAATGAGTCATCATCCTCATCAGATCCTCTAATCCCGTTCCCGAAAATGCGACTCTTATTCCGGGTTCTTTCACGTTTCGCGTGCTTCCACAAAAGTGCAGTGATTTCGTTTTTTCGTTATTTTCGTTTCAGCTGCGTAGATGCCGGCCGGCCCCTTGTTGTATTTTGACGTTTTAGCACAGGGTGATGATGACAGTGTACGAAATACACCCAGCTGCACGAGTAAAACAATCATTATCATCGGTTTTTGTCTTGACCGTTTTATCACATGATCAAGAGTACTGCAGCAGCTGTAGTGTACAGAAAACTATATTTTCGTCAATTTCGGAGTGTTTCGTCCCCGACAACGGGAGCGCAGCCCTGTACAGACTAACTATTAATAGACAGCAAATCCAGTAAATCCGCGTTCGGTTGGTGCGGAGAAATTAGATTTGTGAGTTTTGTATACCTGGTATCTATTAATAATAGACAACACATATAGATACAGCTACAGTATACCAGGTATAAATATAAATACCGGAAGTAGCTTTCGACCGTTCTAGCTGTACGAGGGCACACGGAGTACCCGTGGTGGTGCTCCGCTGGTGGTCAGCACTAATTACTAAATAGCACGTACTTGGTACACGAATACACGAATATCATACGCAGCGTAGTCATAGTTTTTTACCAGATTGGTATCCCTTTATTACTACCGGTATATATCAATATTACTATTAATAGAAGCTTGATTACGACGTTGCTACGGTCAGGTGTCGGAGCGGGGAGAAATTTTGTATTTTTGGTCTGATTGCGTATTGCCCCATTTCCCCTAGAAACAGAAGCCTTTCATTTATACACGAAACCTCTGCATTTGCTCTCGGGCTCTGACCTCCGGGCTGCTCCGCTGGCTGCCAACTTTGGATTTTGATAATACGCTGCTCTGGCCCTGCGACCTGGTGCGAGGCTGGTTGGCATTTACCTGTGGTAAAAACATTGACCTACTCGTGGATCAATCGTCCAGGCGGCTCAGTGATACCCTCGAACGGTGCTAGTTATAGTATCAATAGTAGTAATAGTATTAATAGAGTTGATTGATTCCGTGAGGTCGGATCCCACCGTGGTGATAGTGATAAAATTTTTTTTTGCAAAAATAACAGTAAAAAAGGCATTGAATTGAATGCTGAGAGCGCGTAGCGTGGGTGTGTATGGTAGGCCAGACTCGACGCGAGTCGACGAGGGAAAAAATTGGTGAAGTACGCTCGCGATAAAAAAAGAAGGCACGAACGGTTGTGGGGAGGGAGGAGGAGAGTCTCTGCTTTGTGACCGCGGAATATGAGTCTGAACTATTCCAGTAGTATTTTTTAATGTTAATAGTAATAGGAGGGAGAGGGAAAAAAAGGACCAAGATAATACATGGGTCAATTTACTGCTGTCCTGCTTACGCTGTACTCCTGTTTACGCTGTACCGGCATTTACACCTTCGGAAAGTTGTGGGGGTTTCATTGTGCTTGGCTTTAGCAGGTCGGAATGGATCCCCGTAGTTACTTGCCAGAATCGCGACTTCGAAGGCCCATAGTACGCGCCACGGACATCGCCCGGGACGCACACTTTTGCCGTGATGTAGAGGCGAGCTGGTTGCGTGCCCCGCAGCCGAGAGCGCGAGAAAAGACCCCGCAGCCGGAGGAGAAAAGTAAAAGTATTCCGGAAAAGGTCGATTTGATACTTGAAGTGGTAAAATATGTATTAATAGTAATATACCTGGTATATAATACCAGGTAGGTGACGTACCAGGTATACAAGAAAAGCCAACGGCCTTCGGCGCTGCCATCAGCACCGACACCGCCGATGACGATGGGTTTGGTGCGTAATGAGTTGCAGTAGACCTCACAGCTCCCTCGTCTCTACCTCTCTGAGCGAGCGGGAGTGGTCTGCTTGGAAAAGGTCCACCACGTAGCAGAGAAAGCCTTCAATAAAGCAAGGAAACCCAAATAGTGGGGTACCTGGTAGTTGGCACCGCTGCAACTACCCTGTAATAACCTAGCCATCCGGTACCTACCAAGGGTCATGTAGCTGGCGATTTTTAGTAATCCAACTCGCAGCCCTGCGAGTAATTACCAATTTTGAGCTTTTGGAGTTACCTGTCGGGAATTACTTCTAACCTAAGCCAGGGGTGCGTTTAAGGTTTAAACCATCCCCGGGAGGGCGACTAACTTGAAAATTCGGTGGGATTGCTTTGTTGTTTACCAGTACTTAGTATAATAATATGATACGAGGTACCTCGCATTATATGACGCGAGGTACCTCGCATAATATGATATGAGGCATTCATCAGGGGATAAGGGCTAGGTCGTTTTTTATGTAATATTTTGAAGACTGAGGCCCCGTTCACGAGAGGCAAAAGAACAGAACATGCAACCCTTAGGGCTAGGGTCAGCTTTTTGTCATATTCAGAATCTACCCTAAATGAAGTCACAAACGGTAGAGCCAAAAGGGCCCCATTTTGAACGTTCCAAGAAAATTTCCTTAAAATCGTTTTTTTTCCCTAACTTTTTGGGGTACCTCCCCTTGCCTCTCGTCTTTGCGTAGTACCCTGGTATCGATCTTGCCTCATGTTCGGATGTTTTTCTTTCGGCTCTTGGGTTTTAGTCTGGGTGTATATTATATCTGGTGTATAAAGACCAGGGTACGTATTGTATACCTGGTACCTGGTACGGACTAGTCTTTGCTTTTGCTTTGATGTCTTGACGTTTTTTGTTGTCCTTTTTTTCACTTTTGTTGTGTTCATTTTTTTTTTTGTCTTTTGTTTATCTCTCTTCTTTCGTTCCTGCATTTCGATGTAGTATTATGTGTCATACGAGGTACCTGGTATTTGATAGTTTTGTGATCACAGAGCTGTTTCTCTCGAGGATGAAGAATCAGCACACAGACACTACAGTTGTGTGTGTGCTGTATGTCGAGGGTATTCTACAGTGCAGTGGCAAAAACGGTGTAATGAAGGATGTGCGCGGTATGAGTAGGTAAGGTACGTACGTTAGTATACCGGTAATAACCCCACCGAAGTATTCGATAAGGTTCAGTACGGCCTCAATACCCTAGCGAACACTCCGATAAGGCTCGGTATGTATGGACTCAATTCCGGTACCCAACACGTCCGTATGTTGAGTACTACATCAATACCAGTACCAGACACTTCGGCAAGTTCGGTACGACCTCAATTACGGCGCCTAATTGATCGGTAAGGGCCCACACGGGGAACGCTAAATTTCGTTATTTAGAAATAACTTTTTAATTTCAATGAAATTTGATTTGATTTTGAAGAAAAAACGTGTTTCTGTCCTATATTGGGAAACGGCGTATTTATTGTCAAACAAAGAAGAATTCGGAATAACCTGAAATAACGCACCGCGTCATACAACGCCCAGCGGACAAACAGCGACGAGCGTAGACGAGAGAGCGAAAGTTTGCGTTGTCGCGTGCGCGCTGGTGCCAGCCTCTTTTTCTTTTTGGTGGCGCAGGATAGGAAGCTATCACTCTCAGGATGTCGTGGGTGGACATAGAGAGCCCTCAAGCGCCACGTGCGGAACAGCAGCGGTGATGCAGCTATCGAGGTCTCGAGCGTATGCTCTGTTTCTTTGCTCGGTTTTCGTGATGGTTGGCCGATCGAGCAGGCCGAAAAATTGGGCTTGCGGCCGCCATGATTTTCTTGTAGGCGCCACCGCCGATTTACGACGTGCTATGGTCTGTGGGCGTGGGCGCGGCTGTTGCTTCGGTCGCGTCTCATTGAGGTTCGCGTTTTATCGCCTCGATCGTGGTCGCCGACACAGCCAAGAATCACCCCAGACTCCACTGGGGGTGTTGACCCACCATGAACATGCTACATCAAGGCTGATGAACTCCCAAAATTCCAAATTGAAAATAAAAAAAATCACACGAAAAAAGCCCCGAAAGACTTTCCACTCGAATTGTTTTTTTAGTTTGCCTTGAGAATCATTGCTTGGTGGTTGATTCACTCTTTGGCCAGTCAGATGCAAATTAAACGAGAAAAAATAAATAAAATCAAATTGAAAAAAATAAAAGCTCTCGATAAGATGGGCCCTAAGGCTATACCGGGGGTATTTTATTCACCCTACAGAAGTGTTTCGGTTCGGCCTCAATACCCTATCGAAGTCTATGGTTTGGTGCGAACTCAATACCGGTACCCGTCATTTGGGTACGTTCGGTACAACCTCAATATACTGGTACCCGACACTCCGACTGGCTCGGTACGACCTAACTACCGGTACCCGACACTTCAGTGAGTTCGGTACGCCCTCCGAAAATATCTTGGGTACCAGTATACACCAAGCACACCCTTGTTTGAGTCTGGGCAACCAATGATGTCGGATTATGGCCGGAAATGCTTACGTATACTTGAAAGTTTTACGGCAACATGAAAAAATTGCGTGCTTGCGGGCCATCACGGCAAAAACAGGGGACGTTTAATAAACATCCCCGCTAGAATCCAAGCGCACGTCCAAAATTGTGCAGGCGTTTATTTTGTGCCAAGAATTTTGTGAATTCAAAACTACCAGGTGTTAGTTAGGTTTGTGCTGTAGCGCCGTGGCGCTGCTGCTGTACGAGGTAAGCTGTAAGCCTCCCTCAGTCCGTTATTACCGGGGACCATAGTTAATAGGACCTATGGTATACATAAAAACCTATATATTTAACCATTTTTACCAACAATATTTGGTCCTGTTAACTATGGTTCCCCGTAATAGCATGACAGCAACAACGAAAACCTCTCTGCTTGTGGCTTGTAGTCGTGGTAGTCGTGGAGCCGTGAATAACATGGGTTGAACTCATCCGTATTATGTTTGATTAATATAGACATCCACTATTAGACTATTAATAGCGGACCCCTCCTAACTGGTGAGTGAAAAGCCATCACACCTTTCACTCCTTCGTGACTCGTGACCCATTGCCCGGTCACATGCACCATGGCTTTTGCAGGATCATTTTTGGCGGAATCGTCGGTCCAACAATATTGTTTTTTCAAAGGTACATGAAGTAAATCGACTCCTCCGCCTGTTTCCGTCTAGAACTTGAACTTGTTCTAGTTCTTCTTTCCCATCGACGAAAAACTCAGAGTGGCACGGAATTGTACCCTCGACGCCCGAAGGCGCCACAGGTTGCGCATATTATGAACAGAGATCCAATTTCTGGCGTACACCTGAGTGCTCAGACCTCTTCCCGATTCGAGATGTCATCGCCATGCTCGCAGCACGTCGCAGGGCCACTGCGTAAGCTCAAAGTCCCAATGTAGCTGATGGGAAGCAAAAATGGGGGGGTTTCCTAAATATTTTAACGATTTTTGTTTGTAGAGGACGGTGAGCGTGGCGTAATTTCGCCGGCCCAGTCCTATTACTTAGCGCTAAAACGGCTCGCGGTTAGAAGGATGTAATTACGTAATCCGACATCATTGCACACAAGAACGTTTGTCACTGACCCACCCGGTTGTGTTTGATACAGTTTTCAGCACGAACGCGTTTTAGTTTGTTTTTATTATCCACAGTCGCAGGTCGTCACAGAGGCTGCAGCGCAGCAGCAGTAGCATTCTTACTGGCACCGGCATATATACATCTACCAGGTATATATAGCCAGCACGCCGCAGGCTCGGGACATGAGGGCTATATATGACAGTTTGACAGTAATACTGTCTGTTCGCACCGCTTTCATTTATCGAGAAGAATCTTCCTATTAATAAGTTTGTTTGGTAGGATAATATATACTTTCGGGTACCACCCGGGTTTAACGTATCAGCGGTTATATTTCACCCAATAACGAAGCGTAATTCCAGGGTATGAGAATTTCGATATTATTCGCGAGTCGGGCAGCCATTAGTACCGCCTGGAGAACAGCAATTTTGTAGTGATGGTCATTTCTTCATGGGCGATGTAGGCATTGTGCTAAGAGTATGCTCCCTTGCATGAAATGAAACATTTTAGCGTTTTTGTGAGTTTGTTGTGCTACTCGCTCGCATCTTCGAATACACTAAAACACCTCGTTAGTCGTTTCTCGATGCCTACAGCTGCCGTCTGGCGCACCCGACGCCCTCACACACCCCATGATGAGCACCCCTCAATTTCGCGGGCTGCAGTTTCCTGTGAGGATGTGTTGTACTGTTGTAGGTAGGTGTCCGCAAGTGAGGTAGGTATGACTAAAACGTTAGTTGGGGGTGGTTTTTTTGTCTCATTTTGTGCACAATAATTTTCGACCAATTTCTACCACTGCAACACCTTTAAGTCGGGGTGCAGATCTGTGTGGAGAACTTGTGTCAGATCAATTTCGAGAGAAACACAAGCTGCTGTGATGAACCTATTTTAAGTCTCCGCCGCTCTCCGGTAAGCACGAACCACCCGGAGTTCTAAACGCAGCGTATTACGTAAAACAGCGTCGATTTTTTCTATTCCGTTAAAACATCCAGAGATTAGACTAGCCGGAAACCCGAGGGATTAGACCAGGAGACGCTCGGATGCCAGCGTGGCCTTAAGGGGGCTCGGACCCATCCTATTAATAGGTTGACAGCACTACTGCTCTAGTAACACCAGCCCCGGCAAGGCGCCCGATAATCTCATACTTCTCTGACCGCTGTACAGGAGGCAATAATGTCGATATGTTGCGGTCAGCTAATCAAGCCGTTCGTGTACTGCTGTAGGAGTGGGTCCAAAGCGAAGCACATCGCCGGCACCTCACATTTCTTACCACCTAAAGCACGGATCAACATATAAGTACCTTGAAGGCGATCATCTCCGTTCACTGACTTTCATAACCAAAATCGGAACACCCACGTGGGTGCACTTTTTTGTGCACCAACGATTCAAAACATACCAGGTACCTGGTATGAAATATGCACGCGGGTGACGCTCTAATACAGGATCTCTGCTTTTTATCTACCCTGCTCCTGCATGACCCTTATCCCACCCGGTGTTGAACCTTCCAAACTGAGCCTGCACCCGGAGGAGCAGGAATAAGGGCGAAACGGCTGGCCGGCCACGAAAAAACACCTCCAGTGAATCGACAAGCAATAATTAACCGTTCAGTTCTGCATACTACGGTAGTTATTTATTAATTGTATTATTAATATTAATAGTAGCGTGGCGAAGTGGTCCCTTTGGTCTCCCCCCTTTGTGTGCAATGTAAATATACTTTAATATACTACACTATACAATACAATACAGTACTACAATCTACAGACTATCCGGGGTCAGTTTAGAGGGCTCAGGTTAGGGTTACGGTGAGGTGAGATCGGCGACCAAGGTGCCAAGAGCAGGATGACTATATTGAAGCAGACGGTACGTTTTTTTACGGTAGTACCATAACCCTGTATATTGATGTACCTGGTATATTTTTGGTAGTTGGGGCAAAACAACTTGCATCCACGTTGGTCCCGAATATTTTTGGGCCTTTTCCGACGTGAAGCAGGTTGGCCGTGGGTTGTATTATCTGGTGCTATGCCGAGATCATAAATGCCGATCAGCGTCGATCGAAGTGGCGAGATGACAACGGGACCACCCTTCTTCCTCCTGATATATGTTGCTACTAATATTAGTCATGTCAATAATATTGATAGTGATACTTTTTCCACAGCAGCGGCACTAATATCTCCACGGCCGGTATACGTCAGACCTATCATAGGGGATGTTTGTTCACTAGATATTGTTTGCCTAAACCCTCAATACATATTTCCAGGGCATACCGACCATACAACCCTGGGTGGTTTTAAGGTAAGGCTTCCTTGCAGCAGGCCGTGCGTTTTCCTGTCATGACTGAAAAGGTTGTACGAGGTACTACACGTGAATTTTTACAAGGTACCGGTACGTGGGTGTTGCCAGGTAGATGTCACGAGGTACTGAAACATAGAGAAACCGGGATGAACAACATGAGCAAAAGCGAAACAAAACTTAGATCTACCGGTTAGAAAATGCTTGCTCTCGAGTATGGAAAACCGACACGTGCCTGTTGGGAAAAATAGACTAAAAATGTTACACAACAAACGCTACCAGAGTTTTGAGGCTTATAAACTCGATTTCCACCGCATTCTCCCCCACTAAATCTGACTATCTCTTCTTCGAGTGAGTCAGGAACCCCGATGAAACTCTGAGTATCCTACAGTAGTTTTACCTTCGACTTGCTCGGTACCGGACTCAGTATGCAGTATGCAATGGTTGCATTGCTTTCGTCTTTCCTTCTGGGGTGTTTTTTAAGTGAGTGAGTTTTACAGGTTCTTGAGCATAATGAATGATGATTGAGGTATTCCCCTTTTTTCCTTTTGTCGGGAGATGAAGGTCAAGGTGATAATCGACCCATGGACCTCCATTGTAGGGAACAGTAGACAAAAAAAATGTTACGCAACAAAGGCTACCAGCTTGTGAACTCGGTTTCCACCACATACCAAGACTTTGAGATGCATCAGCAACATTGCGAAACAATTTTCTCAAGACCTATCGAGCCTGCAACCCACAGGGGGGCGACACAGCTATCGAACGGCATGGAGGGAGTCTGTATATTATCTCAACAATCCGGTTGTGTGTATTATGTATCATCGCTGCCGTTGTGGTGACTACTGCTCTTTATACCATTGCTTGGGTGCTGCTTTGCTGCCCTGGAGGGTGCTCTTACCGAAAAGGCTGATGCTTTCCCCCTGATTGATTTTATGGGTAGTCGCAAAAACGTTCGGTGCGAACCCTCGACCTAGATGGCTTCCCACGCAGCGATTCTGATTGTGGTCCCAGATAATGATGAAGGTCCAGGCATTGTGTATTATTAATAATAGTGATGATCCGTGCGAAACGACTCCTCTGCCAGTGTACAGCAGTAGTACACCAGTAGTTGTGGCTATCGTTGCCCCTCTCTCGGTCGCCAAGGCCACTCACCGACTTCTTACGGAAACAAGGTGTTTGTTGCGTGTTCCAATTTTTGCACTTTTTTCGCTGGTTTTGGCCCAGAAAACGTCCGAATGATCAGTCTACTGGTCGTCGGAATGATCAGTCTACTGGTCGTCGGAATGATCAGTCTATTGGTCGTCGGAATGAGTCCGGCATCTCTCAAAGAAGCTTGCTGGGAAATCTCGCTTTGAAATTGAAATTGGCAAGGTTTCATATTTGTCGAACTGGGTCATAGGGGTAGATGGACCTTTGCGGTTCAATCCCAGATACTTTCCAAGAACAGGCCCTTATATTACGGAGAAATTGCGTTACACGTATATACCAAGCACTTTCGGCTTCGGTCATTTCCAAGCGCAGTCCAACAGCATGCCTCCAACTCACACATTAGGATGAAGCGAGCCACGTACCGCCGTGGGCTTACTGTAGAATCGGTACATAACTCACTCAGTATATATTCGCCACACTGGTTGGGGGATTCCCGGAACTCGTTGACTTCATTGGCGTTTTTTCCTCCAACCTCGCACGTTCGTGACTGCGGCGAGTTATTAATAGGAGTACTCTTACATTACTCTTTCGAGTATGAAACGGCTCCCGAAGTGTGGTGGTCTGATATGATGTGTGTATGATCTGATGATACCATGATACGAAGTATCCTTGCCATGGAGAAAGAATATGCAGAGAAAACTGAAACTTTTCTGTGAGTATAAAATGTTTTGTGGTGAGCACGTTCACAGGATTTAACGCCTCGCTCGTGCATCGTTGACGTCTCAGGCTGTCCGTGACCGTCACCTTAGTTTGTTTTCGCGCACATCTGTCACACACCACCTGAAAACACAGGTCCTCTACTTGCACATGCGACTCAACAAGCCGGAAATAATTTCCGGAGGCGTGTCCTACGAGCAGCGGTACTCAGTGTCGTCGTGGGGGTCAGAGGAGCCTATTGATGGCAATGTGTGCCCTGACGGGTGTACTTCAGACTGCAACGTCGACGGGCAGTGCGTAGAGCTTGCCCAGGGCATCGTGACTGACCACGTCATCCAGTGTGGCTCCAACGACCAGTGAGTGAAAGGCGCGCTATTAATAGTAATAGGAAGTGTTGAACCACGATATATGTGCCGCACAGGACTGTTAATACTACTGCAGGCAAGCGTATTACTGTAGGGTACTGTAGGCGAGAGTATTGCTGTAGGGTAGGGGTAAACGTTTGGCGAAAAACAATGGGTCCATCGATACGGCCGCCAAAAACGACTGCCCCAAATCCGCAGAAAAACGTCGTAAAGTGCTTGTTTCATTGGACGCATTTGTTTTGCAAACGGCGCTGCCGGCACTACTGCTACTGCCGCAGACTAGAGAAAAAAATAGCTGCTAGCCTGATACCTAATCGGGGATCGATGATTCGCTTCAATCTGTATCGCCCTTATAGACTGTTTTATATTCCAAGTATGAAACGAACAATGTTTCAAAAGATAGTTGTATTCATTCTTCTGTAAGGTATGAAACGAACGATGATTCGAAAGGTGTTGGGCTTGGTTCACACTGACTGGTAGATGTACAGGACAAAGCCTTGCGTCGAATATGGCAGCATTCCCCTATCCTGTGCTCTTCGTGGTTTTTTCAGGACACCATTTGGCGTCCGGACCATTAGACCTATGCCAATGGGAAAGCGAAGTATCAATAAAAAGTTTGAATTTCAAAGATACCCCCCAGAATCTTTTAGAACACACTTCCTATGGGCACGTTTAGAAGAAAAAAATCCGAACTTTTGGAAAAACCCGAAAAAAGCAAATCTGCATCGGCTCGAGAAAAACTCAGGTCGATCTTTGGTTCGAAGCGGGTGGCGAGATTCCGAGTCCTTGACAGACATCGATCGATAAAACCAGCGACTGTGTCCTGAATTCTGAACGGAGTGCGCTCGTTATGGGCTCCGACCCACCCTAGGGTCACCGTCTTCACCATTTGGCCGGTATCATGTGGCGGGAGCTGACGAGGCGTATGATAGAAAAACAGTTGGCCGCTGGTGTACACAAAACAGAAGACAAAACTTCTCCATCCGTCTCGAATCGCAAAACATAGGTTTTTTTCTTCAGGTTTGGGAGGATACCGTAGAGGACGCCGCAGGCAAGCTCTCGCCCCCTAGACCATGGACCCACCCGATATCTTCGAGGCCGTCATCTATATTCGTTGGCCTTGCCGGACAGCGAGCAGGTTGGCCGTGGGCTGCGTCTATGTCGAGATCGAGCGTCGATCGTCGCACAAGCTGGTTTCTGTCCGCGTGTTGACAATTCGAAAGCAGCAAAAACAAATTGCGCCGCCTGCAGCCGTTGGGGGGGGGGAAAAGAAAACATAAAACATGTTTTCTCTTTTTTCCCACAGCGGCGGTACGAGGAACTTTTCGGCTGTTCTTTGAAAGCAATATATTTGAAAAAAACTTTTTGAACTTTGCACCCTCTGTAAAGCTTCCACACCAAATGATAGTACACGGTAAATGGCAAACGTGGTTCTGACTTGTGCAGGTGGTGCGGCTGGACGACGCTACTCACTGAAGAGTTCGTAGAATATGGCACATACTACATGCAGGTCAGTTAGTGTTGCGCCGTGTAGACGCGTACGGTTATTTATACTATCGATGGTGCTTATCTGGTAAGTAATATGATGAGTGCGCGTGTAGTTGAGGGGGGCGTCTATCCCCCTATTCCATGGGAGTCACTCCTCATAAGCTCAGGGGGTAATACCTTGGGTTGATCTTGTGGCAAGACAGACACGTGGCACTAGAAGCCACGTGTGTATTCTATACAGACCGGTACTAAACGGATTTGCGGATGATCGTTGCGCGCGAACGTTATCAAGGTTGCGTTAATTCTCCATGCTTATCGTTACTCGGTATGCCAAGAGAGTCTCTACAGTACGATACGATAACTAGTGCTGTAGGGATGTGAGTGTTCATTTTTATCTTCACACTTGCGGGGCGTGCTACCCGGTGTGGTCATCAGTCATGATGCAATTACAGTACCGAACGTAGTGGCATCTGTTATGTCCGAGTTTAGCGTCGTTACGGCGGGTATATTAGGCAACGCGATCGGTCTATCCATAGCATGTACCAGGTACGCAGTAAGTACAGTCTGTTGCGGCTGGAAACAAATTCACCACAGAATGCATCGTGAAGGTTTGTGTGCTGTGTTTCTTTTTCCATATTGTGTCCTCGATTGCAGGTGGATATGAAGGAGCCCGTGGTTTTCTCGACTGTACTTGACTTCACCCTGGACTTCCAGATCGTGTACATTACAAAGGACTTCACGGTCTATCAAATGGTGTGGCACTATATCTGGGTGGCAATCACTTTAGTCTTCATGTTTGTACCCAAAATCGGCTTCTTCTACGAGATGACGCAGCTGCACCAAAACTTCTGGTCCAGGCAGCAGGTGGGTTCTTAGGTTGACGCTACTGTAGTACGTTTGGAGCATTGTTATGTATGAGCGGGTTCCATCGTCAGCGCCGCGTGCATAGCCCAGCCCTAAAGCCCGCACCCCAACTTCTGTGATATTGTTGGACGTTATGTTCGCGTACCAACGTGGGCGGGTGTGTAACCACGTTGATGTCTGCAGTGAACCTTTGCCTTCCCCTGTGTGTTCGTTGGACCACAGGCGCGAGTGGGGGTGCTGCTGCTGGCGAATCTGTTCTTCAACAACGTCTTCTTCGTTGCCCAAATTTTCTCGCCCTTCCCTCGCTTCTTCTTCAGGCAAGTTTTCTACTATTAATAATGGCAGTATTTGATTTTATTGATGCGCTGTCTCCCATGTCACGACTATTTGTACTTGACCTGTATGTATTTTTGTTATACTTAGGACCTGGTATTGTATATGACCCCAAATTGGTTTGTTTAGCGATTTTTTGTAGTTTAACGTGGCGGGGCGAAGTTGTTTTCTGTATCGTGTGCTTGATGGCGAAACGTTGTGCTTCTTTGCTGTACAGCCTGTACGTGGTCTTCATGGCGACCTTCCTGGCTGTCATGTTGTTCTTCTGGCTCGAGTTATTCGGAGACCTCTCTGCTGGGAACATGCAGGTGAGGATGGCTTCATGGACCACGTTGATTGTATCAAGCCACAGTTTTTTTGTGTGTGGCAGGCGAACCCGTTACAGAATCACGTCACATACCGTATAGGCCCTATCCTGTGCAGGACGAGCTGGGCCAGCCGAGGTGCTGATTTTTAGTGTGGATCGGCGATACCCCGCTCAATATTACTTATTGGGATGTGATTTTTTTACACTGTGTTGATCATGCACCAACCAACAAACGCCTTTTTATTTTTGTCGGTATATATGACCGATGCAACGATCCGAAAAATTACAAAAACAGCCATAACCTGTCTAGAAAAACAAAAGCAAAAAAGGCGAGTTCTCCGTTTGTTTGCACATGCGCTTCAAATATGAGGTTTAATTTTTGGATCGAAACTCGCAAAATTCAGCGGGGCATCGTAGAAAATCCCACATTTCTCTTGACTACTTGTTTTTAGATATGAAAATCGCGTTTTGGCAATATCTCTTGATGGGTGGCGAAATGGGCAATGAAAGTAATATCGATGTTCTCCTAGGGTCTTCAGCTGCGCCTCCACCAATTTTCGCCTGGATCGGGAATGACGATTTTGTTGCGAAGTTTGTGTTGAAAAATTGGCGTTTTTTAGTTTCCGCCGATAACTCGTCGAGATCGAGTCGGAATATAAAAATGGCTTAATTTTGTTATACTTTTTTTGTTCCGCGTGCAGTGTAGTGTCAGGGTCAGTGCCTCCAAATTTCAAATCCAAATTCGCGGTGGTTCACGAGATACGACGTTCGGATGGTTTTTCAATTATTTCGGCTGACCCAGCTCATAGATGTACGAAGTATGTACTGTAGCTCTCTGCCAGAAATGGGGCGAGTTTTGCGAATGAATGTGACGTCGCTACGACAACGGTCTCTAGAGCATGAGCAAAAGGTTGTGGTTTATAGCTCATACGCCGCATCTCATAGTTGCTTCGCTTGGTGTACGGTGCCCTGTTGATATGCAGGGGACCGACACGGCCCTGCAATGGGAACGCAACCGCAAGAAGACTGTGCTGGAGTACTTGCCGAAGCTGGTTCTCGTTGGTCTCATCTGGGTGGTGACTATCCTCGTATACATGTGAGGCTTCTTACGGTCGTGACATTTTACCGACTTAGGTTACACGTGTTTTGGTGCTCTTGTCTCGAACGGATGGGTGTCGCAGTAGCGTGAATGAAGGTATGCTAAAAGTCAACAGTACATCCGCCAATAACATGTTCTACCGCGAACCCCACGATGACACGATCAGATATGTACGGGTGCAGCAAACGGGGGACCCGTCCTACAGCACCTACGACGACCTATCGTCGTACACCGCAGTCAAGGTGAGGATATTGCCATCTAAGCCATCTTTGCGTCACCCGCCACGTGTTTGTGCATTTCGCTCAACTGCGACTGATGGCAGGCGACGCTGGCCCCGCTTACGGGTCCGCGCGGTCTTTGCTTTGCACTTTCATTGATGTGGCTGCTGTATACCTGTGGTTTGTGGAATGTCTCGAGCCTCATTGCGCACGACAAATAATTTCTACGCGTAGATATATGGCGTCTGGCTGTGTAGTGTCCATCGCACGATGTATTGTTTTGATTTAGAATTTAGTGCAGTAAGCGTCAAGTCTCAAATGCCGAGGTTGGCAACGTGTATTCCTGCTGAACCGACTCAACCTTTCCGAGCTGCGGGGCCAACTGCTTGGCGGTATTGGTGGTCGGGATAAAACATTTGTCTCGTGATGTTTTCTGTAATATTTTGCCTGCAACGCTGGATATAAATATGTACCAGGTACCAGGTATTTGGCATATGTGCCTGTATTAATTTTGCAAGTCATGCCGCTGAATATGGGTGTCAACGAACAACGAACGCTTTTGCCACATTTATTCAGGTGATTGGGCTTCTGCTGGCCACCGTGTACTTCCTCTGGCTGGGATTGATGATCTTCGAGAGCTTCACCCACATCCAGTCGATGAACGCAGAATATATCTTCATCATGGTCATCACCCTTATCACCATCGTCGGCGCTATGTCCGCCTTGTACACTGGAGCTTTCGCACCAGACCAGGTCCGTTACGCTATTGCGTGTAGTAGACTACTGTATCATGCGCATATACCGTAGTCATCTAAAAAAAAAAAAATCGCGTGGTTGACACATGGACACATTAGTAGCGTATTGAGGCGGCGTTTTGCAACGATATGCGCAGTGGCTGCATGGCGAAGAATCAATCAGAAACAACAAAACGCCTTATCCGAAACCCTGGCCGCCCGTCCTTGCGCAGTGTCTATCAACACTCTGTTGCTGTTTTTGTTCTGATGTGGATGGATGAGGCTAGGCTGTGTTACCCGTATGACCCCCCCGACTTTTCGTTCGTTGCCTTGCCGTGTCTTGACTGACTGCAGCACGGGTCTAAGGTGTTCGCGTACTTCTACGGGATGTTCAACATCTACGTCCTCCTATTGGCGTTCTGTTACACTCCGGCGGGTTCTGTGTACGGTGACGTCAACACAAACGAGAACGTAAGCAAAGCTATGATGATGATGATGTACCTGCGCACGGTCGAAAAGGCCAAAGCACGGTTCAAAATCAATCTTGAAAGGATCTGTCTCAAGCCATTTTTTTCACCAACAGCCAGTGAACGCTGCTACCGATTATTATCCAGTTTCCGCACCCTAGTAGTATGACTTGAGGAGCTGCGGCGTATTGAGAGTTGACCAAAACAGGCCTTAGGTTAATATAGTATATAACCCGTTGGTCTAGAGTAGTCATACAACAATTGGCACGATTCTTGTTCGTACGCCAGACCTCACTGTAAATATGGTAGGGATTAGTTTCGCAAGCTTGGGACGAACGCTGCGATTTATTTGTTTTTTTCGTTTTTTCTCCAAACTGCTACGTGACCAAAGAGCCTAAAAACTATCTCTACTCTTGGACTTCGTAATGTTACTGATATTTGCGTTTTGCTTCTCAGGTGGAGATGGTGGCCGACGACACGCGTAGCGCGGGGGGGCCTTCTGGCAAGTACGATGACAACACGGCCTTCACCATTGTGGAATCTAGCAACCAGCACACGATGCTGTAAACCAGGTGTATGGATTGTAGTTTAGCACTTAAGGGGAGCCCCTCAAGAGCATTTTTTGTTCGTCGTTCCGAACTTACATATGCATTGAGCGTGTCGGAAAGTGCGTTTTATTTTGGTCGTGAGGACGGAAACTGTCGGAACCCATTTCGGAGGAATGCGACCCCAGCACCGGTTTGCTTCTCGAGAGTGGATTGTACGACATTGTTGGCCTTAGGGCAGCTGAGCGTACCTTATGGCCGTGGGTCGAGATGGCGACGAAGGGTACGGAGATATACAGTACAAGTCATCCTGCTTCCGCAGTTTGCCTGTCCGCCTAATTATTTGTCAATCGTATCCTCCTTGAGGTGTATTTGAGGGCTTTTTGAGGGCACGGCATACTTGCGCACAGGCCACGCTCCTGTGGAGAGGTTGGAAGCTTCAAACCCGAGGACTTCTGCCTTTTTATACCGTATCTCGGTGGGGCTTGCCAGAACAAGTACTAATAATTGTAGACGCGCGCTTTTTCATTTGGTATATCATACCTTGGAGGTTATTACAGATATATTCGCGCGGCCTTTCATGCCTTTTTTGGAATTTTGGCTCGCAGTTGCACGGTCGACATGTTTGACGCGTGGACTATTACTAGTAAAATAGTTACCTAGTAGTGTGCGGTGTGCGGTCTGAGAGTCTGATATCTATGGCATCAACAATTGCATCATTAATAAAAAACCACAACCTTACTGCGTCGGGGCGTTCGAGGCAAAGTAGGTTAATAACATGCGGGATCTGTGCTCTACGCTTGAAAACAAGGTAAACTAGAGCAGTAGCGCGATGTTGTCATCCTCGCCGGAGATGTGATTATATCATGATAGCCCTCATAGCCCCACTATTAATACTACTACCGTCTGAAGTATCCTCCGCTGGGATGGATACATACGTTCGTAAATGATATGCTTGGTGGCTAAGTAGACCGTGATACAAGGGTTACAGACACCGTTGGTGTCGCAGCCCACGGGTTTAGATTCAGAAATCCGACGACAGTAGAAATAGAATGCGACTCGTGCCGACACTGGTATGCTACGTATTTGTCGGGGCTTTTCGCGGGTCAGGTCAATAACCTCATGGGTCAGATCGGGTCTGCCCCGACCCGACCCGCGAAAAATTTCAATGTGTTGACCTGACCCGACCCGACCTGCGAGGTTTTCAAAGCTTATTAACCCGATCCGACCCGCGAGATTAAAAAAAACTGTTTATCCGACCCGACCCGTGAGATTTGAAAATCTCCTGCAAACCCTACCCGACCCGCTAGACCATTTATCTTGACCCGCAGGTTCGACCCGCAGACCCGGCCCTTGGGTCGACACTCCAAGAACGGTCTCGACGGATTCAGAAAAAATGTCTCTCTGTCCGATCAGGGTAATTCAATGGTCACGTATAGCCAAACTTCTTTCGAAACGGCTACACGCCCATCGCACCAGGTCGAAGGCCTCGCGGAGGCGATCGCCATGGTCTAAACCATCCGTGTTCGGTGCCCTGTGTGTGGAGTATCAGAGTTGACTTCCCGGATCCCAATCGGGGTAACGGTGTGGAACTGTGCTTCGTAAGATCAGCGGCACAGCAGTGGCAAAGGCTCTCCGTCCCTCTTTCCTCTATCACTTGCTCCCCCCCGTCCTTCCTTCCTCGCTATCCTGGCGATCGTCATGGTCCAAACCAGACCCGGGTACCCTGTGTGTGGAGTCATCAGAGTTGAACTCCAGCATCTCAAAGGGGGTGAAAGGTCGCCCGAGGCCAGCGGAAAAATTGTTTGTCAACTATATTTTCAAGTGGAATCTGTTGGATGAATCATTATTCTACTGCTGTCACGAGCGATGGTATTTTTTACTCTCCCGAGTTTTTATTTCTATATAAAAGTTGACCCCTTTAGCTCAGTCCCGTTTTGGGGACAAACTACTTGAGATTCGAGTGGTTTGTCCCCGACACGGGGCTGCTGTGTTACGAGCGATAGTCATTTTTACTCGCCGAGTTCATACTTCTATATAAAAGTTAACCCCTTCAGAGCCGCAGTCCCGTTTTGGGACGGGACTGCGGTTCTAAACGGGTTAAGAGTGCGTTCGGACCGCAACGTGCCCGTCTTCATTTTTCTTGTACGAAATGCCGTTTTTTCCAAAGCTTCATGATACGTAACGTAACAACACCATTTTGAAATTTCGTAAATCCTTTCGGTCTTTATTCGGTATATTTTCAGTAAGGTGAGGGTCCCACTTAACCCTTGTAGAACTGCAGTCCCGTTTTGGGGACAAAGTACTTGAAAGTAAGTGCAGTTCCAGAGTGCGGGGCCCCACGGAATAAGTACGGTGAAAATCTCTAGACACAAATTCATCCCACCTAAGTGCGGCTGCCGCACTTTTTTCTCATCCCATTCATTATCTTCGCGCATCTTCTTCTCTCTCTCCTTCCAACTCGTAAAAACCGGTCGCCCCGGTGGTTCAAGTGGTTAACCTCGAATTCTACTTGTTTGAGTCCTGGGTTCGAGCCCCAGGTGGGTCGGACTTTGACTTTATTTGCAAAAATAAAAATAAAAAGGATTCAATTGTTGTGAGCGCCTTGCAGCGTGGTGGGTAGGCACAATTCGATGCGAGTCGACGAGGGAAGAAAAGGCTGAAATCTTCTCGCGATAAAAATGAAGGCACGTACCGTAGCGGGAAGGGGGTAGAAGAGCCTGCTATGTGACCCCGGATCTGAGTTACGAGTTGGAAGGAGAGAGAGAAGAAGATGTGCGAAGATGATGAATGGGATGAGAAAAAAAAAAAAAAAAAAAAAACTCGTAACTCAGATCCGGGGTCACATAGTAGGCTCTTCTCCCCCCTTCCCGCTACGGTACGTGCCTTCATTTTTATCGCGAGAAGATTTCAGCCTTTTCTTCCCTCGTCGACTCGCATCGAATTGTGCCTACCCACGCCGCTGCAAGGCGCTCTCAACAATTGAATCATTTTTTATTTTTGCAAATAAAGTCAAAGTCCGACCCACCTGGGGCTCGAACCCAGGACTCAAACAAGTAGAATTCGAGGTTAACCACTTGAACCACCGGGGCGACCGGCTTCAGACTCAAGTGGAATAAGTGCGGTGCGGGAGCGGTTGCCGCACTCAGGTGGAACCGGTTCCGCTTTGGCCGTTACCTGGTACCGGGGCGGGGGGGGGCGGTCTGCCCAACAGACTGACGCCTGTGTACGGCCATCATCGTCATGATGCGCTTCTTTCTTTGGGACCCAAGTAACTAGCATGGTGCCACCCGGGAAACTTTGCTTGTCTGTATGCGCCAGTGCCTGCCTTTCGTATTATATTTCCCACCCCGCCCCTTTTGTCCCTTCTCCTTGTATTTTTTATCTCCTTCCTTTTTTCCCGCTTGCCCCTCTTTGTGTCTCTTGTCTGTATCTTCCTTTTTGTGTTTTATTACGTACCTGGTAGGCAATAAGCACAGTAGACAATGCAATGCGCTATATGTCATCCTACTGCATAATATGACAAGGCACGACGTACACATTATATAAATATAGAAGAAGCAAGAATCAGGAAATAAAACACACAAGAGAATACGCAGATTCTCAGCGCGAGGGGTCAAGCAGGGGCAAAAAAATATGCGGCGTTCCAACTCCTCAAACAAACCCGACCAACTACATTTATCAGCGCGAAGGGGTGTTAAGCAGACACCAAAATATATGCGGTGTTCCGCCTCCTCAAACAAACCCGACCAACTACAACAAATGGTTACGAGTACACACACTTGTGAAACAAGCACGCCGACCCCGTTCCTTGGCCGTGCAAAAACAATTTAACATTCATTTTGGGCCCCGCAGCGATATATGGTCTGGCTGTAGTGGGTATGGATGGGTACGGGCATGCATATATGGATTTGGCGGTGTTTCAATGTTTGAATATGATATCATGAGAGTTTTCTTGAGTATTGGTACGAGAAAAGCCTTTGGGGAAGAAGAGAACGGGAAGTGTGTTGAGTGTCAGATGCGCGGGTCCGACCCCCAGGTCAGTAGAAAATAACTCGCGGGTCATGCTGGCCCGATCCGCGAGTGACCTGTTTCTCGCGGGTCGCGACCTGACCCGACCCGTGAGCTTTTCATGACCTCTTGACCCGACTTGAGTCGACCCGTGAGATTTGAAAAATTTCTGATCCGACCCGGTCCGACCCGTGAGATTTGAAAAACTCTTGACGCGACCTGACCCGACCCGCGATATTAGAAAACCTCTTGACCCGACCCGACCCGTGACATTTTGAACAACCCGTGACCCGATCCCCGGGTTGGGCCATGACCCGCGCAAAGCCCTGCTATTTGTGGTATGGCATAAACACAGAATACGAAACTCTTGGACGGTTACCTGACTTGAAAGTTCCGTTTTAGCCAGTGAGCGTACGTGTAAATCTTGCCCTTTCTTAAAGACAGACGGCTTGACCATGTTCAGGTGCGACGGCTACTCTGCCGCAAAAAGTTGTTTTCGCGTGCAAGCCTTAGGGATGATTTGATTGTTCTTGTCGCCAACAAGAATCAACAAGATTTTTTTTTTTAATGTATCCTCCGGCGGATTGGTAAAAATAAAGCTTAAGCTCACCACACTTCCACGTTCCAATCTCGTGTCGTGTATCAATTTAACCTATAGCTCCCGTTGCAACATGAACGAGGACTTTTTCGAGCGAATGCTCGCCCCGAGTACTCGTATCACAACTCGTTTGTCATTCGTACCATCTTTGTTGTGGTTGAGTGATAAGAGTTTCGCCGTCCGTCGGCAAAAAAATAGAATCCGTTGCGGACTCCTGCCCTCATTGACCCGTCATCTTTGAAACGAAGCTGGAACCCGTACGTACATACGGACCAAGCGAGTACACAATAATGTGAGTATCTATGCCGTAGTCGAAGCTAGGGCGGCATGCAAACCCCGGAAAAGTCAATACCCTAAAAAAGTCATCCACGTGATCCCACTGCTGTAGATCCCCTAGTGCATATACTACTGCTGTAGTAGTATACTCGTACAGAATAAGACAATATTCTGAAAAATGGATCAACGTCGTGAAGAATGTTGTAGTGATAACCGCGGCAACAAAAAAACAAACGTTTACTGATGCTGAGATATGTAAGTATCGTGGCCCCCTTCGTGCCCTCGTGCGCGAACCCGTGGGCATCGCGTACGTATTTGTTCTTCGTGCGCGCCTCTGCCAAGATGCCCCCGCCATACTTTCAAGCATTTCCTGAACGCACCGTTCGCCCTAGCAAGATATATCACCAGGTAGTACAAGAGACGCGCATACATTGTGCCAGTATCGCATTCGCGAAGCGAGGGAGAGGGAGACTCGTCACAAAAACATTGGTGACTACTCAGAGGTTCCATTCTGAGCAAGTAGACTTGGTGGTGGGTCGGTGAGAGAGAGCCCTTCTCCCCCTTTTCCGGGCATTTGTATTCTCCTCCTCAAATTTGAGCATCTTCCTGTCTTCAAGCGCTGTCCTCCAGCCTGTGCCAGGACGCAGGAGGGGGGAAGGGTTGAGTGATGCTTGCTGTAGCGAGGTGGGAGGGTGGGGGCGAGCACCGATGAACGATTTACTTGCGTCTGATGCCAAGGATGTACAAAAAACACAGCAGTAGTGACACATGCGCTTCACCGCGTTGGAACCGCACCCAACTTCTTGGGGACAAACTACTTGGAATTAGTGTAGTTTTTATAGCCGTGGCAGAAGGGTTAAACGTTTTGGCCGGCCTCATCTGTGTGTTGAAGCGAGAAAACTCGCTTGTGTGTGTCATAATATACTACTGTAGGCGGAAGGAAAATGAGGCAAGGCAAGGCAAGGCTACCTCGTACTCGCAGAAGCCGTGTGAGTTCGAAGTTCATAGTAAAAAAAAACGAAACAAACAACGGAATCCCGCCGTATCAAAAACACACAGCAGCACCGCCACCGAACCCACAGCAGCACTGCGACTGCCACCAACTCGAGACTGCTAGCGACGAAACACGTCCAACACGAGAGCCCCAGCTCGCCCGCTTCTGTGGACTCCGGGTTGATGGAAGTCGGCCACGTACAGCTTTCGCAATCGGTGAAAATCACAAAGGTCATTTCATACCGGTAATGATCAAATAATGGAAGCCTGTACGCACCCGATATGAAGAGCCTATTTGCCTATAGGCAAAAAACGGCATCGGTCGCTTCGCTCTCTCGGCCTTGCCTCATTATTATATTCTACGTTTTAGATGCATCAATCGTGACAGTACTAATACTCCATCGATGAGGCCAGTCGCATGGGACGTACCTCTGAAACCTTGACTCGGCAGCGGTGATCTCGGATTCCATCGTCGTCTTCTGCGCAAGCAAATCGCTGACTTCTGCGCGCAGGCGTTCTTCTGCACCTCCGCCAGGCGGCCCCTGGCTTGCATCCGTGAAGGCGGCGCGTAGCCTGGTGTCCTCCGCCAATATCTGAGCGCACAGAGACCGACAGACCAGATACCACAGAGAGACCAGTCATCTGAGGTGCCTACAAGACCCAAGAGACATTCATGCAGGCTCTACGGCAAAATGTTTTTCGACGTTGCTCACTGTACGCACAGCACCCAGCCAACTTCGTCCGGAATTACAGCCACTGCTTGGAAAGCAAATAGAGCCTGCCACAGAAGCATTTCCGGTGTGGCTACAGGGGAGGGGGGACGGCCTACCTCCTCTTGGACAAGCTTCAACTCCTCCGCATGGGTGGTCTCGATAGCCGCCGTCATAGTCCCAACCCTGTCGTGAGGGCAAATTAAAAAAAACAAATGACCACAAAAGCTCGTTCCACAGTACTAGACGATATTCGATTCATATTGGACTGGAGCATGTACGACACATTGTTGGAGGGCAAAACAAAAGCCGGGTACCTGGTATCACGTACGTACCAGGTATGTATGAGGGTATCGCAGGGGAAAAAACGTGGCGGGCGTGGGGGGGGGGAGGGGGTGCTTATAGACCGCGGGATGTAAGCTGCGACGAAAGGAAGACGATAACTCGAGCTAAGGGTTACAGACGTGAGCATAACAACATACGTTTGCCATTCGGGAATATTCGCTTGACAATATACACTTGAAAAAAAACTAACGGGGTTGGTCGTGTCTACTACCAGTACTCTGTAGTCATGGCCACATGCCGCGAATTCCCCTTATCCATCGAAGTAACGGGAATGACCGATGTCTGGTGTAAAGAAAGGCTGGGCCGCGACGGTACACGAAAGGTGTTTTCTGCGGTGAGAGATCGTTCGCGCATAGTCTACATTCGCAGTCTGCCAAACCCTCGGTTGCATGTCTGAAAGCGGCCCTGATCGCAAGGATGTTGATCCGGATCGGACAAATTGGACGAAAATTGTTTCCATCATGTATTATGTCACAGCGAAGTCATGGAACGAATCGTTTTGAACCCCCACAACACCCCGCCGCGTGAAATGAACTGGCTCTCTGAAGAATAAAGCAAGGCAGCGAGATGGGACCACGTGCAATGAATAGGCTCTCGAAATAATTAACACAGGCAAATATTCAGATGGATAGATCGGGCGCACACCCGAGAGGAAAAGGAAAGACTGCGTATAAGATGTAAGCACGCACCGCTGTGCTCCAAAAACGCGAACTTTACAGGTCGATCGTCGTCCTTAGCAAATAACGGTTGACAAACAGGAAATTGCCGTTGTTGTGGGATTGACCGTTGTTGCTCGATTGAACATCTTGGCATCCACGTCCATGAGTTTTCTCACTTGCTAGCTATGACCTCCGCCAAGAGTTCGTCCTTGACTGTCGCCAATGCTATCTCTTGTTCTGCCTTTGCTCCGAGCTTGGACTTTGTAAGCTCTTCAACCAGATCCTGCACACGCCAAGACGGGATGCGGTGGCAATATATATATTATGTCGACGTGCAGCATGTGTCGGGGGTACCAGGCACACGTAACGCGGAAGAAAGGACATGGCATTCTCGGGTTGACCATTGTTGTCGATGTGGGTAGTGGGTTATCAACCCGATCACCCCTATAGTGACACGTGGTACCACACATGAGCCTCAAGTCCCGAGCCGTGGTTGCACGTACTGCACCTGGGAACATCCGTCACCGTCTCCAAGCCAAATCTGCCTCGGGAAAATTTTTTGGTATCAGCGGTGTGGGTAAGATTGAATGAAAGGTGTCGATTTGTCGCTTTCAAGGCCTTCACGCACACAGTATACACCTGAACCGCCTGCTCGATGCGTTTGATGTCCGCCTGGTGTTCCAACGCCATCGCTTGGCACTGTGTAATGGCTCTGTTATGGTCGAATTTTTGTGCGCCGCACTGAGTGTTGAGGTGTTCTTCAAGCTCGGACAAACGCAGGAGGGAGCTCGATATTTCCTCCGACTGGCCTGTTCGGGACACGTACATTGTTCATCCATGTCAACGTTCATGTTTTCAACATAATAAAAGTCCCATTGTCGCCGTCAGAAATGATCTGTCACATCACATATCATAAGTAATCACAAGCAGTCACAAGTGCGGACACGTGGCGCCGCGATTATTTTTGTCGTCGGAATGTGGTCGTTCGTCAATCATCACTATGCATCATTATGCATCGTCATGCAGTGTTTCGCTTCCAGCAACGTTTTTCTGTAGCAGATTGTATCGCGCATACATACTGACGCCCTCACCTCTAAGAGATGATAGTTCCGTTTGCACTTCGGCGATGGTCCGTTTGATAGCGACAATGATTTGGCCAGCCTCCTTCCTCTCAGCGACGGTGCAAACACTCTCCTACAATCGGACGGGGGGAAGAGTAAATGGTGTTATGTTGAAGGCTATTAACAGGATGCTTGCTTCAACTTACAAGTCGACGACGACCGCAAGCACGCGTGACATTTGGTGACGTAACGTCAACACACTATATTATAATAAGACTATCCGTCCATGCTACTGCGCCAAATGAGTGCAAGCCGCAACGTGAGGCCTGCGACCAGCGCCAGAAGTATACCTATAAATACTATACCTGGTACATGACACCCCAAAAATACAACTCGAGCATTCAAGCCAAACTCTCAAACATCTGCAGTCTACTCGTACTGGCAGCGCTTGTGTTTTTTTATTCGTAGACAAGCGTATTCCCCCGGTCTCCCTTTGCCCTTGTCTCCTCCCATCCCTGGCTTCGATACCGAAGTACAATACCTGGTAGTCAATACCAGGTATTTGTCTCGTACGGGTATTGTGCTAACCACCCACATCCAACACATCCAACACATCCAACACATCCAACACACCCAACGCTCGTCGGCTTTGCGTCGATTGGTGTTTTGGTTGCATTGATTTACGTTGATTCGTGGTTTGTTAGTCACACACGGCGCCGTTTCCGCGGTGGTGTTGACATTTTCCTCATATCGTCATTTATTTTATCATTTCACCATGTTCTCATGATATTATGATTGGCACGAACCGTAGTCTCCAAGAGAAGCGCTGGTCTAGGAAAAGCGTGGTGTACGAGGTATTCCCTTCTACCGATGATGAATCAAACTCACGGGCAAAAGCGCTGTAAGGTTGAGCGGCTCCTTAGAGACCACGGGGGCAACGGCCCATCCAAGAAGGATAACTCAAGGAGAAATCAAGGAGATCTCGACCATATCTCAGAAGAGAGCGGGAGAGGGAGAAGAACGGCTCAATGCTTGATCGGCACGCCAAAATGCTGTTTTAAGCGAGTCGACGCCGCTTTCGATAGACGCAAAGCAGTCCTTACCCGTTCGTTACCTTGCGAGCACCACATATTTCGTCCTGAGTCGTTGCTGCCACTGCTTTGGCTTCCTCGTTGATACGGCATGTCTCCTCTTCCAAGGCAGCCTTGTGAGCCTCGGCAGCAGCCTGAGTCGACCTGACCGTCCAAACATGACGATCTTACAGAGTTTGAGGACAGCAATTAAGATGCTAAAAATAGGAGATCGACTACCTTGGGCGCATGACACAGCCTCCTTCGGAACGTAGCAGCACAATAATACAATTAACCCAATAAAACTATTCGCGTACGTAGGGGGGCGATGAGTGAAAGGATCAAGGAGCCAAACCGCAGTCTCCTATTCTCATGATTACTACTGTTATTACTAATGACGTGAATGTGACAATTATACCGCGCTTTCGCGTCGCCACTGGAATGAGAAGGTGAAGGTCATGCAGTAGTAGTGCAGTAGTAGTGCTGACATCCAGAACTAAGGATACAACGTTGGGCTAGCGACAGATGCCCACCGAATAGATGCAATCTTGGACATTAAGCTTTCGTGTTCGGCCTTCCTCTCGTGGAACTCCGGGTCGTTGATGGTGTGAGCAGCGATGACCTTCTCCGATGTGACGAGTTGTTCGGTAAGGAGATGGTGCCGCTGGCTCTTCTCCTGCAGCTGTGCTTTCATATCGACCACCTGCGCGCGCTCATTGCACACCGTGTACGGAGTAAGTAGGAACAAAAGCAGTTCTACTTGTTGTGCTGGTCCTGCATTGCTGCCCATCGATGCTCATGCAGGAATCGCTCAGTTTCCCACAACGTGCACTGGAGCCATTCACACGGCAACATGATGTAAGATGTGTTAAATTAGCGCCCCGTGCGCTCGAGCGCCTACTTTCCACACGCTCGCAACGGCTTAACTGCAGTATATTGGTAGCACATAGCGACAACTCTTGCTAAGGGACGTTGGGATATTTGTGTTACAGTATGATAATACAAGGCGCTTCGCTCCGCGGGCGGCATACGCCGCCCGCTACGCTCGCTCAGGAAGAAAGAGTAGAGCAGAGGTCTGTGATTGAATATAATGTTTTAGTATCGAACTGGCGACTTGGTAATGCCACGAGTCCCGCCGCCATGCTTCGGGAGAAAAATGCTATTAATAGGACGCCACATACGCTTCGCGTCGCGGATGTCGTAAGTACGTACATACCCCAGGTAGGGTACTTGTTTTCTTATTTTGATATCTTCATGTCAGTACTCGTATGCACGAAAGAGAAAGCACAGCACGGCACAGCAGCACAGCAAAAACAATGGAAATGAAACCCTTAATTTTGGAAAGAAAAAAAAAAGCCCGTCCCCTCTCGTGTAATACTTTTCTGCCTGATTGGAACACCCCGGTCAAAAAGAATATCTGGTAAAATATTAAAAGCGAACAGAAGAGCTCTCTCAGCCTCGTGCGCCGCCCGCTCCTCTCGCGACCATCTCGCAACCGATTCGGTCCGAGTAAAAGCTTTCCTCCCTCTCTGCCACAGTGAGCCCCGTCGTCCGTCTCGCGTGAAGCCCGGTGCTCACCGTGGCCGTCGTTCGCAAGCGCGACAATGTTAGTACTCAGAATGCGTCGCTCTCTCATTGATTTTTAGTTTCGCCACAAAAATATGCACCGCTTGAATGTTATTTTGCATATCACAACGGCCCTTATATACTCGTACATAGTATAACCGGAACCACATCAGGGGGCCAGACAGAGCCCATTCATGCTTCCTCGTGCCTCGAGGCAAACGCCACGCCTAGCCACCAAAGCGGCGACCGCGCTCCTTGCGACCCCCCCTCTACCCGCCAGCACCCGCTGACACCCGCGACAACGCCGTGCTCGCCCGCGGCGCAGTACTCCGAGTACACGCACGCGCACAAAGCGCAAGAAGAAGAAAGGAAAAAAAAACGAAAGTAACAAAAGAGATGGAGAAACCAAAGAACTGCATGAAACGTCCGGCAAGTAGTGAAAGGAGGAGATTTCGAAGTGGGAGCTCTGAGAGGCCAGGGATGTACCAACCGAGCACGCTCAGAGATTGAGATCTAAGTAAGTGGTTCTATGAATGTTCGGATATTTGCGTTACAGTATCATAATATGAATGTTCGTATGAGCACTACTGTAAACGGTTCTATTACGGGGGACCATAGTAAGTAGGACCAAATATTGTTCGTAAAAATAGCGAAATATGTAGCTTTTTTGGTGTAGTGTACCGTAGTGGTATGTAATATGGTCCCCCGTAACAATACTATTAATATTAATAGTAGTCGATGAAACTTTTCCGTCCAGAGTAGGATTTATAGCGACCTATTAATAGTTCATAGTATAATAGTTCATAGTATACCCAGATGCAAAGAGGGGGAGTTGGGTGCTTGAAAAGGAGGCGTAATACGTGTACTTCTATCCAACGCCCCCTAAGGCCCACACGAATGAAGTGCACACGAAAAAAGCGCCACACCGTGCAACAGCAACACTCAGGACAACCCTGATATAGATATAGAAGCATACTAAGATGAACATAAAGCATCACCGATGTATCATCCCGCTTGGCCTGTTCCTCCATCTCCTCAAGTTCCATGGCTAGCTCCCAACGCTCATGAACCAACCTTGCGTCCTCCTTGTCGAGGTGGGAAATTTTTTCCTGGAAGAGCAAGAATATCAAGACAGGATACAGCAAGTGTTGACGTTGACGTTGACGGCTCCTCCTAAAGGTCGACCTAAAGAAGTTGCTCCATACGCTCATTGTAGGTACAGTACGTATGTACTTCTACAGAGCACTTTGAAACTCCACACCGGGTCTGCTCACTCTAACACCGCAACACCGTAAGCGTGAGACATTTGGGTGAAACCCCGTGCTCTAGTATTTTCCTATAAATACAGTAGTGTATGTTCATACGTAGCAACTAGTGTAACGGGTAAATCCATACATTGCCGCGTTTCCCAGCACTACTGTTTCACCCCCACCTGACGAGTGACGTCCTCGGACAGTTCGACCAGACGCTTCTCCAGTGCTTCCATTTCGGCGGCAATAGACTCCTCCTGAGAGGTGAATAACCCCATGTCCTCTGGTGTCGGAGGAGGAAAGGAGGGGCAACGGAAGGGCGTGAGTGCGGCTTCTGCTGCATACCAGCAAGACATGTGGATATGCTTGTGCACCGTTGTTTCTCAGTCAAAAGTGACTAAAAATACAGAATTATTGCACAGCGAGCGATGCGAAGAGCGATGCGAAGAGCGATGCGAAGAGCGATGCGAAGACAGCTAGCTTCTCGGATGGTACGCCCTATGAATAGTAGAGCAAACGTTTTCCCTGGTATTCCTGTGCCTACCACACTTCCAAAATGTATGTGCAAGTATTTCATAAGCGTTCACACCATTAGCGTATGTACTGTAGCACAATTAATAGCAATAACAATGTAGCAGTAGTAGTAGCAGTAGCAATAGTGTATAGTTAGGTGCCTACAGTAGGTACAGTGATGTTTGGCAGCACAGCAGTAGACCATGAACCCCTTGCCTGGCCTGTAGCTAGTCCAAAATCCAATAGACTAAAACGTGGATAGTAGTAATGAGCGACAGGTGATTGGCGTGTAGTGATGTGTGCGGCAGGATGACTCCTGTAAGACATCATCACGCATTGCAACATCAGTGCCTACCTTCCCTAGCACTCTCAGCTGATCCGATCTCCGCCTGGATGGCTGCAGTTTCGACGGTTTTCTTATCCAGGTCTGACCCTGCAATCTGCAATCGCTCTTCCAGATCCGACCGCTCTGTCCGGAGAGACTCGATGGCCTACATGAACAAAAAACGAACGGCCGATACCGATATTTGCTACGTATGGGGCCTCACTTTGTATATCGCTAGTACTATTACGGGGGGGCATAGTGAATACCTGGTAGGGCCTATGGTATGCATAAAACCCTTTATATTTAACCATTTTTACTAACAGTATTTGGTCCTATTAACTAGGGTCCCCCGTAATACAGGCAGTCGTGTGTTGATTGACACTACTGGACATTTGGACGGGACGCGTTACCGGCTCATGCTCCAAGGCCACGACTACATGATCGCTCATGTGGATGTGATTGTGATTGCGATTGTGATTGCGATTGTGATTGCGATTGTGATTGCGATTGTGATTGTACACGCACAGCATGCCGGCGCTAGAAACGTACGTTACCTTGAGGAATGCATTGCGCGAGGCCTGAGCGGCGGCGCTACCCTGGTCGCGCGTCTTGCACTGATCATCAAGCTCCCCCATTCTGCTTGATAATTCGCCCAACTCTCTTTCCTTGGCGCGGTTTGCCTTCGGAGCCTTCTTGGTCTTGGTCTGTTGCTGCACATACCGCACCGCACCGCACCACACCACACCACACCGCACCGCACCACACCACACCGCACCGCACCGCACCGCACCACACCACACACGACCGAACGCACGAAATGCAGACCGTTGAGACGAAGCCATGAGCACCATGCAGAGAGCTGCTGCACCGCTACTACTGACGGATATCGACACAGAGTGTGGTACGTTCTGTCCTACGAACGCACTGCAGCTTTTAACGGAGCACTGGAACATGACGGGACAAAAAATCCGTGGGAGGTTGGCGCCTCCTACTGCTGTGATAGCCTTTGCTTATTCCACTGCCGATGGGCGCAAGTGGTCCTGCTCGACATTCGTAACATTCACAGGCCCAATCAACATGCACAAACGCGTCAAGGCCATCAATACGACCTGATTCACGCTAAACGCCCTAAATTTTGTCAGTCACGAATGCCGCTTGCAATATCTACTCGAATGTCACATACCTGGAACCTGGTATGTGGTATCCTACTGACCGCCATGAACAGCGTAAGAGGGCGACATAGGCAGCTTTTTAGTCGAGGCCTGAGGACTAGCGCTAGCGTAGTGATCGTAGTGGCCACAATGTGTCCCGACGAACCACGGGCGGGTCTCAAAAAAGCCAAATACAGCCAGGCGTTTCCGTAGGAAGAAATGGGTTTTCTTCAATATATTCTCTGAACGAGCCGGTTCCAGGTACTCCAAAGAATGTCTGTGGAAACTTTCGCGCAGAAATTCGCAGAACTGACTGTGAAGGACCAATTTCAAGCCATACTCAACGCCAAAAGTAGTACCTATACTGAAATGAAATGAAGTGCCTAGAGGAAACGGCGTACACTTCGCCCTTTTACCGCACAAAGGTCCAAATATCCACGCCGTTGTTAGAGATAAATACTGAATTTCTGCAAACGTGTTCTGTGGGTCCCTATCGATCCCTTAACGAGTGGTGTTTTTGTGTGTTTTCGTCAGAAGTTTGGGATGTCTGAGGCCCAGATATACATATAAAAAAAGACCAAAGAGCGGGCGAAAACAAAATACACACACACCTCGTCCTGTAACGAGTCGACAAAGAGTCACAGAACACGTGAACAGAATTTCAGGATCTTAAAAAAAAATGTGGAACCCCGACTCTCAATAACTTTAATTAACCCAACTTGAAGCAGCCCGTCGGAGCTGCTTTAAGCATGTCGCCCCACACTTGGTAAGCCACGAACAATGCCCGATGCAATACCAACTCAACTGTCACATATTTGGTACCATACTGACGGCCATGAACAACAACAGTGGAATAGGGTGACGCAACCAGTTTTGTTCCAAGGGCCTAGGACTGGCGCTACCGCCGAAAATGTGACCCGAACAATCACAGGCCTTCCAAGAGGTCAATGATAAATAGTCGGGGGTTTTCGTAGTTAGATTTCCCCCCCCCCCCCATTTTTTTTCTAAACGAGCAGCTTCCAAGTGGTCCAAGCAATGATTGTACAAAGTTTCACGCCCATATTCGAAGATCTGACGGCGAATGCTCAGTATTTAGTCATATTTAACGCCCGAAGTCGATTACGTATTGAAACTAAGTAATTCCGAGGCGATGCCGGAACTTGCACGTTCACCGCACAAAAGTTTAAATGTCCACGTCGTTTTTAAGAGATGAACCCTGAATTTTTGCATGCGTGTTCTATATGTCCCTGCCGAACCATTGACGGACTTTTTTTTTTTCTTGGTCGCCGAAAAAATTGGATTGTTTTTGAGACTCAAATATAAAAAAAACGTAAAACAAAATACCAGGTATCTGTTGACAAAAAAAAAGAACCCAAGCGTTAACGGGGCGGCAGGGGTTCATAGAACATATGTGCCAAATTTGAGGGTATATCTCCCCAAAACGGCATGGACCATGGACACTCGACTCCTACCTAAATAATAATTGGCGGTGGTTGCTTCAACCAGCTTGTAGTCAATATGAGCATTAATAATGAATGTGAGATTGAGCCTATATTATAAGGACCACGAACGATGAACTAAATCGCATCCATCCGTCCCCAGCCCCGAGTGCGCTGCTATTCATGCTGTATGTACAGACAGTAGTACAGCTATACCGGTAGATATTGACAGGGTATTACATTGTATATGCACTGTAGGGTAGTAGGGTATAATACCTTGGTGCACTCGTTGTGTCGTTCGAGCATGCGTGCCAACCGCTCGAACGTAGTCGTCAGATCCACGGGAACATGGACAGCAACTCCTTCTTCGTGGTCTTGTACACCTTGAACAACAACAACACCACAACACACCACAGCACAGTACACAACAGCACAGCACAGCACACACACAGCACCCACAGCACACAAACACACAGCACACAATGCAGCCACAACAGTCACAACATTCACACATATGATATCTCCATGCAATTAAGGCAACACAATGTAATGACACCCCTCGTTGCATCATCCATGACCGTCATACCTACAGACGCGGAGAAGCAACTGTCATCAAACGTGGATGGTGGGGGCCGTACCGATGGCATAGCCAAGAGCGAACCAAGATGGCAATGCAACCTTCGATGTGGCACACTGTTGACATAGATAACAGACAGAAGTAATGAATGCGATTCGTCTAGCAGCCTAGCAGCACTCGTAGGTCGGCAGCCTCGTGACGTTGCTCTCGGCCTGTATACGGTGTATTGATACAGTATACTGTACTGGCCTCATAGTTTGAGAGCACTGCGCCATACTCGCACCTTAGCATTGGTAACGTCAAAGCGCTTGTCAATATCGCCACCCACCGCCACCGTACATGAAATTAAAACGTACAATCGTCCTTGCACCAAAATCTGAGACCCTACATACGAGTACAATGTTCATTCATGACATGAGTGAGATGCCGTGTACTGACCTTCGGAGGTGAAGGAGAGACGTGACATGTACACGTCTGACGTTTGCTTGGCCACATGGTCCAGCTTCAGGAGCAAGTCTTGAAGCTGTGGAGAGGCAGCGTCGTCATTAGCGTGCAAAAACAACCCAACAGGTGAAACCCAGCATCTAATATATTAACCCCGGGGAAAAAAATGTAAAAAATCGGATCCTAAACAACCCCACACAACGGTTGTTGCACATTGTTGTGTTATTTGGTGAGATCCCGTGGGAGCTCCTATGGGCTCCCGTGGGCCCCCGGCAGTGTACCATGGCATGCCACGGGATCCCACTGCGGCATCCAATGACGTCCCGCAGAATTTCCCAACGGACTCCGTGCGATCCCATGCGTTTCCTCATGTTTCCACCTGGTGCGGGATTTGCATATCCCACGATAACCCCACGGACTCTACCGTGCGGAGTTCTCGCGAATTTCCGCGAGAACCGTAGCCGCAACTCTAACCCCGATCCCATGAGACAGACCCCACGGAGTCTCATGGGTTCCCAAAGGGAGTTCCCGAGGTAAATAGCGTGTGAACTCGCTTGGATCTCGCAGCATCCCGCAAGATTCCATAAGTGGGATCCCATGGGTTACCGCGGCATCCCGCGGCTTCCCACGACACGCCTTCTAGGATGTTGTGGGATGTTGTGAGAAGCCGCGGAACCCGAAATGAGAAGCCGCGGGATCCCGCGGCGTCTCACGTGGGGTTCCGAGGCATCCCGCGGTAGCCCATGGGAATTCCCACACTAACCCGTCCAAAAGCCTACTATTAATAATATCAATCATGAGCTTGTTCCTACTGAACTGTTGGGTGTTTGTACGACACATTTTCATGGTACATCCTTCATGGCCAGGATTACTACCAAAATATCTACCTGGTACGAATTTAACATTAATATTCTGCTGTAGTACGTAGAGCACCGGTGCATAAAATGATCAAGATTGGCGCAGAGGTGTACCAGGTATGAATCTTCTCGTACGAGGTATGCATAAATGACAACGCGCAGGCTATTCAAAGTACTTTTAATAACTGCTGTAATGACTTGTAGTCTCTTATGTACCTGGTACGACTCTTGACTCATGTGATCATCGACTTCAGATCTCGATTATTATAGCTCGCTTGCTTTCACGGGGATATCCCACCCAAACTTGGCCACAATGTATCAATACTATCAATAGCCCCAGAGAGCTTACCGTTTCAACCCTCTTGCGCAATCCTCCAGTAACCGCTGTCTTGGTGTCACGATAGCGATTGGTGTAGGCCACTTGCTCTTCAAGGCGTTTCTCGAGGTCGGCTATCTTGACTGTCGTGTCATCAGCCTCCTGTCGCTTTTTATCGTTGTCTTCTTTGGAAGCAATAAGCACGGCGTTCATCTCCAAGAGCTGTGACACCTCCGACATGGTTGTACACTCTGTAAAGAGCAGCCAGACTGGTGCAGCAGTGTCGGGGTACAACGACAGTTAGTAGCAGTAATAGTAACAGTACTATTAATATTAATAGTACCATGGCATGGCAATTCTTGCGTGCCCACCCCCGGGACAGAACCGCGTGGAAGACCCTGAGATCTGCGTGTGCGAACCTGCAGAAGGTGATTGCCGCAGGACTGCATGCGTACTTCGAAGCGTACCTTGCCGAAACCGAACGACTCCTAGCGAACAACGACCAAAGAGGCTTTTACAAGCACCTTAAGAGTACGGTAGGATTGGAAGGGACTAAAGCGAGGAGCGAACAGTTCATTAGGGACGAGGATGGCACGATCCTACGGGATAAGGTGCGAATTCGTGAACGATGGGCGGGGTTTTATCACAAACTCTTGAACACGAAGTCGCTGAAACTCGATCCCACGATCATCGACCTCTTGCCACCGCGACCGCCTAAACTGTCGCTTGAAGATGAACCATCCATAGACGAGATGACCGAAGCACTTAAGGGGATGTCGAATTGGAAAGCTGTCGGGCCAGATGGTCTCCCGGTCGAACTCCTAAAAATCGACCACCCGGCATTCGCCCAGCGCTTTCACAACATCCTTGTCAATGTTTGGTTAACAGGAGAAGTCCCTCAGCAATGGAAAGATGCGATCATCAAGGTCCTTCACAAAAAGAAGGATCGAACTGACTGCAACAACTATAGAGGGATCTCGCTTGTTGCCCACGCAGGCAAAGTGTTGTTGAAAATCGTCGCGTCCCGCCTCAGCAACTACTGCGAGACCGAGGAACTACTCCCCGAGGAACAGTGCGGCTTCCGCCCCGCACGATCAACGATTGATATGTTGTTCGTCGTGCGCCGGCTGCAAGAGCTCGGACGACAGAGGAAAATCCCCTTATACGTGTGCTTCATCGATCTGCAGAAAGCGTACGACTCTGTCGACCGAGAGCTGTTATGGAAGGTACTCACACGCTTTGGCGTACCAACCAAGATGCTGAGAATTATCCGTAATTTCCACGATGGCATGCGGGCTCGCGTGCGTACTGATGACGGCGAGCTCTCGGAATGGTTTGATGTCACGCAGAGGCTGCGGCAAGGCTGTGTACTGTCACCGTTACTGTTCAACGTGTTCTTCGCTGCTGCGTTACACGTCGTACTAGTACGCTTCAGCCAAGACGAAGCCATTGTAAGGGATTTGGTCCAACTCTTGGAAGCTGGAGTAGTTCGAACAGGGAAGGAGGAGCCATTGGCGTGCGTGCGAAGGTCTGTATGGGGCATGTTGTACGCCGACGATGCAGGAATTGTCTCGAAGTCGGCTGAAGGGCTCGCAAAAATGATGACAGTCATCGTGACTGTCTTCGAAGCAGCAGGCCTCACGGTGTCGGAAAAGAAGACTGAGACAATGGTCCTACAAACACCAGACCGGACAACCCTCGCACCACCGCTCGTCATCGAAGCGGCAGGTCAGAGGTATAAGCAGACGACCCAGTTCTTATACCTAGGCGGCGTTATCCACGAAAACGCTGACCTCTCGCTCGAAATCGACCGACGGATCCGCCTCATGCGAGCATGCTTCAAACGGTTCGGCCCGGAGTTGTATGATAGGACGACCGCCCCCCTTAGCCTTAAAGTCCGAATGCTGAAGGCCGAGGTGATTGAGACCCTGCTGTACGGGTGTGTGACGTGGACCCTCAGAGCGGAACACTTTGCCAAGCTTCGAACGGCTCACCACCAAGTCCTGTTGCGAGTCATTGGCTTCCAGCGCCGACTTCGTACTGACCATGCCACCCTCTCGTACGCGAAGGCCCTCAAGATGACACGTTGCGAGAGCATCGAAACGACCATTCGCAAACGGCGGCTCTTCTTTGCGGGGGGCGTGGCACGGCAAAGCAAGGAGCGATTACCCAATCGGGTAATGCTCGGGACGATAGCTGGTGGGGAGAACCCGAGACCAGGCGGACAGTGTAAGACTTGGCATAGATGCATAGTCGAAGACCTTAGGGAGTTCCGAGCCACCGAAGGGTCAACGGAAGTTGCCCCCTTGGTGTTTGGAGTTGAGACCGCGTTGTGGTCCACTGCAGCCAAAAAGGTGGGGAAGTGGTACCGGGGGATCCTTGAAGCAGCCGAACGGTTCATGGTGAGGTGGCACGAGGCTGAGGCTGAGATGAGTAGACAGCGCCGCGCATCCGCCGTGGATGGTGCCCAAAGGAACGGGGGGGGAGGGGGCAACAGGAGAAGTGGCATAAAGCCCAACCGAGTGAATGCGGAGAGGGGGGGGAACAGGAGGGGTAGAAGGGAAACGGCGGTAGACGAAAGTAGGAAGGAGATGGCAGACAGGGTAGCAAGGCACCAAGTCGACTAGGAAGTAGAATATGACCATACTACTAGTGCTACCAACTGGTGCAGCTGGCTCGAACGTGGTCTTCCCTTGTCTTCTCTTTTAGTTTTGTTTTTTTTTTCTTTCTTGCGCTGACTCTCCGTGATTTTCATTTCATTTTTTCTCTTCCTCTTCCTTTTCTGATTGATAAGCCGTACTCAAGGAGCCGTGTGGCGTGGTTGGAAGACGAACCTGCTCTGCTCGGCTCGTATTGTCTGACACCAAGGGGCTGGGCATAGTTGACGAACGCAGGGCGGAGACGGCAGTCTGGGTAGCAAGGTACCAGGCGGATTAGCAGGGAGAACCTGGCTATACTACTCGTACCACAAGCTGCTGCCGCCACCTAGAAGGTGCTTTGGGCTTTGGTCTGCCTGTTATTTCCCCTTTGTTATTTTTCCTTGTTACTTTCTCCTTGGTTCTTTGTCTTACTCTGTTCACAAGCAGTGGTGTTTTTTGTTATTTCTTCTTTTTTCCAGCTCGTTCTTTTTCAAGTGTAGGCCACCTCGCCTGCGGGGGGGGGGGCACGACAGATTGTTTCTCTTAGATTTTGCTTTCATTTTTCTTCTTTTTCTCTTTCGACTTGTCTACCTTGTTTTTGTTTTCTCTTTGATTGTTTCTTTTCGTTTCACTATTTCATAGATTGCGTATGTCGTGCCTGTCGTATCTAGTATGATGACATGGCTTTGCATTGCCCACTGCAGTTCACACTGCACACGTGGCAACGTAGTATCTCTGTGGCGTAGCTTTGTGACCACAGAACTTGTATCTCTTCTAGGATGGAAGAATCGGCACGGACACTGGTTGTGCTGGATGTCGACGGGTAGAAAGAACGGTTTAATGTGAAGAACACACACACACACACACACATGGCATGGCATGGCATGGCATGGCATGGCATGGCATCGGTCGTTGTCATGGTATTCATGATCCCGTTTCCCCTCGACTGACTACCAGGTACTGTCCTGTCCTGTGTCGTTTGAGCGGCCGAGATTGACTGCCAAAACAGAAAGACAGATACGTACAGTACAACTGCTGCTGTTTGTAGTCATCATGCTTCGCAAAAAACACGTTCCAGGTACGAGTACAGGCTTTCATACAGTAACAATATTAATAGCAACATTCGAAAGATGTTCGTACCTTATAAATTGGCAGAGGAGGCAGATCGCGCGTGGACAAGACAGAAGGGGGGGGTGCCTACTGTAGAAGTAAAGGGACGTGCCTGAGACTCAGCGACAACTAGGAGCGTCATACAGCAGCAGCAATGTCGTTCACCGGTATACCAGTAGCGTCAACTCTTCGCAAAATGTAAGATGATATCAAGTAGCTGGTACCTGGTGCGTATTATCAGGTATCATATCAGGTACAGGGTAGTATTATTAATAATAGTGTTCATACAGCATCTTCTGGTCGAAAATGACAAAATCAAGAAATACTTAATAATAACACGCACCAGCATACGAGTACATTGTATGTGTGGCCCAGCATTATTCACCACCACAAATTTGCAAATCTAATTTGTATCGCACTGGTACGAAGTACCAAAAGCTACAATCTTCTCAGAGGTACGTACCACGTCTCCACATACATGTGTACGGCGATCGCTTGCTTGATGGAGGACCGCTTTTGTCAGCTACTGGCTGTAAGAGCTACGAGTATGCGTCTTGGGATTCAATGATACTTACATTTGCGAGGGAAAACCAACATGCTGCTGCTGCTCTTTGTAGTCTACACTATAGCCGATACACTTGTTCTCGCATTTGATTTTTTTTTTATAATTTGAAAAAAAACACAGGGGCAGGTTTTTCGTCGTCCCAACGGTATCCTTGACATCCCTCTCTACTCTACACATGCGAGGGTCAAAGCCAAAAACACACCTCTTAATCTCACGTTGTTCCTCGACGTGTGATGTCTCCAGAAGCGCGAAAGTGAGTGATCCGTGATCCGTAATCGTAGGAGTTCACAGCTGGTTGTAGCTTGTAGCTTGTAGCTTGTAGGTACGTAGGTACGTCACGAACGAGAATTGATTGCTGCGTATGGACCGGCCTTGTACGCTTGTACGCACGAACGGCGAACAGCAGTTTTTTCGTTTTTTTCAAATCTACAGAAAATCTACAGAATATTTTCCCCTCCCCCCGCCAGGGGTCAGTCACTTTAGAGTATCACTACGAAACCTACATATGGAAATTGAAAATTGAGAATGATAGTCATATTGGACATTTTTTAATATTGCTGTACTCGTGCTCCTCTGCAGCGACGCAGCGACGTACAAACTATAGCTGCATTTCTCGGAACATGTCACCGCCGTGTACCTGGTCGCTAGACGTGCAGCTTCTCCTGGATAAATTGAACGGAAAGGGCCTTGTTGAGGTAGAGCTTACCAGAATATGCATATCTGCCGATCGCAGTTGATAGTGATATTGTTATTATCCTCTATTATACTCCTGTATGTAGCAGTAGTGATTGCTTTTGTTGATGTACGAACTGCTGTTGTTTCACTGCTGTGCGAGCAGGCGAGGTGCCGCTACTACGATCAGTGCCAGTACTCGTAATAATAACAGCAGTTGTGTTACGCGTTGTGTACACTCTCAACTCTCAGTGCTTGGTCATGCTTGCTGTCATTGTTGACTAAAGTGAACACTTGCAAGTATTTTGATGCATCGCTGACCACCTCGAAGTGCCCAACGGAGTAGATGTAGGTATCGGCAGCGGATGTGTGTCTGACGAGCTACAACTAACTGTTTTGCACACTACAGACAGGGTAAACTACACTGTCCTTATCATGTTGGCTGCGCCAGGCCACCCTATCAACGTGCGGGGAGCAAGTGGTAACTGGCGATACGCTGAGAGCAGAGATCGAGAAAACCGTGGACGGTGCTGGAGGCAGGGCATCGTCACCTTACTTAGCGGTACGACTTAATTCTAAATTCTGCTTAAATACGACTATTGATACTCGTACGTATAACCGTAGCAGGTATACACACTTATGCTGCTGTATACGGTTAGGGTTAGCAGGCAGGTAGGTGTGTTCCTCTTTCGTTTTCACGACTACCGTGCGTTTCGTAGGGTGCAGGCAGCACTTCAGACAGCATCCGCTGTAGTCAGCAGCCACGAGTTGGTTAGTGGTGGGAACGGGGGTACTCTTCTATCTATGTTATAGTTGAGAGGATATACCCGCGGCCATGTTAGTTCAGTTTTGCACATTGGTTTTATCTTGCGTGCGCTTTTTTCGTCTCGTGTATTTTATGAGGCAGCCGAATTTTCGATTTTTTTCGTTTTTCGGATCTTCCTAGGGCTCCAGCACCTTTGTGTGACCACGGTCTCCTTCGTCAGAGATTTAATGTGAGAACAACAACAACAACAACAATACGGTACGAACCTGGTATGCAGCATGCATGGACTTGCGTAGTTTTAGCAGATTACGTTTGAGAATGTCGTCCAGAAGCACGACCATGATGACGTCCTTCCTTGTCGTGCTCTCGGACTGATGTGATGTGAAATCGTAGTGAGGCAAGCGTTCACGTACAATAATACCATGACCGTGTACCGTAATACTGCGCGGGTAAACGGCCCCCAGGGCCAGGGTTCTACATACAAGCAAGGCGTAAAAGGACGCCCCGGGGTGTTTGTTTCCTGTGAGGCCGGGGCGTCCTCTCTGTTCTGATAAAGTGTTTCGGGCCTGTTGGCCCCCCAGCGCGATACACAGTAACAACCAGTAACAGGTAACAAGAGAGAAAGCACGATACTCCTTCGAGTGACTGGGTGACACATACTTTTTTCAACGCAGAGCGTCTAAAACATGTTTGGCGCTCTGCCCGCATCTGACTTTGTCTGTTTCGCTGTTGTTACGCAAAACTTCAATATACCTACGACGTACCCATACTGGCACAGTATATATATAAAGCACCCCTTTGCCTGCTTCGGAAACAGCTCGATCTCCCACACCCAAACGCCTTGCCAGCCCGGCCCCGTGGTGTTTACCCCCAAAAGTTGATATGGGGGGCGTTAAGTGTGTGATTTGGGCGTTTTTCGAATATTTGTTCTTACAGGGGCGTTTACTTCGGATTTTCCCCGTTTTCGCTAAAGTTAGCGCTCCGGGGCATCAAAGACGATAGGGGTATTTACTCGTGTTGTTCCATACATTCTCACCATACGTACTCGTAAGCACTATCGCACTAGGGTGATGAGATAGCACGCCCCCTTGGAGGAATTCCCAAGCTGTTTTTCTCGCTGGACAACCGGGAGAGCGCAAACGCCGAGCGACGTGTCTATGGAACGATTTCGACGAGATCTTGCCAAAGCTACGTACCATTTTCGTTGGGTGCGCCCCCATTGATTGCTTCCTTCCTGATTGGAGACAAAATTGAAAATTGGCTCTCTCAGATTCGCCTTGTATATCCCAGGGGGTGTTACCATAACATTGCCTTGCGTGTTTTACGTACGGTACCGGTTTTTACCAGGTATAGTGGGTACGGTAGCGAGTAGTGAAGCGTGAAATCGTGAAAAAAAAAAAAAAAAAAAAACGTTACGTACGACGTTTCAAGAATCCTGTACCAACATTGAGGAGATCGTAAGGTCCTGTTCGTGTATCCTGTTGGTGTATATTTCACCAGTATTACAAATTACTGTAGAAGTGTTGACGTACGTATAACATTTTAGGAGCGAGTGCAATGTATGCCCGGCGTTAGTTAGCTTGGAGTGGAGGGCTCAGGTTCGCGACAAGGGAACAGGATGATTTAAAGCAGATTTATGGTTGTCGAGAGTATCCCCAGAACTTTGCCCTTCTTTTCTCTTGCTCACAATGGTTGTCATCACTACGTCTGAGCGAGGCTTGACAAGCTGCAGGCTCCACCATATGTTTTGGTGTCACGGTCGGTAGAGGGTACACCACTACATACAGCAGTACAGGGTATATAGAGGGTCAGTAAAGGGCCAGTAGAGGAAGAAACTGTGAAGTATGCTCCCTGGGCGAAAAAATGGAGCGGGCAGCCCATCTCCCGAGCGTCTGATGGTGCTGTCTCTCTGCCCTGCCTTCAGGCTGCGATCGGCGTGGATGAGTCCGTAGTGAAATCAGCACTGCGGCAAGTCTACACGCAGGACTCGGGGGCTCGATGTGTGGAACGTGGAGAGAGTTATGATTTTTTCACGGGCGCATATTTGAACGCCTTGGGTCATGAAGCAGAAGAGACAGCGAGGAAACGAGGGCGGATCACGTTGAAAGATCTGTCATCGATGTTCGAGCTACCGATCCATGTGAGCCTGCGTTGGAGATCGTGTCGACTTTCGTAATACTATTGCCGGCATGCAGTATTCGACGGTTCAAAGCTATCGAAGCATGGGAAATATCTACCGTACTCGTATAATAATGCTGTAATACCAACCAACACCAGTAGCAATCTTACCTTGCACGCACCAGGTAAACAGCATCGTACGCGTACATACAGTATAGCCCTACCACGTTCGGGTGCCGTTTAAAATCTGCGTTCTTCTCCCAAGAAACACTATTTGCTCTCTCGCTAAGCTACTGTACGTACGTGATTGCAGATACAACAAGTATGTACAATGTACCAGTCTAATGTGTCAACGTCCTATTTTCACGGTTCGACCATCATCCGCAGGTCATGGAGGACGTTATTTCTGCCTGGGTGTTTGATCCCTCGTACGATATAATTAGGCTGGCGAGTGGAGCCCTAATGACAGAGTCATACGAACTTGGAAAAAGAGCTGCGGTGAGAACTCATGGTGACTTCTGTTCAAGTACGTCGTAAATATAAGAATGTGTCGCGAATAACGTATGAATCAAGTGGGCGATGGCCACATTGTGGGACAGGGGATATTATTATTTCCGGTACAATAATTCCATGCTGCCGCAAGACCCCAGCCTTCGTGAGGGGTGATGCTATATTACGTCCAAGCGCCGATGTTTGCGTTTTCATCTTTTCTGCTTCCGTCCTAATTCCGTTAGACTATGTATTATTGCTTTGTGCTCTATCATACTACTGTACTACTCATACACGCACTTTGCACGAAGCTTACTTACACCTCGCCTTTGTTGTTGCCCCCACGCGCATATGATATCACTGCCTTCTCCAAGTTGCGCGCAATATGCAAGACAGCAACCGAGCCTTGTTCCGTCGAAGAACTGATGCGGGGGTGTGACTTATGCCGAGAGGAGGAAGAGGTAGCCCTTGAGCTTCTGAGAGACTTGACGCAGGTGACGCCACCAATCCTACCCGGAAAGACCGTCTACCTTCATCTCTAATACGAAGGCGACCAGTGTCCTACATACATACTCGGTACTGTAGAACTTTGGCGATGTGTTCCGAACACGGGCCTCAACCACAGCTGTTTTCATTTTTTCCTGGACCCCGTGTTGTGTTGTGTTGTGGTGTACCGTACCGTGCCGTGCTGTGCAGTGTGGTGGTGAACTCCAAGGATCGCTGACAGGAGTACGCACCCGGCAGTACGTTCCGGACTCCTTCGTGGATGCACAGCACGAAGCCGCCTACGATTTTTTCGCTGCGAATGGATATCTTGACCACGCGACTGCGACAAAAATGCAGGTTTGCGGAGCATTTGTTTAGCATTCACGCATGTCCTACTATTGCTGTAAAACATTGTAAAGGAACGGTCTCATCGCCTGAATTTTCCGTCTTCCCGTTCGCTTGACGCATTCTGTCCGAGGGATCTCTAATTCGATTAGGGTTTGCATGGCGTTGTGGGTGTTGCTGGTATTGTTCATTCCTAACACATGCTATGGTGATACCAGCTATTGCAGTCTACCTGGGAATTAGTTTCGTATCGACATACTCGTTGTATCTTCAGCTACCGCACCCCCTTGACATACCGAAGATTGTATCAGGATCTGTTACAGCACCGCAGATTCGGTGCCGCTGTTTGTATTGACATTATTAGCAACAGTAATACTAATAGTTAGAGCAAAATCGCAACAGAATGGAGCACCCTCTGGGCACATGCTAAGCGTTATTCAACTCCTGGCACTCATGCACGTGGATCGCGGTACGGTGTTAGGTGCGCAAGCTGCACGCGTTTGTAAAGGAAAAATACCCACGCGCAGAATGCCTGGAAACGGTGGTGGTCAGCAGAGACGTGGTGGAGCAGCTTGACGCCGTTGCAGATGAAGCAGTGGCCCAGGGATCGTGGTTTGAGGTGACTATGGAGCGTATGTTATACCGTTGTCGTTCCTCAGGCGAAATTTGCTTTAGCTTGTGAGAGTTGTGCGGGAAGTGCGCGAACCCCTACGCAGCGCGAGGGTGGCGAGAGTTCCGTTGGTTCCTCTCGTGCGCGGGTGTCATTTGCATATTTAGCTTATGATTCTGTCCACTCTCGTGATCTTCGCTCCTGTTTTCTGTAGGGGGAAACAGACGCTGCCACATTGACGCTGTACCCACAAAATGTGATGCGTTATCAATACCAATGGATGCATGGCACCTCCTGCTTTTGCATCACTAGGGGTCTCTTGAAAGCGGCTTTTCCTTCAACGAAAAGGCACTTGAGACAACGTCCCTCTCCTACCCCTGTTTGCGTTTTGATTCAGGCGTGGGCGGTTGTGCCCAGCACCCTCACGGAGACCGATGCTGCCCAACTCGTGGGGAAGTGCGCTGCATGCCAACGTCCGGAGGAGGACCCCCTGGGGGTACTCCAGCTGTGTGGGGTGAGCTCTTGAATTTTTATGTGCCGGGTTCTGGAACGATACGAAAGCTCGCTCTAATGTCCTCGTAACAGCAGTGAGACTCGAGGTACTTCCTGAACCCGCGTTAGATTGTTGACTCTCAGCTCTCACTGACCCCGAAGGTATACGGTGTCAGTACGAGATTCGTGGAAGACATCGTGAATCGTTTTCGCGAGGATGCGGCATCCACTGCGAGTTATTCGTCTCTCAGCAGTACGGGACCGGAAAGCGAGATGAAACTGCCTCGCAGCAACACCTCTTCGCGAAAGGGCAGCGGAAAATCGCGAAGGAGAAATGCTGGGCGCAAGGCTGAGCACGAGGTGGGCACGACTGTTGACAATGGGCAAAACACACAGAACGCAACGTGCTTTACCCTGGACACCCTGCACTGGCTACATTGTTTTTCTTGTATCGGAGATCAGCTTGGACTGGGTTTCGTTGGCTACTCGAGTGCTCGGCGTTGAAAGCATGTGCGACACCTCCGGCCGACGTGGCGGGCTGTATACACTACTGCGCGCGTGATCGATGTCGTCATCAGCGTTTGGTCAAGTTGTGATCGAAGATGCTAGAATATGCTATTACGGGGGACCATAGTAAATAGAACCAAATACTGTTACGAAAAATAGGGAAATATGAAGGTTTTTGTGTGCACCGTAGGTCCTATTCACTATGGTCCCCCGTATTAGGAGAGTGGCATTTCTGTCTTTTTGGACACGTAAAGGCATATTTTACCTCTTTTGGCCTCCCTCATTTTGTCATTACACTGTTTATAGTTAAAAGGGGTGGCCAGTCAAGGGGCCTAACCGCGGTCTCCTCTTGTGGCAGCTTTGGTTCTCATGGAGATCGACGTGTGTATTGGCCAGGTGGCCGAGGAAGAGGTGCGCTCTTTCGTTTGCCAGTGCAAGCCTGAGCTGCAGAATCACCCTCTGCTTGTGGCGGCATTGGGAGGTCATCTTCGACTTCCCTTCCGCGAGGCTAAAATGGAGGCGATTCGACGAGCAAGCGAAGTGAGCCTTCCGTTACAAGCCAATCCTGCCGTGCCGTCTCGCCGACAATATGTTTTCGCGCCACTACAGTCAGTAAACGCGCCTGCGCTGCCCCTTCTACTACGCATACATACCTCTGATGTCGTTTAATTTTGATGGTCACCGTCGAATCGAATACTGTGGTACGAATATTTGACATAATGTGTACCACCTGCCACGGGCGAATTGTCACAGGTGAGCGTCGGCAGCTTTCACAAGCGAGTGGACGCGTTCGAATCGACGTTCGAAAGGAAATACTTGACTTTCCAGCTGCACTATCGCGGGGTCCAAGCACTCCGACAAGCGCGTCGCCGTCACAGTCTACCTGGAAGACATAGGAGTCCTACACGTATCTCTCTTGATAGCTCTCTTGATAGCTCTGACCCCGGTTCTGCGGGAACTGCTGGCACAACGAACACTTACGCATCAGACACGGCGGTGGGTGCACCTGATCCCGATGAACGAGCTGAGGCGTATTTGCTGGAGACGAAGGGTGCAGAGCTAGCGGAAATTGTCACGGCAAGAGAGTGCGAAAAGCTGGTGAGGAGACACTCGCAGCGGTAACGCAGAAGACGGTCGGGCAGGTTGGGGGTAATAGGTACATACTGTAAACTGGAAGCCGATAACCGTATTCTACAGGAGCGATCACCGTTGGCTTTCTTGCTGCTCGTTTACCTTACCATACCAATTCCCAAACCAAAGCGGCAACTTTGCCTATTTTCAAGGCACCCGATTTTATACGCGATAACCAATCCACTTGTTTGTGTAACACTCGATTTCCCGCATCGTGGTTCGCAGGGCATCGCATTCTCTTCACATGATAAAGCAGATGGCCGAGCTACCGAGCGCAAGCCTCTTATTACCAAGGTACTGATTTTGTTTGTGATCATGATGAAACTCGTGAACATCACGCTCCCCATCTTAGTCAGCCATGCGTGCACAATGTCTTATGTGTCACACTCTTACCCCCATCGGCCGGGCTTGCTAGCCGACGTACGTCTTATGTGCTTTGCTCTCTCAAACGTTGATTGATGTACAGGACAGAGAGCCCGTTCGTCGGCGTAGCGATTCTATGCCTTATACTTGGTACTTGGTACGCGCCTGGTACATATATCTGAGGCATGTTTGATTCGTGCACAGCGAGCGCCGCGTTGGCTAGCTGCCGATGGTATGCGTGTGTGTCCCCTACAATGTCTAGCCGATCCCAGCACTGACTGCTACATACCGGTACCGGTATATGTCTCGCATGGCAGGAGGCTTGCTCTGCTCTTGCGGAGGTTCTCCCTGCAGACGTGGCAGGAGCCCTTGCAAGCCTGTGGAAAATTGTCATGAACGGTGGCCAGCTGTCGACTTTTTGTGACATCCTGGAAGAGCAAGTGAGGTTATGCATTGGCTATTGCACTGCCACAAGGGATACGCCGGTGGATTGGGATTCTGTAGGGTTTCTTGAAGACTACTTCCTGGCATCTGAGCCTGCTTGACTTAGTATAGTCTGTAGAGTTAACACTGGAATATCTCGCGTTGTAGGCAATCACAAGATAGATACAGTACAAGCTTACCGGGAGCCCCTATCACTAACCCGTGTTGTTTTCCTTTTTACCAGGTACACAATAAATGCGACATGCATTTGTAGCATGTGGTCCGTTTGGGTACACCTCTGTCAACCGCTCGCGCCTCCTTTAAACTGAATGTGATGTGACAGCTGCACGGGGTAGTATTAGTAGTGTCGTAATGGAATAGTGACCGTGACGATTTCTGCCGTTGTCGTCGTAGGTGTTCCCTGCTTCTAACCTCGTTGGGCGGCGCCTCGACAAGCGCAGAGAGCGACAGTTTGCTGCAGAGGGACAACAGGCGATGAAGGAGAGCCTGTTCAAGGCCGTGTCAGGTGCGACAAGAAATTCAACAGGTTTCACCTGCGGTGGTATTTGCCCATCGTCTTGCTTCATACCGCCGTGTTCTTGTTATCGTCTTGCTTCATACCGCCGTGTTCTTGTTTTCCGTACTTATGTATAGCACGCGGTAGTCCTGCCGATCTGATGCTTTGGCAATTACTATTGATCGTTCTGAGGACTGCCTGATCCTGAGAGCGGTTTTGTTTTACCCCTGAATATATGTAACCATTTGTTTGAGATTAAGAGATTTACTACATGGAATTAGTGTGGCACACTTTTTTTCATTTGTGCAAGGGTTAAGAGGCACTTTACTAGCGATGATACCGCTCTTCAGTCACGCACTCCACCGGCCGCTCAGGCGCCATGGCTAAGGCAACCACCAACCCAAGACGATTGTCTTAAATGTGTGTCTGGAATTTAAGCGCACCTGTTCCCGCCGCCTTGCACATTTCCATTTCCGCACTTGCAGAGTGTGAAGTCCTTCACTTCGCCACGCTGCTGGTATTCCACAACGCCACCGGAGGAGTCCCGTTTCTTCCCCAACCGGTGCTCCAGCCGCATGAAGGTGGAGGCGACCGCGAAGAGTCGTGGTCAAGGGAACTGCTCAGCGCCGTTCGTGGTGATATATCGGCGGAGACAGAGCAGTCTCTGGTCAGCCTACAACGAGAAATAGAGGTAATTCTGCTTTATGTGTGCATTTTCGCGAGCAAAGAATGTATCGCAGCATCTGCTTCTCTGGTGTGTCATTACCAGTAGGTAGCTTGGGTAGCCCACAGTTGGAGCGGGCGAGACGGTGCCAGGCTTACGTTTGACGACGAATCGTGGTGAAGAGTCTTGCCGATACTTCGTTCCGCATTTGTTCAGTGGTTGTTCGTCGGTGTTTCTGCCATTGAAGCTAAGTCCATGCGGCTTATTTGCATTTTGCCCAATATCACCATAGGGGATTGTGAGTATAGCACAATATTTATAGTAGTATGTCATCTCTGCCTCGTAATCCCCCCGCCCTTCTGGATATATTATCATTTTGTTCTTTATCAGGCAACCCCGACTGTTGTCACTGCTATCACTTCTAACTCGTCCGGAGGAGTGCACGGTGAATCAGCAACAGCTTCGGACGGAAATACCGAGGCCACAAGTGCACTACCACGTAGTCATGCGCTGGACGGGAGTGGAGCCCTGCGGATTGAGGCCGGGGATAGAGCTGCAAGGCTGTTGCGGTTGATAGAAGCTGTGCGAGCGCTAGGCTTGGCGTGCGGAGATTGATGCAGAGTGTACCCTCAGGAGACAGGGTCATCATCATCACTGCACCCTCTCCCTGTCCCACCCAAGACCATTCGGCAGCGACGCCACAAAATGGCGAAGTTCCGTAAAATCCTGAACAATATCATCAAGATTGTCTTGACGCCGACGGCTGCTGGATACCTGGTATCATTGACTGTGCTTCACCCGGGGGGGGTTGTACTCATGTCATGCATGACCGTAGTTGTATGACCATAGACCCTCGCATCTCTGCATTGCCGGGACGGACCCCCGGGGGTAATCGTTTTTTTGTGCGGAGACGTGTATGTTGTTGCGTCTTTTTCATTAACAATGCGTCACCGTTAAACTATATGATAATATTGGCAATTAAATTATACTGGTACCTGGCAATACACTATAAATACGTTCATAGCAGAGATAGATAGATGCATTTATCCCCGACGATGTGTGTGTATTCTTCGCATTAAACCGTTCTTTCTACCCGTCGACATCCAGCACAACCAGTGGCCGTGCCGATTCTGCAATCCTACAGAGATACAAGTTCTGTGGTCACAAAGCTACGCCACAGAGATACTACGTTGCCACGTATGCAGGGAGTACAGTAGACAATGCAATGCCATATCATCCTACTGGATCTGACAGGCACGATATACACATTCTATGAAAGAAAGAAAACGAAAGAAACACAGAAAACAAAGCAAAAGAGAAGAAAGAGATACCAGTATAGAAGAAAAAAATGTTGTACCTCCCCGCAGGGGATGTGGCAAACACTTGAAAAGAATGAGCGAAAGAAAAAGAAGAAAAAAAGCACCACTACTTATAAACAGAGTAAGACTAAGAACCAAGGGAAAATAACAGGCAAACCGAAGCACAAAGCACCCTCCAAGTAGCCGCAGCAGTTTGTTGTACGAGCAGCATACGAAGGCAGGTTCTCCTCACTAGTCCGCCTGGTACCTTGCTACCCTGTCTGCCGTCTCCGTCCTGCGTTCGTCGACTATGCCCCGCCTTTCGGTTTCAGACAATAGGAAATAAGCAAAACAGGCTCGTCATCCACCCACGCCACACGACTCCTTTCGTAAGGCTTATTATTACAGGAAATGAAGATAAAGGAATAAAATGGAAATCACAGAGGATCACGCGCGAAAAAGGAAAAAAAACAAGAGTAAGGTAGACTACGTTTGAACCAGCTGCACCAGTTGACGGCACGAGTAGTATAGGCATGTTCTACTTCCTAGTCGGCCTGGTGCCTTGCTACCCTGTCCGCCATCTCCTTCCTACGTTCGTTCACCGCGGTTCCCCTTCTACTCCTCCTGTTCCCCCACCTCCCCGCATTCCCTTGGTCGGGTTTTCTGCCACTGCTCCTGTTGCCCCCCTCCCCTCATTCTCTTGGACACCACCCTCGGCGGATGCGCGTCGCTGCCTACTCAGCTGTGCCTTATCCTCGTGCCACCTCACCATGAACCGTTCGGCTTCTTCAAGGACCCCTCGGTACCACTTCCCCGCCTTTTTGGCTGCAATGGGCCACAGCGCGGTCTCAACTCCACCCACCAAGGGGGCAAGTCCCGTTGTCCCTCCGGTGGCTCGGAACTCCCTAAGGCCCTCGACTATGCATCTATACCCAGTCTTAAACTGTCCGGCAGGTCTCGGGTTCTCCCCACCAGCCATCACCCCGAGCATTACCCGACTGGGTAATCGCTCTTTGCTTTGCCGTGCCACGGCCCCCGCAAAAAGAGCCGCCGTTTACGGATGGTCGTTTCGATGCTCTCGCAACGTGTCATGTTGAGGGCCTTCGCGTACGAGAGGGGGGTGTGGTCAGCACGAAGTCGGCGCTGGAAGCCAGTGACTCGCAAAAGAACTTGGTGGTGAGCCGTTCGAAGTTTGGCAAAGTGTTCCGCTCTGAGGGTCCACGTCACACACCCGTACAGCAGGGTTTCAATCGCCTCGGCCTTCAGCATCCGGACTTTCAGGCTAAGGGGGGCGGTCGTCCTATCATACAACTCCGGCCCGAACCGTTTGAGGCATGCTCGCATGAGACGGATCCGTCGGTCGATTTCGAGCGAGCGAGGTCAGCGTTTTCGTGGATAATGCCGCCTAGGTATTAGAACTGGGCCGTCTGTCTGTACCTCTGGCCTGCTGCTTCGATGACGAGCGGTGGTGCGAGGGTTGTCTGGTCTGGGGTTCGTAGAAACATTGTATCTGTCTTCTTTCCCGATACCGTGAGGCCTGCTGTTGTGGGCCTCGGCGAATTTTTACCTCAAATTTTAAGATATTTATACATCAACCAAGACGCTACAAAATGCCAGTAGACCAAAGGTGACGGCGGGGAACTATTTTTTTACACAACAATGAATGGCAGCATCTTATTCAAGAGGCGGAAGACCGCGCCGTCGCTTGCCAAGCTGTAGCGCATGACCCACACTGATACACATACTGCGCTCGAGAGCAGACGTAAAACCACCACAAGCTTGTTGGAAAATCCGGTCCTCCTACATGCGACATTTTTCCTCCTGAAGAAAGATCTCCGTCCCCGCCGATGCTAGCCACCGCTTGAGGTATTCCATGCCTGGTACGAGTCATCACGGAGTTTGTGTCAATCCGTAATCGGAAAATGGGACCGCACAGGAGGTATGTAGAGTGTTTATTTATAGTAACAGCAGTATCGCGGTGACAAGGAGAAAGCGGTCCAGGCGAGTCAGGATCCCCGACAAACAACAATAATAATAGAAGAGGGGGGGGGTTATATCGGTGACATTACAGTAATCGATGAATGTCTTGAAATACAGTACTACTGGCTGTACTCGTAGCACGGTAGGAATGAACTGCGTATGCTAAGGCTTGTTTTTTAGTACAGCAGTACCTGGTATTACAGCAGTATACGCGGGCCGAGTGGAATTGGTTGATACCTCCAGGTATCATGGTATATATATGTCAAGGAGGGGGCGAGCGACGACGACTGACTCTTGTAATAATGATGTTGCTGTTACAACTGCAGGGTTCTACACTATTTAAATATTGCGTGGCATGGCCATGGTAACACCCATGGCATCCCATGGCATCCCCACGGCATCCCATGGTGTGGCATGGGATTTCATGGCACGCCGTGGGGGGTGCCGTGGCATGCCACGGGTGGTACCATGGCAACCCCCGCGGCAACCGCCACGGCCTTCCGTTGATTAGCGGAAAGCGCGAGAGCGTGAGTTAGCTACATTCGATGAAAATCGACGAGCAGTGGGAATGCTGAACCCTATGCGCGACAAAAAATAAAAGCACGTACCGGGGGGGAGAAGGGTGGGCACCTGTGACCACGGCTTGTCCAGAAGCTCGTTGAGGGTAAAAACCTCCCACGAGTAAGGCTGCAAAGTAAAAGTGATAAAAAAAAATAAAAAAAATGGTGACCCCACGGAATGTCATGGCAACCCCAACGGCACCCCAATGTTCACGGCACCTAGGTCGGGGTTAGGGCTGGGTTAGGGTTAGAGTTAGGGTTAGGGCTCCATGGTATGCCGTGGAGGTCCGTGGAAGGTTCCGTGGTATGCCGTGGAAGATGCCGTGGGAGGTTTTGCCGCACAGGTGGTGCCACGGCATGCCACGGCATGTATGTCGTGAAAAAGGGCAATAAATGTACATCCAAAAAGCATAGCGGGGAGAAAGGACACCACAAACGATACGAACACTCGTGTTACTCGTAGAGGGGGCTGGCGCGTTTCTGCTAATGCATAGGTATGACCCCGCTATGGTGTTTTCTCTTGTATATTCGTGGCACGTTGCAGGTCCCATGATGTACAATACGATGATCGATGATGATACGACGAGCCAGTAAAAACCAAGTTGTAGGAAGATTTTTGCTACCGACGGAAAGCGAAAGTTCGGTAGACTACTGGTATCTACCGACGAGATCACGATGATTGGCGGTGTCAACCGACGGCGTGCCCTGAAGCCGATTGTATCTCACACGAGAGCAACAGGTCACAGCAAGCTTGGCAACGCCAGCACGCACGCGCCTCCAGGTCGACATGAAAGGGCCCAGCCTCTGCGTCGGTGAGTGTCGTGTCTCCTCATCTTGTAGTATGGAAGTTGCCTACCTATAGGAGCGCCGTGACCACATGACATCATGTCTGCAAAACGACTGCACAAGGAGCCTGCTGTCTGGTACTCTGTCTGGTACATTTGACATGATTCTTGGAGCTGATGCTACGATACTCAAGCAGCACGAGCTCTCATGACACATGAACCTAACTTGGCTTGATCGGCTCGGTCAGGCTTGCTTGCAGCGGCACCAGCACATGGTTTCCTCGTCCCCTCCCTACCTCGTGCATCTGGGCTTCAGACTACCTCTAGCTATGGTGGATTCTTAGGTGAGTGCTGTGGGTGGATGGGTGAGTGGGTGTGGGCACATATTCCCGCACCGTCACATTTAAAACTTGAACAAAGTACCCATCGTGCTCGTACCATGTACCACACAGCCACAACACTGAAACTCGATCGAGAACCAAGCGCGACGGCCTTGATGAGGCTTTGATGAAGCTTTGATGGAGCCTTGACGAGATTTTGAGGCTTTGAGGTGTACAGGATGGAACTCGCTTTCCAGTAATACTTTGGCTGTGTACTCGTAGTGAATGAAGTCAGTGTGTGTCATACAGCAGGTATTGGTGACCTGGCTCCCTACCGAAATTGGTGGCGCATTATGGTCGACGTATTGTATTTCGTTTTTTCGTGATATTTCGGCATTTCACCAAATTCAGGGAGGGTTGAATCTTATCGAGTAAGTGCCTCAGTTGGCTCGGGAAATAATCGTCCACCCGGCACAGAACCGTCCCTACAGCAGCTGCGCTCGCGGAACCCATGCGTGCGGTGGCCCCACAGTCATCGGCCTGACTCGTAGGCAGGTGTCGGTGCCTTGGGGAGTGAAATCCATCACCAACTTGTCACGCAACAACGCCCAACGCTTGCCCAAAGCGACGAAGTCTCAGCTATTGCCGTCACCGAGCTCAGTCGGTCGGCCACCTCGGTGCGGTCACCTTGTGAACTCGGCCACGAGAACCCAGAAAGCTATTACGCCTTCTGCGTTCGGCCATGACTTGCGAATGACCTCAGGAATGACCCCTGTCAGCTCTGTGCGCTCGCGAGTGGTGGCACAGCTCGAGCGGTGGGGTTGCCCGATCCTCTATGGCCTTGTACCTAAATTTCCTGAAAAACCCTAGAAACTTCGAGGCGACTTTTTGGGGGGGGGGGAGTTTTTCGGCTTTTCCCGAAAATATTTCGGGTGAATACCGAAAAAAACTGAAAAACACTCGTCGTTAATATCGACCCTTACATTGGGTTACAAAACTACAGCAGGATAATAAATCTACTCTGTACTGCAGTACGAATAGCTTTACCTGGTGTGATATACGACCGGGTATTCTATATACCCCAGAGCATAGTATTAATAGGTATATACGTATATATACCTACAAGGTTCCCCTCCGGGAGGTGCCTAGGGGAGTGAGTGGCGTAAGAGCGAAATAATACTCGTATGAAATCCTGCACCTTTTTAGAAGTAGTATTAATAGCTGTATCCACCCATCTTAACGTGAAGAACACACACGCAATTTTTGAGGACAGACTATACTGTTTGCGGAATAGCTGTGGGGTCATTACTACAACAAAACCATATGAATAGGGCACCGGTAAGTGGATATTGATCCTGAACAGATGACTCGCGCGATAAGTTCAATGTATGCGGCGTAAACGTGAGTACAAAAAAGTTGCCTGAGGTCGAGGTTGCGCCATAATATTTTGTGAACGGCTAAGTAAGATACAGCAAATACAATACCTGGTACATATATATCCCCCCAAAATAAACGATTCTTGGTGCTCAGGGCAACATAAAGGTTTCACAGATGAATGCCCTAGCTAGAAAATTCGTAGTCCGATTACTGAGAGTATTGGAGTACTGGCGGCCAAAACATTGCGAGTACTGAGAAGGCCCACATACTGAAAGTAGTGAGAGTATGGGCAGTACCGAACCCCGAGAGCACAGGCAAGTATGTACCCGCAGTATCGAAACACTATTCCTCGCAGTGCATAATATCTAAAAATAGTGCCAGTGCTCCAAGTACCCGAGTTGTCCCCAGCGAAAGTAGTTTGCTTCAACTCCGACTCGTGGGACTATCTGGAGGCAATGGACCTGAGAATTTGTCGACACGGTGCACAGACGGTCGAACTCGCAGTATCTGGAGTACAAAACCCCGAAAAACTGCGAGTGAGTGTAGGAAGTACCTACAGCAGCATTTTCTCGAACATACTTTGCTTTACTCCCAAGTATTGGGAGTAGCTGTGAAACCTGGGGGAATGAACGCACGCCACACGTAGGCGCGCCCAAAAATCTTTGCCTCAAGTAAAAAACACATCTTGTATTTATCATACGTTCACAAAAGCAAGGCGGATGTACTGGTACAAAAAAAAATCAATAGTGAACGGAAAAAAAAACGTGGATGGTGCGAGTCGACTATCCGAAACAATTTTTTTATCGACAGCAGTAGTATGACACCTACGCTAGAGGACTGCTCGTACATCTGGCACGTCTTGTTTTTTACGCGATCTAAAACACATTGCAGGATCGCCTAGAACAGTAGAGCAGCTTGTTGTACAGGTACGACGGCGTATATACAGCAATACTGCTGTAAAATGCGTGCTGCGACAAAGGAACGTACGTGTACCGATCCCCTTTCAGCTGGCCCTAGGATCTATCGGTCAGAGGTGTATGGCACACTGCAGTCAGTAACTACTGTACGTACTGTCAGTATGTTCTGTACGAACGCTGCTGTACACGATGCTTGTGCGAACGATTTGTTTTTGTTATACTCGAGTCGACGAACATATCAGGGATGTTCTGTACCGAGCAAATACTGCCGGACACATTGCGGAATATACGCGTGCATCGGCCGATGCCGCTGACAACAACGAACACTATAGTAGTGCTGAACGTACAGCGCGGGTCTTTCACATGCGCACTACCCTGCCTGCTGCTGCTGTTGGCGCACTGTGCTGAGCACAGCTGGAGCAGTGGCAATATTGGATCACACACAGCAATATGCGCAGTACGATCATCAATACGCGCAAGGTGTTCCCACTACACTACTGCCAGTATGTTTTGTACGAACGCTGCTGTACACGATGCTTCTACGAACGATTTGTTTTTGTTGTACCCAAGTCGACGGACATATCGGGGACGATCGGTACCGAGCAAAAAATGCCGCACACATTGCGGAAGGTACGCGTGCATACAGTAGGCCAATGCCGCTGACAACAACGAACACTAGAGTAGTACTGAGCGTACAGCGCGGATCTTCCAACATGTGCATAGTCCCCTGCCTGTTGCTGCTGTTGGCGCACTGTGCTGGGCACAGCTTGAGCAGTGGCAACGTTAGGACACACAGCAATATGCGCAGTACGATCATCGATACGCGGAAGGTGTGCCCGCTGCTGCTGCTGCTGGGCAGCAGGGTTGTGGTGCTGTAGGAAGCTGGAGGTAAGCACGCTCTGTGGACGGTTGCTATTGTTGTCTGGGCGGTGGTCCGTGTTCCTTGCAACAACACAGAAACATGTACAGGAATAACAGACAACATGTACCGATACGTACGTACAAAATAAGGCCTCTCATACTGAAGAAACCAGGGAAATCGTCTGACCTACTCCCGCCGGAAAAAAAAGATTGAGCGCCCGCCACGCGCTCCAGAGTGCACTGATGGCGCCGAAACCTTGTGTGGTCTCGTACCATTTTTTCCCCCCCAAAAAAGCTTGATTTTTTCGAGACAAAGTTCGTACTCGTACGAGTATTGGTATTGTATACTTTTATAGGGGGCGGGTTTGGGTTTAGGGTTATTATTCAGAATGGGTTGCAGCAGTTTTGTCTTCTTATTACGACCTGTTTTTCTCATGGATATGTACCCTGGTACTTACCCTGCTGGTGCAGTACTGGTACTCTACACGATATGCCTGGTATACCTGTATCAATGGTACATATTAATAGTATTGGTACACTTCTGGTATGATACCGCCACATTTTGTATCACATGCATCTGGTGTGTATTGTGTATCAGGTACAAGTTACTCTTATACTACTTTGATTTTCAAGATTGTCTCTGACTGCGAGCACCCGCCTTTCGCCTCCTGCACGTAACTGGCAGCGAGTAGCTCACCGGTTGGCACCAGTCAGAGGCAAACCTTCAGCCGGAACAGAGAGTGTCGTTCTGTCAGCATAAGCATGCTCAAGACTGATTTCTCAAAGGTGATTTATTGTATACAATACTCTGTGGTTGATGATTCTTCTTGAGACATGATACTTGAACATATAATACCAAGTTTGTAAGTAGCAACTGCCGCCGCTGCCTCCGCACAAAGCGCACATCGCTTGCTGCGCTCGCTCTTCCGTTCCGTGTTCCGTATGGTGTAAGTGTCAATGCTCCTGTACTACCATACTCCGTGTGTACCAGGTACTCGTTCGTATGATATTGCTGAAAATATGCCGGTAAAAGGGTGAGATCCTTTCTTGTGGTGAATGTACGCATTGTACCGGTACGTGGGTATAAGGTATACTCTACCAGGTAAAGGTAAAGTTCTACCAGAATATGTGGTGACCTGGTCATGGTGCTTTTCTTGCCAGCGAACGATTGAAAACCCTCCACTGCTGTGCTCGTGCAGAGGTGTTCTTCATGTGCACCAAGTAAATGGATACGACGATATTGTTTGAGACGCCCCCCGATAGCTGCTATGACATGTAAGCTAGACTGGAACCTGAGGCACTTAGACGTACTGTAGACCAGGCTTTCATTCTGCCCGAGTTGGACACCGATATTCACTTGCGTCTACCCCCCAGTTGTGGATCAGTGTCTGGTGAGGTAGTGCTCCTTAACAAGGCCCTTTACGGTCTGAAGCTGCCTGAAGCAGAGTAGTCGAGCGTGGTATCAGCTGTTATCGTCAACCCTCGTGGAGTGTGTTAAATCGAAGTTCAGCCCCATCGTCGCTACTGTACTACTGTACGTAAAACTTTAATAACAAATCTCGTTTCTGAACACCGTACCTGCTGTTGTTGAATTGTGTGACACTGCTGTCCCTGGTAGACCCTGGCGACCATCCTCATCGTGGGCTCGACGGTTGGTGCCACTGCGATCCCCTTCTTGTCTCGCGGGCCAGAGGTAAGTGGTTGTTTGCAAATGTTGGCAAATACTAGCAGGGTACCGTAGCCCTGACGGGAAGCTATCTTATGACCCTAGCAATAACACTCATTGTGTCGGGTAGTGAGTACTGAGTATGATATGTAGTTTGTTCATAAATACTCAAAAACTAGAAGCTATTTCATGTATAGTATCTAAGAGTATGAGTATTATTAGTACGGGAAGTGCTGGTTAAAATCGGTACGGAGGTTTTGATAGATGCACAAGTGGTGCGTGTTATTGCTGTACCATGTTATGCGTGTTAGAGCACACCGACGCTGGACAACACGCATGAACCCGGGCAGATATCATCCGCTTCCCTGCTATTGCGGAACATGCCGGTTTCGCAGCGTTCTGAGTGGAGGTTTTTGCCGAGCTATCGTATGCTCGTCGCTCCAATCGCGAAATGTTTACTGAAGTGACCGCAAATGAAAACATGACTGCTGTAATGGCTACCATAATACCTAATCGGCTACTCGGGAACCAACCTCCAAATCACCGTGCACGGCCGTGTTGGCTGATCTTGTGGTGCGCTGGGATTGAGAAGTCAAGGGGCCCGAAGACCGTTCGCGTCACCGACGAAGATGGGAACGTTTCTGAACGAGGTGAACTGTAGCAGTGCATATCATGTATCATCACTGCTACATCACTCATGTATTACGCATGTATCAGTACTATGTCACTATTTGCTATTACGTGTACGAATCTCGGTGCCCCTACTGCTATAGTAATAACGAATAGCCCCCAATGGGACTGTTATCCGTGCGTTGCTCGGCAGCTCCGTCACTCGTTGCAGAAGAACGTAATGTCCTTGCCTGCGGTCGAATTGCCAGCAGGAGGACAGGCGTCGTTTGAGCACACATGCTTAAGCTTCGTGGGTGGAACCCTGAGGGTTTGATTCCACTCTCAGCTCGTCGTAATGTCGCTGCACATGCGTTTTTGCCTCTTGCTTGACGCGCCCGCACCATTATTTTACTCTTCCACGATTTCGTTATTTCGCTGTGATACTTGACTGTTTTATTTTTTTCTCACTTTCTCTTTCTCAATACTTCGTATTGCTATTGTAGGGGCATTAACGACGATGACGCGACCAGAGATCCAGAAGAAGCTTGCACAGGTGAAAAGCTGCGCAGGAGCTACTGTAGTTAACAACGGCATGCAATTGTATGCAATTGTAGTAATTGCACGTTGCGTGACCAATGAGGATGTGACGCGAAGCCATCCGATCGGTCGGTTTATAGTATTGATTGTGCTACCGGTACTGGTACATATAACTAGTAATACTGATGCTAGACACCCTCCTTTCTGGCTTCACCGGGATCCGGTATGATGATTTTGTCGGAGGCCATGTCTATCCCTGTCTAACTTGACCCCATTATTATTTCATCGTCCCCATCCATGTGTGTGCTCTATCTGTATTGATCGGAAGATTCCAGTATTTTTCCTGAGGGACGAAAGTGGTGCCGTGCACGTGGACGGCGGTGAGGGTTTGTTCTTCATGTCTCCAGAAGATGCCAAGGCTAAGCTCCAAGGCCTCAAGGGTGCTGATGGAGTCAAGGTGAAGTATGCACATTACCTGGTATGGTATGGGTGGGGGGAGGGCTTCGAGACCGTACAAAGGTGCCTGCCTTCGCTTGATGTATCGGTATTCATTAGTGTATCGGCGAGTCTTCACTCTGACAGCACTCCAGATAGCAGGCAGGTGTGTTCCTCTTTCGTGTTCACGACTACCGTGCGTTTCATACGGTGCAGGCAGCACTTCAGACAGCAGCCGCTGTAGTCAGCAGCCACAACTTGGTTAGTGGTGGGAACGGGGATACTCTATGTTATAGTTGAGAGGATATACCCGCGGCCATGTTAGTCCAGTTTGCACATTGGCTTTATCTTGTGTGCGCTTTCTTCGTCTCGTGTATTTTTAGGCAGCCGAATTTCGATTTTTTATGGTTTTTCGGATCTTCCTAGGGCTCCTGCACCTTTGTGTGACCACGGACTCCTTCGTCAGAGAGTTGATGTGAGAACAACAACAACACCAGTGTAATACTTCTGCGGCACTAGAATGGCCGGTTTGGTAGCCTTGGTTGAGCACGTCGCCCCCGCGATAAATTGAAGTAGAAAGGCGCCAATTTGTCTCCGGCAAGAATGTCCGTGCGTTTGCGACGACCTAACCTCGACCTGAATGCCGTTCTGTGGAAACCATTGTTTGGGTTGGTCATATTTTTGCGTGGCTTACGTGACACTGCTGGGTGCCGATGACAACATGGCTTTTGCCACAGGTGGCAGCCACAACCCTGGACGATGTTTGGTTCCCGCTTATAAAGAAGAAGGGCCTTTCCAAGAAACCGGTCGCGGCGCAGGCGTCGATGTTAAGCGACCTCTCCGCCCGCTACAAGATAATTCCGCGAAGCAGCCAGGTTTCCCAAGCGATGGAGGTGAAGGTCAATCTGCAGTCGATTCGTCCCTGGCGTAGACGAGACATGGATCCATAGGTCGAGCAGTGGCCCGTGGTGTATCATAGTGGCTCGGTGGCAAATTCCGCGCCGTTCTCCATATATATGAAGTTCCCGTAGTATCATATTAATAGTGGTACAGACCTTTTTGCTACGATAACTCCCCTTTTTGTGCGGTCGGTGTATATGCTAGCTTTTGATGTGGTACTACCAAACATTGACCTAGTCCGTGAAAAGCCCGTGCTTTCGGCACCTTGCTACACAATACATAGTACAGGTATAGTAACCCGAGGCTTGCTCTGTACATGCCTGGTTTACCTGTTTTGGCGCGCCTTTTGCTTTGCAGACAGCAGGCTGGAGCGCTGTCGGTGACAAGGATGGCGTGCCAGTTTGGGCCGCCGACACTCTCGCTTTCAAGGGAGCGGGAGCAAAGTTGAAGGTGAACGTCGCGCTTCACGAGAGGTGTACTCATGTTATGTTCATGTCATGCATGGCCGTAGTCGTATGACCATAGACCCTCAGGTGGGGGGGGGGGCATCGATGGTTTATGACTATCTCGCGTTTGCGACCTGATCCTGTGATGGTTGGTTGTGTTATATCTGGCAGGATGGAAGCAAAGCCCGTCTGCTGTTCATATGAAAGTTTGGCGTTACTGTATATCTTTGCCAATGGGTGGGGGGGGTCCTGTGTCGACTGTGCGTGTGTACCGTGTGCGTGATGCCGCAGATGCCCCTCTTCACTAACGTGGACGACTTGATGACTAGTTGGGAACGACTCAAGACAGACGCAGGGTCGGAAGCTAAATCTCCAACGATTCAGGTCGGTACAGAGTGCCGAGTTTTTTTGTTTTTACGTTTACACCGCGTCGTCTTTTCTGGGCTGTTTTTTTGTCTTGGCCTTTGTTGCATACGGAGTGCAACCGCTGTCATACTTTGTGTGCTCTTCTTTTCTTGGAGCCCTAGTCAAGAAAAATTTCACGGCGGCATGAGCCAGCACCAAGCTTATCGTCCAGCTTGCGTTGAAGGCGAACACTCGAAGATGAGTTACGTCCATGTACTGTACCGATATTCGACAAGGCGCTTATCTGGTATATACCGGTTCGTGTGTCGTCGACTACTGCATTCCCCGGTTTTCCTAAGGTGTCGTCAATCGGAGCTATTGTCGACATGATGGAGCGTGATGGAGGGGATAACAGGTACAGTCAGTACACGCACGGCAAGAGCAGGGTGTTGTATAGGGAAAGTTTAGTGTCATCTCACTTGATATGCCGTAAGTGGCTTCAACAGCTTGTTGTGCGCTGGTACTACTGGGTTCGTCACTGTTGATACGGGGCACGTTTTTGTGGTTTTGGCCTCGTTACTAGAGCCTTACCCTGTCACCTTTCGTGCACGCAATGGTAGTAGTAATAGTGGTATCGTATGTTCCGATACTTTCCCCACCATTGGATGACCAGTAGCTTTCAACTCTACTCTACTCTACTCTACTCTACTCTACTCTACTCTACTCTACTCAACTGTTACTATGCCATTGATGTATCGCCCTGTGCCCACCCGTTGTGTTTTTGTTCGTGGCAACGGTTGCAGTCCTTCCTGTTTTCTGAGCGCACCACAACGTGCACATCCTGCTCCCACCTCGCCGGTTCCTCCCCTTCGCTTGAATTGAATGTTTGTCGTGCATAGGAACCTGGAGTTTTTCGCTGACATGGACGCCATCGAACAGGCTGAAAAACTCTTATAGTTACACAATTTGAATTTTGAAATTATGGATGCTGAAGACACCGAGACGGAGAGATGATTACTTTAGCGTAGTCGGAAATACCCCAGGCAACGATTCAGTTGATGCAGGCAGGAGTTGTGCCTTGTTTTTTTTTTGTTGGTACTGTAGTCGTCCGAGGAGATGTGCTGCAGGAGTGCAGTGCCCGTGGGGAGGGAAATGCGTTTCTTGGTATTATGTTGTAGCAACTGAAGGGCACTGGTGCTTTTAGAATACATGATTATACGTACCTGAACTGAGTGGAGCGTCGCAATCCGAGTTGACGTGTCTCCGTTTCCGTGATATGAATCAGTCGGCGCCTCGATATGAATTTGATAAAATATGAAGTACATAATGCGATGTGTCACTCTTGCCATTTAACACGCGAACGGATGCTCACGTTCTGCCCAGACGGAATCGAATGTACTGGATGATATTGCATGAGATACGTTTGCCAGGAAGGCGTACGGCCAACCAGTTGGTGCGGTGCGCCGTAATTCCATCGAGATCGAGCCATGTGCTGCGCAACTTGCTGGTGGCCAAATATATTTGTGCTGAGGGACGCAAACGTGTCGACTAAGCATGAGCAGGGCTGCGGGTCCTGACGACCTTCCCTATGGCACGGCATGCCAAGTCAATGGCTCAAGAATTTCGGGCATAGATCAACACTCGGCGTTTTTAACTCCAGCTGTGAGTTATTGTATTTTGGACGTTATTAATAGCAAGCTTCCGAGGTGTTTTAATTTCTGAACCAAGTCTGCTGCCGATAAGTATAACATGTACCAGGTACACCACACGCTCACGCCTGCAATCAAAAACGGAAGCGATTAATCTTCGGCCGTCGATGGACTCCTTGGTTTTCCGTACGTCTACGTATGTATCAGTATGACTTTTGTTTAACAACGAGCGAACCGCATACAACTTCCTCCGATCTTCCCCTGGTTATTTTTCATACCACCCCACATGTGGTAGTGTACCGTTCCGCTATAATCTCGTTGACGATGGATAGCGTTGCTGTAATATTGAATGGTCCCTTTCCTCGACACTGTTTCCACGAACAAACGTCCGGAGAGGACAACGACGCATCAGGTTCGCTCCAATCTGAAACCGTACACATCACTCCACCCAATCAATGAAAAAAACCTGCGTGCACATACATAATATGCTTCGCCGGAAATGGAAATAATTAAGGTCAAGATATTACTACTGTAGTACGTACGACTCAATTAATCTGACACTAACCCCTACCTGGTATATAAGATCAAGTATGTTTTGTGTGTTGCGTTTCGTGAAAATTGTTTAACTACCACTATGATGTGCCGGGTTTCGACTCAATCTTCACCAAATACCCCCACACGATATAACGGGATACTTGATGCGATGGCGCTCTTCCAGCGGATACCCCCCCCCCCCCCTGTCTCTATTATTAGCAGTAGGAACGGTGCTCCGCCTCGAAAGGTATGCGGGGTCAATGGTCACATGATCAAGGCAAGCAACGAATGAGTACGCCCCCCCCTGGGCGCTTGGAAGTCTGTGTCATCCCGGTCACAAGAAAATATTGGAGAGACGAACGCGGTAAAGTCAGCGGACTCTCATCCTTGCGAGTCAATGCGCTTCCCGAGACGAGCTCTTCGCGCCACCCTGACGATCACGAAACAGGAGAAACCACGACAACGCTTTAGCGGGACAAACATTTTAGCGAGCCCTCGTTCCTCCCCAGTGCTACGTTTTTGCAATCCCGCTTTTTTTCGCGGTGAGGGGCAACGTTACCATGCCATCAACGCACGGCATTGGCTTCGAGTGAACGGTACATCCCGACCTTTTGTAGAAGGGAGAACGCTTTGCGCTGCTCGTCTATTATTGGTCTCCCTAGATACTATACCTGGTACACAGCAGTGTGTATGTTGACCGTGCGGCAAGGTGTGCAGGACAAACTTGAGGAAGGACGTGTGTTTGTCCGGTTGGGGGCGGCGGAAGTTTTTGCATGGCCTTGTGCGTAGTAGGAGTTCTCTAGGGACTCAGCTCACTGGCTTGGACCTTTCGGTAGGTGAACCGAATTGGGAATAGTTTAGTGTTGTGTCCGCCTATTTACTCGTGAAGAAAGTAGCTCAAACGCAGCTCCACTGTTCACCAAGACATCACCATGCGGGAGGAGTGTCAAGGACCAATCAGTGTAATCATCGTGAGAGGGGGCCGGGGGAGCTTGAGTGTCAAGATTCCACGAAGCAATGGATAAGGTAGACTTGCCGCAAAGAGTTGTTTAGGGTCCTTGGCCATCTTATGATCGCGGTGGCGACTCGCTCCCGGAATTTCGGGCGTGCGGACGCCGGGTTTCGCCTTGCGACCAGCAGCGGTGGCTCTCGCATCGTCCAAGACAACGCAGGAGGTCCCAGGGTACGGTTTTTCGGCCGCCCCCACTCCACATACTAGGTAGCGCCGACGTGTCAACCAAAGGAGACAGCGCCGCCATCACGTCGTCGGAATAGTTTGTGGGGGGCAGGGGCGTCCCACAAGCTCGAGTAGCACGGACCGTCAAGCTTGGTTGAGAAAATATGTGGCACTCTGATAAGCACCTTCGCAGCATTGCCAGCGGCATCGAGGGTTTCGCTGTACAGTCTGTACGTGCTGCGTCTCAGGTCGTTGCCGCAGAGGCTGTTCGTTCGCCCGGTATCGTGGATATTGACTCTGTACTGAGTTGGCCAGAGATCTTCGTAGATCTGATGATAGTCGAGGTGGGAAATTGCCCCTCTCCCGTCACCCAAGCAATTGCGGACGACTGCTGACGACACCTGTCACGATCGTCGATGAGACAAGACTCAAGACGCCGGAGAAATCGCCGTAAAGGCTTTTTACTGGAAGGGGCACACACCACGATGATATTTTGTTGCTCAATGTATATTGCAAATATACACATACAATATCAACTCCGATAATAGAGCTGTAGCTTAAGTACCATCAGCTTGTTGCTGTGGAAATATCTTTCTTGACGAGCACGAGGCGTTACAATAATACATGGTGTCGTTTTGGACACCGCCTCCCTCTCCCTTTTTTTTCGATTTTGTGTTCAATTTACTGTAATGCATTTGAATTATATTATCATGGTTTGCTGCCCACTCCATCCCATTTCCTCGCTCTGGGTATTCCTAGAGCTCTGCATATTGTTTGTTTCCTTTCGTGTTTACAGCGTCAACACCAAGTAATCTACATCACCAGGAAACAACAAGCTCGTTCTTGTGTTACATGAGTGGAGAGATACTGCAACAGTAGTAGACGCTGTGACGAGAGATGTACACAAATTTGGCCATCACTTAAACCCGCTTACTGACGATAGGGATTGCTCAAGCGCTGGCCATCAGCACCAGAGTGATCAAAGCGACGACACGGACAAAAAAAAAAAACAGAGCTGGGACACCGAAAAGCTATGTCATGTACTGCGTAGACTCTACCTTCCAATGAACATGGCACATCATATCGTGTCCTTACCGGGCTAGGGCGTACAGCATACATACACCTGGCTAGAGTCTACACCTTCGGCTACAATGAAGGAATAAAACATCAAAACGCAAAAGAGATAAGGCTACCAATCGCCCGAACAAAAATAACAACCCACCAACATAAGGCGCGGCCGCCGTGGCTCACGACCAACAATTTGAAACGTCCCTTCTACATCCTTCGAGGCGCGCATCAGTGCTCCACCAGCACCAGTGCATGAGGAGCCCATGAGCAGTGCGTGCATCAAGAGCCTTTCAGTAGTGCACTGATGAGTTTGCGCATCAGTAGTCCATCAGCAGAAGTTCATCCGTACTCCATCAGAGGCGCATCGGACCATCGGCAGAAGCCCATCCGTACTCCCAGGAGTGCATCCGGGCGTTTTATCGCTTGATGGCCATCAGGTTGCGGAACAAGGAGCGGACAGCAGGCGTCAGCTTGGTCTTGTTGTAGAGGTCGCCAGCCTGTCGGATCGACTCCGCTCTCGTAGGGTACGGGTGGATCACGCCCGCCAAGCTTCCCAGTCCGATCTTGCTCTGCATAGCGACCGACAGCTCGCTGCAGAAATAAAAAACGCACGAAACGAAACGACGGGTGTGTGTTTAATTACCTTTGTCATGCATGTCGTTCACAGATATGGCTCGCCATCCAACCCTCCCGATATGTCAGAGCTGTAGTAGTACAGGAGTACAGCTATTTCACATGACAACGGCAGCAGAGCTACTACTGTAGTACGTAACGGCCCAAAGTCCCTCGACTTGACCGATTCTCGAGTAGTTCCTTCGATTTGGAAAAACAGACTGGGACGGACAGTAGGACACGAGCCCGAGATATGACGACATCACGACACTCGTGCGTCGTATATAGGATACATACATTATTTGTTTTCTCGGCTGCTTTGAGAGACAAAATGCGGCCCGAAACCAAAAAGGGGTCCAGAACGAAGAACGGACCTGATCATGTCGCCCGCACCCTCGCCAACAATGGTTGCCCCGATGATGCGGTCAGTCCCACGCTTGACGTGGATCTTGACGAAACCCTCGGTGTGCCCCTCCAAGATGGTACGGTCGTTGTCATCAAACTGGCACAGTTGAATAGTGAGAAGCAAGTAGGGGACAAGAGATGTAACGACTTAATGCGGCATATTCATAGCATAGGATACCATAGCATAGCCGGGACTGGGGGCTTTTTGGTGCAGAGAGAGAATTTTTTCGTATCAATTCTAGAGGAAAGCTCCGGGTGGAGTTCAGACGAAATCGAAGATCATTCGCTTTGTAGAATACGTGGGGTTTTCACTGCGTCGGTCGGTCCAACGAACAGCTTCGAGCCGGGCGACAAACGTCTTCTCAAGAGAAAGATACTATTCATATGCTCTGTAACCACCCAACAAGTTTAGTCTGGTAATCCCACATTTGCACCAGGTACAGTAGGTCAACACTCGGAACGAAATAGGCACACGCCACAACCACGAAAAGCCTCCGACATTTAAAGAATATCGCAATCGTACAGCAGTGCACTCTCTTCTTCATGCCATCACGTTTTCGAAATCTTGTTTTGCACTTGTAGAGTACGCGTGAAAATCTACTGAAGGTCCCGAACAAAACTGCCGAAATGTTGCTTGCACGTGTAGTGACTACTCCGCCGCGCCCCAATCGCGATTAATGACGCTGACATGTTGACGCCCACCTCCTTCGTGAAGGTATCGAAGGCGATCTTGTTGGCCTCCATGTCGCGCGGGTAAAGGCCCACGTGAGCGACCTCCGGCTCCGTGAAGGTTGCCCACGGGATGAGCAGGTCGCTGAACTTCGCCTTGCCTAAAGAATCGGCGATCGAATCAATTGGAGCGGTCGGTGGTAATATTAATTGCGCGGCTGTCAAAGCACGGCCATAGTTCTCTTCTCTCTCCCTCCCTCTCTCGTGGAGCCTGTGCTTCAAAGACAAAACGTTCCGGGCTCGACGATGCTATGTACGTGCCGTGCAACATTCTGACAGATGACGCCTGTGGGTGCTGCTGGCGATAACCATCACACTGGGGGTGCGGTGCATCTAAAAAATACATCTAAAAAATGCGTAACGATGATAAATACCGATTTAGATAATGTCCTAACATCGCGCCCTAAGAAACGGAAAGGTTTTTCAAAGTGGTATCCTCCCTGCCTGCGTGAGTACTCGTCGCTCTCGCGACACTGTTTCTACCACTATTAAATCTACTACTACTACTACTACTACTACTACTACTACTACTACTACTACTACTACTACTACTACTACTACTACTACTACTACTACTATTGATGTATGGAAATATTGGATGTATAACGAGCAAAGTGCGATAGTACTACTGTAGAACACAGGTCGAGCAAGCCCTGCTGTGTGCTGCCGTGTCAACATGACAATGTATCGGGCTTATGAGGCAATACAATGCACATACTCCTACGTGTCGAGGGAAAATGGCACATATGATATAAATAATACGAGTGGATCGAGTTTGGTCACACTCACCGAAGAAAAGGGCGTTGCGGATGACGATCCTCGCCATGAAGTCGGCCGCGTGAGTGAACTGGAACTTGGTGCAGCAATCTCCCACAGCGTAGATGGCCTGTCGTTGTTCATGGAGTTCGGCATACACAAACACACACCGCAGGGATCAATTCGATGCTTCTTTCATGGCGCGGCTTGGTTGTAGTGCTGCCTGTGTTAACTCAACCCACCCACGTATGATGTGACGTCAACTTCAAAAATTGGGCTTCGGTTTCGGTAGAGATCGCGCAAGCTCCCGACAAACTACCGAGCACCAAGAAACTTGGTAGCATCACCACCACAATGACCAGCAAGCACCCGAAGTCCCTTCGAAACAACACCGACTTTTTCAGAGGCATCTACTCAGAATACCTAATCGGGCAATGTGAATGTGTTGCAGTATGGATAGTGCAGAACAGGCGGACTAATTAACATTCGCAGCGAGTCGCCTGGTGCATAGGATACCTTGTTGGTAGTCTGAAGCTGGTCGTTGACCTTAACGCCATCCTTAGCGTTGAATTCCACTCCAGCTTTCTCCAAGCCGACGTTGTTGACATTGGGCTTTCGCCCTGTGGCCACGAGGAGCGCCTCGCACTCAATCACCTGATGTCGATCCCATACCAAACGAAGAGACACAAATTTCGAAACGGTTAAAAAATATGGTCAGTCCCGCACAATATTTCCAACGACGTTTATAGTCGTAACTCAGGAGAAAAAACAGTTGCTGCAACCAAATTCGTGATCGGGCAGACTAGAGGAATCGATGCTGAGCACGAGGAAGAAAATATATTTCCACTCTAATTTCGAGTAGTTGGAGGCACAATGCACTACAAACAAAATCGAGACTGGCCGAAATCGACCAAAATCAGTCACATTTTGGGCAAAACATGATGGAACAACTCACGACCTTTCATTTCACTGGACACCAACACCAGTAGTTCACTCGGTTGAAAATATGGAGGAGATCGACCTTTTGCCGCACAAAAATCTAAAATCGCAAACGTTGCTATCGCATAATTTTTCGGAACAAAGACGGTCAGAAACCATGATTTTTTCGAAGAGCCTACATCGTACCTAACGCTCGCGAATGCCGGACGTTCTCAGAATTGTTGTGTGGAAACTACAAAACGCGTAAATTCTCGAACTGTTTGCATTCTCGAACTGTTTGCAAAGAAGGAGCGAAATAGTGAAACCACGATAATAAAAAAGTGTCCTCATCTGCGCCAGGCCATGGACGTTTTTAGAGTACTTTCGGGGTTGTGAAAACCTTGACCTACCCAGAGAAACTTGTACCTTCTTGCTGGGGGGATTTTGAAAAACTTCAGAAAGAGGCAACGGGTGGCCTGGCGTGGACTTATCCTACCATATACACTACTGTAGTACACAGCAGTAGATATTAATAGCATGATGACGTGATGATATCGTACCTTCTCCTGTCCCTTGTGTTCCACGACGATACGGATGGTGGGGAATTCATCTTCGCACGGGGCCGGGTCGTGCTCCACGCGGATGAACTTGAGGTTGAACAGCAGGTTCATGCCATCGTCGATGAGAGACTGCAGCACCACTGCCCTCGCGTCGTCGTCCTCCTGCTCAACCATACCAGCAAATAACAACCAAGCACAAGGAACAAGTGAGCACAAAGAGTGTACGACAAGAGAAGGACGGCATCACATTTCGGCTGCCCTGGCTGTCGGCCGCGTCGAGGCGCCTGCACCACTTTGCTACACTCATCGAGGGTCTGCGTGTGTTTTGTCTACCAGAGGCATGCATCGGTTGTGGCGCCGGGTCACTACTGGGGACGGCACCACGATAGAATACATATCATACCATACATCACCCGTTTTAACATTGTGGCGTTCGGCCTTGTTCATGCCATGGGTATACCGGTATGTAAGCTTTCGGGAAAAACAGTAACGACAGACAGCAGTATGCAGCAGCAGCAGCAAAGCGGCGGCAGCAACAACAACAGGTAGGCTTCGTACCATACCTGGTACAGAGTAGTATGTAAGCTGTCGAGAAAAACAGTAGCGACAGCAACATGCAGCAGCAGCAGCAGCAAAACCACCGCAGCAACGAAAACAGGTGGGCTTCGTACAGTACCTGGTACAGTTTACAACACATTGTAATTACGCCAACAACGGTATGACATAGTATAGCTAGCTGCTGCACCCGGTAAAATTTGGGTGCTATTAATATTACAAAAAAAAATACGAATAGTGCAACAAAAAACAAAACGTTCGAACAAACTTGGTATGAAGCAACGAAGGCGACGTCGAAATCGTTGGCGACGGCAAGACGACGACTGCTGCCAAGCCGGAGGAGAGAGGCACCCACCCGCAGCTCCGACCTCGCGCCGGTATTCATAGTTGACGGTTGTGTGTATAGATGGTCATGACAGCGTGAGGCAAAAAGCTGGGCCTGGCTTGTGGACTGACCAAAATAACGCGTTGTATGCTTGCTGACGAAAGAGTGCTGGCTGTTTCCTGTTCGTAGGTACTCTTGTATCAATGGCGCGAAAAGTTTGGGTGCTGGCGAGATGTGCGGCTCTTTCTTTACTGTGGCCATTATTTCCTTCAATTTCTTCAAGTACACTGGCCAATCGTGATTATCCATTTACGTCGTGTTGATGTCAGCTACTCGTAGTGGCGGGGAGATAGTAACAATTAAAGCTATTAATGGTACTATTAATAGAAAGCGGACCGCTCACAAAGAGCTAGCGGAAATCTACCTGAACGCTCAGCTAGTCCACCGGAAGACCCACATAGCGAACGTCTGGTCACTGCAAGTTCCTAGCTATTTGTATGTAAAAGATTGACATTTGACGCATACCTTGGGCATGATCTGGCCTGACCGGATGAGCACCGTCACGTCCGAGCCGAAGCGCTGCATGGCCTGCGCCATTTCAAGCCCGATCGGCCCGCCACCGATCACAACCTGCACGGATATCATATTCAGATCATGTTCAGATCATACCTATAGCATGGGGCTCGTATTAAGATGAAACCGTTCTGTGCGCCTGGCACAGCAGTAGTCAATGCATGGCAAACGATATGCCGATAAACGAAAAAACTGAGGAGTGCTGTCAAACCGGCCGCCCGACGAAATAGCAATACTCGTAGCACATTCGTCTGTGTATAGATCGTTGTACTGCAGTGCTTGGTTCCTGGAATAACGCCTGCACAACGCTCACCATCCTTCGAGGCAGCACGGTGAGATTGAATATGGAGGCGTTGGTGAGGTAGGGGGACTCCTTCAGTCCTGGGATGGGTGGGAGCGCCGCCGAGCCTCCAGTAGCAACGACCGCCCTCTTGAACTTGAGGGTTTTGCCGTTCACCTGAAATGCAAAGAACATTATCGAAATCAACACACATACTGTGCAAAACACACCCAAAGAGCTGAGCATCGGTGATTTCACGATTAAACTTCGTTCATTACGGAATGGATATGTTTGGATCGAGTGCCTGTGCTATGCCTATGATGTAAAGTACGTGCCTTGACGGTGCTGGGGGAAGTAAACTCGCCGCGTCCCATGTACACGTCGATGCCCAGCTTCGTGAAGCGTTCCGCGCTATCGTTGTGAGAGATGTCGGCCCTAAGGCGACGAAGCCGCTCCATCACCTGGTTGATCAACACGGCATAATTTTAAACACAGGCAGTACTCGAGGTTGATGCCACAGCGTCACTTGCCATTCGTGTTTCGACGGGGTGATTAACGTCAACACACTGCTTGTCAACACATTGTCAAGCACGGAGCCCGCCTGTGTCTGTTTACGTCGTATCGGTGCATCTTCATCTTTCCGCTCATGAACATGCAGTACGCACATCATGTTAGTGTATGAACACAGCGCAAGTACACACTTTCACGCATCACGCAAGACAGACAGCAGCCACACACCCCCGTCTCCGCGAACCGAGTTCATTCACCACAATGAAAGCCGAGTGCCGAGGTTGGCAAAGGTGAAAAGAGCTCTGAGGTCCACGACTATGTTTCCAAGAAGCATTCCACGTACTTGCGTTAGGTTTATCATCAGTGGTATGATATAATGATCTACCAGGTAAGGTAAAAGTAATATGTGTATCTAACCTTCCCGAAGTTGACGGTGACATATCCCGTGACTTCCACCCCGTAAGCCTCACTGTTCTTGACGGTGTGGGCCACTCGCGCGGCGGAAATGAGGGCCTTGGACGGAACGCAGCCAACGTTGAGGCAATCGCCGCCCATAAGGTGGTTCTCTATCAGAGCAACCTACACAAAAATAGTAGCGAGAAAGCGCAAACAGCAGTGCAGGGTGCAGGAGTTATTAATTGGAGTAGCTGGAATTGTTGGGGTCGGTCCCGGCAATGTTCCAGGATTCGTCGACGTACGTACTGGTACTGCTGTAGAGACATAGCGCCGACTACTACACCTGGTATGTTTTTTTCCGGGTTTTTTTCTTGTACGTGTGAGACTTGATTGAGACAGACTGACGTTCCTTACGGGTAAGAGCGATTGCTTTCGAATGCCGCATCGCGCTCTCGTTGCATTGCCGCTTGTTTATGTACCTATTTTTCTATTTCCGTTGGCGCTGCATCTTGCTGTGGTTGTCGGGAAAACGTGACGTGCCGATCTTCTACTGCCGTAGAGATTTTGCTGCGAAGGCATAATCTTTGGAGCGGTCGTGATTGGCCGTAGAGGCGAAACGGCCTACCACGCACCCTTGTATAAATTGGATGCAGGATGCAGGATGGGGGCAATTGGCGAAGGCTGTACTACTGGGGCACGATATCATGCCAATCACAGCGGATATAGCAACACCGCGGCATCTGACCTTGGCGTAGACGCCTGCTGACCCTGCGGCAGAAACCAGACCTCCGGTTCCGGCTCCGATGGCGACCAGGTTGTACGTCTGCCTCAAGGCGGAAGGGAGGGGAGGGAGCAACAGCACGACACCATCACGACGACAATAAGTGGCAAAGTGACGACTGACGACAGCCGGAGCGAAACATGTCGACATCCAGGACGGGAGTTGCCCCTTACCCTTCCTTCATCTGTATGAAATGTGATACGGCAGCGTGGGAACGGCCCTCTACGAAAGGGGGCCTAGGAGTGTACTGATATGCCGTACTCGTCTATCCCAACTTCATCGGTGAAATCTGTTACTTGGGCAGCTGGCATCCAAACGCGTTTGGGCGGTAAACTATCTACTGCTGTAGACTCGGCTGCATGTTCATGTAACTGACCCCATCTGGCTCGGCGTCCTTCCACTTTGCGGGATGCACGTTGTCGAGGAGCTTGGTGTTGTGCTCGTCGATGGGTGACACCCCGATGTCAACCAGGGTGTCGATCATGTCGGCATCGCGCGATACCACGGTTTCCAGGTCGGCCTGGGTGAGGGCTTCACCTCCAGAGGTCGTGGGGAAGAGGCGCGTGGCGAGAAGCGTCCACGAATCCTGTTCGACGCATGTCGGCCAACGGCAAGGGCAACAGCATTGGACATATAAGTCCAAGTTAATAAGTTAATAAGTTACTAAGTTAATACCGTATGGTTTGCACCAATCAAGATAAGAGTGATCATGAGTGACAGATAACACACACACCCTCGGACGAATTTCGAATCAGATTTTCTCGACAGCAGCGGGGAAGGTGCAGACGCCGAGCGATAATTCAATCTATTACGTATGCGAATATCTTACTAAATACTGCTGTACACCCGTTTCGTTGTGTGCGCCTCCGTTGCTCTCTTTTTTGTTCTTTCCATGCTCTTATCGTCGCCCTTTTTGCTCCCCTCTAATGACATGATCAAACAACACAATACAATACAACACCGCTGTCCGTCATTCCTACTGCTGTTGTAACATCCGAGGTCACAGAGCAGACTCTTCTCCCCCACTCCCCTTCCCACTACGGCGGTATGTAGGTACCAGGTATGTAAGTATTAATAGGTGCCTTGCAGCACTGGCTGGCACTATTAATAGCACTACGTATTCATATACCTGGTAATAGATAGCCAGAAGGGTTCAGCACTTTCGGATCTTCCCTCGTGGACTGGCGTGTAGTGTAATAAGTACATCATATACATCGACAGCAGTTTGTGTCTTTTGAGCTATAAGACCTATGCCAATGCAAACGCGAAGCCCAATTTATTTTTTCAAATATATTGCTTTCAAAGAACAGCCGAAAAAATGTTTGATTTTTTCTTTTTTTCTTCCCCAACGGCTGCAGGCGGCGCACTTTGTGTTTTTCTGGTTGCAAGTTGTCACACGGTGATAGAAACCAGCTCGTGCGACGATCGACGCTCAATCTCGACATAGATAGCCCACAGCCAACCCGCTCGGTATCTGGCAAGGCCAACAAATATAGATGACGGCCTCGAAGATATCAGGTGGATCCATGGTCTAAGGGGCGAGAGCTTGCTGGCGGCGTCCTACGGTATCCTCCCAAACCTGAAAAAAAGCTTTTATTTTTTGCCATTCGAGACGGATGGAGAAGTTTTGTTTTCTGTTTTGTGTAAACCAGCGGCCAAATATTGTTTTATTATACGCCTGGTCAGCTCCCGCCACATGACACCGGCCATGGCGTGAAGACGGGTGACTCTAGGGTGGGTCGGAGCCCCTAATGAGCGCACTCTGTTCAGCATTCTTGACGCAATCGTTGGTTTTGTTGATCGATGCCTGTCGAGGACTCGGAATCTCGCCGCTTCGAGCCAAAGAGCGGCCTGAATTTTCTCAAGCCGATGTTTGCTTTTTTCGGGCTTTTCCAAAAGTTAGGAACTTTTTTTTTTCTAAACGTGCCCATAGGAAGCGTGTTCTAATTCTTTTTGGAGGGTATCTTTGAAATTCAAACTTTTAATCGATACCAGGTACTTCGCTGTCCCATTGGCATAGGTCTACACACAAGAAAAAAATCACACGGCCATGTGGAGGCTACGTACAACAGCAGAACCCCATGACGCCGACTCGATACCAGATATGGGTACGGGAAGTATTTGAGTAGTGTTCGTTGACCCTTCCATGACTGCAGTCCCGTTTGGGGACGAACTATATACCAGGTACGTGTGAGTGGGTTGTCCCTAAACGGGACTGCGCTTCTAAAGGGTTCAATTCAACACTATTAATACCTATTAATAAATGTAAACGGTAACCTGCTCTTTGGAATAGCTCGGGTAGGAAAGTCGTCGCTGGGATGGCGCGGTGGCACTTCGTATCTTGTTCTCTTACGCATTTAGTAATAATATTAATATTGATACTTATGGTACTTGCTACCAAAGCAGGTTTACGATGTCGACCGGTAGAAACAACGGTTTAACGAATGTGAAAATACTATAATAATAATAATAATAATAATAATAATAATAATAATAATAATAATAATAATAATAATAATAGTAGAAACACACAGGCACATACATACGAGTAAGATCAAGAACAACCATTGGATGGAGCACAGGGGAGAAAATATTCAACATTCGATCAACATGGTTGACTCAAAAAGAATGCGAAGCTCAGGAAACGCACGCATGACCCGGATCGACTTAACCCCTCTCGTACGGCAGTCCCGGTTTGGGGGTAAAGACCTTTAATTCCAATTGGTTTGTCCCCAAAACGGGACTGCAGTACTAAACGGGTCAAGTTTATTTGTTCTGGTCGAATCTGCAGGCGAAGTGCTACAAACAACAACGCCACACCCTGCCTGGTGAAATAATCAACAAACCCACAAAGAACGCTGTCTGTGAGCACATTACAGCACCAGCAGCATACTCGTAGCGTAACGCGTGAAGAAAGAGGTGGACAATGATGGTGTGGCCAAGTTACGCTACAGCAGGACGGAGGAGTCGATTGGGAAGCAAGCAGAACCTGTTGCGAATACTGCACTGAGCACCACAAACCACGAGGGTGAAGCTTAACCTTAGCCGACGATAATTGAATGACCATGCAAAGATGTGAAACGGGAGCATCAGCCGCCAAAATCACCAAAGTTCTATAGCTCGAGCATTTTAAATTTTAAACGAAAAGTCAGTCGCCGACATTTGAGTTTGTGCTGAATGTACGTAGGTTTCAGGGAAATCGTAGCATCAGTCGCTGGAGTCAAGCACCAGCGGAGATTTTGCACGTACGTGCAAGGTTCTTGGATATGCACGTTTATTTTGCACCACCTGGCAACCTGGTCCCAGTAGTACTTTGACCTCGCAGTGGGCCCATCCCAGTGGGCACCCTGCTCCCGCTTAGTCGTGCAGAAATATAATCAGCCCTCCGCAGAAGCCGCCGGAGGCTCACCCCACCTCACGCCGTGATCCCGTTTGGGAGCATGTACGATATCATGTAGGCCATACCTGGTACATGTCTACAACAACGGTACCATGTAGGCCATACAAATCTGCAACAACTGCCGCTATACACGAATTCACGTGCGAATCTGAATAACCTTGCACGTCGGTGCAATTTCTCCGCCTCTGGTATCTTTCATCTTTTTGCGGTTTCGAGATTTGTGTGGTCCCAGATGGAGAACGCTTCCATACATTGGCAAAAACCTTAAGTATGTTTTGGCACGTTTTGTCGGGCAGCGGGTGTTGCGTTCTTGCGAGCGGTTTCCACATTTTGCGGTTTTGCTACACATCCCTTGTTTGAAACGTGAAATCAGCCGGTGCCAACTTTATAGGTACGTATGATAAGCCTTCAATTTAATTAAGGCCCTTACCTTTTTGCCGGACTCGTCGGCCGCGACTCCTCCTGTGTGGGCATCCTCTGTGAACCGGTAGAAGAGTCCGTTGCTTTGGAAGGGGTGGTCCCTCGTGACGTGGCTGAAGTAGTCCAGCTCTGAACAAAAAACCAAAACAGAGGCCAAGATGAGGGGTTAGACCATCGGACCCCTGCAGGACTACGAAAAACAAGAACAAATATTACTAACGATGGCGTCGATACCGTACGTCATCTGTATCGGAACACCAGGCATGATCCTGGTACAGATATACAGCAGTAGCGATATCACCATCGTGTACCCGTAGACCATCGGATCAACCACAAATGATAAGACTTCTGTGCGCGGGACGACAAGAGACCGCGCGCTGTTTTCGAAGACTTTTGTTCTTCTTGTGGGTGTGTATAGAAACATCGAAACCTCGCGCTCTCACATCCGAGCCGATAATCGCGGCGAGGTCGATGTACCAGAAAGAAGACAAAAAGATTCCAAGAAAGAACAAAAAAGCTCGTGATCACAATAAATCAGAGGTCCCATTATAATCTGTGAGCCCGTATCTTTAGGTGGGAATGCTGTTCAGGTATTTGCTTCCAGTTGGGATTAAGGTACTCGCGAAGACCCAGCCCAACCCCTATAACGCTGACCCCAAACCGCAGCCAAAACTGGAAATAAACACGGCTGCGCCGCGTTAGCATCGAACCATTTTTTTCTCTCAATTGCTTTGACGACGATTCCGAAGTGCAGACAGCGCGACGTCATTTTGAAGTAAAAAACACCCCGAAAGATCCGGGTTCACAGATTGTAAAGCCTACTCATAAATCACCAAGCATAAACAATAAAGGTTGCACGGATGCTCCCAGTATACGTTCTCGGTACTGAGTATGCGTCATAATCCGATTAACTACGAGTATGTGAGAGGGTTTTGGTACTGCCGAGTACTCGCAGTGGCAACGGGCAGAAAACTGCCACTACTTGGCAGTACCCGGAGTTTAGAACCCTGCAATACTCGAAAAACAGCAGTTTTCCACAGTGTCAGACTCCCGAAATACTGCGAGTACTGCAAGTACCTGCAGTATGCTCTCTCCGAAATATTCTCAGGTACTGGGAGCATCTGTTTATTTGTTGAACCTGACGTATATACCTGCTATACTTCGTATATGTCTACCAGGACTATGGAGGAATGAATGTAACAGTCTACAGCAGTCGTTTGGTCGGTGAGCGGTTTGTCGGGCTCACCCATGAGGAGGTTGCCGATTGCCTCCGCATCTGCGCTCGAAGAAATTTTGGAGCTGTTCTTGATGAGCCAATCCGCGGCATCCTTGCCCACGAAACATTGCTTGTACGTCTGCGGAGCGCAAGCAAGTGGCGAGAGCATAAGCGCGTCGTATCGATAATTCGAGATTATCAAGCATCAACATCATTGATTAGATGATTATGTGATTACCAAACACCTCCGAAAAGGGTACAGTCAAGTCGAACTCTGAAAAAGGTAGAGTGGAGTCGAAGTATACGTGCAGAGGGTGGGCGGGCAACCCGTCAAGAGACGTGTTATGAAAGGAGGTTTGACGATATTAAGATAACAAGGTAAAGGTAGGGCCATATCAAGAAATCCGGCTTTGTGGCTATTAATAACACAGCTGGCTCTATATCTCCAAGCACTGCCTGCTGTACCGGTGCTATTCATAGTTGCTCTTCGGTGATTTCTTCTTCCACTTTCTTCCCCTTCCGATTTCGACGCCATCTTCTCCATCCTGTATGGGGGGATTTTTTCGGTGTCTCCCGGAAATACTGCTATTAATACTGTACATGTATTATTTTCCGATGTATTACGTACTGCTGTACTCTCCATTTCTGAGTTAGATTCTAGAGCCTGAATTATCAGAGCGTTTTTTCATCATTTTTTTCGGGGGTGTTTTTGGCGCATTTTTTCAATCCATTCCAGATCTTCCCGGTTTTCCGAATGAGGGTGTGTCTACACGGAATAAAAAAGCGCAATCGTATATCGAATTCATTTCGATTTCGATTAAAATTAGCCGAGGTGTCCCAACAGAATCGTCAAGTGAAAATAGAAATCCAGGCGAAAAGCAACGGAGAGCACAACCTACTTGGGCCGCCGTTCGCTGTGCACATATGCCGGCAATCTAGCGCTCGGTAACACAGACCCACCACACAAGCAGCCAAGCGCGACGGCATTTCGATTCCGGGAGGTCGTTGGGGCTCCCATGGAGGTGGCGGCGCGTCCAACGTTGACGCCCCTAGATCAAACTTGAAATTATACTGAGAACAAACTTCCGACCTCGTACTTGAGTGTTTCATGCTCAACTGCCCTCAACCTATAAATATGTGCGCTTAGGCTCGAACGCCGGGAAACAAAGGCCCGAGAACGTCGGGGCTGGTGTTGTGGTTCGCCTGCTGGCTGTTTACGGGGGTGCGGCCATGTTGCCGTGCTATAATAGCTGTGGGTTGGATGCAGTGTACGGCGGTCCTGATGTGATATTTTGACGTGGCTGCGCCGACCAGTACGACGCGCTGAATTGTTGCTGTTCTTACTTTCGATTTGCTTTTCGATTTCCAGCCGTCAACTTCTAGTTTTCTTCATTGGGTTGTAAATCGTTCATTTTCTCGGAACCTAAGAAACGAAGAGGAACATGTTTTGAACAGGGACTAATCAGCGCCTTGTTTATTATCATGTCGATTGTCGATTTTCGATTTCACCCTGGGTAAAAATCAAAATTTAGCTCTTCTCGTATTTTTGCTTTCCAAGACGTTCACAACTGGTGACAAAACGCCTCCTTAATCAAGTACAATTTCCCAAAAATTCCAAAGTTGGAGGAATTGGCAAGCGTAAAATAACACGGGGCAGTTGACGCCAGCTATCTTCCAATCAAACGGCTCAAATAACGCGAACGACGGGAGCCATCTTCCAATAAAATCGCTGTATTAACGGGAACCACGCGAAATCAAGCCGCACGATAACTAGAAGAAGAAAGACACAGCTCGCAGCACACCCGCAGTCACGCGACGATTGACCTTCGATCTCGACATATAATCCACCCACGATGAACGACTTTCGTACCGGGCAAAGCCAATGAGTGAAAATGATGGCCTTGGAGGCATCATTGGCGTCCGTGGTCTAGGGGGCGATAGGTTGGCCGCGGCGTCCTACGCTCTTCGTCAATTTTTTCAAAAAGTCCTCTTTTGTGTTTTTAGGAGACGACGCCTGGCCCACCCACGCCACATATCACCGACCGAAGTGTGAGAACTGTGATACTACTATAGTGTCGGTCGTAGCCTCTAACCAGCGCGCTTCATTCAGAGTTCGTGACGTAATCGTTGGGTTTGTCGATCGATGTCAAACCTGAAAAATGGTACATTTCTTGCTATCGGAGAGGGGTCGAGACTTTTTATCGTCTGTTTTTTGCAGACAAGGGCCAAAAGTTTTTTTCAATCAAACGCCTGGTCAGCCCACGCTACCGACCGAGGTGTGAGCACTGTGACACTAGGGTGGGTCGGACACCTTCACCAGCGCATTACGTTCAGATTTCATGACGGTGTCGTTGGTTTTGTCGACCGATGTCTGCCGAGGATTCTCATAAAAGTTGGCTCTAGTCAATGGGAACGACTATACATTGCTCCAGTGCTAGCCAGAACAGGGGTCTTATATACATTGCGCGGCGCGCAATTAAAGTCCGCGAAAGCTGTCCCGTGACGTACAATATTTGCCGACGGAAATCTTTGCTAAACAAAAATAATACCTGGTATGCGCAGACACCTTATTGTTGAACTCGTGGATAACCGCACTACCAACGGCCCATCTTATCGAGGACTTTCAAATTCTTCTATTTTATTTGACTTTTTTTTTCTAATCTAATTTGAATCTGATTGGCCGAAGAGTGAATCACCAAGCAGGCATTCTCAAGGCGAACAAAAAAAATCGTTGAGTGAAAATTCTTTTGGGGCTTTTTTCGTGTGATTTTCTCAATTTGGAATTTGGGCGTTCCTCTGTCTCGTTGTAACATGTTCATGGTGGGTCAACACCCTCGGTGGAGTCTGGGGCGATTCTTGGCCGCTTCGGCGACCACGAACAAGACGACAAAACGCGAACCTCAAGGAGAGGTGACCGGAGCAACAGCCGCGCATACGCCCACAGACCATAGCACATCGTACTCCAGCGGTGGCGCCTCAAACATAATCAAGGCGGCCGCAAGCCCAATTTTGCGGCCTGCTCGATCGACCAACAATCACGAAAACCGAGCAAACGAGCTGAAAAACGGAGGATACGCTCGAGACCTCGATAGCTGCATCACCGCTGCTGTTCCGCACGTGGCGCTTGAGGGCTCTCTATGTCCGTCCACCCAAGAATAAAAAGAGGTTGGCGGCGGTGCGCACGCGACAATGCAAATCTTCGCTCTCGTCTACGCTCCTCGCTGTTTGTCGGCTGGGTGTTGTGTGACGCGGTGCGTTCATTTTTTTCAATTTGTTTTCTTGTTTTTTTCTAATTTAAGTTGCATCTGATTGGCCGACGAGCGGATCACCAAGCAGGCAAATTAGAAAAATTGAATTTGAGTGAAAAGTCTTTTGGGAATTTTTTCGTGTGTTTTTTTTTAATTTCAATTTGGAATTTGGGAGTTCCTCGGGTCTTGACGTAGCATGTTCATGGTGGGTCAACACCCTCGGTGGAGTCTGGGGCGATTCTTGGCCGCTTCCGCGACCACGATCGAGGCGACAAAACGCGAACCTCAACGGTAGGTGACGAAGCAATAGCCGCGCCCATGCCCACAGACCATAGCACATCGTACCCCGGCGGTGGCGCCTCAAAAGTAATCATGGCGGCCGCAATCTCAATTTTTCGGCCTGCTCGATCGGCCCAACGATCACGAAAACTGAGCAAACGAGCAAAATTAGGGAGGATACGCTCGAGACCTCGATAGCTGCATCACCGCTGCTGTTCCGCACGTGGCGCTTGAGGGCTTCGTCCGCCCACCCAAGACACCCTGCAAGTGATAGCTTCCTATCCTGCGCGACCAAAAAGAAAAGGAGTCTAGCGGCGGCGCGCACGCGACAACGCAAACCTTTGCTCTCGTCTGCGCGCGTCGCTGTTTATCGGCTGGGCGTTGTGTGACGCGGCGCGTTTTTCCAGGTAAGTCAGATTTTTTTTTTTGATGGACAACTATTAAAATAGTACGCTGTTCCTCGATAGGAAACAAACACGTTTTTCTTTCGGGATAAATTGAAATTCATTGAAATTAAAAATTCTCTTCCATATAGCGTTCCCCGTTAAGATGGGCCCTAATACGCCGTTCCCGGTGACCGACACAAACACATTTTTTTTTTACACCAAATTAAAATTCATCGAAATTAAAAAAATGATTTCCAATCATTATTAATAGCGTTCCCCGTTAAAAAAGATGGGCCCTAATACGAGTACGAGTAGCGATCAATCTTTTTCAGTACTAGTAGTTTTTCCGAAACAACGAAAAAACAAGGTATGAATTCTATTCAGTACTCGTGAACCATCCATCGCAGGTACACACATGACGAGGAGTTTCTGTCTACAGCTATTTATTACATATAGATATAGATATAGCTAGACCCTACTGCCTATGAAGAGAAGGTCAACCTGGGGACCGACCGACCGACCAACAATATATCATAAAAAATCACTTATTCAACATATTCATCTAATCGTGCCACGGAGTTACTCGCGTATCAAGTCCTCGTCTTAATGTTGATATTAATCGCAAAATTTTGGAGCTGGGGACTGGGGACCAACGGCTTGTTTTATGTTCGCCTTTCCTCTTTCCTCCCCCCCGTCCCTCTTGTGATATGTGATAGGATAGGATGCGATGATACCAAAAGACAAAACGAGGGGGGTTGGTGAAATGTTGAAATAATTCATTTCGCGAGAGAGGGACGCTACGAGAGTAGGTTTAGCAATCTGGGAGAAGGGATATTTAGGGATGTTTTTGACTTGAACAATGGGTAGCGTGGTCTGCACTTCGGAATCGTCGTCCGCAACTGGGAAATTTCCTGGTTCGATGCAAACGCCGCGTTTATGGCGAGTTTTGGCCCGTTTTGGCTGCGGTTTGGGGTGAGGATTAGAGTCAGGGGTTGGGTTGGGTCTTCGCCGGTACCTTGATCACAAAAAGAACCAAAACACCTGAACAGCCTACCAACCTAAAGATCCCTTCTCCCAGATTATCAAAGGTCCTCCGCTACGATATTTACCAGTATTCCTCGAATCGAAATATTAATAGTCATGATTTACAAGTACAGAAGACATACAAAAAAAAAAACGGCCACAAGCCATGGACGAAAGATACTCCCAACCAGCTCCCCAATCCCAAACACTTGCTGAAAAATAGACAAAGAAAGCTATCCATGTCCGTATGTCCATGTCGGCGGATACCCGCCCCGCCAGACCAGGGTTGTGTTATTCATAGTGCGAGCACGTGGAGGGTTAAACACATGCCAGAGTACCAGGTATAATTCAGTACCAGGTACCAGTATATAACAATATAACAGGTGTACGTATACGTTATGGGCTTGGTTGGCACTCACTCGGAGTCGGTAGGTGCGGTCCTTGATTTCCAGTCCTCTGTGCATGTGCTCCCCAAGGCGCTGTGATGTTTCATGCGCGCATTGTGAGAGAGAGGGGCACGACGATACGACAGAGAGAGAGGTCAGGGCTACTCGGTCAGTGAGTGCTATTATTAATAATGACCTTTCCGTCGATGCACTATTAATATCAATATTAAAACTCTTCGATGTATAATGCCAGGCACACTACTATAAATATTAATACCAGAAATAATACTATTACCACTATCGTAGCTTCAACCCATCAGCAGAGTCGTTGATTTTACGTTATACGATACGTTTCGAGTTGTAAGAGTTGAAGCGCAGAACCGATTTTCACCATCCCTCCGCATTTTTTTTTTTTTTTTTTTCTCATCCCATTCATTATCTTCGCACATCTTCTTCTCTCTCCTTCCAACTCGCGACTCAGATCCGGGGTCACATAGCAGGCTCTTCTACCCCCTTCCCGCTACGGTACGTGCCTCCATTTTTATCGCGAGAAAATTTCAGCCTTTTCTTCCCTCGTCGACTCGCATCGAATTGTGCCTACCCACGCTGCAAGGCGCTCTCAACAATTGAATCCTTTTTTATTTTTATTTTTGCAAATAAAGACAAATGTCCGACCCACCCGGGGCTCGAACCCAGGACTCAAACGTGTAGAATTCGAGGTTTACCACTTGAACCACCGGGGCGCATAGGTAATACTAATAATAGCATGACTTCAGAGTTATATTGGAGCCCGTCCTCTGACCCCATCTCTGCCCACCTTATAGAGAGGCGGGAACAACAACCAGCCAGGTGTGTGTGTGCTCCGTTTTTCACCAGTCGACATCGTGCAAGTCCCAAGTACCCAGTGTATGAAATATGCTCTTTCTAGTCTAATCAAATGTGTAATATATGGCGCCAAATAATAAGCTCGACGGAAAGACACGGGAAGAGGGAAACGAAAAAAACAAAGAAAAGACGGGAGTGCACAAACACTCATATCAATGTGTAGCGATCATGCCATGCACATATGCACAACATGGCAGATGGTGGTTGGATGTGCGAAACATGTACGTCCACAAAATACAAAATACTGCAGTAGTAGTTTACTTCTGGCGCGACAGGCGACACCTCGAGCATCATATCATCTCATCACACGCACGAGCTACCAGGTAGCAGGTTCTACGAGTACAGCAGTTGTACACATCATTCATCGATAGAAGCTCGAGGGCGGGAGGGGAGGGAGTGTTGTGGTGTTGAGGTTGGACCGCATTCCACCGTGAAATATCGTAATCTCCCTGCCACATTGCACCGCAGCGCAATCCTCTCCTTCCTGGCCAGAACCTGAAACTACTGCTGTTGTTGCTGTAGTCTACCGTCTACGACAAAGTTTAACGGTACATTATGAGGGCATGGCACGACGAGCACCTCGTGTAACACCGAGTCGGATAAATAGCAACACCCCGCCGGACATGAGCTTCGCCTTGTTCCCGGGTCTTGCAATTATTATTAATAGTAGGACAGCAAGGCGCCGTCTCGGAGTGCCATATTTATGTCTGCGAAACAAAATATAATGTACCTTTGATACCTGCCTATAGCAACAACAATCGGTTGTAATACCGCAAACGCTACTACACGCGAAAGGAGAGAACACGCGTGAGAGAAGGTGAGCACGCGGGCAACCCGCTCTGCAGATCACACGATAATCTCCGCTTCTAAAGCCGGCTGCTATTTTACAAGGAGCGAAAGGGTTACACACGCGCCGCACCCAAACAAAAGCCAAACTATCCCAAAGCTCTCCGGAAAGCTTGCCAGACGGCCCAAGACAACGTTTCTGAATACAATTTCTGGCACCTTGATCTCCTCCTCCATCAACTCCTTGTCCATCCCAGCCATGGTTTTGTCGAGTCGGAGGCACGGACGCGTTGAGGCAACCGGGTTCCCAGCCTGTATTCGAGCGAGGAATGAGTGCAGAGTGTAGAAGCTGCTGTGCAGTGCGCGGTGGAGCGTTTGTTGTCTTTTCTCTTGGGCTATTTGGAAGTCGGGGTATTAATACGGAGTATCGGTCCGTCGGCTCATCGGCTAAAATATCGGAGCTAAGGTTCCAAGGCTGTGAAAGTCGAACAGGAAACATAAACGATGTCTGGACTGTGTATGGAATTTTCCAGGATAAATACTACTGGCCGCTGGTGGGCTGCTCTGTACTAATAATAATATGTGTGACGGCACTGTTTATGAGTACAGGTGTGTTGGGGTGGAGGTTAGTTCGCTGGCTGGTTGGTGGGTGGTGGGTGGTGTGGTGGCGGGTGTGTGGGTGGTGGCGGTGTGGAGGAAGGAGTCTGTGTGTTCTCCATTATTTCTACTTTCTCTTCCCGTCGACATCCAGCACAACCAGTCAGTGTCCGTGCCAACTCTTCACATTCCTATGTACCAGGTATACAAGATCTGTGCTCACAAATCTCAGATGTGTCTGATGTGACCAGGTACTTACCAGGAAGATAGATACCTGGTACATAATAAAACAAGCCATCCTCCTCGGGAGACCAAAAGATAGTCCATCGTACAAGCTCTGTGGTCACAAAACTACGACACACAGCAGAGGTACCACAATGTTATTCAGCGAGCAAAGTAGATACCGGTACATGTTGCGCGTTGTCCCTGCCTGAAAAACTTACATCTCCCTGTCTGTGGTTCCCGACAGACCACAGACAGGTAGGTATTGAAACAAGTCGGGTATAGGTCAGCGTACGGCCGTATACGGTACCGACGCCCCCAAGATCCCGCCGTTCAGAGGGGGAGGAGAGTGTTGAATGAAGTACACGAAGGAAGAAAGGAATTACGAACAAACGGAGATTTTTTTGGTCGGACGGCGCGACGGCGCGCATGATCGAGGCTTTCACATTTTCATTTTCTGTATACCTGGTACCTGGTATATCATACCAGGTATATACTGCTGCTGATACGTACGTACACGTACAATAATACACGTATTACAGGGGGGGGGGGGGGTAGTAAATAGGACGACCATATTTATTGTCAAAAGCCTCTTTTTGTTGTCGCTTTCCTATTATAACTATAAGGTTCCATCTCCACGACTCGAGTCTAGAGCCCCCACTGCTTGCTCTGGATCTATCTCGTATATGTGTGTGGATTATTAGTAGTGTGGATGGTGGAGGCCTCATCCCCCATATATATATATATACTTATACATACGTACCTAATAATGTGAGGTACTCCTGGTAATAACTTACCAGGTATTTGTTGTTGTCATCAGTATTCTTTTTCTCGGCGCCTAAAGGTGTTCTTTTTCCACCCATGGCAGTATTTTCGCATTTTCGCATTTATTTACGGCGGGCCTCGATTTGCATACATATACACCCTCGACTATTGGGGCGTGCGCGGAGCCGCGGGCGCGGGCAGGCCACCCGGGGCAAAGCCTCTCCTCGTATATGTGTCTACTACGAGTATTATTATTGTAAAATCACTATACTAAGGCCGATAGCGTGGAGGTACTCGAGGCCTATACTCACTATATAATGCGAGTACGTACAACACTGACTGATTGTGATTTCTTGTGATACGAAAATGATGTGTGATTCCGTCGGTTGTTCGTTAAAAATATAGTACTACTACTCCTATATTATGTACCAGGTATAGTCTATGCTGCCTGTATCGGCGAAGTCGTACGAGTATAACCTCGCCGCGAAGCCGCCGCTAGTTAGTTAGTGGTTTTGCCTTATAAGCTACACCGCCCTCCCCCGGCTGGTATGAGGGGGGCGGGGGGGGGGCTCGTCGGAAGCACTGCCTGCGCCAAAGGCGAAAAGCAAATATCGCCCCACTCCTCCCCCCCTATATATTCATCACAGTCTGGGGCATTTTCGGGCCAGCTAATGATATTGTGGTTGGTTGCGGTATATAATATATAGATCGATGCATGCATTCAAAACCCATTTTCCACAAACACGTATAAATAGTTTGCGGGTATTTTTAACGATCGCCCCGGGTGTTGTGATAACATGTTTTACTAATAATGTGCCTCTCCCTCGTGTTCAACCTTAGCGTTGTATCTCTTTATACCACCGTTATGATGTTTTCATTACAACAATGACACGCACGCGTCATTCTCCATTTTTTTCCGTCCAACCTCCCCCCCTCCCCCGATCGTCGCCGGGGGCGATTCAAGAGTTTAGCTACTACGGATACTGCTGTAGTACAGTAGATGTCTTCCGTTTTCATAATGCAGTTTCGCCCCCCCCCCTCCTCTCGTTGGGATGTGTCGGTCGGTGTGGTTGTACCCTGTGTTCTCCTGTTTCGAGCTTACCTTTTCGCCCCCCCCCCCCCCCCCCCCCCTCCCTCCGTCTCCCCTCGCTGGGAATGTGGCGGTAGTGTTGCGTTCTTCTGTTATCAAGGGTACATTTTCGCCCCCCCCTCCCCCCTATTATATATAGGTTGGGTTGGCGTCGGATGGCAATGACACTGCTGTAAAACATGCCGCTCACTACGTGAGCTAAACAACCAGGGTGCCGTTTTTTTCATTTTTTTGTTTAGAGGTCGCCCACAGCTGGTTGTCGAGTTAGATCATTCGTGCGAGGTAAAGAACCTTTACTCTGCACAATTGGGAATTGATCGTATCACATAGTGTTCTAGGTCAGGCACCCAAGAGGCAGTTACATAGTACTGCCATTGCTGTGTCTGGAACTGCCTACACCGGAAATTGAATCAACTCATTGAAGCTGTCATCCATATGCAAGTCCGCCTCACAAGCGATTCTTGATAGGATGCAGCTCATCCTTCATGCGACTCGTAGGACACTTCACGGCGCTTCGCGCTTGGTGCAAGCAATGTCTGCCTGGTCGGTGAAAAACCCACATGCTCCGTCCCGGCATTGTAGGGATGCGAGGGTCTATGGTCATACGACTACGGCCATGCATGAGATCGAGTACATCTCTCCTATCGAGTACCCCCCCCCCCTCCGATTCGCTGGGGATGCGGCGGTAGCTTCGGTATCTATCTATCGTTTTCGAGCCCCTTTCCGGTAGGCTTCCTTTCCTTGCCCCCTTTGGGCATTGTTCCTTCAATCCGGTTTCGTAGCCTCGCAGGATGGAGGTGTGGGACTGGGCTTCGCGGAGCCGCTTGTTGGATTTATTCGGCTCATCAAGGTGGGCTCGTGTTTCGGTATATAGCCCCTGAAAATATCGTACCAGGTATGTAGGCATTAATTTAGCTGTACAACATCTTGGTTGAAATAGCTGTTTCCCGTAACAATCGGCGAAGGCCATGTCCGGCCTGTCGTAACACGGATTTTTCGTGCCGGAACTTTCCGCCGCCGCAGGCGAATTCTTTGTTGCGGCGTCTACTTTGCCAAAGAAAGGTGAAAAAAAACGTTTTAGGCCTTTGTTTGTCTTCGCCGCAGGCGAATAAAATTGTTCTGGGCCTTGTTTTTCGTTCGCCGAAGGCGAAGATTTGTTTTTGCCTGCTTTTTTTTGTATGGTTATCAGGTGCCTGTTGTTCTCCATTCTTTCTATGGTCGCTCCGTGCATTGTGCATCCTGCTATTAATAGGACACATTTATCATGTACGTACCTCATTAGAGATTTCGGTGAAATCCTTCCCAGTACACCCTCGGGAGAATGAAACACTACACAAATCCTGACGCTCTGTGTCGAGGCTCGGGAAGCAGTTACCAGGTATTAAAAAACGCACCGTGGTATAAAATACGCTACTATGTGATTTTCGGACGTATATTCACACATGTGTTGACAAAACGACCTCCGGGGGTCCTCCGCGGGTCCTCCGGGGGGGTGCAACGCGCTTTCGGCGCGTGTTGCGGGACTTGAAGTGGTTGTTGCGCTGGTACCTACCTGGTAGTACTATACGCGCATCGTGATTCCTGGAAAGCTTATATACGTACCAGTAATACTATTGTGAGGGTCTTAGTCCGTTGGGCTAAAGGTAGAAGGTTAACCAATCGCCAAACCAATCTAAACCTCATAGCACTATACACACACCACGATTCTGCGTGGAGTGGCCGAGTAAACCTGCATGGGTGTTGCTGTACTCATAGTTGTTATGAAGGTTTTCAGGTTGAGAATTTGTGTTCTTCAACGTATTTACGACATTGTATGGTATGCCAGGTATGTCCTCGACGTTCAGTTTGTACTAAAAGAAGGTCTGTCCTTCTGTCCTTCTGTCCACCCCTCCTCCCGTCCGTGTTGTTGTTGTTGTTGTTGCTGTTGTTGCTGTTGTTGTATTTGCTGTTGTTGCTGCTGTTGTCGTTGTTGTTGGTATTGCTGTTGTGTTGCTGTTGGTGTTGCTGTTGTTGTTGCTGTTGTTGCTGTTAGTAATATTATTCCATTTGCCAGCTGACAGTGCGTAGCGCTCATTCTAATAATGCTATCCACATTTACGAGGGTAACTAGAATCCAATTAAATCAACCTTGGAAGGGGCTATCAAACAGACCTGACTATTTGACAGAATTGGACCAAGAATGCAGTCCCCCTTATGGCTAACTCTACTGACTCCTAACCGAGGTTTCATCAATCAAACATGAAAGGGTGACATTTACTTATGCCTTACCAATGAAATCTAACCTGGTGGCGACTCCATCCAACTACCTTTACCCTCATGAAAACATCGATACATTTCTTAGATACAGATTCTTCGCAACCACCGGCCTGCGGCAATGTTCCCGAGCAACATATCCTCACTCTCATTTTCTTACCCACTCTAGGCATGGTATATCCAATCCCTTACTAGCCTTCGTCCGTCCGGCGCTTAAAAATTCCTACTCAGCATCTACGTGCCAACCCCAAGCCATCGGCATCAGCATCCCTCCTCTTCCCTCCTCCTTCTAGTCGCTTGACGGTCCCGTATTGCGAGGTTGTACTGAAAATATACGTGGAAGGCGTTCCTCGCAGATGCCTTTAGTGGTCATTGCCCCCCGTCCCTTCCTCCGACCAGACTCGTCGCCAGCTGATCGATGATTTCGCTTCCCTCTCTCCCAAGACGCCCATAGCTTTTCATCGCAATTGTGACTTTTTTGTGGCTGCGCTCGTCGAAGGGCGCATGTCCAATACGAGCGTAGTGGTTGTAATTTCGTAATTTCGCACCTCAGAGGTGGAAGCAGTTTATCCTGTTTGGTCCGCGTAGGCGACGTCGACAAGTAAGATTTTGTGTCAGAAAGTCGATGTCGACGCGTCTCGGAGACGTCTCTTCTCGATATCGATAGCCATACGTATGTCCCCGTCGGCGTCAAAGGGCGCACCGCTTTCGACGTGGCGGTGGACGGACATCCGCTTCAGGATGCGGGAGGTCGCGTGGGCCAACGATGGGTGTTGATGCATCTGTGCGCTCGCGCGGTGACAAACGTACATGTCACGTGTTGGCGTCCGCTGCACTACAGGTAAAACACGTGGCTAAGTTCTCCTCGATCTCTATTATTAATGGGATGTCGCCGCCCTGCGTACAGGAACTCCTGGGACGGTATGGCGCGTTGAGCGTCTACAGAACTCGTTCGTAACCACGCGGCAGCTCCTGGTCCTGACTGGCTCCGTTGCCTGGCCTTTGCGCATTCCCGGATATCGCTCTCCCCGAAAAGACCGACCTCCTCCGGCGAGCGGGTATGGATGGGGAGTCCGTCCAGAGATGTGACTTGCCGGTCGCAACGCACTCGGTTGGCCTGCATTCCGAGTTTTTCTGGGCTTTGTGTGAGTTAATGGTCTCGGAGTTGTGTGCTGCCAACACTCTCTATCCAACTTCCCGGATGCGCTTACCTCATGGGGGCGGAATACCCTGTCCCTCCAGTTGCCCGGCACTACTCCACCCACCTACCTCCTCTTCAGTGACCCCGCCATCATCTCGAAGGCCTCGCAATCCCTCCCAAATATCGGCCACTAGTTATGAATCCGGTAGATTCCTCCGTACTTTCTCCCCCAAGACTGCCGGAGAGGTCAGCTAGGACTGCGGGCAGCGTTGCCACCAAGCTCCCTGTCGATGCGGACATCCTTCTCGCTTCCACCGACGACATTCCGAACCCCTCGACCCCCGTTGATAAGCTAGCCTCCGCACGTTGGTGGGGTATCAGTGCAAATCCTCCCGCCATGCACCCCTCCTAGAAGAACTGCGATCCCCCCGCTGTCCCAGAAAACTCGAGAAGGTTTTCGAGCATCCACGTTGCGCCATTATCTGCCCGTCGACAAGTTGGCAGGGACAGCTTCGGGTCCCATCACCCACTCGACATACGCCGTTCGGTGCACTATAGAGCCGGTGGCTATTGAGGTTGGTCGCTTGTTTCTCCGGCATTCGTGGCACCATCCGCGCGAGTTGTTCTGCCTCCCTCTCTCGCACGATCCCTATCGCGCTCTCTATCGCAAACTCGTCAGTGCTGACGGGCACCCCAACCACCTCTATCCCTCCCTTGTCCGCGATGCGGACACCCACTTCTGCCAAAAGTGACACCTCTTCCAGGGTGGGCACAAGTCCCTTCCGGGGCCAAAGCAACTGTCTTACCCGGGTTGCAGTGTTTTCCCCTCGCTGCTAACTCTCATTCGAGGAAGGGCACCACTCCCACCGTCCCGGGTGATATCTTGTGGGCACCGTGATAGTGATGTCGTCTAGGTACGCATAGCCTGCAACCCCCTGCTACAAGTACTCCTCGCGAACCCTCGTAAGCACCGGCCGCAGCGGCAGGCAGAACAGAGCCGGGCCCATAGCGTCTCTTTATTTCCCCCCACGGGATCGTTCGAGCTGAGTGCTTTCTCCCGACTCCATCTGGAAGAACACTGAGGTGGGCCTCTCACCGTGGCACTTGGCAACGAACCCCGTAAGCGCTGGCGTGCAAGCGGCCACCTGCTCGAGCATGGGCTTCCGTAGGACCGAGTAGAACGCGTTAAGCGCGTCTGTCTGGATGATCAAGTTGCCTGCCTCATGGTGTGTTCGGGCCCGTAACGCTACATACTTTACCCCTCCCTACACCCCAACCCCAAACTACCTTGCTTCGGGATTGAGCTCTTTACTACTCGGTCTCCACTCTCTCATAATACTAGGCGGCATAAAGCACCTCCACGTCATCCCCACACAAATCGGGCGGCATTTTCCCCCCAAGGCCGTGAGGTTTGACTGCGGAAAGACTTCCCTAAACTCCGGCGGGAAGGCGTCAGCCTCATCGACCTCTCTCCTCCAGAAGGCTGCGATACCGGCGCCGAAGTGTTTTAGGCCAGGTTGGGTCCTGATGATGGACTGTATGTAGGTGCGGAAAACACAGATGGTCACTCCCCGCTTCGGATAGTGCGTTGCGAGAATTTCTGACCTCAAAAACTACCCGAGGGTTAAATCCCCCTTCCGGGCGCAACGTGGGGCCACTTATTTCCTCTGATTCGGTCACACTTGCCACCCCAGTTGCCACCGCTGCTCCCTGGACGGAGTTTCGGTTTTCTTCCGTTGTTGTCGTTGTTGTTGCTGCTTTGCCAGAAAAAAACAAAAAGCGATCGATGTGTCCACCCGTGTCCACATTTTTTTACTCGTGCTATAAATAACAGACTGTATCTATGGTATATATATATATAATACATGATGAGGCGATCGTTGAGGAACTCGCCGGAAGCCAAGAGAGAAAGCAAGGCACGCTAAGAACCATCAAGGCAGTGTCCGTAACGGACCGGACCTGAGAGGCTAGCGTGGAAGTAAAAAAATAACAAAGCATACTCTACAAAGCGATGAATGCAGGGGGCCTAGCGTGGGACCTGAGAGGCTAGACAGGCCTTTGGCCGAATCGAAGAACGGAACGCCGGAGGCTACCAAAGCCAGCCGCGAAGGCAAAACAGGGGACAACAACGAGGAACCTTCGGGGCTAACAACGGGAAGTCAATGGCCTACGGCGTGGTGCAATGCCTTGAGAGGCAATCTCTAAAACATCGATAGCTGAAGCTGATACGCACGGAAGAATGCCTAAAAAGCAAACACGCAAAACGAAACAGGAAGGGGCCAGACCAGCAAAAAGACAAGAACTGGTGCATCGCGATGAGAGACCGGGGAGTATCGACGTGTCCACCTTGAAACGCGCTTAAGCATACCAGGTAGTGCGTCGAAAAACAAGCAAACATCCAAAAAGAAATGAAGACGGGGTCTTCACAAAACAAATATATGCTTCTACCAAGCGCGTAGAGCAAGGGGGAAACGAGACGGTGAAAGCCATAGTGTTGTTACGATAAGTCCATGGTTTTACGTACGGCCTGTGACAGGGTTTTAGGCTAGCTAAGCCGGCCGTGGCTGGCTGAAGCAAAATCACAAATACGCACGCTCTTCGTGCTGGAGAAAAGAAGGGCGAACCGAACACTCAAATAGAAGTTCAGAGTGTATTAAACACGACGATAACTACCGAAGACACCAAGCAAAACCAAAAACTCTGGAAGGCGGGAAAAATACCGAAGGCTTATGCTGCTAAGATACCAAGACGGGTCGAAGGTGTACAACGATCGTGGGATTCTGAGGGGCTATGACGTAGTGGGGAGCTGCGAGTCGATAACGCCTGACTCCATCAATAGGAGGCTACCCTGGGGCCAGCCCGGTCGGAAGCTGATACGCAGGAACGATAGGGGCTGAGTTGAGAAAGAACTACGCAGAGAAATGCGAAAATGAAACAAATACCCGTGTGGCGCGAACGCGGAGAACACGGGAGATTTAAACGTTTCCATCATGCACATGGTGCAGGGAAGGGAAAAGGCGGACTGAGAAACAGACAGACAAAAATACAGCGGTTTTATGAGCTGATACTAAAAGATAGCCGAAAAGGGGGGAGGCGTTGGACTCGAGAACACTCATACTGAAAAGAAAGCCGAAAAAAGAGGCTCGTAAACAAACGTTGGACCCGGAGATTATCGTGCTGCGCGTAAGTAAGCCGGAAAGGGGGGTCGTTGACTATCGTACCACTTGGAAATGCTCGCAGCGAGGGGTCGAGCACGTGAGACCCTGAAAGGCCGGTATGAAGCCAATACTGCACACATACTACGTAACAGACGCAAAATCATATGATTGCTCAAAACAGTTGGAAACGGGGCGCCTTGTGCAGCCCAAAAACAGAAACAAAAAAGAGGCACAGTTCCAACAAGCGCCAACTACGTTCGTAGGCCAAGAGGAAAGGTCAAGGGAAATAATTCACGACGGTTTTGCACCCTGCTATGAAAACGAAGCAAGCTAACCGGGTGGCAATAGGAGGCCAAAACTCGAAATATTAGCTTCCTATTGTAGTAGTTTCGGAAACGAAGCAAGCTAGACCAGCGGAAAATCGAATGTAGGGACACACAACAGACTTGCGGCCTATATATACAAAAACGAGGCCAGGAAAACCGGCGGAAAACAGAAGGCGGGCCTATAACAGTCTTGCATGCGAAACAAGCGGCTGCTGGGTTGGAGTAAAATAACAACACAAGTCGCTTACAGTCGTGCGGACCAAAAAACAGAACAAACCGAAAAGTTAAACCAAAGAAGAAACACCTTGGAGAACACTGAAAAGCAAAACCGAAACGATGTACGTTCTCGTTGCTACTGAAGATTAGCCAAGGGCGGCCGCGGGGGTCAGGGGGGTGCGTCTGAATGCGATTATACCCCGCGAGTAAGGCACCCTGACTTGTGGCGTTGCGGGCGCGCGGATCCGTAGTTGGCGTTTCGTTAAGACGTGGAGTGAGCAGGCCGGTGGTTGATCTTGATAGGGTCAGGGTCGTTGCGGAACCGGATGGTGTAGGGGCCTACAAAGAAGGGTCCGATGAAACACGATGGGAGGTCTCAAAATAACACGTTACGACGCTCCATTCACGAGACAACGACGGCATGCTGGTCTCGGACGATACGGTACGAGCGCTGTTGGCGCCGGATGGTACGATGAAACGCAATGGGTGGTCTTGATTGGGGGTGATGCAAGTTTCGAGCGCGAGCCGGTGATGGCGTGGGCTTTGCGGATGGCAGTGGAAGCGCTGTTTTGGCTCGCGGTGGGGCGGTGGTACTCCATTAAGGTTGGTCGAAGAAAATCTCGGCGGAGGCCGTGGCGGTGAAAAGTGCGTTTTCCCGCGTTGAGCATGTAGGCACGGTGGTTGACGCTGTAGCAGCGCATTAAAGTGCGTCGATGAAGACCCATCGGTAGCAATGACGCAGGGGCTATTTGGTGTCGTTAATGAAAGGATAGACTTGCTAGTGCTGCGGCTGTAGCGGTTGTATAGAGGGGTCGAAGTGGTGGGCGCTGACGGTGGCGCCGGGGCCGTTTAACAGCGGCAAGGGCAAAGTCGGCTTGTCGGCGAAGCAGTGGTAAAAATCAGTGGTAGAATGTCCAAGGCAGTCGATGCTTCTCGTATACCGGGGCTGTTTGGTACAGTGGTGGCAAGGAAAGGGTACGGGAGCGGCTCGTTTGGTGCCAAGTGTCGTGCGCCTGGCACATGAGGTAGCGGTGGGCGAAAGGAATCCATTGAGATGGATCGAAAATTGGCGAAGCACAGGGGCTTGGTGCGTGGTAAGTGTGCCCACCACTTAATCGAAAACTTCTTGACGCGGGAAAAAAAACAACCAGGAACAACGAAGGACGTCCCCAGGCTCGACGACGAACTCCACAAGATGGAGCGCAGCTTGTGTATGGAGGGTGTGCAGAAGATCATTTCCGGGATGATCTTGAATTAAGCTCGACGGCGGGCTTCGGAGCGTGGAGCGTACAGGACGATGTCAGTGAAGAAGGTGTCGGTGTCGTCCTCATGCGAAATGAGGCTGCTCGTAGTCGCGCTAACGCCTGTTGGAGGCAGCGCAGACCGTGCAGACGGTGAAGGGGCATGATCTGGAGCGGTACTTGGTGGTACGTGCCGCGGCGGAACTGAGGTGGTGGCGAACCTTCGGTTGCGAAGTATTCGCACGGCGGCAGAGGCGTCGATGATCCTGAAGGCGTGGCTACAGGTGTCCGGGGTCGATGATCTCGCAGGCGTGGCTACAGGTATCGCACGGCGGTGGGGGATCCATGATCTTGAAGGCGTGGCTACAGATATCCAGCGAGAAAAACTATAGTAGGCGGTGATCCGAGGGTTTCCAGCGGCGGCGGCGCCGGAGCGATGACGGTTCTGGGAAGCGATAAAGGTCTGACGAAGGATGAGAAAGGGCTGATACCTAGGCGCCAACGGTGGAGGGTGGGGAGACGATAGGCGGCCTGAAATCCAATCCAGGAAGAGCATCAGTGCCCACGGTGCCTTTCATGGAGCTGCCGAGCGACTCACCAGCGATGTCGTGGGACCGAAATAGGCCCGACGAAGGTTTTGTGGCGGGATCGAAGGTGTCCACGGGTGATGTGTCACGGAGAACGTCGACGAAATAGTCGTCGGTGAGGGCAGCGGCGGAATGGTACTATTAATAGTGCGGTAGGAGGGAGAGGGGTGCAAGCCTACTCAAGCCGATGCCCGGTATGGAACGCGCGCAGTATGTGCTTCGTCGGTGGAGGAGGGCGGTAGAATGGTAGTTGGTCGGAAGAGAGGACGGACAAGCCAGCCCAAGCCGATACCCAGCTGGGCAGAGTCGTGGACTGAAAACACAATAACCCAGGCTCAGAAGAAGGGAGCAATGGAGTGGTAATTTATGGGTCGGGAGGGAGAGAGGGAGAACGAACCCACGAAAGCCAACACCCGGCTCGGGAGGCTCGTAAGGGATGAAACAAGAACACAGCCTCTGAAACAGCAAGCTGTGTCGTGGTGGTGGTGGATCGGGAGGGAGGGGCAACGAGCCCGCCGAAGCCGATACACAACTCGGAAAACTCATGAATGCAAAGAACAGACCACGGGATCAGATGGTGAAGGCCAACAGAAAGGCTTAGCGTAGATAAATGGTGGCAGTGGCTCCATTACGATGTCCCCAAGGGCGGGAAAGGGAATGCGAAAATACGGAATACGAAAGGCACCTGTTTTGGTGTTCACCGGCGACAGAACACTCGATGTTGGAGAAATTATCGTGTCGCAGGGACCATGTCCACTGAAGGGTGAAAGACGGAACGCCGGTGGAGCACCAAGATGGACAAAGCAAATGCGGTGTAGACGGAAGCAAGGGTGCTTGGACGCCAGTGAATCGGAGTTGGAAGGTATAATCCGTGGTTCGGTCGTCATCGAGGAATGTTGAATGGCCATCGGTGGCTTAGGTCCGGAAAAAGATGGGTTGAGCAGCTGGGTCGAGAAAGGGCGTAAGTGGCCTTGTACATTGCATAGGGGAGCTGAAAATGCAGGTTGGGCGCAGGTAGCCGTTAGGGGGACAGTAGTGTCTCGAACCTTTGTCGAGAGCTGATTCAATACAATACTTAATAGGAGGCGGCTGCTATTCCCAAAATGGGCGGCGTGGCCGAGGTGGGCGGTGAAAACGGGGAATGATGTCTCGGAACCGTGTCGAGGGGAGTGGTTGGCATTCCCTATTGGTCGGCGTCGTCGAGGTGGGCCGTGAAAAGGGGGAAATGGTGTCGCGGAACCGTGCCGAGGGGAGCGGTTGGCATTCCCAACTGGTCGGCGTCGCCGAGGTGGGCGGTGAAAAGGGGGGGATAGTGTCTCGGACGGTGTCGAGGGACCAACTCAGAATTGTTTTTGACACGGGAGCGTCTAATATCCCCGAGTGATCGGCATCACCAAGGGTCGCGGGGGTTTCCGGGGAAGTGTCGTACATGGCGTGGAGGAAAGACATCGATAGGTGGAGACTACGTCGTAATGGGAGGGGCAGGGAGCGGTCGATAGGCGGTGGCGTCGATGGCGTCGGTGGAATTGGTGGAGGCTGGCGCAAAGAGGCTGGCTGATAAGCGGAGGCTTCCGTGGAAGGGGTGAAGACCGAGGTAAATATACTGTGCGGCAGGCCGTGGCTTCAGTAGGAAAGCCCGAGACCGGGGCAAAGTGACTCTGTGGGAAAACGTACGGCCGAACGAGGGCAGGGGGTGGTCGGCAGGTGGCTGTTTCGATGGAAACCGCGAAGACCGGAGAAAAGTGACTCTTTGGAAACGCGTCGGGCGGGAAAGGCGCATGGAGCGGCCGAGCGAACAACCCGAAGCTGATGCCTGTGGAGATTCTCCAGTCTCGTGTCGTTACCGGAAGGAAAGACGCGAACGGAGGGGGGGACGGTGGGTGTAGGCTCGAGGTCGTTGTCGACTCGATGGACTCGCAAAGGTCCAAATAGATGGTTCGGGAAATGGGAACGAGTTCGGTGGGTAGCGGCTCAAAAAGTCCTCTGGGGTAGGGGTAGACTGTGGAAGAGTCTGGAAGAAGCTCCGGCGTTTGTTGGCCTCGAAATCGATATCCGGTGAGGATGTCGATTGCATTGCCGGTTGCATTGCTTGGTCTGAGTCGGACACAGTTCGTCCGGATGCCCTTAGTTCTCTAGGGTCCGAAAAAGCCATGGTGAGCTGTTGGGTCGCGGTGTAGTCCAAATACTTCCTTTGCGCGGCACCATAACCTGTTTAACATCGATGTAAAAGCTGATTGACGCAGTTGTAAAAACCACCGCGGAAACAGAAGTCCGAAAGGTGCCACTGAACAAAACTTGGGCGATGGTTCCCAAAGTGGGGAACTCGTCCGAAATGTAGTTTCGGACGTAGACTGGCTGCGTTGTGCTGTCAAGCAGTCATAGGACGCGGCTGTCGCTTGGGATGTCGCGTGGCGTCCACGGGAGAGAACCTGGGCCAATGGGTCCGGCTGCACTCCCAGTGTTCTCGCGGGAAAAGGTCGGCATAGCCGAGTTTTCAGGAGGCTCTCCGAGGGTGGCGGAGACACCCTGTGGACCCGCTCGAATCTGTGAACGATTGTGCTGTAGGGGTGAAATCGCTAGGATTTGTATCAGCTGTGGTTTGAGGCCTTCAGGGCTCGTGCCGCGTCGCACGGTCCATGGTAGGCTGACGGGACGGGGGGCTTTGGGCATGCCCGCGTCAACAATGGCCCCGAATCGTTGCCTTCTTGGCGGGGCTACCCCACGGGTCAGGGGCAGCTGTGATGTCAATACGGAGGGTCAGCTGAGGCCTCGGTGCCCGCTCTTATTTCGGTGCCCGCAGTTTCCAAAGAAGGTGCTGTTATTCCGCGGGGCTGGCGCACGTCCTGTGACGAGCGCGAGCGTAGGGATGGTCCAGTTGGCGAGGCTATTGAGGACGGACCGGGTAACCACGTTCAACCCAAGGCCAGCATCGCTGAAGTGCCCGAGTGAGATCACCACCCTACGTCAAAACGTGTGAAATATAGACAGGAATTACAGCCCGGACAGAGTCCGCCGGAAACGAATAACTGCTGTGGGCGATATTCCCAGCAGCAAGCGGCAGCATCCGTTATGCCCCAAGATCCATATCCACGTAGGAAACCCGGGGATGTACCCCGGATGCCTCCTGACGACCACAGACTGTTGCGCCGTGCAGGGAGCCGGAACCGCTGGAACCCGCGGTCGTCGATACGCCCGATAGATTGGAAACGTCTGCAGGGGATTCGGCGATGGACAGCAAGTCACAGCGTTGCTCGCCGAAGAGAAGAGGGTCGAGGGGAACATCTTGGTAAGGCTCGACCTTTACGCTTCCTCCCATCCACACCTCAAGGTAATCACTTGGACAAGGGGATTGATACTTGGTCAAGCAATAACTGTTGAGATGAAGGAGAGAGAGGTGGCGCCAGTTGGAGGGGGGGAGGAAGATGAAGGTGAAGCTGGTCCTGGGTACCGAAGAAGTGCCGTGTCGCTGGGGGTGCCGTAACTCTAACAAGAGTGTAGCCGCGACGAATTCATGATTGGCCGTTCACGCTTCCGCTGTTAATTATGTTGTCGTCGACGTAGCTGCTGTCCATCGTCAGGCGCGTCCAACGCTGCGCAAAACATATATGTCTGCAAGCATTTACGTTGCAGTCTAGGCTACCACAGTTGAGGTAGCGTCCACCTTGAGCACGTAAGGCTTGTCCGCACGCGGATCTGGCGAGGGGAGGTGAAATTAGCTGTGCTGCTACAGTGCAAGATACCGCGAACACGGCATAAACGTCGAGAAGGCCACTGGGGTTACTCAATAGAAAGCGAATCGATGTCGCTCGTGGTCAGATGAGTTCTGGCATTTCAGCAGGGTTGGTGCTCGTCGCAGATTGTGTGCTCCCGTAGAAGGCCCAGAGAAGCGGAACAAGGGTGAGGCGCAAGCTCCAGGGCCGTCGCAAGTGAGTGCCGGTTGCCACAGCCGCGGCTTCGATGAATACGTGAGACCGGTGCAGCCGCCTGGGGCGTCGCTATTCGGGAGTGGACGCGGCCGGCCATCACGGTCAGGCGGCCTCGCGGTCGCCGCTGCTGCAGCTAGAATATGTGTCTGGTAGACGTGGTAGAAAGGCGGTTGTGGCTGTGGCAGTGAGTGGTGTTGCGGTAGTCGCATACTGTGTTGTTTGGTGCGGGCGCCGGGGTCCGTAGTGAAGCGGAATCGGCGTTGGGCATGTACAAGGGCATTGGTGGTGGCGGTGGACGGCTTTGTGGCAGGCTTTGGTAATGGAGTCGCGACAGTTATTGGGTCGAAAAATTGCAGAAAGAACCTCCACAGGTGTGTTTCCGCAGGCCTACTATCGCTAGACGCGGGCCAGTCGAGGCCGTACGCGCGCCGCATTAACAACGGCGCAAAATGTGAGATCTACGATCTCAAAAACAGAGACAGTTAGGCCCTGGGGGATGAACGCGGTGGTCACGGGCGGGAGCGTTTGACCCCTTGTGGGTATGAGCGCAGCTGTGGCCACATGGGGGCTGTGGAAGCTGGGGATGACGTGTACACCGGGGTAGGAGCACAGCAAGTTCAAATAGAGAGGCGCGGGGGGTGAGCGCGATGGTCGTGGGTGGCAAGGGTGGCCAGAGTCGAGTAGGATGGATGTCCAGGCTCGAGTGGACGGTACGAGTTAGCGGAGAAGTCCATGGGACGGGCTATCGTCGTGACGGCATACTCTGCGGTAACCGTCGCGGCAATTGCCGGTCGAGATCAGATACGTATTCCCGAAAGCACCAGGTGCAGTCGTGCCATTTCGACGTCTCCCGTGGAAGGATTCGTCTTCTCGGTCAAAGCGTGTGAGGTGGCCGTACCGAACGCCGACGGGTCCGGTTTTTGACTATGGGGTCGGAGAAGTCGAATGTCGGCATCGCCCCAGCCGCAAGATAATGTTTAGGCGCGAAAACTACCTACTCGGGGAGAGGCTCAACGTCTGTTGCTGCAACTGTACCCACCTAGCCCTTGCTACACCACGTGAAGAACGCGCCGCATACTGCTCACCGCAAAGGACAGAGACCCAGAGAGAATATTTTTCAGGTTCGACATATGGGGAAGCTCAACTTTTTTACAAAAAGGCTTGTTGTGGAGGGTGGTGAGAATCGAACTCGCGACCCAAAACAGATATCTTGCCGACGATGCCAAGCGTTAACCCCTTTAGAACCGCAGTCCCGTTCTGGGGACATACTACGTGAAATTTGAGTGGTTTGCCCCCAAAACGGGTCTGCGGTTCTAAAAGGGTTAAAGAGTTCCGTAGGGGTGCAGGGATGTCGGTGCTGAGTGATTACTCATCCATCATTTTATGAGTAGTCTATTCCATTGCTTTCGCTCACTCCACCGAAGGCGTGGCACAGAAACTTAAATAGGGGAACAGGAGGCGCGGTGGGGGGGGTGGTTCAATAGACTTAAACCTTCTCCAGACTTTCTTAAGTTTGTCCTTCCTCAGCGGGCTCCACTGGCACCTCTCTGGCCTCTCACAGCTCCCACTTGAAGAACGCCTTCTTCACTTTTTTCAGAAGAAGAGCTTTGTGGGCCTTTTTGATTCGTACGAGCATGTTGTCGTCGAGCATCGACCGCAAGCACAACACACAGTAGCGCGCAGTCAACCCTCTGCATAAAACCGCGAAGCAAGTACGTACCAATCGGAGCGCGACAACGCGAGCAAACAGACAGAGGTAGCGAGGGTCAGTCAGGTATTTGTGGAGCTCGCTGTGTGTTCTCAAAACGAACGAAAAAATCGATATCTACCCGTCCTATACAAACAAATATCATAGACCTCTCGGCATTTGCAAGCTGTCCGTTTGCACCTAAAATCGTGGACCTCTCTATCTGCTTCATTTGCTTTTCGTTATCTTCCTTGAGCGTGAACGTAGCGGGCGGAACCCGCCCGCGGAGCGAAGCGCCTTGCACGTTCCCATACAAGAATATATCCGACGTGCTGTAGCTACGTTTCACGCACATATATGTATATGCCCCATGGCAGTAATACACTACGTCAGCTGTTTGAGTTCTACCGATTGAGTGGCTAATACTCAACTTTTCGACCTGCAGTGATATGCTCTCCGCCGCTATCTGAGGGCATATTGGGGGTTAGGAGAAGGGGTAGGGATAGAAGCGGTGCATAGGGTTGGGGTCAGGGTAATTTTGTGCAACCTGCGGGTTACATGTAACGCTCTACCACGAGTCCCTCCTTTGGGCTCACCCCCTACACCCCCCGCGGTCATCTTGCGTCTCCACCCTCCTCGCCAGTGGGTGGGGGAAATTAATTCTGCTACTCTGTTCCCAAGGAAGTACTGTAGTGAATTGAAATATGTGAGGTTCGTTGGCACCTCATTTGGTTACGCTTGCTTAGCTTGATTTAAGTTGCGATTATTTCGGCCTTCTCTGTTTCACAAGTCTTTGGCCATATAATATGTATGTCTCGAGAATGAAGAATCAGGACGGACACTGGGTGTACTAACTTCGTTGGGTAGAAGACAGTAGCAACAACAAGAACAACATCACTATCGATTGGTCGATCGTGTTTTTATTCTATGAGTTTCGTTTGGGATGCGCCCCACTCTCGCTTTCCTTATCATAGGGTTCGGCGCCAGGACTCTCCTTTTCGAGTTGCGGTTTGACCCCCCTCGCATTTTCCTTAGGGGATATTTCGTTAATGGTTTCCTTCTGCGGTTTATGGTGGCTGGCTTCCTCTCTGTGTTCCCTTAGGGTTTGGCGTCGTCGGCCTATTTTTTTCAACCCTTTTCGGAATATTTTCTCGCGTGCTCCCCGTTTTGGCCGATTCTGATGTGCACATCAATATGGGTATGGGTGAAATTTATTTATTTATTACTTGACTTATTAATGGTGTGAAATACCTTGTTTTTTTAATATTAATAGGAGACGATAATAATAATATGTGTAGACTATGCATGTATGCCGGGCGTGCTGTACTCATCCACATTATTAGTGTTACGACAACGAAAGAAGGATCGTGTCATATCGAATGAAGTTTCGTCTTCTCCGTCCTCCCCTCGCTCTGAAGCTTCGATCGTTTTAATAGTATCTTCGATCGTTTCAATAGTATCTTCGATCGTTTTAATAGTATCTTCGATCGTTTCAATAGTATCTTCGATCGTTTTAATAGTATCTTCGATCGTTTCAATAGTATCTTCGATCGTTTCAACAGTATCTTTGATCGTTTCAATAGTATCTTCGATCGTTTCAATAGTATCTCCGATCGTTTCAACAGTATCTTTGATCGTTTCAATAGTATGCAAGTATGCAGGGCGACATATTACAGTCAGTATGCACACATGACACATGCATGCGTCATACATGCGTCATACTGTTGTAGATATAGTGTGCAACAAGATGGGATGGAAGCCCAAGGGACCCGTTTGTACGCTGTATGCCAGAGGTCCGGCGGGCAGTTTTGAAAAATTTTCGTGCAACGTGCCATCACAACCGTTACGTTGTGCACCAAACCCCCCTGTCAGCGATGCCTGCCATATGCACTATACCGTACCGTGTACGAGCAGCAGCAGCAGCAGGAGGAGGACGAAAATGAGGACGAAGAGGAGGACTCAGAGGACGAGGAGGGGGGTGGCCCGGCGGGGAGGGGGGCTTCCGGGTCGTGTCCTCCCGAGTGGGGCGCCGGTGGTGGGGGGGGTGGGAAGGAAGAGGAGCAAGACCAAGATTACAGGAACTGCCCCCTAAACCGAGACCGACCCCTCTAGTAGACCGCACCAGGTTAGACGCGAGATAGCACACAAGCAAAGACGAATGGCATACTATAGGTACAGTAGGGGTAGTAGGTGCTTTTGTCGACACCGAAGAAGGTGCAAACGCCGAGGAACGTGTCTATACTGTCTACGGGATGATGTCGACGACACCATCCCAACGCCGCCATTTTGGCTGTGTGTGTTCCCCTATACACCAATAGTTTAGTAATAGGAGAAAGTTGTATCTGAACTCCGTTCCAGGGGATGTGCTGCCTTGCGTGTTTTACGGTATGGTATACCAGGTAGTGCATATGGTTGGTAGTACTTTTGGTTTTCCATTTTGTGGGACGCATGCTACGACACGAGAGGGACATGAAGAGCACTTCCTTTTTTCTGGGGCTCCTGACTAGAAGAGCTCTATACTATCAGTAAGTCATTCGTAATTCACCCAGAAACTGATTTTTTGAAACCATGAAAGTGAAACTTGCTCTACAATACCTGGTCCGATATACAACGAAAAACACGTAAAACAGAAATGGTGTTCCGACGGTCTCGGGCAAGCAGCCACGGCAGTCAGAAATGTCTTGGAACAAGATGTGCTACGTAACTCTCTCGTAGTACGCGTATACAGGCAGTAACTTTGGTGTCGTGCCTATGCGTGGGATACCGAAACAAAATGCCCGTCGAATGATATGCGTAAAGCATCAGATCATGCCTACCAGCGAAAGGAGCTGTTTCTTCGTCCCGCGGGCTAGTAGAAGAAGATTTCGGACGCAAAATCTACTTAATGCATCATCGAAAGCGGCGGAGTTGGGGTGTACTCATTTGTTGCTAGCCTTAGTCATCTTATAAGTCACTTGGACCACGCATGCATCCCTTTCGAGATAGAGGGGGGGGGTGTTCATGGGCTGCTCACAAGCACCATCCCTGGGGGTTAGATGGTGCAGAGAAACTAAGATGTCGTGAAGCTGGACACTTTTAGGAGCAAATAGTGGCAGCTATGGATCGCTATCAATACGTTGCTTATCGGGGGGAGAGGTCTGGAAGCACCCTCGAACACCTTCAAACCCTCAAATAATAGAGGCTCATCGGGGGGAGAACGCTGCAAGCGCCCTCCGATAGAAGAACCACGGTAGTGCCATCCACGGAGCCCCCATGACGCTTGCAGGAGTTTAGGAAGGGTCTCGGTTGCCAATGTCGTCTTCATTGAGGGCGGGGGCTGTGACAAAACGGTACCAGGTACCAGGTAGATAATATCCCTGGGAGTGATCACGGGGGGAAGTTGAATAAACAAAGCTGTTCTCAGATTAATCCAGGCTCCCGTCCAGATCAAGTGTTGTTGCAAGCATATGTGCCACACCCCCCATCCCGATCAGACACCCTCCATTTCGCCGACCTGGCCTATCAAAACATCCCTACTTACTTCTGCAGGCACTGCTAGCACAGCACCCAACCTACTGTACCTAACCTGCGAGGCTCCTCCGCACTGCGTATACCAGTACTGTGCACTGTGGCCGAGCGTGCGTAGGTTGTATCATACCAGGTACTGCTGTACATGGTACGTATACCAGTACCAATCAGATTAAAAAATCGACCAAAAGAAAAACTGCAGGCATCAAGTGGTACCACATACCCCCCCCCCCCCCCCTCCCTCCCCACCCTCCCCGCATACTAGAATAGACCCGGTGATAATGCATCTGGCCTCAACTAATATAATACAAAGGAATCGTTCCATCAGCCATCGACGTGCTGTCGACTGACCACGAGCGTTTTCAAATCTGCCCCAGCGGAGGTCCGGTATACTCAGTCACTTACGCTACGTATTGCGTACCAGGTACTTTATACTATTTGTATACTACTCTTTGACAGGCTGATGCACCCGTCGTAGGCGAAGATCGTTCAACATACACCATATAAAATTAAACCGAATTGGTTGGAGTGCTTGTGCCGCGGGTTCTAGTCCGTTCGTGCGATGTTGTTTGTTTGAAGCAGTCAAATGGCAATGGGTCATTCATTGTCATCGACAGCGACAGCTGCAAACAAGCGACGATGGCGCTCAGCAGGCGTTGTGATATCTAGGAAGTGTACTGGCTGAATTGACCTACGTAGCTCTCAATTTCTACAGAGACTACAGTTCATGCCCTTTCGTTACTACACGCGGTAAACTAAAAAAAACAAATCGCGTCTGACACTGATAGTCTACTTTGAACAACTACTCAAGAAACTCTGAGAAGACGCTTAAAAACACCAGAGATGGATGCACTTCTCAAAAGTCCGACGGTAATCATAATCATACCCATACGCCTTCTTCGAAAACATACCGCATCTCTACGCGTATCTCCATTCTAACCGAAAGTGGAAGCAGCATGCCATCGCCTTACCAGCCAAGCATTTCACAACGGCGGAATAGCACAATTACACATATACAAGACAATACGAACCAAGCACAGTGCGAGGTTCACACAATAAGATAACCGCCCGTGGCAAAATACGTACCAGGTACTGTAGTAAGCAACAATTTGGAGCCTAGATAGCTAGATAGAGCTAGCTGCCTAGAGCTCGACTTGCAAAAATTGTGCTCGTAAAGACTGCACGGAAGAATCATCGAAAACAAGCCAAAAACATGACGGTAAACCAGGGGGCATGATCACAATCACGCCATGCTTGCTGAACGGACCCTAAGGCTAACCCTAACCCGCCATACCGGCGCCGAACGGGCTTTCGCGAGACCTCGGAACGGAAGGAGGGAGCCGCCTGTCACATCGCCTTGCGCAGTTTGCGGGCGACCGATGTCGCCGCATTGGTGATAATCAACTTGGGCGATGTTCGGGCAACTGGCCAATCCTCTGCAAATCGGTAGAATAATGAGGAGTTCTCGAACATGTGCGTCCTGCCTACGTGGCAAAATATGCCATGGTCGATGAGGTAGTCGCCGACGGTCTCTGCTTCCTTCACGTTTGAAACCAAGCCGTTCCGAATCATCCATCGCACGGCATGGCTGCCGACAAAGCACGACTTGAACGTCTGCATGAGCATGGGGAGGGAAGCACGTGCAAGTCCAGATAAGAAATACCAGGTAAGGAACACAACAACGAATCAACAGTAAGAAGAAGAACAGACACGTCATTATGTCCCTAATTATTACGGAAGCAAAACACTCCAAGAGGTACGGGAATCGACCACGCTCGACCGTAAAGGAGAGGGCGCGTACAATACTCTGAGGATTCCTGAAACCCTGTTTTCTTGGATGGCCGGTGAAGTATTCTTGCCAACATCGAGCAACTACACAGGACGCGACTCGAACTGGATACGACTGCGTGTGTACTACTGCTGCTGTTGTCGCGGGTAAAGCACGATCCTATGAACGATCCTACAAATAAAGTCAACTAGCGGAGGCATGCCCAACATGACGCCAGACTGAGCGCGAGACAAACAACATAATCGGTATGTACGTATATCGTATACCTGGTACCTGATACGGTATACGATAGGGTTAGTGCGTACCAGGTGCAATTATTAGCTGTTGCGCTGTTGTTGCGGGCTTTTTTGTTCGCCGAAGGTGTTTTTTTTTAAACACCGTTTTTCAAGTTGACCTTTATTTTTAACGACATTTTGTTTTTAGCCCCCTTTTTGAAAATTTCGCCGCGGGTAAGACATACTTTTTTACTCGTAGGCTTTTTTTCTATTCGCCTGTCGTAGAACAAAAGAAAATTAGGCACATCTTGCTGTTCGCCGTAGGCTATATCTTGTTTTATAGGCACATATTAATAGTTCTAGTCGCCGCTCGCTGCCGAGAGACGTTTAAAAGGCGCTTTCCTGTATTCGTCGTTACTTCATTTAAAAGGCGTTTTTCACACAGTTAGTTGGCCTATCCTCGGGTTTGCTGCGGATAATGGCGTGTTACTCGAGCCGTAACGTGGGAACGACAAAAGAGACTCGGAGTTGGGAACGTCGCCGACTATGGCGAATGGCTATTAATAATAGAAAATTAACAAATATACCTGGTATACCGGTATGTTTCTCTCTGTTTATCGATTGACCTTGGTGTAGCGATGCTGGACGTAAGTGTGATCAGCTCGTTTCTACTCCAAGCCATCCCAGGTCCCAAGGCATCTCGATACACACCTTTTCAATTTTCGGGAGGCGTTTAAACACACTGTTACTTGGTTTTCGGGCATATATTCGCGCATATATCGCAATTTTTGGCGACAGACGGCCCTCCAGGGGGCCCTGCGGGGGCGCGCAACAGACACGGGACCACTAATTATATCGCTGGTGGGTGCCAAAATTAAGGTTATACTTCCGCGATGTAGACAAAGATGAGCAGATCACAACACAGAAGAAACCATCACGAAATTATGACATGGTATGATACATACTTCGTATGATAAGACATGACTATTAATACGATCGTACCTGTAGCCGATGGGAGCGATCTTCTATCTCCAGCTCCGTCCGCATGCGCTTGGCCAGTTTCTGGGTTGCGTTGATTTAGATCACACGAAAAACACAAACCAAACAACGTAGTACCAGGTATATCGGTAAGAGAGAGCATATCATACGTACTACAGCAGTACATACTCGGACTGCTGTTTACTGTACAGCAGTACAGAATACGCCGAGGAATACCTGGTAAGAAATAAGAAACAAGAGCCTACAGTAAGAAGAATGCAAGACCCACTTTAGGGGGGACGCAAGGAGTAACAAAATGGGAATAAGATGGCATGCTGAGCGGCTTGCGCCATGTTATAATATTAACAAAAATAGTACCGGTAAGCTGCGAGAAAGGGTGCTCACAGTTTGGGACCAAGCCTGCTCATACCTGTACTGTTTCTTGCCTGGTATGCAGGTACGCACGATATATACAGTACATAAGTGTTGCTTGTTGGCCGGGCCCATACTGCTGTACGAGGTACTTGTGTATTGCAGTACCAGGTATACAGCAATATATTATAGTGCAGGACATCTATCCACATACACAAGCAGGAAACCTGGTCCAGGCTGGATTTCTTATGTAAGAATGAGCGTGTTCTATAGGTTCAATGTAAAGTAGAGGACTGCCGAATTTCTCATTTTCCTGTAAATCTCAGTCTTCTTATTGCTCATATTATTATTTAGGGTCCTGTATGTACGACTACGACTACTGCTACTCTACTATTAATAGGTACCAGGTATACTATTGACGACTATTAATACGAGTCAGGAGTATACACTACCTGGTATTGATTGATTGATATTAATATCTGGGCGTCACGGTCGCGGAGGGTTGTCAGTTGGAACATAAACAGCAGCAGTACCTATCAATACTATTAATAGCCTATTAATAGTACCTTCTGCTTGGTACTTTTCAAGTCAAACGAAGAGATTTTACGAACCCTTATTTTTTGCTATACAAGTACTACTATTAATACCGATATCTTACTCTTGGCAATGGTTGGGGGCGAGTGCCCATACGAGTAATACATACGAGACGCGAGCACTCATTGGTATAATGAATGACCCGTGATGAAATAATGTTCTACAGCGCTGAAATACCATGGTAATAGTCTATGGCCGCACTCGTGCTGCTGCTGTGGCTACATACCCTGGTATACTTCATACATACTCGTGTGTGTGTTCTGGTCTTTCTACCCGTCGAAAACCAGCACAACCAGTGTCCGTGCCGATTCTTCAATCCTATTAATAGAAGAGATGTATTAATACCAGGGTACTACTGCGTTATCATACGATGTGCCCCCTCTCGCCAGTACGGTTTCGGATATTCCGCCTATTTTTCACAGGCTGCTCATCAGGGGCTGCTCCATTGTGTCTAAGCTGTAAGTTTGTCCTTATGATGAGGCGATCGTTGGCTATCATGGTACTTTCAAGGACCGCAGCCCCCGTTCTCGCGGCAAACTACTTGGAATTCGAGAGGTTTGCCCCCAAAACGGGACTGCTGTTCTAAACCATCATACGAGTATCCTACCGTGCGGCGACGACAGGCTGCCAACCGGTCTCAACCAGCACTATATATAAATACTCGGTGCATGCTTGCTTGCTGTGCCGCCGACAGCAAGGCTGCAAGGCTGCCGTCGTCTTCACACCATGTGACGAGAATAAATTTGCTGCAAAATTAAAATGCTGGTACGCGTAGTCCTCCTCTTTCTTGCTCCACATCCACGAGGAATAATACGCGGACGGCAGACATCTCCCTCTCGCATCTCCGCTCTGTCGGTCGTGACGAGTCGACGTCCGACCGATGAGAAAGTATGCACCAAAATATGTTCTGTTCTTGTTTCTCGTTTCTTATTTCTTGATGTGAAATAGGCCAGGCGTGACGAGTACAAGGTACTCTGCAAAGAGCGACCTTGTATGATCGACACAGGACGCACAGGAGTACCGAGGAAACGAAGGGACGAAAAACGCATGTGCCACATACCAGGTGCACAACAAACCAAGGCGCTCGAGGTGACATGAAAACAGCTAAAAGCATGTCAGTCGCGGTGGAAGGATGCCTCACATTTAATTTCAAGCTTCTTATCGTACCAGGTACAGCAGTATCATATACCAGGTACCTGGGACCAGCTATATACGTAGAACCATCAGGTGAACGGCACGTCAACTCGAAACGTACCCGACGATATCATTCCCAAAACATCAAGACGAGTAGAGCACTCGCATTCCTTCACCGCAAGTCACCCACGACAGCCCCCCCTAAAAGGTACAAGACTGTACATGACCTACGAAACAGGGTCACGACGCATAGACTGTAGTGACTCTACTTTGTGTGGTGGTCTACGCTGATGGTCTACGCGTACTACTTTTGCTTCCTGGATGCTGTGAGAGCACCCGCCCGCACAGCAGTTTCGGGTCTACACGTGTGCAAGTGAGTAGTTACTTGAGTCCCAATATGAAGAAGCTATTGCTGCCGTGTCCGCTGTGCATGGCCAGAAGTCTCAAGGAAAGGACAGCATCCTTCGTGGTGCGTACGTAGGACACGCAGGCCGCGTGCGCCTGTCATTCCTCGCTCCTACAGCAGCTGCTCTCCTGCTCTGCTGCTAGACAGGAGGAGACTCGCTCCTTGGCAAATTTGGTTCTAAATTTTATAAGATTTTGGGGTATCGAAGCATTTTATTATGAATTAAAAATGGATACAGCAGCTACCACTCACCATGACGTCCACACCCATCGCCGTCGCCTGAGCCTCGAATACTCCACCCACAAGCCGGTGTGCGAGGAGTCGAGAGGGTAGCAGTGGAGGCAGAAAAGCTCAGAGAGAGAAGGACAGCAGTAGTGCCAGCAGTCGAGTTGGTACCAATAGCAGTAGTAGTGATTCTCGTCGGAAAAATTGGAAGAGGTGATGTTGTGGGTGTTCGGGTGTGTGCTTGCCGTGTCCGGTGTCCGGCCAGGTCAAAAGATCTCGGAACAAATCGGGGAAAAAAAGTGGCAAAAAAATACTCGACCAAAAATACTACTACTGCTGTACATGCAGCAAAATACGAAAAAATAATAGAGCCGATATTTTTTTTCTCTCCGCTTGACGTTCGTACGTATGCGACGCATGATCCGAAAGATACGTTTCTTCAGATGGCACGACCTACGGGGTCTTGACGGGGTCTTGAGGAGTCTTGAGTCTTCAGAGAGTTACGTCTTCAGGGGATCTTCTACGTTCTACACCGCCGTGGCAATATGAGAGTGTATCTGGTACGGGTACGGGTACGGGTACGAGTACGACCGAGGTCTCTACCGAGTGCTACAGCAGTACCTATAACTGCGAAGTCTTGGCCATGCAATTGCCTTGCCATCTTCTCCTCTCTCCCGATTCATCCTGGTACAGTAGTAGTACTGTGCTGAATGGTGTACATACCAACACATTCAGATTCATTGTATTCTCGGCTCATCTACACATATTTGTCTACATATCTTTTTGTCCAGGGTAAGCCTGGGTAAGCTGCAATATATACCTGGTACCTGTCTGTGTGGTACCAGGTACCAGGTATATCGGAACGACGCGACTGCGCATTATACATGCTTCCCCGGGACGAGCAAGTGATAAACTAGCTCGACTGCACGCGTTTTCCCGACTTGATGAGCTATATCAGGTACGTACCTGGTAGTAGGTAGCAAGACGATAAATAGCTCATCTTGCGCATGTTTTCAAAGCTCGAGCTTACACATTCTGCATGCTGTAGAGGATATACAGTAGTAGTAGTAGTGCCTGTGGTCCCCACGTATACTTGCTCAGGGTGATAAATATAGGACCTACATGATGAGCTGAACATACAACTTTCCCCGGGATATCCATGTCATATGAGCTGCGCATGTTTTCCCCAGCTTGCAGAAGCTCATCTGCACTTACTTGTTCTGAAGAGGAGTCAGTTGTACACGATGTATCTACAGTAGTTGCAGTAGCTCATGAGCTATGGAGTGTGATAGTGTGTATACTACTACTGTAGTAGATCACCGGCGGTTGATGATACACATATACCTGGTATATATGATGATACAACGACAACCCGAAGCACGGCTATTTACACTGCTGGTATATATATATATATCGGCGAGCTGGAGCTATCGGTACTACTGCTGTACCTGGTATTCGATTACCGCCGTCGCTTTGCTCCGCGGGCGGTTTCCGCAGGCTATACGCTCGCTCTCGAGGAAGAATAGAAGAACACATTGTCAACACACATGTGAGCGAAGCGGGCAGAGCCCATAGCCCATAACTATAAGGCAAGGTAAACACTGCTGTGCTGACTTTTCGCAAATAAATGCGCCAGTTGGCTCGAGAGCTCCATGCTACTTACTTACAGAAAAACAACCCGGTTGCGCCATGCGTGTATCATGTCATAGACAGAACACATACGAGGAATAGATATTCATGAAAGAGAAGGGACGGAGAGAAAAAGCGTCCGTACCTGGTATAGTGTTGTATCTTATTGAGATTGGAAATAGGAAATAAAGGCAAATCCTTCGCGCATGACATACACCAGGTACAGGATCAAAATAAGAAATTCGGGAGTCGTTGTATTGAAAATTACAGAGTGTGGTGGAACGCACCCACCCATTCTCAAACGAGAATCCATCCAGCCTGGACAAGCTTGTCCTGATTATTTTACTGCCCGTCCCAGATATTCATCAGACATGCCTTAGCAGAGAGTCCGTATCCTGCTGACGACGCCACTTACTTTGTACGTAAAGTACCGGTAACAGTTGCCTCGCACGGCAGCAGCACGGTAGCAGCAAGCATTATTATTCTGGTTATTCTCTAGCTCTCAAGTAAACGTACAGTAGTAGTATTATTCTGTTGCGTGGCGATCTTCCCTTCACACGCCCGTCAAGTTAGTCCCTGAACGAAAACCTGTCCGTTCGGTGTTCTATTCATATATATGCAGTTTTGTTCCTGATGCTGAGAAGGATGAGATCAATATATATTTCATGTCAAGACCATTTTTTTTTAATGCTTGTCATCCGACAATGTGTAGTGTTGTTCTGAAAAAAGACCAACACAAAATGAAGAACTAACTCTCCAGAACAAAAGCGCGGCAGTATCATACGACAAATCAAAACTGATGTGACGCTCATGAAGAATACTACAACCAACATCCCTTCATCTCATCCACCAAAAAACGACCACTCCCCTCCTTAAGCACCCCCTAAAGCATCTACCAAAACCCCGCTGTCCATCGAAATCGCTGGTTTATAACTGCTACGCACCATTCAGAAAGATATGTTCGTACGTACGTACAGTATTCGTGACCAGTCCCAGTCCAATTTATGGCGACAAGACCTGTGGTGGCATGTACGCGATGATATTATCAATGATATTAAGGCATGTATGTGTTCCCGATGGACGATGGAAAAGGGGGAGCTCGTGGCTATATCATAGCCTCGCCATGCGCGCTATGTACTGTTGTTCCGGAAAACAAGGGACCCAGGTATAGAGAGACCTGGAACAACACAGCTATCACCATGCTATTATTATGTTATTATTAGGCTTGCCATCCGACAATAATGTGCAGCATGATTTCACGTTGATCATTCAAAAACATTCTTGAAAGAAGAAATCTCCGTATACGAAGGAAACCTATACTGTAGCAAGTCTATCTACCTTTTATGTCTCTTATCGTACATCTCGTCACGTTGCAATTCGGACACATGCCCTACCCCGGCAACCCGGGCTGCTTCGTCCGGCCGATGTTATATGACTACGTACTGATATAATGACACTTTTTAGCGCACGTTTTCCTCTGAGCCCCAATGGTGTTGCAATGTTAATACTTACTTATAGCACTGCAGGCATGCCTTCCAACAGTACTAAACCAGGCACGTTCTAAAAAGTAGTAATATTCCTCCGCGGAATATCTAAAAGCTTCAACAAAAGGCAACACTGCAGTTCTTATACCGCATACACACCAGTATATCTATCTCTATACAGCCCGCCCTGAGGAGCCCCATATGAACGTACACCAGAAAATATAAATATGTGAGACAATAAAATCCGAAAATTGATCGAAAATTCAACCAAATGTAACACATCACCAGTGGACATACTGTTTGTAGACATGCGTCACGTAATGATATGCCCTTGAGCGCGAGCTCAGGTCGACCAGCACTAGCCGCTGCTCCCCGCGATGTCCCGCGCATTGAACCTGCTTGGAGTTCCCCAGCAAAAGGGAACATGGGGAACCCCCTCCATAGCGGGCGTTCTCTCCAGATGGATATATATATGCAGTATACTCATCCGAAAGGAGGTCTTCATGACATCCTTTCCAGAGAAATCCGCGACCAAAGTAAGTCCGTTCTGCTCGACATCACCCACACCTACCCGCAAATTCAGAGATACCTGCGTGGAGGAACTGCTGAGCTGGATGGGCCAGCTGCCGCTACCTCTGAGGCGCGCAAAAGCGCCAATACTGAGCTCGCCGATAGGAGAGGTGTCTTTCGACGAGCGGAGGCATACACTTGACAACTCGCTACCTTCCTTGTGGAAAGCTTTGGGCACCTCGGGGTAGTGGGCAGCGTCTTCACCGACTATCCAGCGCTATGTGGGGAAGCGATGGTGAGAGGAACAATAGCGAGGGAAGGGGCGCTGAAGGAGCAGCTATTGCAGATCGCCTCGGAGACCATCTAGGACGCCATCTCACGAAGGGTATCCCGCTTCAAGTTCCAGCTACACGATCACCAAGAGGGGTGGGGGGCGCGTGTTTTTTCTTTTATTGCCTTAGTCATAGTTTTGTTCGGGGGGGGTGGCAGACCTACACCCATGGCGTGGAGATGGAGCCTGGATGCGGCCTGGTAGGTTTGAAGTTACAGGCGTGGGCGAACGCGTGATAACAGAAGGCCGGACAAAGGGCAAGACAAGTGGGTAAGTTGATCTTAAGACGTTATCGAATGAAGCTACAGTGCTCTGTGAACTTGTCCAACCTTGCATGGTTCTCCCGGGTTTTCTTTTCATCTCCGTAGCTGTTTACTGATATATATTATCGACATCGAAGCGTATTTGAGGCGCATTGCCCGATGGCAAACATTAACAGTAGAATGATTACTTTAAACAGATCAAATGCAATATATTACCATAATACGAAACATGCGGTTGTTAAAACATTCACACCACACTCCCGCGCGGGCAAGCCTGTTAATAGGGCGCAAATGGCAACGAACAAATATGTCTGCTCATCGCATTGGCTTTTCAAGAGGGCCCAATTTTCATGGAGGGAGGGGTGGAATATCTCGAACCCTGGCTCTTCGTAGCCCTAATCACCCCCCCCCCCCCCCCGCAAGTAGAACCGACACAATAAACATTAGTACCACCAGTGTGTAAGTATACGGATATTATGCTGCTTAACCCCTTTAGAACCGCGGTTCCGTTTTGGGGACAAACCACTCAATTTTCAAGTAGTTTGTCCCCAAAACGGGACTGCGGTTCTAAAAGGGTTAAACAATAATGGGAAATATCTGGGCTGAGCAGAGTTATGAATGCATACAGTACCACACCCACCTGGTGTGCGATCTGGCGTGCCCATCCCACACCTACTTCTCATAGTTGTGGTAGGTATTGTTCCTCCTAAATATCTAAATAAACTTCTTTGAAGCGGAGAATGACGAGCAAGCCTCTTCGTCTCACCAGACAGAGTACTACCTGGTATGTCACTGGAACGCTTCTACACGCAGCATGCTACTGCTGCACCGTCACAACGAACGGTCTCTCGTGGAGAAAAATGAGGAATTCTGAAATTCCGGAACATGTGATAAGAAGTGCACCAGGTACCAATGGTATCAGGTACCAGGTAGGTACGATACAACTGCAAAACTAGAACCGGAGATACCGGCCGGCCATAGACACACAGACACACAGCAGTGGAAAAGTGGCCGGGGGGGTGGAAAAGAGCGTTGGCGTGCTCCAGCAGATATATCTTCGACATGCGTGGCGTGTTGTGGGTGAAATGAAAAAATATATGTCGTGAGTTACAGTATTTTTTATTTTTTTTATTTTTTTGCTCATCATCCCATTTATTATCTTCGCACATCTTCTTCTCTCTCTCCTTCCAACTCGTAACTCAGATCCGGGGTCACATAGCAGGCTCTTCTACCCCCTTCCCGCTACGGTACGTGCCTTCATTTTTATCGCGAGAAGATTTCAGCCTTTTCTTCCCTTGTCGACTCGCATCGAATTGTGCCTACCCACGCTGCAAGGCGTTCTCAACAATTGAATCCTTCTTTATTTTTATTTTTGCAAATAAAGTCAAATGTCCGACCCACCTGGGGCTCGAACCCAGAACTCAAACACAAGCAGAATTCGAGGTTAACCACTTGAACCACCGGGGCGACCGACTATTAATAGCAATAGCTCGAGATTGATTTATTAATACTGTGCCAATTCAAGACATCCATTGGTTTCCACCTCCGAGGCACACAATATATTTTTTATATCATACGCAAGAGGAAATGTATACCTGGTACCTGGTATCAATTATGTGCCATGCGGCCATGCGGTGTATATAGCACCCGACCAATCGTATTGCTCCAAGTCTATTAATAATAGTCGACGGCGAAACTAAGGGAAGGGACTCGACCGATAATATCACGTAAAGAGTAGGAGGGCAGGGTAGAACAACTCCCGGCGCCGGCCCAATAGAAAAACCGCGGGCGCACATATAGTAGTAGAGCCGGTCGCCCCGGTGGTTCAAGTGGTTAACCTCGAATTCTACTTGTGTTTGAGTCCTGGGTTCGAGCCCCAGGTGGGTCGGACATTTGACTTTATTTGCAAAAATAAAAATAAAAGAGGATTCAATTGTTGAGAGCGCCTTGCAGCGTGGGTAGGCACAATTCGATGCGAGTCGACGAGGGAAGAAAAGGCTGAAATCTTCTCGCGATAAAAATGAAGGCACGTACCGTAGCGGGAAGGGGGTAGAAGAGCCTGCTATGTGACCCCGGATCTGAGTTACGAGTTGGAAGGAGAGAGAGAAGACGGTGTGCGAAGATAATAAATGGGATGAGCAAAAAAAAAAAAAAAAAAAAAAAAAAAAGATATGGACATATAAGAGCAGAAATAATATCAAAATAAATGAGGAAAGCCTTCCCGCGCCGAACCCTATAAACTACCAGGTAGAAAAAACTAAAGATGGAAAAACCTGTATTATGGCAGGGAAGAAAAAAAAAGTTTTTTTTTTGCTGTCTGATCAGGTTGCGCATCAAAACCAACGGGCGCGCAAGAGCAAGCACGCCCGACCTTCACCGCTAAATATCTGATCTGTTAAAATAAATGGCATACGACTATGTAAGAAAAACAATAATGATATGGTTGACAGCGCACACACCTCTTCCCTGTTACAGATTCATTCCGATAATTTTCCCACAGGCAGGTGTTCAGGGTTAGATTGAATATGCTGACACACACTCCCCGTTACAGATTCATTCCGAGAATCTTCCCACAGGCGTTGAGGGTTAGACTAAATATGGCTACGTAGGGTTAGGTTTAGCGTTCAGATTCACGTGGGTTTCAGCCATTTTACCGGAGCTGGGCGGCCAACTCAGGTACACGGCTCTACCGACAACTGTCGCGCCTATTACAGGGGCGGTATGAGGCATTTGATCATCTGAGGCATGTAATTGCAACAACAAAAAAACGCACCGCAACGTACGATTTGCTTTTCAACATAACCGCACCGCACCGCACCGGGGGATTCTCACAACCAAAACTCCCTGCGTACCGCACCGCATCGACCGATAAAAAAACGCACCGATTCGCATCGTTCGACTCTCGGAAAAAAACCCAACATGAACACCGTGACGAGTCTTCGGGGCCCTTAAGTCCAAGCAGTTAGCTGAGGTAGTTTGCTACAGCAGTGTGGGTACGGTGCCGTGGGATTTTGACCACCAGTGTCAACCGCACCACACCGTATACAAGTCAAATACCAAAATCCGCACAGCGCCGCACCGCCGTATTAATAAGAAATATAATCTGCGACGCACTACACCCCAGGGTTCTGGAAATAATAGAAAAACCACACCGCGGTTGTGTGCTACACCGTGAAAATCCTTGATTATTACCGGTATGTGGTCAGGTTATTATGCTCGTTATACGAGTGTAGCTGGCTTCGGCAAGGGGGAAATATGCTCGTCGTTGGTCTTATAGCGTCTGCTTTTGTGGTACTCAACAGAGCCTGCGTTGTGCTCACCGACCAGTCCGGTATTCTTGAGCATCGAATCTTGCGAAATGGTGCAATTTTTACTATGAATAGAGTGGTCCCAAGATAACCTCGGGGGTGCTTGACGGCCAAAAATCTAACGCTACACATATATATGAGCTCAAAGGCGACTGACGGCCAGAAATCTGAAAGTATAGCGCCGAAGGTACCTCACGGTAAACAGGATACCATCAACCTCCAAATCCATTAGCACCCTGCGTCTCTCGGCGTCGGGGGTAGCGCGGCTTTTTTCCGTAAACATTAAAACATGAGTCAGACGGTGATAATGCAATAATCCCGAACGAACATCATCACAGCACGTCGTGTTGGGTGCCTTCGGATATGTTAATACACGCCCACCCTGTGAGAAAATGCGTGGATCGACCATCGTAGAAACACTGCACGTCTCGTAAGGCTCTTATACCGGCAGATGAATGTATCGCTGACGTCGTCTGGAGAGAAGTATACCGACGAAGTCAACCTCAATAACAAAGAGTGGGCATTCGCTCGCCAAGCACCGTTGCGGGGCCCACGGCAAAAACATTATCCCAAAGCGTCGTTGGCGATGAACAATTGAGGCGCCCCGGCCCGTGCGTGAAAGGTCGATGCAATGAAACCACGTGCCAGCGGTGGCACCGCCATACAAGGATGATGGCTTTCGTTGACGTAGATGCGTCGTCAAGAGGGTCAGTTTCGTCTAGCAAGGTAGGTATGGCTAGTGCTCGGAGAGCGAGGGGGGGGGGGCGGCGACGGCGTTTACGCCGAAAGACGCAGTGTTCAGAAGGTCAGGGGGGTGCGTGGTCGGCCGGATCGCTTAAAAAAGTGCGGCAAATGCTCGAAAAGCGTTTGCCCCCCCCCCCCCCCCCCCCCAAGGTATGTTGATATTTTACAAGGAGTTGCACAGGGATGTACGCTGTCACCCAACCTATTCAAGATATATATTAACGACCTGATAGTAGCAGTTGAAGCAGCAAGGCAGGGAGTCACGGTGGTAGGGGAAGATACAGTGTCGGGATTGATGTTTGCTGATGACTTCGTGGGGATATCAGAAACACCTGAAGGATTGCAGAAACAAATAGAGAACGCGCTAGAATACGCTAGGAAATGGAGGGTGGCGGCGAACGTCAAGAAATGCGCAGTAGTTGTTCGTAACGAAGATAAGGTGAACCCGATAAATTTCAGTTGGAAGTGGGGAGAAGATGAATTACCGATCGTAGACCAGTATACGTACCTTGGCGTAGAGATCTCAAAAGACTGCTCTTGGGATACACATATAGCAAAAGTAATAGGAAAGGGTAAAGCACACATAGGCAAGATGGATGCGATCCTAACAGAGTCGCACCTTGACACCAGGATTAAGAGATGTATCCTGATGAATGTGATAGTACCAAAGCTAGAACATGCAGGAGAAGTATGGGAAGGGAATGCGAAATTCGTAAAACGGTTGGAAACAGTACAGATGACAGCAGCTAAAAAAATCCTAAGATGCTCAAGTACGACTAGTAATACAATATTAAGAGCAGAACTGGGAATGCACCCACTCAAGACAAACAGGGATGTGAGAAAGTTGAAATGGCAATATAAAGTAAGGAACATGCCAAAAAAGAGGTTGCCGACCATAGTTGATAAATCTGTATGGGAGAAAGTAACAAAAGGGCGAACTGGAATAGGGTGGGATAGCGTAGTTGAGATATTATGGAAGGATATAGGGGGAAACCAAGAAGAGGTGATGTTCGCCGGGAAGCTTGGGAAGTACAAGGCAGAAGTAGAAGAAAGGATAGAAAGAAGGGAAAGGCTAGCGCTACGAAACAAGGTGGAATCGGAAAAACACCTAGAAATATACGGGAGATTGAGGGAAGGAATAGGAATGAAAACGTATCTGCACGGCCCAATGGACTTCGCGAAAACGCTGAAGCTGCGGTTTCGTGTAGGCGACCTGGACTTGCCAGAAAGAAGAAAGAGGTATACCAGTAGCCGGGAGGAGGAGGAAATAGATGCACAGATGTGCCCGTGTGGCAAAGCGATAGAGAGTAGAACTCACATAGTAGGAGAATGTGAAATATACAAGGAGGAACGGGGTGTGTTAGAAGAGGAGATAGATGAGGGAAATAGAAGAATGTGACATGGAGGAGTTTGACACACTAGATAGCAGCGAGAAAACGATCGCTATCCTAGGAGATAGATGGTGGTCACAGGCGGCCAAACAGGAAGGGGATAAGATTAGCAAAAAGTTTTTATGTAATATATGGAAACAACGTAATGAGCGCCCAATTGTTGGAGGTGTCTCTATTAGGAGTAGGAACGGTGCTCCGTCTCGAAAGGGATGCGTGGTCAATGGTAAAATGACTAAGGCAAGCAACAAATGAGTACGCCCCCCCCCATACATTAAACATATAGATTGGGTTGGCGTTGGGTTAGCAACGACACTGTAAAACACGCCGCTCACTACGTAAGGTAGACAACCAGGGTACCGTTTTTTTGTTTTTTATGTTGGCGGTCGGTCACAGCTGGTGGCCGAGTTTGATCATTTGTGCGGGGTGGAGAACCTTTACTCCGCCCTAGGGGAACGATCGTATCACTTACAGGTAGTGTTTACAGTAAGGAACCCAAAGAGGAAGTTACATATTAATAGTACTCCTATTGCTGTCTCTGGAAGTGGCCACACCGGAAGCTGATAGGTCCGACTCCACTGTGCCATGCCTAGAGGAAGAAATCTGGGCACAGAAGTAGGAGCCTTGGTCAAGTACTGTGGCACGGGTGTTCGTCGAGGCACGAGAAGAAGCCGGAATCTGTTTTCGCACGTGTCATACGACCAATTCCACTGAACCCTGCCTACTGCCTTCGTAGAGCCGGAAATTCCGCCACAATGCAGAGCGGTGTGAGCGTTACCGTATTGAATAGTCATGAATAAGAATTGTAAATAGGGGGGTCTGGTAGATCAAGTTCCACGGAGCCACACCTAGCGGCAGAATCACCAGAAGGTGCCGTGTCTTCCCCGCTAGTCCACAGCCACCGGAGGTAACCGGCCGTAGGCTGTTTCTTCTTGCGGAGACACGTGAACCCCCCCCATATACCATTGGGTGAGTCCGTCGCTGGATCTGAGTTACTATAGGCGCGACGGGGAGGGAAGGACTGGTCAGCACAAACAGACCTGAAGACCGTCGAAGCCCAAACGAGGTGAGCGTGTGATACCCGGGATCCTTCGGCTGCAGCTGGAGATGAGGGGTCAGCAACGCCACTCGGAGGCAACGCCGTGCATACCGTGTATGTTACGACTTTACGCGATTGACATATCGGAGAGTATTTGTTTAGGACAAGCAGCATAGCAGCACACACCCGCGGCCGGCATGCCCATGAACGCGCTCCCATCCGTCGACCATGCAGGGTTCACGAGGTTCTTATATGCTGCCAGAGGCGATGAGGTAGAAAGACAGGAACGGGATAGCACAACAATGAAACGGGATAAAGCGAAGACACACAGCGAGCGGACAGGCATCGTCGAAGACACCTATCAAATATTGGCGAAAAAGAGAACAAAAAAATAGTACATGAGTTTGCTCCATCGGGCACACCAACACCCCCCCGTAGTGGGGGAGACATAATAAGAACGACACATAGGAACGACACATAAGAACGACACATAAGAACGACCTGACGCGATTGGAATCACAAGACGAGAGGCAGAACAGTGTTTGTTTGTTGAAGCGGTCGGTCAACCAGCATTCGTTGTGTTACGTACTAAAGTCTTCAGTAGCGGCAACAAAAAATTCTTCGAGATATAATATATATATAAATGTTACGGTAGCGGTGAAGGAGAAGGCGGAGTCCCTCGCAATTTTCGATTCAGATATCGCACTCAACACTCAACACAGCCCGTACGCACGTACCTGGCACGAACATACGCACACAAAAAGACGACATAGCAACCATTGTGCAAGAACGAAGAAACGGCGACTGCTGTAACGAATCGGCGACGTTTGAAAGAGGTGGCGTACCGTGCGCACGGTGTTGGGAATGGCAACAACGACGGAATCAACTTCCCAGGAGGTCTATTACGGGGGACCATAGTTAATAGGACCAAATATTGTTAGTAGAAATTGTTAAATATATAGGTTTTTATGTATACCACAGGTCCTATTAACTATGGTCCCCCGTAATATTAGTATCGGCGTTTGGAAGATGCCGGGCGTAGTCGTCGGACGATACTTTCACGTTTTTGAACCGGCCTTCCGTATAGTATTACTTGATTACGTCACCTGCAGCAGTATATCCGGGTAATATGAGCGCCTGCGTGGCGATATGAACGCTGTTTGCCACACCCGTTCTCCACACTCGCAACCCTCATAGTCTTGACACTCTCTTTGCCTCGTCCCCCACCAAACCCCCATCCCTCCGCATGATTCCATTGCGCTTTGTTCGTCAGTGGTGCGCCCCCCAACCCAAAAGGCGCGCCCACGGCACCCGCGAAGTTATTTCCCGTTGCCTCTCCAATCCTACCGAGACTCAATCCTACCGGCAATCTTAGTCTTGTACTCTTTTATCGCACGCTCCTTCTTGCACGCGATAACCACGCCTGCCCGACACAGGGAACCTTCCTTCCCTCACGATAAAAGAGGTCCTTGAGGACGGCAACGTCTAGCCCATGCAACGATATAGGTATATGCCCATTACCGAAGGGTCGAGAGATATCGTTGATCTTACGGCCTCGGACGCTTTGCCGTTGAACGTTTGTCGCGTCCTCTTTGCGGCACGGTGAAGGGTCACTATCCATTCTGATGAATGAATGCATACTCACACGCTTGCATGGATATACAGCATGCATCGCTCTAATACTTGGAAGTTAACCACACGGGGGGATATATGACAAAGCCCGTTGGTGCTTCGGATGATATTCTTTGCGGTTCGTGGGTGTTCTACGTACGGTATACGAGTGTACCACAAAATAAGGCATTGCCTACAAGTACAACAAACTAACCTCAAGCTTCGCGGACGCGATGGGATAACATCGCCGTTACCGCTGAGGTGCGTCCGGCGCTGCTGTTTTCAGCAGGAAACTGCTGTACGTACCAGCAGCGTACTACCTGCAATTAAGTAGAGTTGGATCTGTGTATCAATAGCGGTGAAAGTGTATGGTCATCAGGGAAGAAGGTGGCGCCGAGGAGGGAAGTAGGAAACACAGTACAAGGAGAGTATGATGAGAACACGATCACAACGAGTGCGAGAAGAAGAACATAATAAATTTGCAGGAAGGAATAGTGGCGGCACGATTGAATGAAGGAATACGCGAAAAGAGCTCCACGTGTGGTGGGCACGCGTTAGGGCTTGCGCGGTGTTGGAGAGTTGTGTTGGATTGAAAAAAATGCCCGGGTTGCGAGTTGGAGACCGAGCGGAGCAAACGTCAACGTGCCGGTAAAACCCGGCACAAGCCGTCCACAAGCACGTGCATGTTTGATAGTATGCCTGAGGATAGGCTGGTTACCGGATAACACATGAGGCAGTATGGAGCTGGCCCGACTACTGGGTAATGCAGCTCGAGCTACCCTGGTAGACACGTACAGTCACTCACAGAGTTTGATGTCTTATTTTGATGATTTCCAAGTTCTTGACTCTCAGAGGCTGAAAGCAGGGGGGTTGTTTAAATAAGTTGTTAGGCGCGTTTCATCAGAAACACGCGTTCTCGACAATAGAGGGGAAACGGGGAGACCATTGTTACCATGGCACAAGCCCACCTTAAAGGGATGTATGCACAGATGCATAGAAAGCAAGAGGGTACAAAGTCCATCCAGATTTTTCTGAGAAATGTATCGAAGATACGGCGCTTCACAACCCACTCCGACACCTCTATAACTTGCAAGGCGAAAGCCGGATAAACAAAAAAAACTGCACCCTACGGTAGGAAGCAGCTTAGTCCCGAAAGGGGGACTCGCCATGAATACCATGACATATACAAGGTATAAATGAGCTGGGTTCACCACTGCTGTGTACGAGATGGGGATAATTTTCTAGGAATATTCCTATGCTCTCTACCTGGTATATGCTTGTGCGTACACGTACTGTGACTATAAATAGCCTAAAAATGACGTGGAGGTGGTGGAGAGGTGGTGGGGGGGTGGTGGAGAGGTGGTGAGAGGGTGGTGGAGAGGTGGTGGGGGGGTGGTGGAGAGGTGGTGAGAGGGTGGTGGGGGGGTGGAGGGTGATATAGCTCCGCGATCTAGGTGCCGAGCACCATGATGATTTTGATGCCGGGTTCAATTCCCGGGTTGCGACGTTTTTTTTTTTTGCATCCGACGATGTTTGACCGTTCGACGATTTCTGACCGCCTACGGTTCGCGCTTCGCGCTCACGGCCTTCGCCAGCTCCTGCGGAAGGCTAATTCTATTTGTGCACCTTGTGGGCGGGAGCAGGGTGCCAAATGGGATCACATCGGGGTGGGATCAGGTCCGGGTGGGATCAGGAGAGCCAAGCAGGGGTCTGTTTTGTTTTACCGCTTTGAAACATATTCCCAGAAACCAGAGAACTCTACTGGTATGTCCAGAAGATTTTGTTATAGAATTCCTACTAAATATTAATACTTGTAGGTCAGATTGAAAATTGTGCTTCCGGCTTTTGAACGACGGACTCGGCCAGGGCGCCAGGGCATGTATGTGCGGCGGACCAGCCAAAGAGAGGAGGGGTGTGGGTTTCTCGGGGTATACGTACGTACGAAACGCAGTTCGTCAGTCCGTACAATAGACGTAGTAAACTGACTGCTGTTCTCTGTAGTACACAAGTAAGTAGTAGTAGTAGTACATGACAGCTCTCATATTTTGGCTCAAGATGGCTCGCGCGGCTTATTGTGATGTCAACGTTGAGTATGTATATACTACAAGTAGACCCTGAAAGGTTACTATACCTGGTAGGATTTAGGGTGAAGGTCCTACTCACAAATAAATGCTTTTTTAACTGTAAATTCACCTAAACCCAGTTTCTCTTCACATGTCGCATATATATAGAATCGCTGTGGCTATCACACGACGGACCGTTTTATAGCACGTTCGTTCGCATACACCACCTCCGACAACGTGGACGTCTACATCACCCTGACCTGTCGTCTTATCACGGACCAGTCCTCTTATCACCCGGACCCACCGTCTTACTCCCTACGACCTTCTGTATGCGAACGAACGTGCTATAAAACGGTCCGTCGTGTGATAGCCACAGCGATTCTATATGCGACATGTGAAGAGAAACTGGGTTTAGGTGAATTTACAGCTAAAAAAGCATTTATTTGTGAGTAGGACCTCCACCTAATTCCTACTACAAACAGTCTATGCGCCCGCGGTTTAGCTACGCATTTACCAGCCCAGCATAATAATGTGATTGATCAGCCAGAAAACTACCCGTGGCACGAAATGCCTTTCTGTACGTAGAGACATCTTTTTATCTTAAACATCAGTGCCAGTCAGTGTGGTCCCTCGATACAAATATTATAATAATACTGCCGGTTGTGTAGTGCCGGTTGCCGCTATAGTGCCGGTGCTCAGCTGCCTCGAGCGTACCGACACTAAGTCTAGAGAGCAGAGTGGGGACACACTATTAAATACTACATATACTGTGCAGCTGTACTATTAATACTACTACAGTACTACTACTACTACTACTACTACTACTACTACTACTACTATTAATACTACTACTACTACTACTACTACTACTACTACTACTACTACCACGACCACTACGACTACTACGGCTACTACTACTACTACTACTACTACGACTACTACTACTACTACTACTACTACTACTACTACTACTACTACTACTACTACTACTACTACTACTACTACTACTACTACGACTACGACTACTACTACGTACTACGACTACTACGACTACTACTACTACTACGACTACTACGTACGACTACTACTACTACGACGACGACTACTACGTACGACTACTACGACTACTACGACTACTACGACTACTACGACTACTACGACTACGACTACTACGACTACTACTACTACGACTACGACTACGACTACGACTACGACTACGACTACTACTACTACTACTACTCCTACTACTACGACTACGACTACTACGACTACTACGACTACTACTACTACTACTACTACTACTACTACTACTACTACTACTACTACTACTACTACTTACTACTACGACTACTACGACTACTACGACTACTACGACTACTACGACTACTACTACTACTACTACTACTACTACTGTTAATACTGCCATTATTATGCTTGCCATCCGACAATGTGTAGTGTTGTTCTAATAAACGACTATAATAACAGAAAGTGAAGAACTCTCCAGAACAAAAGCGCGGCAGTATCCTACGACAAACCAGAACTGATGTGACGCTCAAGAAGACTACTACAACCAACATCCCTCCATCTCGTCCACCAAAAAACGACCACTCCCCTCCTTAAGCACCCCCTAAAGCATCTACCAAAAACCCGCTATCCATCGAAATGGCTGGTTTATTACTGCTACACGCATGTTTCAACGCGCAGAAGGCCGTGTGGTGTTGCTGGTCTACACTGCTATCGGTAGTACCTACCAGGGTATGAGAGAGTCCTTGCCGTCTCGCTCTCTCTGTAGCTTTTCTACCTCCTCCAACCCTTCCCCCCACAAGCTATTATTTCTGAAAATTAATGCGAGATATATATATCTACAACAGTAAACAACATTGATTAGCGGAAAGCGCGAGAGCGTGTGAGTCTGCTACTTTCGATGAAAATCGACGAGCAGTGGGAATGCTGAACCCTATACGCGACAAAAAATAAAGGCACGTACCGGGGGGGGAAAGGGTAGACACCTAGTAGAGCCTGTGTGACCACACGGCTTGTCCAGAAGCTCCGTTGAGGGTAAAACCTCCTGCTACTACAAGTAAGTGATAGGCTGGAAAGTAAAAGTAATGAATGAAGAAAAAAAAAATGTACAGAGCGCATCTCCCACAGATCGTACTTTTTTTTTTTTTTTTTTTTGCTCATCCCATTTATTATCTTCGCCCATCTTCTTCTCTCTCTCCTTACAACTCGTAACTCAGATCCGGGGTCACATAGTAGGCTCTTCTACCCCCTTCCCGCTACGGTACGTGCCTTCATTTTTATCGCGAGTAGATTTCAGCCTTTTCTTCCCTCGTCGACTCGCATCGAATTGTGCCTATACCCACACTGCAAGGCGCTCTCAACAATTGAATCCTTTTTAATTTTAATTTTTGCAAATAAAGTCAAAGTCCGACCCACCTGGGGCTCGAAACCAGGACTCAAACAAGCAGAATTCGAGGTTAACCACTTGAACCACCGGGGCGACCGGTACTTACGTATACCCGTTGTGGTATTCATTTTCATGTATGCATGGTATGACGAACAGGAAACAGGAAGACAGGAAGTAAGTGGGGAATGCGGAATGATGACAGGGCCAGACAGCAGAGCCGAGAGCTCCGAAACGGAAAGCTCGAACCAACAAACATTCTTTCCCCTCTCCCCTCTGTATACTTTGTGTTGAATTGTTGTGGCTCACCTGTGCTGTAAATACATTAATTAACAGCCTGATAATTAATCCATTCTTCACAAGGGAATCTTCCACAGCACCACAGCAGAGCAGAGCTGGAGCACGCAAGACCGACGCTCCATGTGTCTCTCATCAGCTCGCCGCAATACAGCAGTAGTCTAGGTAGTGGTGGTGGTGGTGGTGACCACAACCAGTTTGACACTTCCACACAGCGTTGCCGTACTCGAAGGTCATCACGCTTGCAGCGAGATTTAAAAAAACAAAATGATGACAGTCCCGCGCGGCTGCGCTCCAATGGTTAATGTTCCTGGTGACACAAGTACGTACGTACGTAGATGCTCTGTGTCGCTGACATGTCCTGAAGCGCGCCGGGTGTCTCCGGTGTCCCTGTTTGTACAGAAAGCGTATACCTGGTAAGTAATTAGAGCCCTCCCACGTTTCATCGAGTATGGGTCTGGCTGCAAGCCCCGAGTCGAGCTAAATGCTGCAGCAGCAGTCCTTGGTATTTTAGGCGACGGCGCAGTCTGCAAAATTATGCAGCAGTTCCTTTTCGTGAGAGAAATGCGCCAATCCAGGAGCAGCAAACTTGAGCAGTTTTTAGGATTTCTCCTTCGGTTCTCGGCTCTCTCGGCATATTATTTAAACCGGTATATTTTGTATTTAGCCGATTCGCCGAGACCCGAAAGAGCTTGGACGAATTCTTGATTCTTGCCATCTTGTCTTCTTGGAACAAGCTTTTTGTGCGCTCCACGCCACCCTACTCCACACATAAAAAAACATACAGCAGTAGCAACCGCCGCCGTAACCCACCATCTCGAGGGAGCTGCCCGCGGGAATCAAAACCACATCAATGGAGAACAAAGCTGTGGCTGCGAGTACTGCCAAGCAAGTATCGGCATCTGGGCATGACATCACAAGGCTCAAGTCAGGGGCAGCGAAGCTTGCCAAGGTGACTCTTTTTCTCACTTTGATGTCCTTTGGAGACACACTCTGCTGCTGTACGTACGTAGCCTGTATGCCCCTACTATTAGTTAGACTGCGCAGGACTCTTTCCTGTCTCAATTACTTACAGGAGCTGGGTGAACTATACACCAACGCGCAACCCGAGCGATGGAGCTTTTGCGTTTGCTGCTGAAGGATAGCTCGGGTCTCTAGCTTGAGCTTGTTGGATTGGGTTGTGTCGTTGTGTCCGACATCGGACGGATTGATTGTCGTTTATATCCGGTTCGATCCCGAACGAAGAAAAAATTATACCTGGTACTGCTTCTGCAGTCTCGGTCAGATGTTTTTGCTCAAGAATGTGCCAGTAGATACGTAGTTTTAGCGCGCTCTGCGGCCAATACCCACACACCTACAGCCTAGACAGACACATCACGGGTATAGCGAGAGAACAGCAAGAGAGTCATGATGTGAGTATCTACACGAGGATCATATACCCAGAGCGTACATTGTATAGAGTATAGAGAGCTTCGTATAGTACATCTCCAAAAAAATATGTGAAACGCGACACAGATCACGCCGCTCTAGCCGCACCTACGTACTACTCGTACGAGTATTATGTACTGGTACCACGCAAGGCGTTTGGAAATATTTTCAAGTTTGACTCCAAATTCGACAACCGTGGTCCTGAGCCTACAGCGCACTTGACTTGTACGACACCCGAAGTTTTGGAATCCGAGTTGATTTCGTCGAGAGAAGCCGTATCACACACGCGAATATTTCTGTACTAAAAGCCTATACGAAACCTCGAAAAACCTGTACGTACAGAGTAGTGGATGATGCTGATTCTCGGTGTGAACATTCTGAGGCATGGCGAAACGATCGATATCCTCACTATCGCCCAGCTCGTACAGGTAGTGTCCCTGTTTGATCGAGTGCTATCTCATACCAGGTACATATCCTCTGGTGCCTCGTATTTACCAGCTGTAATTACGGGTATTAATATTTAATAGTAAAAGTACCAATACAAATAAAATGTGGTATAAAAATCGAGTGGATAATTAATACCCAACCCAACGTACACGAATACGGCCATGGATATCTTACATGTAATACTCGTACGTATATCCTTGAAAAAATCTCCGCTCTGGGGTACTCGAGGCTTTACTTGCCAAGAGCTGTTTCCCTTATACATCGTACGTACGGGATTGATGAAATATGTACCGTACGGTGCGGATCGAAGTACATACACCCTCTGCCGCGAAATGCCACCCGAGCAAACAATTTCGCTGACCATGCACGATCCGTATATTTCTGTACGAGGACCTGGCAGGACCGCTGGACTGAGATTTAATGTCTGTAGTTTGATGCTGAAACTCGCGTTGAACACACCCTGAAATACAGGCTGGGAACGCGCCGAGGCACCAACCCGCACCTTTTTTAAGCCATCTTGGAGTTGATGCGGTTATACCGATCTTTGTTCATATTGGATGCTCGGTTGGAACAAGTGCGAACCCTCCCGACTACTAACAGCCTCTACCACCACTGCTGTTTTTTTTTTTTTTTTTTTTTTTTTCCCATCCCATTCATTATCTTCGCACATCTTCTTCTCTCTCTCCTTCCAACTCGTAACTCAGATCCGGGGTCACATAGCAGGCTCTTCTCCCCCCTTCCCGCTACGGTACGTGCCTCCATTTTTATCGCGAGAAGATTTCAGCCTTTTCTTCCCTCGTCGACTCGCATCGAATTGTGCCTACTGTATACGCATGTTTGAAGCACGTCGATATGTACCATTACTCATTTATGATTTCTGCAACCTAAACTTGACCAACCCCCGACAGGAGAAGAAGCTGAACATGATGCAGCGGTATGTCGTCGGGGGGGGCACGGAACCTCCCTTCACGGGACGGTACTCGAACGGCTTCAAGTACAACACCAAGCAACGGGGGACGTACAACTGCGCCGTCTGCGGCCTCCCGGCGTATTCTTCGCAACACAAGTTTGAGAGCGGGACAGGATGGCCAAGCTTTTACGAGGTTAGATGTACTGATTGCTGCTCTGTCATACTACACCGGTAGGGTGTGCGGGATTGCGCGTTGGCGTTGGTAGCTTCGCTTTGGAAACTTGGAAACGAGTGGACTGGACTGCTGCGGCGACGGGTTGTTGGCCGGTAAGCTTACGTACGCACACTGGAGTATATATATATATATATATATATATATATACCTGGTACATATTGTCTACTTCAATTTATAGGCTATAAAGCGCTGTTACATATTACAGCAGTCACGGCGATATGTGGTCAGTATTACGCCAACGGAGTTGACCATGGAGGTGAAAGGCGAACAGAACCACCGTCCGTATACAGGAGTTCGCTAGTCCGTATCAAGCGAAACTCGATGACTCCCCTCAACGCTCCCGGTAGTCTACACGATTGGTGCCGACTACACAATAGTGCAGGTGAACATATAATACACGGTGACTATTAATGCTATAGCTGTGACGCTGAGAGATCGACGCCGATATTTGACACCAGTCGTTTCCGGACTGCCGCCATTTCTTGCGGTCTCTTTGATTGATTTGCACAGACGATCGACCCGGCACATGTCTGGGAGACGACGGACATAACGCATGGGATGGTGCGAAAGGAGGTCGTATGCGTTCGCTGTCACGCGCACCAGGGACACGTCTTCAGCGATGGCCCTAGACCGACAGGACTACGGTAAGCCCTCTCTTCATGACGCCACTGCTTGTTGTTGTACTTACCTGGTAACTAATTTCAAAACTTTGAGCAGACATCGGGATGGGTAGTTACGTGGCCCGATCTCCTTAATAGAAACCGTAGGCCTTTTTGTATGAGCACAGCACTCATTGAGTCCAGGGATTCGTATGGATGATCTACTCGTACCAATGCTCCGCGTATACGTAGGTCGAGGAACAGGAGAATGAATGCAATATTCGTTCCCACCAGCTATATGTTGCGCATTCAACAAGATAACCTAGTTTCGTCCAGGCCTCGGGGCAATATAAGCAATCTGGCTGGGTAGGAAAACGCAGTCATATGTCAAGTAAGCGTTCAACTAATAACGTGATCTGTAGAATACCTTTACATCCCGTGAAGCCTGCAAGCCCAGGAACTCCTTCGGTGTGATTCAGGGTTGACAGGAGGCCGCTGTGCTTGCCAGACGATACCCTTTTTCTCGGTCGTTGCGGATTGTTTATATTCTCCGTGCAGCTGTGTTTGTGACTTGCCCTCTCTGTTCCGTTGCGATTCTCCTGTTTCCCTGATGCAGGTATTGCGTGAATGCAGCCGCCTTATCGTTTGAGCCAACTTCGGGAGGAGAGGATTCCAAGCGCAGCCTGGGCGCACATTTTATTGAGTCGATATCCAAGCGCCTGCGCCGCAAGAAGAAAACGGTGGAGCCACCGTCGCCGCCCGCTGCCATGTAACGGATCGGCCGCGGTCTCGCCCGTTTCGCCATCCGTCGTGCTGTGGGTTTTGTCTTGTATTTTCTCTTACCCGGATGTAGAGTAGCCCCCTCCGGTTATGATGCCGCTGGGCATGGTGTCTACAGTAGCAAGCATTCGAAGCTCCACTGCTGGTTGCATGTGACGGCTGGAGGTACTGGCCGTAAGGTCACGCCTCCCCGGTTATGTTGTGTAGAATAGCCTCTCCGGCTCTGGGCCGCTCTACATGTTGCCCAACGAGCACTCAAGGCCTCGCTGCTGCTAACAGTTATTGGTAACGATTTGAGCACTGCCCGTAAATGTGCCCTCCCTATTGTTCTGTTCGAGGTTTGAATTTTGTTGCTGTAGTTCTGTGCATGTCGTAGGGACTGTGCTGTGTTAATGTGACAGATATTGATGTGTCAGCCGTAGTGAGTTTCTTGTATATATTTGAGATGGGGGTGGCTATCGGGTGGCTACTTTGCAAATAGATTGGACAGCGGCCACCACCTGGACATCATTTTTCGATAAGGTTGGATATGAGCGGAGACTATCGAATTTGGTTGTGTATGTTGCATGCCGTTAGACCGGCGCATTGCATCAAGGACTAGCGAGTGGCGGTTGGTTGAATAGTTGCGAGAGAGGGCGGCGAGTGGTTCACTAATAGGTGTTGCCGTATGTAGAATGCACCTGGTGAAGACTAACGTATGCCAGCATCAGTCACCAAATAAAGCATAATTTTTCCTTGACAATTTGGATGCGACGTTTTCCGAGGATCTATGTGAAGCCCTCGAAGGGAAGCCAAGTGATCGAGTTCTGATTGAAAGGACGGCGACGAACTGGCAATGACGTGTGGGCGCCAGGATGTCTTCCCCCATAGACATGATCATATATATGCTAGGCGGTTGCAGCTGCGATAAAAACAATCAACCATGCCGGTCTGGCGTCACTTGCAAAGCAGGGCAATTCGAACATTCGCCGTTTTCGTTTTGCCTTTGGTTGACGCGCGCTTGGCGTCGGCCTCGACGCCAATTGGATGATCAGGGTCCCCTGGCGAGGCTGTGGCCAAGAATGGTGAGATTGAGATTGAGGTTGAGATTGATGATTGAGATTGATGTCCACTTCCATTTTGCGAACAATGGGTATCAATTGTACACACCCCCAGCCTTTTTTCCAGGTCAATGGAAGGTGTTGTGCAAGGTGAAAACCACAATGTTTGTGTTGAAAATACGACATATTACACCCTGGAAACGACCTACGCGTGCAATCAGGCACACAGCAGTAATATCAAAGAGCTCTCATATCCCCGAGATGATCGGAGGTAGCCAACGTGTACATGAGCTATCCAGCAAACGGCAAAGATCCCATCGTGTATGTCGCTTGCTTTGCTCTTCACGTCTTCGCCCTTCTTTGTCATCATACAACATACCGGTATCATACAATATGACAACATCATCGTGGTCCCCCAATAGTCTTTCCATTTCACGAAAGCTAAGAGATATAATAAGCCGAACGACACAATCGTCCGCACAACGTTTTCCGTGGTTGCACAGGTTGCCATACATGCCCTGCAGCACAGCAGCTTGTTGCCTGCCCTCCCCATTCTTCCTCAGAATTAGTTAGCACTCTCCACCTCTTGGTGCTATTTAACAGCCTATCTCGTGAGCTTTCTGGGCACTCTCTTCAACTGCGATGACATGCTACAAAAAAAAAAGTTGTGCTCCTGATAAAAAATGTATTACATCGTATTAACCAAGCAGGGGGGGGGCGGGTTTTTGTTTGTTGCTTTGCCTCAAAAGGGGGGGGGGGAAAGCTTGAAGATATGAGTTTTGATAATGTTTTCGATGTCCCAGCTTTATTTTCTAGATTTTTTCCGATAAGAGAGATGAGGTCCATTTCGTACATGCTCACTTACTTGTTCACATCATCAGGCATCATATCTGACAAGGACAGGTTGCCACGTTACGACCTGTTGTTGGGCGGTGACGCGTCCGGAAACGTGCGTCGACAAAGCAAGTGGGTGCTGAATTCGGCTTGATTGCCTGAAGTCCAATCAAAGTGACACATCGGGTGAGCTCTTAGTCAAGGATCTCCCCTCTCCGCAAACCCGCTTTCATGATTGCGTGAATAGTCTGCGTGGGGTAAGGATTCGCCCCATCGTTTCCAGCGGCCAGTGCGGAGTATGGGTCACATCTGCACTGTTGTGTACACGCCTCGCCGCATTCTCACAGTGAACCCATACCATAAACATGCTGAGGGGGGAGGCGGCGGGGGTGGAATCGCCGACGACGCCTTCCACAATGTTTACGAGGACGCAAAATATTTGCTGATTGAAATGGACCGGACACTATAGAACTACATAACGAAATAATACCATTATCGCCGACGGATATTTTCAGCAGTACATCATCCTCACTTAAATTTGGATAATTTAGCACCCCACGTTATTATATCTTCACAAACACACATACATTACGACAAATATAGTATTTTCCCCCTTCGGCTTGCCGCATTCCGTATTCAAGGTGGTATTGCATTCTTCAATTTCCAACTAGCATGCTCCTTGCGAGTTGCACCGTCTCGTAACCCCACGTCAATGTTATTACGTTCGCCATCCGACAGTAATGTGCAGCATGGGCTTCAACGTTGGCCACTGTCATGGTACTCATGATCCCGCGCCTTGTGGTCCGAGAAAATGCGGAAGGGGGCACCCCACAAATATCCGCGCAGGCGTTTAATGCTCCAGACGATGCTGCCAGCCTCGAGATCGAGCGGCGTCCAGTGACGCTCAGACTCGAGGGTAGCACGGCTGATGAAAACAATAGGACGGATTGAACCGTCTTTTTGTTCCTGCTCGAGCGTGGCTCCAAATCCGTCGATGCTAGCATCACAGTAGAGGAGGAAAGGACGGGAATTGTCGGCGACCGCGTCCCAATCCGGATAGACCAGGATTGGGGGCGCCGAAAGGTCCTCGAGGAGTTTTCGGACGATGACCTCCATAGCCGGCGTGAAAAGGTATTTCACCCCTTTCTTCAGGAGCGAGGTGATGGGCCGAATCCTTTTGGCCATTTCGGCCAGGAATTTCCTGTAGTAGGATAGACCACCAAGGAGGGACCGTAGTTGTTTGAGATCCTTGGGCATCGGCATGCTTTTGAGCGCAGCGACCTTGGATGCGTCGCCCTTTTGGATACAGGTTCCCCCCAGTCATTCCTAACTCTCAAAGCCTGGGAGCACATGGTACGATCAGGCGCAGCCTCGACAATCTGCGAGACGCAAACCCCCCCACGGCCCTGGGGCGGCTTCGGACCCCCCCCCCCCCCCTTGCAGACCTCTACCACAGTTCGCTTGAGCATACAGTTCCAGCATGAGGATAAACCTACTGCGTCGCTTGCGGTCTGGGCTTACCTAGTCCCCTCCGAGGCCATGCAACACGATGTCCTCCTCGGTCGTGACAGCTGGATGCGGTTCAACGAGCGCTCCTACCGCACCTTGACTCCGCGCCCAGGCGATAACCGCGTGTTCGGTGAACTCACCTTATCTCACCAAAAACCACCTGGCGCCGTGGCCTTCGTCTCTGATTTCTAGGCTCCAATGGGTGGTTGCCACCTGCTTTACGCCGGTGACCGAGGTGTATCACTTTCACGAGACCACCAGCTCGTCCAAGTTTCTCTGGTTCGCAGTAACGGATCACCAGCTTTGGCCGGCTGCTATCTCGTGGACATGCTGCGAGGTTCAGACAATTTTTCCGTCGACACACACTTCGTTGAGAATGGCTCCCAACAGATTCCGTTGGCCGGCTCTGCGGAGTTGGAACCCGGCGACTTGCTAGGCATCTCGTCCTGTCCACTTCTTCGTGTGCCTATCGCATCGGTTTTGCACCAAGACGACAACATCTCGACACGGCACCTGGACACTCCTGACGCACCTTATATGGTCGTCCCGGGTCCGGTGGCCTTTCCCTCGGCCGGCATCACTGCCCCGCCGACGTGCTCGGATCCCTTTGTTCATCTTCTGAATGAAGCTCCCCCTTGTAGTGGGCCCGACCCTGCCAAGCCACTCCAGGCTGATCGCGAGCCGCAACCCTCCTTATTGGAACGCTTAAACCCTGCCCAGCGCGCCAGTTTCCTGAAAGTGTGGCACAAACTGCCGGCGCACCTCAAAGAAACCTCGTTCGAATTCCACGGCCCAGGGTGGGACCCCCACGTCATCACCCAGCTAGGAGACACCCTCACCGAGTTCGCAGATATATTTTCCACGTCATCTACCGACTTTGGTTCGTGTTCCCTCCTACCGTTCGAGATTTCGATTCCGCCTGGAAGCCCACCAGTGACTTCTCGCCCCTATCGCGTGAATCCCATCGTGGCCAAGCAAATGGACGCTATTTTGGATGAATACATTGCGGCCGGGCTCATACAGCACTCCACCTCGCCCTACGCGAGCCCTGTGGTCATCATACCCCAGAAATCGGGCGGGATTCGTCTCACTATCAACTACAAGAAGTTGAATAACGTCAGTATCCTCGGACAGCTCCCCATACCCAGGGTGGACGAAGTCCTGGATAAGCTCGGCCGTGGCCGCATTTTCTCCCTCTTTGACTTGGTCTCTTCGTTCCACCAAATAACGATACACGAAGAAACGATTCCCCTCACGGCGTTTTGCACGCCTACACGCCTCTTCGAGTGGCTTGTCATGCCGCAAGGGAGCAGTGCAGCACCTGGGTGGTTCGTCAAGGTTATCAACGAGGTCATCAAAGGCCTAGCCAATGTGGCCGCCTACCTCCATGACGTCATCGTTTTCGATCCGGATCCGGCTGCTCACGTCCTCAACATCAAGGAACTTTTCAAGCAGCTACGAAAGCACAATCTCAAGCTCTCGCCGTCGAAGGCAAAGATCGGTGCCACCGACGCAGATTTTCTCGGCCACACTATTTCCCCCGCGGGAATTCGGCTAGCTACCGCACCACACGATGACACACTGTATTTCAGTATTGAGCCCGCTTCCCTCACTGCTGTAGATGCAAAGAAACGACGATTCCGCGTGGAAATTCCGTACTGCTCTATCAGACCACTCATCATAAACATCCCTCCCCCAAATATCAAAACCAAGAGAAACTAAAACAAGGAGTCAATTACTGCAAGTATGCATATTACTTCCTGTGTACTACAGTAACTGTAGACGTAGTAATGAATAAGTAAGCCACAGGCGAGGAAAGTAAGCCATCGCCGATTCCCCGCCACAAATGTCCTTCGCGGCGGCTACTTATAATACTATTATACCTACCCCGAACACCTCCAGAATGCGGCTGATGTGATTGTGCTGCATATTTTATTGTGCATCGGTGAATGCCGTACGCTGCCGCCTTTTCCTTCGAGAAGTCAACTTCGTAAGCATTTGTTTCGGGAACCCGTGCGAGATACCGCGTACGTACGGCAGTCAGATTTTGAAATCCTTCACCACAACAGACAGGCAGTAGAGTGTCAGTAGAAGGACAGAAAGTATAGACATATGCTCGGACACTCCTCCTACCAGGTGCTCTGTACGTGGCAACAGCACGCGTACGTATAGCTTTAGCTTGCCTTTTCCCTGGCTGTCTGTGTTGATTGTAGGCCGCCCTTTTCCATATACCAGTGCGTATCACTGCAGCTGCTGCTTATATTTTTATATTTCAGGTAAAGTTCAAGATTTCGCGCCAAAACGTGACATACATCACATTCGACGGGGTCACGACCGTCGTGTTATGAGGCTTAGATTGGGTATAGGCGATAACCTTTTACCTTCAGCCCAACGGACCGGACTATATATTTTTTTCTTGGGCTTGGTTGGGGATGTTTATCGCGTATTCTGTCCTGCCGTCGACGCCATTTGTAAAGGTCTTTAGTCCGTTGGGCCTAAGGTAAAAAAGGTCAAACAATCGCCTACTACTGTGAAGATATGGCCGAGGTAAGGGTAAGGGTACGGGACGCAGGTGTATCTGGCAGCTGGGAAACAGGGCTTCGCTTCTTCTGATATAGATCTTCTTTTTTTATGACTAGAGCTGAGGAGGTGCTCTGGTAGAGAAGTGAGAGGTAGGGGGGTGGGACTCGACGCTCAGATATACTCGTCCCACCCCACGCTACGAACTCTCCTAAATTCCTCTTATCTAACGTACTCCTAAATAACTTTCCTAGGGCTACCGATTGTTCTTCTGCTAATATAAGAAAATCTCACTTGATGGTCCTATCTGCGTTAAGGAACATTACTCTTCTTGTCTAACGGGCTATCCGCCCGAGAGAACATTCCTGAAAGAACGTTACTCTCAACTAACGGAATATCCGCCGGGTTAATCCATTCTTTGGATTATTCTCGTATTCCTCAGGCTACGAAACTGCAGACTATACTATCTATATATATAGCCCATAAGTACTCCACTCATATCACATTAGCCCACCGTGAACAGTCGTATATGCAGACCACAAGATGGTCGAAGGATGACGACAAAGTTCATCTCAAAAGACCAGGAAAAGGTGGTCGAAGATGCGGCTATTCGAAACAAAAGAAATGAGGCTATAGATTCCCCACACCTCGTAATAACACTCAAACACCACGAAGGGGGGGGTGGGCACTGAGAATAACCACTAAAAGGTAAAGACCAAAGGAGAGGAAGAAATAACTCAAAGCGGAAGAGAAAGCAGAAAAAGGCAAAGCGAAAATCGAAGAAAGAAGAAAGAAAACAGGAGACAGAACAAAAGCCGAAGCGAAGGCTGAAGAAGAAAACTAAGGCCGAAGTGCAGGCGAAAGAAGGGTGCACACACGTATTACTGGGGCCATTGTCTGGGGCACAAAAAGGTGCGAACGGAGGTTGGTCGCCGAACCGGGTTGGCAAACTATTAATAGGAAACTCGCTAAAGGAGGCAGTGATCGCAATAAAAAAAACACATATATATATATATATACATATATATCTGGTAGGAGTAATGCCTTGTCTTGTGGCGGAGGTCCTAACGCGGTAGACATCACTCGAGAGAAGCGGGGCACTGCTAAAGTGAAAAGAGGGCTGCGTACACCAGGGGCTATTAAAACCGGGAGGCGGAGCGAACAACGCTGCGTCTGGGAGACCTCTTCGTGGTGTGAACTATACCAACAAACGTAGCAAGGTATTTAACTCAACAAGAACAAACTCAAGAAGATCCGCAAGGAGATTGGCCTAATGCGTGCAGTCCAAGGTGGTAGATAGCGCAGGGCTAAAACACTAGCGTGTGCACTCGGCCAACAGCGGCGACATCCAAGATGGTGTCGTTTGCCACAGAGCAGAGGGGCGCGCGGAATACCGAACAAAAGATGAAGAAACCTAAGAAAAAGAAAACAAAGCACCATCGGGACCAGGAAACTAGCTCAAAGCAGAACACATGTCAGGGAAAATCGATCTTGGCAGGACCACCATGGTTGATAACTCTGCGGCCTTCCGGGGCGGCAATGCTATCCGGACCCTACATGGCAAACATAGAAGAAACACGGGCGAGCTGGAAGCTCGATATATTCCTAGCTCGATGACCGTCTGAAACAAGGGTCGGTGGAAACCTACGGAGGTCAGGGCACAGCCCAGGCTGCGACGCGATTTTACCTCGGCGTAGTATTGCCAAGAATTGGCGGTAGGCTAGTGAAATACACACACATATGAAAATTACGGTATCGCCACATTTCGGCGGCCTGAACGTAAGGAGGCAACACGGAGGTGTAGGCGATAGGAAGGAAAATAAAGGTAGACGGAGCCAAACACACACAAGAAGCTGGTTGCTGATGACTATTGAAGACTAACCCTAAAAAACTACTCTATCTAATATATTGTAGACTAACCAGAACCAAGAACCCAGAACTAAAACAAATGCGAAACCAAGGCTAACCAGAGGGGGGAGTGGAAACCGTGGGGGCTCCGCGGGACACATCAGAGTTCCGCAGCAGCCCACGTGCTAGGCTCCCGTTCCCATGGCGTTGAAGACACCACGATCCGTACACGGCGTTCCGTGCTGTAGTGTAGCGGGCGGGTTGAAGGTCGATCTTGATCGGTCCGGGGTCATCCAGGAACCGGATGATGTAGGAGCCGCCCGGTGAAGGTTCCGGTGAGTTCCCGAAGAGACGTCCGGGGGTGAGCGGTGAGCGATCTTGCCCAGCCACCAGAGACCGTCGCGCGCTTTGTACCATATGTGCGCTCCGGAGGGGAGGATAGTGGTGCTGAAGTTGTGGAGCCAGAGGCTACCCAATCTAAGCCTCATAACACTCGATTCCTCAGGTATCCGAACCTGAACTTCGAAGGAGTCGTACGAGTACGACCCCACGCTCTACACTATATCCCAGAATAAACATTTACATTTTATTTCCTGTCGAGGTCATGTTGTACAGTATATGCAACAGAGGTGGTTGGGGCATGGCTATTGCGTTGTGCTGTTGTTGCTTACTACGGAAGGAACAAGCGGTATCTTTCTCCAACAACTAACTGTCCAAACATGAACATATTTTCGAGCCGTGGATGCATCCTGATAGTGAATATTGCCGGTCGCCCCGGTGGTTCAAGTGGTTAACCTCGAATTCTACTTGTTTGAGTCCTGGGTTCGAGCCCCAGGTGGGTCGGACTTTGACTTTATTTGCAAAAATAAAAAAGGATTCAATTGTTGAGAGCGCCTTGCAGCGTGGGTAGGCACAATTCGATGCGAGTCGACGAGGGAAGAAAATGCTGAAATCTTCTCGCGATAAAAATGAAGGCACGTACCGTAGCGGGAAGGGGGGAGAAGAGCCTACTATGTGACCCCGGATCTGAGTTACGAGTTGGAAGGAGAGAGAGAAGAAGATGTGCGGAGATAATGAATGGGATGAGAAAAAAAAAAAAAAAAATTGCCGGTTTTTTTGGCCGTGGTGCCTAAAGTCGACCACCAGACCCGAGCCCTAACCCTAACCTTACCCCGAACGTGCGAATAGACTAGACCTTGGAAGCGGTTCCGCGAGGACGGTCTAGAATATTTCAAGCTGTCAACGGGGGGGGGGGCAGAGCAAATAAATATACGAGTATACTACTCTTGGCGCCCCCGCCGTGGCAATTAATATCAATAGTGACTCTCTGCAGGTCCAAGTGGAGCCGTGATATCTACACCTTATTAAAATAAAACAAAACAAGTCAGATTTTGGAGGCCATGTGGCACGCTAAATGCTTCAGGCGCGTTATTTTTTTCGGACTTTCATGGTCATAGAACACCGCTCGTGGCGCGCGCGTGTGTACTTGGTTTTAGTGTTACCATATTTTGGGTTAAATTGATCAGATATACCTTATTTTGGCAATTTCCCTTTATGTTTTGTTCCCGCCTCTTGTCGGCCTCGAACCAAGGCTTGAACACCCGGCCAGATTTTGAAATCTGGTGATCTGCTGGTGATCACGATCACAGCATTTTACACCTCTGGACCGGCAGGAACATAGCTGTGGGGCAGGGAATTTGATGGAGAGCGAACTCAGGCGATGCTTGAAGTCCAATTGGGGTCATGACAGATTCCGGCCATATCAGCTCGAGGTACATACCTGGTGTGCCTTCGCTACACATCATGAGTTGCCCTCATGTGGATCTCTGGATAGATGTTATTACGTTATTACTTACCAGTACCTGGTACCTGGTATACAGCAGCAGTATTAATAGTAGTACCAGGTGGATGGAAATGAGAGCTTGCACCTTGCACCTCGAACATACGACTGAACTACGTACGAGTAATGGGTGGTGGGCTATAACCGTGCCTTCCATGATACGGGGTCGTTGTACTTCGAACGTTTAGAGAGCATCACCACGTAGAACATTTTATCGCCCAGTTTACCCGGAATCCTGCAGATAGGAGCAAGTTGTGCACATCTTGATTTTTCATTCGGCAAACGGAGTTGAGTTTTAAAATCATTTTTTTATACTATTAATATTAATATTAATATAATACTACTGCTGTCTGTAATTCAGGTGTATCATAGAATTCAAAAAATGAAAGTTGAAAAATGCTTTTGCCACAAAGCGCCACCTGATACAGGTACAGGCGATCATTTCATTTCTTTGCTGGCTTCATACTGGCTGCCGATTTATGGACGGAATTGTGTGTCGCACGACTTCGTTTGTGCTACGTAGTTATAGAGTTTATTGCACGAGGTCGCCGTAATAATGTATTTCTAGAGGACTGTAGTAATGTATTAATAATAGGAGCTTCAGTCAGTAGGAAGGATGGCTTCGTCAGCAGTCAGTGTACTGGGCAATACCACGCCCACCCGCTAGCGTAAGGGGACAACTCGTGCGCCGGGTGGTGCACCGCTCGACCGTGCCATGAGGCGCGGGAGCAAAAGAAGAAATGGTGTTGTTGTTATTTTATTCGTGTCGTTGCAGTTCTCGTTCTAGTTGTGAGGTCAAGGCGCCTCTCATCCCTCTTCCCCCGTGACCCTGGAAAAATCATCCAAATATATTTTTATGCAACCCATTCGGGAAAACATAAAACTCACCGCATATTCCCGTAGGACAATTTGCAGCTACCTAAATCACACCAATCAGCCAATAAAAATGCATCAGACATTCGCGCGACTATGAGCAATGAGCAACTGCTGTGTCTTGCACACTGCCAGCAGATACCATATTATACTGGCAGTACGTAACATGGTGAGCCACTGCGCAGCCCTCTATTTGTTCGCTTCATTGATCCTTGCTTTTTGTAATGATGCTATTGTGGGTTCCGGGTTCTAAATCCTAAACCTGTCACCCTGCTTAAATGTTCAAAGGTGTTCTCCAGTATTATGTGTTCAAACATTGGGAGGCGAGGTGGGTTCCAGGTTCTTGACCCAACCGCGCATGGATATTGTCCCGCGAAGGTCCCACCGTTCGGTGGATGTCCGTATCTTATTTACCTGGTACGACTGTAGTCACCCAAATTCCTTGACTTACTGCTGTCGTCAGTAGTGACATTGTCCTGTGATAAGCAATGACTGCAGATAGGAATGCGAAGCCCGTACCTCGCACATACATTCATCTCCATCCTTGTTCATGATCATTCGTGAGATCGTTCGCACCGATCCTATAGCAAAACCTGGCGTATCCTGTCCTATACGCTACCCTCTAAGAAAGTGAAAATGCCATAGATGTCGAGTCGAACCGCGGGTCCTCCCCTCACTATGAGGCTCATGTATGAATCCCCTGGTACTGACTACTACTGTATACTGCCGTGCATTACCTGGCATACCGTACGCTTGCATGACAGGTGATCGAAGCATCCTTGGCGGGTCGGGATACTTTCGTGCTCATGGCCACAGGCTCCGGGAAGTCGATATGTTACCAACTTCCAGCAGGCACGTACCGCGTATGCTGCTGTTAAAAATATCTGCTGCCGTTCTGCGAGTTTGAGAATCCTCAATTCATCCCGAGCAGTCAATAGCATACTGTGATACGTGCAGTCGTAGTGCTCTTCTCGTTGCGTCGAACGTTGAACACTGCACACACTACTCTACCCTATTATGTTGCAATACAAATATATAGCTACCAACGAACGTCATCAGCTAGGCGAATAGTACTTGCGCCTGGAGAGGTATATGCGGGATACCAGGGTATACCAGAGTGTTTGTGTTGTCTTTACCGACTGGTGACAGCGTCGCATGTATTTTGGTCTGACAACGTGCGGCGGCAGTGCAGCAGTTCAGCAACAGCAGTGTGTGACAACGTGGCAACGGAGGTTGTATTATGTCAAGATGTCAAGTGGTAATATATGCTCGCCTTCTCCCTTTTCCCTCGTAGTGCTGATTGTTTTTCTGCAACGACGTATTTTGTGGTATCAGAAATGACAGCATGACAGCATCCTTGTCATCAACGTCAACGATTACACTTGCCTGGTACCTTGAGGGGCAATATATGTCTCGTCAATGGGTCATGATTCTGGCAGCGTGGGCAAGCAGTGTGTTGGGTCTGCCAGGCAAACCCGCACCTTCCCGCCCGTCACCCGCTTCGAGTGTGCCGGTGTAGCATTATTGTCACGTACCTACAGTAGTATCATACCATAGGTCATCGTTACTTATTTCTGCTGTATACTGGTAGACACCAAATAGATTAGTAGAGGACCGTTAACTGGCAGACATAATATTTAGCGGGCGAGGGGTACGCTCGAAAGCAACTTCGGCACGTTTCAAGCGTGCTACACGTACACCTGCTTGCTGACAGCAACGGCAATATCAGGACCGATTGCACCGATGGCATGCGTTCGCAAGATGCTCGCTTATAAATGGTACCTGGTAGTAAATGCAAGCTGAAATAGTCCTGTTCAAGGTGAAGGCTTGCGCAGGGCGTCTTCTATGCGACCACACACACTCGCTCGTCTCGATGCTCGGTGTGGCAAGCATAATGACGTATGCACGCTCTCAGTTGCAGCCGTTGACTACAGCTTGAACATCTGCCTTTCTTCCGTCCTTTCATCCTTCCCTGGTGGATATGGTCGTTCCTCCTTCCTTGGTTGATATTTTAGGGCTCCTTTGCTCGGTTGATATGAAGTCCTTTCTATCTTGGTTGATATGGTAGTGTTTGTTTGCTGGCTGGATATGGTAGCTTTTGCATCCTTGGTTGATATGGTAGCATTTGCTTCCTTGGTTGATATGGTAGCGTTTGCTTTCTAGGTTGATATGGTAGCGTTAGCTTCCTTGGTTGTTATGGGACGCTTGCTTTCTTGGTTGATATTGTGACGTTTTCTTGCTTGGTTGATATGATAGCTTCCTTCCTTGGCTGATATGGTAGGGCTCCCCTCCTTGGTTGAGCTGGTAGTTTATATTGACGTATTGATGATATTGATGATATTGATAGTGACGCGCGTGAGACTAAGCGTTTTATGATCGGTTGTATTGCCTGGAATCCACCCTCCCCGTTTGTAACAGTCACCAAGCACTCCGGGCACACTGGGCCCGTGACGGTGGTGGTGAGCCCTCTTGTTTCCCTCATGGAGGACCAGGTGAGGAACGGGGCCACCATGGTCGATAACCAGCCGCCCGCTCGCTTGAGCACTGCTGTTGTATGTAGTGCATTTTTTTGACGGTGCGTTGGGGTGGATAGAGGCTACGTAGCCGTTGCACCTCTTGTCGCGCGTTGCTCTACCTGGCCCCGTTGAGAGTACCGAACTAGCCATGAGCGTTGCCCGGTCTCTATTAAATAGGCTCATCGACCGGCCACGCAAGTGAAGAATCGGAAAGCCCATGCTACGCTCTTGTTTTCTAGGTAGTACATATGTACCAGCTTCTTTCTCGTGAGTTGGCACTAGCCAGGCTTGTGCTTGTTGCTGTCGATGGCACAGGCACGTCCGTGTCACGAATCTGGGAGGAACTGAACCTCACCTTCAAGGAGTGTCAATCAAGCTCAAGGAGTGTCGATCAAGCGGCTCTCTGCTTCGCAGGCTTTGTACCAATCAAGTGCGGTGGAACCCACTGTATGTCGTGATCAATTTTGGTCTCTATTGTATGGTTTGTCGCCGTTTTCTCTGATCCCCCTGATATGTTGAATTGTCGTACGTACGGCGTTTTAGGCCGCACTTTGGGCGAAATACCGCAGCGTGCATAGAGCGATTGCGTGGCATGTCTGCTCCTCGCACCTTGGATGGCAATGGCAATGTTATGTCAATGTCAATGTCGCGAACCTCACAACTGACGAGCTTGGTTTCGCTCTCCGTGTTGCGTATCGTGTGCTGGTATCATACGTACCGTTCACACCTTTGTTTGGCCAAGGTGCTTTCCCTCAGCAACAACGGTATATCGGCATGCATGGTCGGCGGTGCGTCTGACATGAAGACGCAGGACGACGCCATTGCGGGGCGTTACCCCCTGGTGTTCATCACGCCCGAGAAGGTGATTGGCCTACATACATTCAGTCAACAAGACTGACTGTCATGCTCTGACTCTGACTGTCATGCTCGTGTTGTATCTCGTCATCTAATCGCGTAGGATGTAGGTTTTCAGTCGTTTGGGCTCATACTAATAACTCTCTCATCGGGTATTAGTAGTCGAACAGGTTAGTGTTGAGCCGGTTGGGGGGTGAAGGCTTCGTCGCACTTTCCGTAATAGCGCGATGTAGCTGTTGGTCAATGCCTCCCGCGGGGTGCTCAACATGTTGTGCCATTAGACTAATGTTCATATGTTTGTTTTCGCGTGTTCTAGGCTGCGGCATACATACTGTAGATGAGTTTTGAAATGGAACCCCACTCTGCGAGCGTGAGGTTTGAGCGAAGCCGCCATCTGCGGACAGCTACTATTTGAGCTCAAGGTTCATGGTGTATTTCCTAGGGCGCTGATCTGCTTATTGAAGGATTAAACATTTAATAGTGTTCTGTAGTTTCGTTCAGGTGATGCCAGAGACTCGCTCACTCTGTTGCGGTCACCTCTGCCAAGTGCCAAGCTAACGCATGCAATTTCACAGTACGATGACGGTACCAGCCTGACTTGGTTGACCTGACCTGACCTGACCCCCTTTGTGCTTGGTGGCGAGGAAGGTGGCCGTTTGGGGGCACGGCCTAAGAGCGATGGAGGGAGGGCCAGGGCTGGCGTTGTTCGCGGTGGATGAGAGCCACTGTGTCGCCGAGTGGGGACACGACTTCCGTAAATCGTACATGGAGCTTCGATCGCTCAGGGAGTCATTCCCGAAGGCGAGCCCTAATGTATTGAAAAAAAGTCCGTCGATGTTGTATGTCGGTGACACATCCTGGTACGGTAGTATTGATACCATGTCGCTGAAACCGCGGGAGCGTGAGTTATTAATAGCAAACTTGGATGAAAATCGACGACCAGGGGGAATGCCGCGTTTTGTGCGCGATCACATACGCGTACGATATTTTCAAAATGAAGGCATGTACCAGGGAGGGGGGGCGGATCGACAGCTGTGACCACGGCTTATCCAGATGGTTGTTGAATGTTGATTGTACAAAAGCTCCTGCGATCAGTTACCGAGGATAAATAGGCAGAGCTTGAGGTGCGGACCCATGCATCTACCACCAGAAAAACTACCCCTCCTCTGCTGTTGCCCAGCATCAGCAGCACCAGGAAAAACCCTGCGCGTGAGGTGGCACGTCCACAGTATACATTATGGCTTGTTGCATGTGTCGGAGCCTACGATGCATCCCCGAGGATATATACTGTAAGCAGAGCTTGGGGTGCGGGCGCATGTATGTATCTATCCCGACTCCCGACCACACCCACCACGACGACCAACAACCGTCACCCAAAAAAAACTACTAATCTGCTGTTGCCCAGCAGTACAGCAATAGGCCAAAAGCGCGTAAGGTGGCACATCCGCGGTGTTCTCTATTGCTACGCAGTTGCAAGTATCGGAGCCTACGATGCATCCCCGAGGATAGATACTGTAGGCAAAGCTTGGGGTACAGGCGCATGTGTGTATCTATCCCGACTCCCCACCACACCGACCACGACGACCAACAACCGCCACCAGCAGCAGGAGAAATGATGCGCGTGAGGTGGCACATCCGCGGTGTACTCTTATGACTAGTTTCTTGTATCGGAGCTTAAATACGATGCACGGCCGAGGATGGATAGGCAGAGCTGGGGGCGCGGGCTCATGTACAGCATGTATCCCGACTGCCGACCAACACCCACCACGACGAACAACCGCCGTCACCCAAAAAAAACTACTCCTCCTCCGCTCTTTTACTTTAGTTGTTGCAGCAGCAGGAGCAGTGCAATTGTCACAGCCAGCCAAGAGGACAGCAGTACGTACGTGCCTGCTGTCGACACCGGTTGCCTGCAACACCACCACGCACCACCGTCTCTGCTGTTCGAGCTGCGCTTTTTTTTTGTTGCCACCGATGATTTAGCGCCACTTCCTTCGTGTGTAATGTCCTGCTGCTACAAGCAACAGCAAGCAGCAGCAGTGTGATTTCCGCACCCAACCGAGAGGGCAGCAGTAGTGTACATTCCTGTTGTTGTCATCGTTTGTCTACACCACGCACTTTGCTGTGTGTATTGCCGCGCCAGGCAGCAAGCACTATATATGTATCACTGTTCGTCCGTATATATGGCAACCGCTTGTTCAATACATTGAATACCCAAACGGTACTTACATTTACGGACAAATTGGTACAAAATGTATGGATCGACACGTAATAGTTTCATTGATGGAGTGGACCCAAACGTTGCGGCACAGCAGCAGGGCGTCCCCTGCAACCACTTGAGAGGACAACAGTAGTGGTAGCAGCATAGCAGTATAGTTCCTGCGGCCGGCCTTTGCCTCTACACCGCACATACTGCCTACGCAAACTTTGCCGGCATTTACGCGTACAAAAATTGACGGAAACGCCGCAAAACCTTTTAAATTCCAAACAGTTGTCCCTATCCCCCGGAGGTGAGCCAATGATGATGGTAAATATGATGATGGTGATGATGCTGATGGTGATAAATATGATGATGCTACGAGAGGTGCAATAATCCCGGGCGGCGACTGAACACGTGACACGTTCGTCGAGACCGATCGATGCTCGACGAAATATTCGGATGCCCGAGGCTGACAGCGCAGTGTGTGGGTGCCACTGATGTTTTTCACAGGTGCCGATCATGGCCCTCACAGCTACGGCCACTCCCCGGGTCCAGACTGAGATTATGGGCGGCTTGGGGCTCCGCAACCCCTTGGTGGCCAAGACGTCGTTTAACAGATGGAACCTCCACTACTCGGCGAGTAACCTCGACCAAAACCGTCCACAGTAGTTTTGACTTTCGACCATGGTAGTGGCACTATCTAGTCTGGCATGCTGCCTAGTGTGGGAACCTCCAGTTTCACCGCTACCGCTCATGTGAGAGCACGTAGAGCATGACCGCGGTGTTAAAATCACGGTGGGATTTGCCTGTTTCGTGAGCCTTTGTTCCGATTGGAGCGTGATGATTCTGCATGTCGCTCGCCCGCCGTTATGTTCGCGCCTTTCAGATGCCTATGCCTCAACGGCGCCTCGATAACACGACTCCCCTCCCTCTCTCCCTGTGAAACCGAACCTACAGATTAAAGTTGTGAACGTTCAAAGCCGACCAGGAGAACTTTCCACTCTACTCCGCGGGCTGGAGGGCAGCGCAATCATCTACGTCCTCACCAAGAAGGAGGCCGAGCAGCTCACTGCCGATGTGAGAAAAGCCTCCATATTAACTATTAACCGCACTGCCATCGTGCGTGGTATATATTCATAGCTCACGCGCAACCCACGAATGAATTGCGGGTCGACCTGAGAGAGGCTACGTCGCTGTAAAAAAACAGCATCCCTACCCACGGCCTGATCGTTCCAACACACGTTATGATCATCCCTACGGCTGAACCCGCTCTTTCCTTTGTTGTTGCTGGCGTTGGGCTTGACCCGGTAGATGTACGATATACGAAGTCCTCGATCTCACAACTGTTTGAATAAAAATGTGGATAACAGCTCGTCTGTGATGAATGATGAAAACGATTCCTGCTCATGCTGGTGTGTTACTGCTTGAATTGGGAGACAGGTCGCGCGCATCGTGGGAGCTAAGGGGGCCAGGACATACCATGGCGGTATGCCGCACGCCGAGAGGAGGGCTGTGCACCACGGTTTTATCCGAGACGAGATACAGGTAATATGCTTACTCTTATTACCACTATGTCCCAATATGTAAAGACCGTTTGGTTGTAAATGTTACAACCCGAACGGTCCTTACGTTTCCGGACAGAGGGGTTGTATGATTTGCGGAAGCGCTGAGAAGTGGAGCACCGAGCGCTGCCGCTTTTTGGGCGCCACCGACTGCGCTACCGACCGTGTCATCGACAGTACCATGCGGTCATACCGTGTTTCTGTAAAAAACTAAAAAGCCGTGTTTTCACAAATTGATTCTTGGTAGTCCAGAACGGACGCCAGAGCACTACGAGTGCTTCGTAGATACTCCGTGAAAGTGAAAGGAACCATATGCGCGCTATGATAGATCGGAAATATAATGTTGAGGTGCGCCACATGCTCACACGATTGGGTACGTGGCTTCGTCTGCCCGGTGGCCAGGTCTTCGCCTGCCCGGTGGCCAGGTCAACGTAAGTTAGGTGTGGATGGTGTTCTGGTACGGGTAGGGACATAGTGTTAATATTGTTAGAACCATATGTGGTGTGTCAATATAGGGTGTCCATCTTGGGTCCTGATTACTAACTGGCACTGGTACGTATTACTTCTGTATTACTATACTCACCTGTAACAGTCGTGTTGTGTTCGCGTGCTGTACTGTGATGGCATGGCATGGCACGGCAGGACATGTCGTTTGCCACCTTACCCTTTGCTTGCTGCTTGCGCGTCCGTCTCCGTCTCCGTCTTTTGAGGTGGTGGTGGCAACGGTCGCGTTCGGCATGGGAATAGGTGAGGTCTTTGATCTATCTTTGCTTTACTGCATCTCAAGCTCGTTGAGTGCAAAAACTCTTGGGGGTTGAGCGGGAAGCTGAAAGCGACCATCAATACCCAAACAAAAAAGTGCTCGGTATGCGGTGTCGCCGTTTTGAAATGTTTGACAGACATCTTTGACACGAAACTTGGCGGCGGCTTCGCGGTCGGCGGTACACCTCTGGTGCACCTTATAATAGAGCTAATCTGTGGAGGGACAAAACACCGTTACAGATAGCGCATCATACAATTATTTATCCTACGTGCGGGCCGATCGATGTGTTGCGTCACTCTTTTCGGGTTACTACTCGTACATCGCGTTGAAGCTCACGCTCGTGCTTGCAGGTGGCCTAGCGCGTAGGGTATGTGTAGGCGTTGAGCGCTGGTAGGCGGTCTAGCGTATGGGTTTAGGGTTAAGGTTCGCGTGGAGGATATACGAGGTATGCCTGGTACCTGGTAGGTCTCTTGTTTTTTTCCTCTGTCCGGCAAGCACGCGACGAGTTCGAATTTTGCGTTCGCGGATGGTCTAGAGTGTAGGGTTAGGGTAAGGATTCACGTCAGGGATATACCTGCTAGGTGTATCTCGTTGTTTTTCCTTTCGAAAAGTACGCGAAGAATTTACTGTAACACTCTTTCGGGTTTCCTGTTCCGATACTAATGCACTAATATACACACCGTCACAAGAACATTTGTGTGCATGACTGCCGGTACCAGTATGGACGTATGGGCTGACCTCACGACTTACGGTCGAGATGATTCTGGATGCCTTGGCACAGACAAGCCGGATGTCCGGGTGGTGATCCACTGCGGAATGCCGAAGACCGTGGAAGCGTACTACCAGCAGACGGGGAGGGCGGGGAGAGACGGGCTACCGGCAAAATGCATCCTGCTTTTCTCCCGTGCGGATGGCGTCAGGCAGAGAAGGCGAGTGGGTCCGGAACAAGTACTATTCATATTTATACTGCACTAGTACTATGCCGGGGGAGCATACATAGCATACTGGTACTCATAGTAATCACAACCAAATATGGTGAGTGAACATTGGGAATATTACCTGGTACTTTTTCTGGGTCCGTCGTGGGTTCTGACTACTACTGTCCTACTACATTTGGCCACCCGTGATAGTGTGCTACTGTGCTGCTACTGCTATTCCACTGCGGCTCTACTGCTACTGCTGAACTACTGCTACGTTGCTACGGCACTATTAGACTGCTACTGTACCGCTACTGCTGCGCTAGTACTGTAGCCACACAGGCCTCTATTAGTAGTTAATAATAGGGTTGGCATTGCCCTTGTGGTCAAGGGCGATGTTGTCGATGCATGATGTGAATCGGCTCATGGGTTTTTGCGCAAGTTTTTCTTCGGCATGAGCCGTTTATTGACGCATCTTGCGTGTTCTTGTTTGGCCTGCTGCGCCGAGCCTGGGAGATAAAATAAGGAAAAGTATCCTATTAACCTGTATGTTTGCATGTTTGCGACACCGACACCTTTGGCCGGCCCCGGTCGTTCAGTATCATGGCCATGAGCACTAACGGCGAAGCTCCGTCGGCGACAACCATCGAGCGCGGGAATAAACTCCTAGCGGAGATGGAAAGCTTCGCAACGGGGGTCGGTTGCCGTCGGAGGTCCCTCCTTCGGTACTTCGGAGAGGACATGGGTGAGAAACACGAAAAAGAGGGAGCGATTGGCGCGTACATGTCTTGACGTCATGGTGATCGGGGTTGGGGGTTTGAGGCTTGGAAGGAAGGCTTTGAGGTTTGAAGCTCGAAGGAAAATTTTCATGCTTGACGCGGGGCGCTTTGGTGTGACCAGCCTGTATGTAGTGCCCTTTCTATTCTATTGCGTGAATTTATCGTAGTGTCGTCTGGCGCAGGCAAGAGGGGCGTCATCCGTGTAGCTCCATGCACCATCACGTGCCAAGATCGTTCTCATCCTTATGGCGATTCAAAATAAGCTTTATCCCTGACGGCATGTGGATTCCTCAGGTCGCGTTTATCTAGTTCGTTCGTTGCATTGTCTGCTCTTCTTGCTGCAATACATTGTAGTATCCCGGTGTCGTAGTTTAGCGACCACAGAGCTTGCATTTTTCTAAGATCAAAACGGACACTGGGCGTGCGGGATGTCGACGGGTAGAAATAACTGTTTCATGTGAGGAACACACACAGTTCGTTCGTTGGGCGAAAGCCAACAATGGTTTGTGTCCATCGTAAATACGAATAGAGTGTTTTCCCCTTACTGGTGTGCTGTTGTTTTGTTTTCATGCTTTTCTGGGCGAGTGAGCGGACACTCGGCTCTTAATGTTATTCTTCGTATGTTTGTCAGGCTCTATATCGGCATGCTTTGTTCGTCTGGCCGGCGCCTTAGTGTATTTTTTTTGTCAACTCCGTCTGCACAGCAGCTATGAAAAAAAACCCTCATGTTCGAACGTGGTTGGACCAACCATACGCCTAGCCCTAAAGCTGGTTCGAAAGTGTGCGTCCGTTGCGCCAGAGCTACTGTTCACGCCAAACCAGCAAACTAGGCCTCGAAGTAAAGTTCCCCTCGTATCACAGGATAGCCTTTTCTTTGCCGCTCCTGTAAGCTAGCGCCCGAACTGACATGCCTGGTACACTTATTCCCGTGTCTCGTCCGTTGCTTACAAAACTCCCGCCAAAACTGGATGGTGGCGTTCTTACGCAGGGGACGCTAAGTGTGACGGCTGTGACTCCTGTGACCGTGCCACTGTGGCAGCGGCGGCATCTTCCAGCGGCGCCTCGAAGTCGAACGAGGTGAGCTTCATCAGCCCCTTTGCGTGTTGAAGATGGCGACCAAGACCAAGATAGCTACCTGGTGCCTGGTCTGGTGTACGTTAATAGCCGTGTAGCGCCCGTGCCGCACAACGACTATTGCATTCAACCATTGTGTCCCGAACAGCAGCCATTGTTATCACCGTCAATGACGCAGCAGTGGCCGTGGCTATAATCATATGAATAGTCGCTTTTCATCGTGAAGTTTCCCCTCTCGAGTCCGATACTCGCAGAAGGCTGATATTCCCAACAGGGTGAAATATAGGCTTGCCTTAATAGCCTGATAGCTTGATAGCTGTCCGCTAGGAACTCGCCCTTGGGGTATATTTGGAGTAAGGTACGAGTACATCGTCACTGCTGCGCTTGCTGTTGGAACACATGATGATTTACACCTAGTATTAAAGACATACTACTGCTGTACGTAGGCGACTTTCGGTGGGACGGCGCGGATCTCTTCAGATTTTGTATACGCAACGTATGGTTTCCGGTTTCACCCCGGGTCAAAAGTAAGGCATGCCGCATCCCCCACAAGACTTGCCCCAGGCGGCCGTGTAAACTAGCAACTTACGAACCCTTTTCACTCGATTATAGTATAGCAAGCGAGAAATACGGTACTTTGGTACTATTCTACAAGGTTCCCCTTCGGGATGCCGTTGACTTGAAATCCGCGGGGTGTCGCTGGTTGAAAAGGGGGAGAGCAGCATAATCGTCAGGCACCCCTATTTACTCTGAGTGCTGCTGTATACTGCTGTGTGACAGAACGATGTTCGACGGCGTGTGTAGTCTTTTAATAAATTGTACTGCTGTCTCTTGAACACTGCACACACATATATACGAACACTACTGTTGTATTGTCGTGCGTACCGTGTGGCTGCGCGGTTGCTTTTGGAATACCGAGCAGAGTGTAAGTTCGTACAAATAGTCGTCCCGCCCCCTGGGCAGCATCCAATTGCACCTTTCATGAGATTGTGTATGTGTTCGTTCCTAATCCCTAGGTCGACAGGAATCACGGCCCACACGCACACATACAAAAGCGCCGTCTGTGACCTTTATAAAAGGAAGAGCTTGATGAGCGACTGCTGCTGTTCCGTGACTGCGTCATTATAGAGAGCTAGGGAGACGGTGTGTTCAGACATGATACAGCAGTAGCAGCAGCCAGCAGCAGAGGAAATCTTCAAAATTGTCGGGTTTCCATCGTCCTGACTGGCTTTAGCAGGTCGGACTGACTCCCCGTAGTTATTTGGCAGAAATCGCAACTTTGAAGGCCCAGAGCACGCGCCACGGACCTCGGCCGGGGCTCGCATTTGCGCCGTGGCGTACACGCGGGCCCCCTGCGTGTCACGCAGCCGAGAGTGCGAAAGAGGACCCGCGGCCGGAGGAGAAAAGTCAAAGTATCCCAGAAGAAAAGTCAATTTGGTACGTAGCAGTGTTAGTCTATTTACTAGATCATGAAACTGCCCGCGTGTTGTGCATCTCTCTCTACCCTGCAAACCGGACGTATCTCCTACCCCAGCCCCAGCAGCCTAATAGTAGCCTAATAAAAGCCTATTGCTGTAGTAGCCTACTGGAGCACTAGGCTAATAGTGAGCAAGCAGCCAGTTCATAGTAACCTGCTCGCTTCCTGCGGCCGATGCATGCTGAAATCTTCGTTTTTCAATGTCCACACTTTCCTCCTCTATACGACTATAGTCCAAGTCACAGGAGGGCTAATAGAGTTCCAATGGGGTCATTGGCGGTACGCAACTTGTCGACCAGTTATGCAGGAAGTCGTTGCGTTAGGCTTATACCCATCACAGCATTACGGTATGCTCGCACTTCTATTGGCGTGATTCGGCGTTTTTTAGGACACAGAACTAGCATAACCGGGGTTTGCGAGTTTTTTTTTTCGAGCTCAGGCAGCATATTTGGGGGGAACCATGGAAGCATACTTTTTTATGCGCCTTTTAATCAAATAGCATGAAACTAAGAAAAAAAACGGAAGGGATATAAGCATAGAGGTGGTTGAGATACATGAGAAGACTTCAACCCTGCGGCATGTTCGATGCGAGACTTGATCCTGCCCGTAATGTATCCCTCCGCTTACTGCTGTTGAATGATTGGGTCATTTGGTGCTTTGGCCATTTGGCCTCGGCGACCAAAAGCGATGCCTCTAGCCCTTTACTACGGCCCACGGCGTACTTCACCCAACGACTCTTTTGCGAAGTGCTGGGTTCCTATTTCCTGGCGTTTTGACGGCTGCCAACGGTCCTTCTTAGAGCTGTTCATATAATTTGTCTTACTTCTGTATTAGTACTATGAGTTTGCCTGTCCGTCGCACGGTTCGCCGCTTACCTACTTGTTCGTGTATGGTTGATGCAGTTATGTATGAGTCCGATCCTGACTGGTAGACCGACGACCGAGCTTTCTCATTGGTCGACCAACAGCCTATCTCTCTGGTTGGTCGACCGACGGCCGGCCTTTACGGTCGACCTTTTTGGTCGGTCGAGATCCTAGGCTGTGGCATTTGGGCCACCAGACCGTTTTTGGCCTTGGTTTGGTCGCGAAACCCTAACCTTTATACGGGAGAAGGCCGTTATCGACCGACCGACCGACCGACCGCAACATGCTATTGTGTGATTACTGGAGTACTAGTCATATTACTGTAGTGCTGTAAGTACATCAGCCGAAAACGACCACTCGATGACCACCGCCGCTCGATCTTCGGCCTTCCTTGACTGTCCTGTTTTGTCTTGTTCGGTCTGTTGTGTTGTGTTGTCTCATCTTGTCTTGTCTTGTCTTATCTTGTTTTTTCTTGTCTTGTCTAGTCTAGCCTTGTCTTGCCGTGTCTTGTCTTGTCTCGTGGTGTCTTGTCCAATCTTGTATTTTGCTTGTCTTTGGCTTGTTTAGCCTCGTTTTTTGTTTGCCTTGCCTTGTCTCGACTTCTCTCAACATATCTTTTATTTTCTTGCCTTGCCTTGCCTTGCCTTGTATTGTCTTGTTTATTGCAGGATGTTGAGCTGTTCACCGCCCCTGCCAGGCTAGTGCTGCAGGCGGTTCAGGACTCTGGAGGACGGTACGGATTTGCTGGTGAGCTACGGTCGGGTTCTAAGATCGTGCTGAGCTACCGCCCCCCTGCCGACAACAAACACCTCTATGCTCTACCGTAGTATCTCGTAGACCTGTTCTATGCCGTAGCTTGGAAGCCTTTGTAGCCTTGTTTTCTTCTTATGACAAAAACTATTAATAGCCCCAAACCGCAACAGCGCTGCGTACCGTCTTGCACTGTTCATAAGCCCATGTGGGAAAATATCAAATACTATGTATACCAGGTGTTCATTTATTAATATACGCGTAGACGCGTTCGAAATACGTAGGATTGCCGCCTGAGTCAAACCATTGGGTCAAGTCAGTAGTATTATAGTAGTATTAGTAGTAGTAGTACTATTGGTGGTGGTAGTAGTGGTAATAGTAGTGGTAGTGGTAGTGGTAGTAGTGGTGGTACGTATATGGTAGTCGTGATTGAGTCAAGCCAATTGGCGGAGTCAATGCATCAAGTCTACGCGTTAAGTCAAAGAGCTAAGTCGATGAGTCCACTGAACGAGTGAAGTCAATGAGTCAAGTCATTGGATGAAACCAACGAATGACGTCAATGAGATCACTCAATGAGCGCACTCAAGGAGTGAACTCAATAACTAAATTAGTCAATGAGTGAATCCGATGAGTTGAATCCAATGCGTGAAATCACCGAGTGAGAATCAATGAGCGATTCCAGTGCCAGACGAGACCGAAGATGATTGCTCGACACGTGTCGCCTCAAGCAAGCGATGCTCCGCTCTGGCATGCGTGAAACGCTTTACAACTCTGGCATGCGTGAAACGCTTTACAACTCGAACAGATTATCTCCAGATCATTCCCACCACCAATAGATGACTCAGACGTTTCAGGGCAGATATATAGATAGATTCCTGATCTGTATGATCTGTATGATCTAGCTCATGTTTGCGGGGTAGAAGTCGTATGATCCGCATATGATCTAACACATGTTTCCTGGGTCGGATCTGTACTATTAATGTGCAGATCCTGCACAACCTCTCGCAACGGAAGCTCAGGTACTACTGTAGATCATCTACTGTAGATGGATAGATAGATCATGGTGTGCCGGAGGTGTGGATCTTATCGATCCGAGAAATAAGTTTTCCCGTCCTCAGGCTGTTTCCTATGCGGTTCGATTTCGAGCTTCAGATTTGTATTTTTCGATCTCAAAAACGAATGACCCTGCTTATTATGCAGTCGAAGTATGCAAAATCTGACCGGAATTTTTTCGATTTGACAATCCGATGACCCAAGTCGTCGGATTTTGGCCCAAAATCCGACGACCTGGGTCATCAGATTTTCAAATCGAAAAATGGCATGCTCTCTAAATTCAAGATGTTATCCATGACAGCAAACAGCAGCAGAACGATCGATGAGTTGGAAGGTGACACAGCTGTATAGCGGCGTCGCTTCGCGCCCGACGCCCGGGCGGCGGGCGGCGCGACCCTCCGTGGCCAGATGTCAGTCGCCTGGCGCGGGCTCGGGCGTAGAGACCAAGAGAAGCGCACTCGGCACGCACCTCTCCGTGGATACGTACGAGTACTTGTACGTACACTGCTGTACAGCAGCAGCAGCAGTCAGTCACAACATGGAACCCAAAATACCAAGACAGGTGGCTCTAGCGCACTCGCTACGTCTCTTCGCCGCCAGACCAGAGATGGTCAGCCTTGGCTCGGACGCTTGGGTCCTACGCGCAGTGCAGCGCACCCAGCGCGCCTCTTCGCGGCGCCAAACCACAAAAACAGCAGTTGGTCTCGGCGTTTGCTCAAATCTCTACACACACTATAAATCTGATTTTTCCGCATAGGAAGGCTGTTTCGATTTGCCAACTTCACATCTGAAAATGCGATCGGGCCAAAATCTGAAGCTCAAAAATCGAACCGCATAGGAAACGGCCTCACGCTGTCGTCTTTACCGGAATGTTTTTTTCATGTTCGCAGTTCCTATCAGTCTGTTGTTGGGAACGACGAACGCCAAGAATCGCGTCTACAACGCTAAGTCGAAGCCGTCCTTCGGCAAAGGAAAGGAACGAGGGAAAAATGAGGCATTTTGGAAAGCCCTGTTCCATCAGCTGGTCGAGAGAGAGGGGTGAGCCAGCCGAACATACACACCTCCGAGTCCATTTTGGCCTAAGTTTTTTTTTGGTCGCAACGCGGCACTGGTTTCTGGTTCTTCAACACGTCTGCAGCTCAATGCTACAGTCTTTGTTCACGAGAGTGCTCACTGGTGTGAGCATGGATTGACTGCTGCATAATGCCACAGGTTTTCGTTCACGAGAGTGCTCGTCGATGTGGGTGCGGATTGACGGCTGCACAATGCCAATTTTACCGGGGAGCATACTGAAGTACTATAGTAATAGTAATAGTAGCAATCATTAACCAAATAGGGTTAGGTGAAGATACAGTAGAGGGATACACGCCTTTTCGGGTCCACCGTGGATTCTGGTTGCTATCGCCCCCCGTATTAGTTTTCGTTTTACGAGGGTGCTCCTATGCTTATCGGCGTGGGTGCGGATTGGGGTGACGAACCGATTATGCTTGGGCTCCTCCTTCTGCTTGTTTGCGTGCGTGCGATTTGCATATTTTGTGTGCAGGTTTTTGGAATCTGTGTCCTTCTCCAGCGACAGTGGTGGCCGCGGCGGCGTGACGTACCGTTTGACCGACGACGGGAGGAAGTTTCTCAGGAACGATAAGGTCCGTCATGGCCTATCGTCGTTCTGCGCTTGTTTTGTCCCCTGAGGCCGAGAAGCCAGAGTTGCATATTCGTGAGGCGGAGTATCAGATTGTGCACGCTCTCCTGCTCGCGAGCCCTGCAATGAAACACGATGATTGCCAAGCCTTGTTTGTTGTTGTTGTTGTTGTTGTTGAATTGTCGGTTGTTGATGGTGATGTCCTCTGAACAGATGTTGTCATGGCCATCATTTAGTCCGTGGTCACAAGGCCGGCTCCGAAACAATTCTGGAGGAACCTGGTGCAATAAAGATTTTTTTTTTTTTTTTGCAGAATTGTACTATTAACAGTAGTACTATTAATAGGTACCTGTTACCACGTAGCAGTTATGATGCAGACTATGAGCAATGAACGTTGTGCCCTCACGACTGGCTACAATATTTACGTCAATTGTTAATATCCCTACAGCAGCGCAGTCTTCTACATTTCGTATCAACTCGCTTATAATGCCAGGTATCACGATACGAGTATTAAATAGTACAACCTGCTACAATTTGACGAAGTCTCGTTTCCCCCTTGGGCCGAACGCGCATTCCAGGTGAACCTCCCGTTGTCTTTCACGCCATCTGACGAGCTCGCGGGGGAGGGGCAACGCCTCAAGACAGCCGCCTCCTCTCCGTCCACTGTGCCGCAGAGCCAAGCCGTGCGCGACGGGCTTTCGGAGGAGGAGCAGAAAGTTTACGCACTCGTGGTACGTGCCAGAGCTGTTGAGAGGGAGAATGAGTTAGACTGCGATGGTGACCATGGACGGCATATTAGGGGGGTGACGGACGCGGTCTTGTACACTATTCACTTCCTTTTGGCTTGCACTGCACGTAGCATGCACTCGATCTGCGCACACTTCTATGCAACCTTGCATACAACTGCCAAAGTTACCTCAACAGTGTACTGGTATGATTGAGACGCGGGGTGTGACGGACGGCAGTCAAAAATCGAAAGGCCGTGGCTGACGCTTGCTTTTACCGTAGCTACTGTAGCAGGTAGGTTTTATTGTGGATTACGCCGGCCGTGCGCCCGTGACCCGTGACCCGTTACCGTTTTCTGCAGGGAAGTTCACGGGTCGGGTCAAACGTCGCGGGTCGGGTCGGGTTGGGTCGGGTAAGGGTGATCCAAACCGACCAGATCCGACCCGACCGGTGAGAGTTTGAAAACCTTACCGGACCCGACCCGACCCGACTCAACCTCGTGATATTAAAAAAAAATAACCCGACCCGGTCATGACCCGTGGAGAGGTGTTTTTTTTTATGGACGGACCGTGATTAGACGTCTCTGGTCCTTGGTCTGATCGACACAGCAGCTTTATCTGGCGGCTGGAACGCTTTCCCGTGACTAATGGTCGCCTTCACGAAATGCCTTCGCTGATCCGAGTTTGGGTCTGACCTCATATGGACGTGCTTGATGCCAAGCCCTTGTGCAAAATTTAAAGTTGGACTATACCGGGAAACACGTTGCGGCATACCAGGTATAGCATACCAGTAGCATACATCATTTCACTATAGCCGGGGATATACAGTGCTGAAGCAGTGCTGTAGCAATACTGTAATCCCCTACATATTGATATTCATTTGTATCAAACTCCGAACGGACATTCTACCTGTAATCTCTAACAGAGTGGTATGTATTAATAGTTGAATTGGGGTCTTCGCGAAACCGTGTGGCAGTTGATATACACTCGATCACACTTGATTACGCCTTGATTACACTTCATTGCACTTGGGTAAAGTATGGAGGGAAACAATAACGGAAACGCATGACGATCACAGAAGCCGCCGGTCTCGCGAGATAGCCGTCGGGCTGCTGGACTGGGGAACGACATATTCAATGTTTAATGTCCCAACCGAGAAAATCATTGAGGGCAAGCGCGTGCATGACACTACCTACGCTATCGGCTACGTATGACATTTGTGCTCGTCATGTTGGAGTGCGGCAAGCCCGACTTGATACGTCACGGGGTGATGCCAACAAAGCACTACGCGGGACGAGCTGGTGCAGCTGCCGCGGGGAGGCCAGTCAGAGGACCAGCCATCGAGTGGTGGTAGTGTTCCTCCTGGTGTTGCCTTGTTGCTTTGGTTTCCCTTGCGTTTCTCCCTTGGTGGGATGCTTACGAGTGCTCAACCAACTCTAGAGGCTGGGCGCTGGCACTCTACGGTTGGTAAGGTCCAAAGTTGCCATGTTTTGGTTGTGTGTGTCATAAAATTCCTGAGACCCCAAAGGGCAAGCTAGCAAGCCTTTCATTTTAGGCAAGTGTTGAGGCGTGCAGGATCGGATCGCTCGCTGAAGATGCACTCTGGATCACCCACGATCAGAAAATCATCGCTGCCTTTTCGCGCGTTTTTCCCCACACACGAAGTTTTCCCGGGGACGGCTTTTCTCCACGCGCTCATCGTGTCTCTTGACGCGTACGCGCCTCGTCTCACGCGTCTGCCCCCCCCCCTTCCCCTCCCCGACAACATAACAGCAAAAGCTACGGTCAGAGATAGCGACACGCCTGGGGATTCCCCCGTACAACGTCCTCGGAGGGCAGGTAGTGAAAGAGTTGGCGAAGAGGAGGCCCATCGACCTTCCCACCCTCGCTACGGTGGACGGCATGTCTGAGAAGAAAGTATCCGACTACGGCGCTGACATCATCAAGGTCAGACATGACATGATCGACATCGGACAAATCAAAATCAGGCATTCGTCAACATCAGACATGATCAACATCAAACATTAACATTATCAATATCAGACCTTTTTAACATCAGACATGATCAACATCAGACGTGATCGAGGTCAGACATTATCTACGTCAGACATTTTCAACGTCAGACTTGATCAACATCAGACATGATCATTGATCAGAAACGATCAACGTCAGACATTTTCAACATGATGTGATCAAGGTCAGACATTATCGACATCAGACACAATCAACATGAGAAACGATCAATATCAGACATGAGCAACGTTTGGACACGATCAACACTAGACATGATCGAGATCAGACACTATCGATATCATAATCGATCAAGGTCATGGAGGAGGCCGATCGCAGGCCACCTCCGTAGGTCACAAAACGTGAACGCAGCTGTAACTTTGTAACGGTAAATAGAAGACACGCTATCTACAACAACAGCAGTAGTAGCTGCGCCTGCTGTTGATGCTCTAGAATATCGTCCACCGCGGACGCAAGTGGACGGCCGCCGTGTGCCGGGGTTGGCCTGCGTCCTCGTATTATGTAACATGTGTCAGTCTTGAAATATTTATGAACGTTTCTGGCCCACTTTTGTAGGCTGAGGAACGTTGCCTGTCATGGAGCCTTCTCGCTCCTTATTTTCTTTTAAACACTTGCAACGGCGTCAATATCGCAACAGCCATCACTGCGTGGCAGTGGTTCTTCTGCCCGCACACGACAATTTCTCCCCTCTTCCGTCCTTCCCCTCTTCCTTCCTTCCTTCCTTCCTTCCTTCCTTCCTTCCTTCGTCGGTTGATGATGGATTAGGTTTTGGTTGAGGCGTGTAAGGAGCTCAAGCTGGAGGGCAACATGCCTCCGTTGGTCGTCCAGGAATCGGCGTGGTTGTCGACTACGTAAGTCCGTGGGCTCTTGAGTGTATCTCTGTCGCGTCCTTCACGTTTCGTAGGGTACATTTAAAAAAAAATAATGCTACTCGTATATAAACGAAGTTTGCACGTTCATAGCGCTCTTAACACTTTGCCTACTGCTAGAAATCTTACCACACTATTTTCAAGTGGTTTTTCCCGGACATATGCGTGTGAAGACTTGCTTTCCTCCATTCACTCCTGCGAACATTCCCCATACTATTTCCAAGTGTTTTTTTCCTCGACACGTGGGTGTGAAGGCTTGCTTTCCTTATTTTACTCCTGCGAATATTATATTTCCCCGCACTTTTTCCAAGTGTGTGTTTTTGTCCCCGGCACGTGTTATCATTTATACAGGGGTTGATAATACTCGCCCCCTCCTTTTTTCCTCTTTGTGTCAGCGTTTTTTGGAACCATGACGCTATGATGGTCGTGCAGTAGTGATGCAATAGTCATGCGGGTGCATATTTGTTGCCTGCCGTTTTGTCGCGGTCCTTGGTGTGGTGTCGTGAACGGCCCCGCGAACCCTTCGCAGCTCGTTGTGGGGTGTTTGAGGGGAGGTTGGAGACGCTGTTACTCACGGCGCAGTCCTCTCGCCTTTCCTGAGCACAGCCGCGCGTACCAACAGCGATGATGTAATAATGATGACATCACCCACCAACACTTCCGCTTCGTTTCCGGGCGTTAATCTTACCTTGCCCTCCGCCTACTTCCTATCTGGTGCGATGTGCGATGTGTGATGTGTGATTCCATGGTGGAACCGCGGACGCGATCCAGGCGAGACAAGCCAGTATCTTCGAGCCAGCTGCGGTCACTGGAAGAGTACAACAAAAAAGGTGGGTGTCCAAGGGGCAAAAGCTGACACTGCCGAACTGACGGCTTGCTGTAGTGTCGTCCTGTCATTGCGCCGGCAGCACACTCCGGACCTTTCTCTCCCTTTCGCTTCGCTTCGTCTCTCTCCCGACTGTGATCAATATCATATGCAAGAGGATCTGCCTCACAAGCGGTTCTTAGTAGGATGCAACTCACCCTTCATTCGACTCGCCGGACACCTCACGGCGCTTCGCGCTTGGTGCAAGCAATATCTGCCTGGTCGGTGAAAACCCGACATGCTCCGTCCCGGCATTGTAGGGATGCGAGGGTCTATGGTCATACGAGTACGGCCATGCATGAGATCGAGTACATCTCTCCTATCGAGTACACCCCCTCTCCTCTCTCTGTTCCGGCTCGAAAGGGATGCGTGGTCAACAGTCATATGACCAAGACAAGCAAAAAAGGAGTTCGCCCCCCCCCCCTCCCCCTCTTATCTACTGTATGGTCGTACGACTACGGCCACGCACAGCATAAGTACGCCCCCCTCCCCGTTCTCCCCACCCCTCTCTCCGTCTCTCTTCTCTGTAAATGGGCGGGTGTACGTACCGCTAGTGTTGATCTGGCATCGAGTCTGGGGAAACCCTTACCCCCTTGCCTGTGTTGGCCTGTCCTTAGCCCCGCTGTCTCTTTTTCACTGCCTGTTTGCTGCCGTTCTATATAATACCTAATAGGCTCGTTGACACTGGAGCAAGTGGCCGCGGGCATGTCTCGACCAATATCAGCGAGCTCGCTCGCTAGTCATTTGGCGGCCTGCCTGGAAGGCGGGATGCCGTTCGCCTGGGATCGCCGCCGGCTCTGCATCGAGCAAAGTCTGGAGACTAAGGTATGCTATTGTTAAGATTAAATAGTAGGCGATGTTGTCTATACCTGAGTACACGGTGTGTCGTATATCCTGGACCCCTGCACTTTTCGACGGAGGGGGGCGAAGTCTTTCTCCTCTTTTGGCATCTCTTGATACATTTTCACGTCTACTGAAGGACTGATCATGATCTAGATCATCTACAGTAGATCATCGGCTACCGTTGTGAGAGTTTTTTGTGCAGTATCTATCTATCTGTTCATGTTACAGATCCAACCTACGGTAGGAAGCATGTGTTAGATCATGTGGCTTGTACGGGTCTCACCCTGCCACATGAGGTAAATCATGCAAGATCAGAGGGAATATATACATCTGCCCCGAACGATCGATGATGATCTATGCTGAGGGAATGATCTGTACATGATCTAGAGCTGTGGACCTTTGGGTTGGTACCTTTTGGTTGGTACCGTTTGGTTGGTACCTTTGGGTGGGCACCTTTGGGTTGCGAGAGCATGGATAGCTACTACTGTGCTGTAGACCTGTACATCCACCTTCGGCTCATTTGAGGACATGGTTAATGACATGGTCAATGACATGCTAAATGTCATGGTCAGTGACATGGCCAAAATCACGGTCAACACCATCGTCACTGACATCGTCAATGACATGCTATACTACGTAGTAGAGTATTGACTGCCGTAGGTGGGGCTGTTCACGGATCGGGTCAAACCTCGCGGATCAGGTCGGGTCGGGAAAGGGTGACCCGACCTGATTGGCGTTCGTTTGAAATAGCTCCTAACCCGACCCGACCCGACCCGTGAGATCTCAAAAAGTTCTTGACCCGACCCGCAGGTCAGGTTATGGCCGGTGAAGAGATCTGGCTTTCACCTCTAACTCCTTCGGACGTACACCCACGTTTTGTGGACAAACTACTTAGAAATAGTCTAGGATATTCTTTGCAGTAGTTCCAAGTAGCAGAGCCCAACGATAGCTGATACCGTCGCCAAGGTGTGTCGGCGTCACCCAATTCTATTTTGAAGTGAATTTTTGGAAGGCACACCCCACTGAAAAACCGGTAAAAGCCACCCAACGGCTCAACGGGGCCCCGACATTCGCACCCATCTTCATCTTGAAAACATACCGGTACAGTAATAGTAGTAGTAGTAGTAGTAGTAGTAGTAGTAGTAATAGTAGCAGTAGTAATAGTATTAGTAGTGGTAGCAGCAGTAGTAGTAGCAGTAGTAGTAGTAGTAGTAGTAGTAGCAGTAGTAGTAGTAGCAGTAGTAGTAGTAGACTGTTTCCACTCCAGAGTTACTGGAGCCTGCCCTCTGACCACGGGCTGGATTTTGGGACTCAAGACCTTGTACGCATGGCGTTTTTTGTGAGGACGCCCCAATAACAGGTCTTGGAAGCAGTAAAGTAAGGCCAACCACATGCGAGTTTTGTAGGGATTTCGCAAGGACGGGCGATGGTGATTGGGACGAGATCGCCCCGCTGCCTTGCCGAGATGTATTTCGAGAGCGGCGAGGGGAGAGAAATGACGGCTGTTGCAGCTAGCTGTTGCAGCTCGCAAATTCAGACAAACCGACGCTGCAGAGGGCAGCCCAACACCGTGCTGTTGTGGTGGTGTCTCTCCTCCCTATACAGTAGTATGTGCCTTGTTGTGTGTCTCGGAGCCTGCTGTCTGTCCCTGTGAGAGGGTGCAAAGTCGGGGCCTGCGCAGCCTGCTGTCCCTCTACGTACCCCTGGCCGCTCAGAGGTCAGGAGCACAAATTTTGAGTGCGTGCGCGTAGCCAGACCACAGCAACACCAGCACCAGACTACAATACCAGCGGCAGCATGGTAGCTTCTTCTCCGTGAACCCGAGTTCTGGGCCTTGCCTCCAGCAGCGAACAAACCCTGTGCTTCCAGTGGCAGGGCGCGTTTCCTACATATTTCAAACAGTCCCTAACTTTCCGGACTGATTGGTATGACTTACGAAGCAGTGACACACTATTCGGAAATGTAAAACAATGTTGGTACTCATATTAATACCCAAACGGTACTTTATTTTTCGGACAGAGTGTGGTATCGTCTACATTAAAAACTCTAAACGAACTCTAAAACCAAGGGGAACGACATTCCCTAGGAAAACATCCCGATAATTTCTTGCCTTAGCAAATGTTCCCCAGGTATAGGATCGGAGCCTATTTGGCCATAATATTCAATGTCAGAGCAACGACAACAACAACAGAATTGGCAGCAATGATGATTGCATGTGTTAGCCCCAGCTCGATAGTGGTCTGAAGTGGCTTTGTAATGCACACCTCACGACGCCCGAAAAATGTCATCCAACGGCTCTTCTCCCTACGGCCCTCAACGTTCCCACCCATATTAAAAGCGAGCAGTATAAATGTTAGCAACGACGATTGTTTGTATGATCGCTGAGCACTTTCGCATGTCAGCGGAATGCGCATGTTGCAGCAGGTGAACACGCGCACAACATACCTGTTGCTGTTGTTGTTGTTGTTGTTGTTGTTGTTGTTGTTGTTGTTGTTGCTGTTTTCACTTTAACTCATCGCCACGTATGAAACACACATGGTGTGCGGTCACTACGTACGATACTTCTCTTGAATCTCGAGTGGGCACAGCGCACGCATGAGTGGCGGCCCAGAAAGTCAGTCTGCCGTGTACACGACGGCTTTCCCATTAAGACTGGATTGACGCCGCGCGTGTAAAGGTGCGTATTGGTGCTGTGGTGCAGTGCACGTAGTGTTTTGTACCTGATAGGTACCTTTTTTTCTTCCGTCAAGACGTTTTTTCGCCTGTTTTGGTGACCGCAGGCTATGTTTCATGGCCACTGTGATCACCTCACGATAGTCATTTTTAGCCTGTCTTCTCATTGTGGGCTACTATGAATAGTCCAGATTTTATAGCTAATATGAGAATCACATGATGGCCATCATCAGGTGATGAGCATCCTGGAGAGTTTCAAGAGGGAAGGGAACGACCCCTTGACCACTAGCTTTCGACTAAAACCAGTTTACGAGGAGCTGCCGCCGGACACGGACAAGAGTGTGTACAGCACCATGAGGCGAGTACCGGCACCCCCCTCCCATACCCCCCCCCTACCCCCCCGAGCCAGAGAAATAGCGAAATTGCTGTTACAGCCTACGGAAAGAGGTATACCTGGTACGATATAGACGGCGTTTTTTGGTGCACTCAACGCGCTATTGCATTGTAACACTTGGACTTTTGAACACGTTAACCCCTCTACAGTAGGCGTGCACTCACGTTTTAGTTGAAAACTACTTGGAAATAGACTGGGATGTATCTCGCAGTATTTATAGGGGCTACTCGTAGCGAACACATGACAAAGCTCTGTTTGGTTTGGAGAGCAGGATACGTCAGTAAGGCAGATCTCATGGCTGCCACTGCCTGGTCCCACGATACGCTTTACTATTCTGGCACACATGGTACAACTGCTGCTCCGTTTAACTGCAGGCTGATATTGGCGAGGATGCGGTTCGAGAGCAAGGGCGGGCGACTTCCTCGATCGAGCGGTCCAATCGTCGCGACTCCGCCCAGCGAAAGCGTGTCCGGTAAAAAACGAGCGCTGCCCACTTGGGGAGGAGGAGGGGGAGGGGGGGGCGGAGCAAGTGGCAGAACAAAGAAGGAAACGCCCGCTTGGAGGGCAACTCCATCTTCCACCCCTCCGACGGCTCCGAGTCTTTTCACACCGTCTTACACGCCGCCACCGCGATCGGCTGGGAAGGACAGGGCCGGTGTCGGTGCAATCGCCGCCGCCGCCACTGCCGCTGTAGATGCACGCGCAACACGCAAGCCCTCTGAACCATGGACATCGGACTCGGTGCTGAGGGTGATCAAGGAAGCCGGGTCATTAGGAGCAACCCTCGAGGTGGAGCTCTATCTGCGCGAATCACCCCCGTTTGTTTTTGGTCAGACCAATACATATTTTCTCCCCCGTCAATTCAATTTTTCAGCCCCGCTCGCAGGAGCTTCGGCACTTGGCGACGTTTTTTTTTCAAGTCTATTCGCTACTCATATTTTTTTCAACTATACTGCATGTATTTACGTACGAAGAATACGCTGGCTGTGAGTTCTGACCCAAAACTGGTTGATATTCAGCTTTGCAAGCTAGGTGAAATACTACTGTATAACACTACTGCAATACTACAGTAGTACTTTGTCCGTGCGCGTTCTATTGGTCCATGTCTCGGGGAGGATATATACCTGATAAACGTTTATGTTGGATTGGAGTAATTCACACGTCGGACACATACATCATCTACAGATAGATCATCTACCGTTAGAGCATCTAGATGCTATAGCCGCCGTTCTGAGATGTTGTGCAGGATCTGTATAGTACATATCTAACCCAGGAAACATGTGCTATTCGGTAGAGCATCTGCGGCTCCCACCTGCCAACATGATCTAGAGCATACGGATCATACAGATCATCTGCCCTGAAAGGTCTGAGCCATCTGTTACTACTAGTATTTAATAGTGGGAATCGATGATCTGTGCAATGTATGGAGTAATTGGTGTTTCTGCAGTGCCCACCGACTATACAGCGTAGCCGCGACTTGATTCGTATCAAAATCATCTCAATTACCGCCTCTTGACGTGATTTATGGTGTTGTTTCCTGTTGAACAGGCAATGATTGCCGCGAACCCTGGCGATGATGACGGGCTACAGAGCCTCCTGGGCAGCCTTCAGGAAGACTTCGCCATATTCACTAAGCCAGCAGAAGTCATCGGCGGACAGCCGGTGTTCTTAGCGTTGTAGAACGTGAATATTAGTAAAATAGCGTCACACTATTTGTGGCAGTTACGGCAGAGAGTGCCTTCGGCTAAGTCCTCGATGGAGGATGGACACTCGGAGTTGTTGCAGCGAGGTTGGCTTTCGCAGTCATTTTTTTTTTTTACGTGTGCCTTAAGAGCCGGATATGTTGTGTTGCACGGAGGAGCTGGGCATCACAGCACTAAGTGTTACGTTTTTTTTCAAGAGCTGTACGTAAGTGGTACGTAAGTGGGGCAGGATTTCACAACCCAAAACTATTCGGTAGGTGCCATTAGTAATATTAATAGTAAACTAAGTGATTATATTATTATTATAGTTAGTCAGCGAGTCGGTTGATGAAGCCAGGTGATGTCCAGCCGACTTGCCAGCTTTAGTCACGTCTAGTCAGCGCTCCCCGGCCAAAGCAAGAGAAAAATGTACCCCGCATTCAACAATGCTTCCTACACGTATGGAAACCCCAACACGTGAGATCGTCGGCATTTCCGGGAAACGACTTGACGTAAAATGTCCGACTGATAACTCTGGTACTGTATCTCGTAGTTCTCTTTTAGCATACGTCCTGTTTTGGGGACAAATCCCTTAGAATTTGAGTGGTTTGCCCCTTCGACGGTACTGCAGTTCTAAAAGGGTTAAGTCGTGCCGACTCAGCTCTATCGATCTAGGGTAAGGGCTCGTTCATCGAGCTGCGAGCCATTTTTTTTTCAAAATCATTTTTCGCGAGAGATATATCATATTGAAGGTCCTGTTTGGAATCTGTGACAAAATAGGCAAGTTACACCCTGTCTACCTGTCTATGTAATGATGGCATCGCTTGGACCCCAGAGCCATCACCACGTTTCTGAGAGAAGAGCCTACTATTACGGGGGACCATAGTAAATAGGACCTAATCTTGTTAGTAAAAATAGGTAAATGTATAGGTTTTTATATGTACCATGGGTCCTATTAACTATGGTCCCCCGTAATAGTAGGAAGGCGATACGTCAAGAGGGGCCTATGATATGATATGATACCGCAGAACTTTTCGAGTGACGAATGGGACGCGTTACATTCCCGAGTTGTGCATCCCTCCATTCGAAGGTCCTACGTACAGCTATCAATACTACAGTGGGGGTGTTCCAGTAGGAGTGTTGTTGCGGCGAAGCTGTTAAGATCAAGTTGTTTCTGGGACCCGAGAGAGTAGCGACCTGAAAAATGGAAGGCATTTCCCCTAAAATAGGAAAACAACGTACAAATAGTAAACTAGAGGCTTCCGAACGAAACACCAACGAAACAACTGTAACGATGGCGCACGCTGTCCGTCATGCAGAGACCCAAACGCGCAACCCGATCTGCGCAGAAAATGTCGTTCAAGCCCGGTGTTCCGTGTTTCAAGTAATTCATTCGATTTATCTTCTTCTGCACAAGGCTGCTCGCTGTCGACACCAAATACCTCGTACTCTACAGTACCGCGAAGCACAGCAAATCGCGAATGTGCCGGCCACCTGTTCAACCCCTACCTACTGATGACAAGAGACTAGAGCTCTGAACGAACGAAACGACTTCTACTTCGACGTATCGCGACACAGCGAACCTTGAGACCAGAAGCAAAAACGAAAGAAGAAATCAACAATAGTTGGCAGAGTTCCACAAAGGGAAACAATGTAACGGAATAACCGTAGAACGACCGTGCGAAGCAGGCAGTGAAACGTGCGCGCCCTCATGAAGCGGCTTCCATATCTAGGGCGCACGAATACTCAACTTTTACAACTGCCTCCCTCCGGGCTACAGGAGGGAGTACACGCACGAGGGTGGTCACGCGAAGTCAACGCCTCAATCGCGTGGTCCAGCGCTGCATATGACACCGCATGGGATGGCATAGTTTGTTTGGCGTTGCGCTCCCTCGAGGGCGCGTAAACAAGGGCCAGGTCGGCAACCCATCGTCGTTCACAAAATATGGGACAAAAATAGGGAACACGCGTGGACAACAACTCCCCCCCCCCCCCCCCTCCCAACACTAGGAAATATAAAAATAAAAATCGAAGTTGAAACATCGAAAAATATCGAACGCACAAAAGTGTGTATGCATCAGCTCCTATTATCGGACCTACCAGGTATACATGATTCCTATCCTATACCGTCACACAACACTTGAGGAGCACTCTTTCCTCGCGCTCTGACTCATCCGTAGGCCTAGGAGTAAACTCACACAATATAAACAAGAACATGGACGACGCGTCCAGCAGAAGCAGAAGAAGCGATCGGTATGTGCGCGCGCGGCCCCGCCTACTTGAGGCCCGCGAATCCTTCGGCTAATACAATGCATGCCTGCGAGTCTGAAGAAAAGGAAAGACGGCTACCTTGAGCGAACTTAACGACACCAACGAAACTCAACCCTACTTCTGGTGTGACGATGTAACGGGGCGCAAGGTGGGGGGGGGTGCCCCGCTACACACTTCGATGTCCCAATCTGCCGCGAGAAAAAAACACCATTATACCTGGTATATACACCGAAGAGCCTGGTGGTAGGGTAAAAAAGACCGTGGGTCACGCCGCAGCGTTTCACTCTCACTCTACAAAACATCGGCTTCCACCCCAACCAGCACTCCTAGGAGTATATAGCTTTTAGAGCAACCCCCCCCCCCCCACTCCCTATTTTCAGCTCTGAGCCGAAGGACTATCTGACGCCACCGAGCCGAACAAACAAATGTCCCGGTACAGGATGATTCTTACGAAATAAAAAAAAGTGAGATTTCGCAGCAACAGAGATCCGTGTCTGAGTGAGCAACCCGAAAAATCAAAACAGAGACGACGTATCCCAAATGGACCACTCATAAAAACCCAAACAAAAGGCACTTGACATGCCAACAAGGCAGAGTCGGCGTCTGTCGTGGTGTACCGGAGCGTGGCAACATCAGAAGCGGACTTCCTCCGGCTGTGAACACCACAAGCGGGACCTCCTTCCGCTCTCAGCATCGCAATCGGCGATCAGCTGTTAACAGCGCAAACGGCCTTCCGATCTAGAAGCATAACAAACGGACCTCCTTTTTCACTCAGCATCTGTCAGCATCACCGACGGCCTTCCTTCTTATCTTAAGCGATCTCATCTCGGCCTTCTTGGACGTTCAGCATCACAAAACGGACCTCATCCCCCTCGCACTATCTGTCAGCATCACCAACGCCCATCTGGTCTTGGGTGGTATTAGCTCGGTCTCGCTGGGCTCGGCCGCTCGTCGTCGTCGTGTGCCAGTATGGTGGTCAAAGCCTGCTTGAATTCTTCGCCGCTCCCGGACTCAATATCGGTGTTGGTGTCTACCGAGGATATTTTAGATTCCGCCTCGGATACCTGTATCACACCACACCACAGCCCAAAGAGAGCGAGCTAAATTGTGTAAGTGAATCATGTCGCGCTGTAAAGATTTTTGAATACTACTTGCAGGTTTTGCGGGGTTGATGATGATCGACTTGGGTGGTTGATGATGATCGGCTTGGATGATCAACGGTGATAGGCTTTTAGATGATTGAAAATGACTGACAACTCATGCCGCGGCGCAGCGAGAGGCCCAAGCGGGTCAGTATCCCGCGACTACGGCGTGACGCGGAGAGTTTCCCCACCACGGCATGTATAGCCCAATTGCGAAAAAGCAATGTATAATTACTGTAGTGATAATAGCAGCGTCTGGAGTTGACGACAGACACATCATAAAGCTCTCACGGGCTTGGTAGCAGTGCAATACAGGAAGAAAATAAAACAGGAGTGTACCAAAACACGCAGCGAGCATCAAAACATCAAAACAGGAGTGTACCAAAAACACGCAGCGAGCATCTTTTGTCAGATTCCTACCCCTGACACTCAGAGTGCACGACTATTATAGCATGGGGGATTCAGAGTGGAATGCGAACACATCAGTACCATGGCTGTTCCTTGTGTTGCCGGTCATCTTTTTCGTATATTTTTGTCCTGGCCGAGCGATCCTGACGACGTTTCTATTATTGATTGGATGCATGGGGTTAACTTCTATTATCCTTCCTAATTAATGATAATGATTATCCTTACAAGTTAATGCTGCTTGGTACTATTCACTATCAGTATCAACAGCGATACACGGTAGGGGTTGGGATAAACGTTACGGTCAGGACACGTGCTACAATATGGCTTGCACATATAGGGGGCACGTAGCACTTTTAGGCCGAAATAGTTTTGGCTGACGGAGCTCCTCAAAGGAGTAACCTACCCAGCAAGGCATGTAAGGCATGTGCCTTATAAGGCATGGCTCATCCCATTTGTGTTGCGCCAATAATTTCGTTAGCGCCCAAAACCATGGAATTTTTCGTTGGGTTAAGCCTACCTCGTTTCTCGAACATCAGTTTTCCGTGGGTACGAAGCTGTTTGAGTGAGGATCCTCAGAAAAAAAGAGGCGTTACTATAGTAGGGTAGCGGATTTATCCAAATACTCTTCCGTACTGGAAGCACACGTCGGCCAGTACTGCGAAGACCCCCTTCCTACCGTACACTATGGGCCTACAGATACATCCGGTACGACGTGTAGCAACATATAAATAACCGGAAGATGGAGTGAGAAAAGGGGATGCCAGCTGAAACGGAACGATTGACGACTGGATTTTTCTATTTATAGCCAATGCATGAAAGTATGAACACGCACAATGAGAGCCTCCTTGAGCGCTTTCCGGGCGTACACCGTGACCGCCACCAGCGCCAACACCGCAGCGCAGGCGCCCACGATGAGCGTAATCATCCGGATCAAACACGCAGTGTTGTCACCGTCGTCCGTGTGCATCGCCTCCTATGATAACAGCAAACCGCGCATACACCGTCCGGCACAGACACAAGGGAGAGGTGAGGCGGGGGGGGGGTTAATACATCGCGAAAAAAACGTCTCAGCCGTATTGAGAGGAAGGTGCAGCAGGCGCAGCAGAAGTGTGGCCTTGTCAACCGCCTGAGTAGTGTGAGCGCACTCGAGTTCCAACCTTGGCGTGTGTGATACAGCTCGTACGGAGAAGTATGCCAGGTATTATAAAAACACTAAAACGTGCCCTAGCCAAGCAGCCCGTGCTGCTACTCGTAGGTGTGGCCGATGCTATCCATATGTCACGTACCACACTCTCACGCTAGGGTGATGAGATGTATCACCCCCCCTCGGACGAATTTCCCAGCTGCCTAAATGACAACGGGGAGAGTGTAAACGCCTACATACATGCGTCTATGGAAAGGTCTCCAAGAAAAAATTCCAACAGCCACCATTCTGGTTGTGTGCGCCCCCCTCTTGTTTTGTAGTAAAACCGGCTGGAAGTTTGTGCCAGGGTGTGTGTTATCCTATCACCCCAGTGTGATAGTCTTGTAGTGTTACATGGTATGTAGGAGACCGGTATTTCAACCTTTTACTACTGCGCTGTACAGAAACCTAAATCTGCATCTACTCTAGTTCCGAGTAATGCCCCCACAACAGGAGAGCAGTCCTGAAGGGAGGAAGGGAGGGTTCAAGGCGCGTGACACGGCCTGCTTATCATCTTACCACGTACCAGCACCAGGTACGGTATTTCTCGAGTCAAACCGCGGTCTCCCATATACCACGCTGACCGACACTGTAAGCCCCGTTTGATGTTCATACATGTTACATCAGAGTCCAAACGGGGATTACCGGGCTTAAATTGCCGGACAGGGGGCTTATATTGCCGGATAGGGGTATTTACGGTACTTAAAATATACCAAGGCTGTATATATAGACTAACCTCTTCATTCATTGTGCCGGCCGTACTCGCTCCAATAAAGACGAAGGCCACGGTTCCTGGGACGACCCCCAAGCAGCCGATCATGTAGTCCCGGATGGACGCTTTCGTCAACCCAGCGCTGCTCAGGCGCGTAGCGGACAGGCGTATATAGCGTACGCCGTGTCACGAAACGAAGCATACGGGAAGCGACGCGACGAGGTTAAGCTGAGCAACGCGACAAAGCCATCCGGCTTCCAATGCAGCCCTAATTCTGGAACCACGGGGAATCATTTAGCACTACCGCCTTCGCCATTTACTGCAAAGTGCGCGGCTTATCCACTCGACGCGTGCTACGATGGGGCTTGCAATTAGGGGCAGATTTTTTTGGCAATAGTATCCTGAGTGATGCAATTAGGGGATCCTTAACTGAGGAATCACTCGATATCGTTGAGTTATCTCACTCGCACTCTACCGTATTATTCGTTGCGTCGGGCATGCGATTATTAATATTACGGGGGACCATAGTCAACAGGACCTATGGTATACGTAAAAACCTATATGTTTAACCATTTTTACCAACAATATTTGGTCCTGTTAACTATGGCCCCCCGTAATAGTAATCGGGCTAAGCGTACACTAACCTCCCCCATCTCCTCGACGTCACTTCTATTTAGATTTTAAGGGTGGCAGCAAAGAGCTTATTTAGTGGGCGCCTCAGAAAACCTAGCTGCACCCGCATGCGCCACTCAATCAAGCCAAGTACCGTCATCTATTAGGTTGTCGTCTGGCATCAGGCTGTGGTATTGCAACTCGTTGTCGTATGACATTAGGCTGTCGTCATCTATTAGGTTGTCGTTTTCCACTACAGCAGCAGGTTGTGGTATTAAGCTACATTCGGTTGTAGTCGTCCATTACTGCTGTACCAGGTTGTCATCATCTATAGGCGTGTCATTCATTAGCTTGTCGTGTCACATGATTACCAATAGGTTGTGGTCTTCCACGTGTCTCACATTAGGTTGAAGCCGGAGAACGGTACGAGCGGGCTGAGTCTGAGAAGGATCATGACCTTGATGCCGTTCGTTTCGATGGCGGTGTTCACGGCGTTGAGAATCCGGTAACGCTTGGCACACCTCTGCGCTTGCTCATGCAGTACATACCTGACCAGACGGCAGAAAAATAAAACGGGTGACAGCAAGAAACACACGTAAGCTCATGTACACACCAACCGACGGTACAAAGCAGGACTACACCAACACACATCAGTAGGCAGTATAGAACAGGACTACTGTACGTACAACAATACTTATCAGTTGGCAGTACCAATCACGGGGACAACAACAATCAGTTGGCTGTACGGCACCGGATTTATACCGTCGACAGATGGTAATTTTGCTGTGGTCCTCCAACTGGCCGTCGTCCTGTGTTTGTACCATGAGCTGACGTTTATAGCTCGTACAAAACAGGACCACAGCCAAGAACAGGCGGCGTAAAAGAGGACAACAGCCATACTCATCAGCTGGCGGCATACCAAACCGGGGCACACAAACAAAACATCAGAAAACCTGGGGTACGCGTGATTGTGCTATGCACAAACACATTTCCGAGGTGGCTTCAAGCGAAGGTGCAACATGACAACGCCGCTAAACACCAACTACAGGGGCGCATTGTAAAACAATACTGTAATTCCCGAGGCGGCTTAACCCTTTTAGAACTGCAGTACCGTTTGGGGGACAATCCACTCAAATTTTAAGTAGATTGCCCCCAAAACGGGACTGCGGCACTAAAAGGGTTAAAGGGAAACCGTACAGCTTACAGGCAACATCGACCGACCTTCAACTCGAGAACAAGCTGTTTTCACATCTTCCAGCACGGATTAGAGCACTTCAATTAACTGCATACCAGGTAGTGACACAACACCTGTAAGTTAGCTGCGGCATCACGCCTTACGGCATCTTCGAATACGAAGCGAGCTGTACTCATCTACACGGCCGCCAAAAATATCGAGCATGCCTTACCCTCACACCTTTTTGAGCGGGGTGAAGACGGAAATCCGCGCTGCCCAACAGAAAATCTCCGAAAACAAATATACGAGGTATGTTTATTTATGTACTAGGTGTACGTATAACTATTTCTATGCCTTCCCACCAGCGCACCATAAACAGCACACATCAATTATTTCACGACAGTTACACATACTCCTCTGCACCAGCGCCAAGTCCTATCGCTGAAGTAGCTACAATCCAGGCTAGAACAGCGAGACCTACCCTACTCTACCCAACCCTAGTACCCTTTACTATGTATCTCATCAAGCTAAGTAGATCTCTCACATATTTGTTCATGTATCATTTTTTCAAAATAATGTGCTTGAAATCAAGCTTGTGAATAGTGTGGATGGTTTGTTTCGTTCATATATGTACCAGGTATGTATGTATGGCGCTGCGACTGACCGTCCTAGGTAAAAGGCGATGATACAGGCCGCCATCGCTCCGATCAGAACCGCCACAGAGCCCCATAGCAGACCGTAACCGAAACCCAGCGCCCGACCGAAGGCAACCCCGGCTCCGATGGTCAGAATTAGCCCCGGGACAAAGAGCAGAGTGGCGACACAGAAGATGACGGCGAACACCACCACTCCTGTCGACAAAAGGAAGGAAGGAAGGAAGGGGAAAAAGGAAGGATCAATAAAAATAATTAGCGAAAAAAATTACCGAAAAAACGCCACAGCGATTCAAACGTCACAGATAAGTACCATTCATACTAGTAAGGCTCATTCTTATCGGAGAGCGTTTTTTCCAAAAATTCCAAAGTTTGGAAATAATTGGAGATATGTATCGATATACGGAGGCGTTCTGTCACTATTCGTGAAACTCTCCAGAAGCAAAAATATCAAGTTCGTTAACATTTCAATATTTGGAAAAAAAAAAACAGGAAAATATGGAAGATTGAAAAATTGCGCGAAAAAAATGTCGAAAATTTGGGAAAAAACTCTCCACAATAATTTTCTCGGAAAATAATGGCTTTCTTTGCGTTCTTTGCTTTCTTTGCTCCCTCACACTAACCTCAAGATAAAAGTACCCACGCTAAATCCAAGATAACAAAAATCCCACAATAACTTCAAGATAAAAAATCCCAGGCTAAATTCAAGATAAAAAATCCGACAAAAAAACATTAAAACATATACATGGATGGAGGGGACTCCGGCAACCGCAGCTCAGCCTTCAGGAGTTTTTACCCCTAATCACTGCATGCGGCATTTCGCCTTCTACGTACGATGAACATTCTATTCATATCAACATGAATATCCTATCAATATCAATATTAATATTCTATCAACATCAATATGGATATCGTATCAATATCAATATGAATATCGTATCAGTATCAATATGAGAATTCCTATCCATACCCTACAATGTCATACCATACCAGGTATATCTTGTCTATACCCGCAAAGGAGGGGCTGCCAATACAACGTGCGCGGCTGATGTAACATGCATACTTCCAACAGTAAAATAAGAGGATCGATCGATCGTCGACACAAGACAGGTAACAAGGAAATGAACTGCTCCGCGACCCTCACGCACGGTGCCATCCTGATGGAATATTTTATCAGAACGATATGAGAAACGAGTTATCCTACGTATCACATGTGGTCACAGGCGAAAACCAGGAAAACGACAGAAAAAAGGGAATGCGAAAACCCAAGTACGCAGTGTAGCTGCACAATGATAAAACCACAACCATCCGAGTGTAGCTGGTCCCGCTACTCCCCCTCTCTGTACAATATGGGCGTGAAAGAGTTCTTGAGGAGACATTCACAACATAGCACCTACCGAATGAGAGGTTGTCGTAGGTTGTCGACATTTTGTGGGGTTCGCCATGTTATATGCATTGTTCAATGTCTCCACATCGTTTTTTCACGCTCAGACCATGTAGGGGGGGGGGGGTCCCTGCCACCTGTGCAGCAAAGGGACACGTCCAAACCCACATGGTATGGGCTATGATGGTAGCCCATGTATACATTTTTTACACCTCGGTGTCAAAAGACGAGCAGGAGCAGGCGGATCATATGTAATGGTATTTTTGAGGGCAGCTTTTTTTCGATCACGTGCTTGTACAAATCAGGGGCAACTTTTCTTGCCTGCGATATGCGGGCAACGTTGGTTGTGTGTACCCCTACACATTACCCCGTTATTTTTGCACCTATCGACATAGGGAGTAGGTTTAGCAAACTGGGAGAAGGGATCTTTAGGGATGTTTTTGACTTGAACAATGGGTAGCGTGGTCTGCACTTCGGAATCGTCGCCCGCAACTGGGAAATTTCCTGGTTCGATGCAAACGCGGCGCAGCCGCGTTTATGGCGAGTTTTGGCCCGTTTTGGCTGCGGTTTGGGGTGAGGGTTGAGTAGGTTAGAGTCAGGGGTTGGGTTGGGTCTTCGCCTCTGCCTTGATCCCAACAGGAACCAAAATGCCTGAACAGCCTACCAACCTAAAGATCCCTTCTCCCAATTTGTTAAAGGTCCTCGACATAGGGCACATAAAAGTAGTCTTGGTATTGTCCGCGCTGACTCTGTATCCTCGCTAGAGAGGTACAAGCTCTGTGCTCACAATTTACGAGAGAGAGAAAATACATCGTTGATACAGCAAAGAGACTAGGTAATGCAGTGCCATGGTCATTGCACCGGATACGAGAAGAACGTACGAGTACACATGTCAGCAAACCAGAAACGTTGCAGGACATCAAAACAAAGAACGAAGGAGTGCAGTCTTCAGCCGAGAGGTTGTGCATCTGTGCATGGGCACTGCTTTGTACGCGAAGCCAGTTCGGAGTGGGGCTTGTTATAAAGCAGTTCTGGAACAATGTAAACAGAGGAATTGAGTGTTTGTCAAGTTTCAAGATCGTCCTCGCGCTTTTCTCCTCGCCTCAGCTAGTGCGTACCATACCCGAATTTTACCCTGGTAGAGCTTACCCTGACGCTCACCTTATGATACGTGAAGTGATCAATGCTAGTCGATAGCTTTACTGTTGTGCATAAATACTTGCAGTAGAGGGTGCTATATCCCGGTAGATGATGACGTGATGATCACGACCGTACCCCGCAGTAGTTATACCCCTCAACGAAGGGCAGAAAGATGCATACTCATACTCGTATCCTGCATGAGGTCATACAAAGCCCGTGGTAGGCACGATCGAAGTATGAGTAGCATCAGTATCAATTATATTCATATCACACACACACCTCGCAAAGATGAGTTCCGACGACATCCCCGATCTCACAGCTGCTGATGTTTTATTGAACTTCTTACAAACTTACATATTCTGAGAGTATACGAGCTCGGTTGCCTACGATAACGCCGGTAAATGCCGGTCGCTGTTATGGTGTTATGGTTTTGACGGCCTTCATTCACTACTGGCGGCACCGTTACACTTTTAAGGCAAAGTTTCAGGAACCATGTATAATAGTACCTCTGTAGTGAAAACCCCCACAGATGGTTTTAGAACAGCGGCTTTTTTGTCATATCATACCAACTACCCGCTCCCTGGTATATCCTGCACATCAGTCATGAGTCTGCAGCATATCACAGGACACACCTACCACTCTATGCGCGATGGAGGTCATAAACCATATAGGAAGGGCTGGGCACTGGCACAGTATGTGCTGGCAGTAGTAATCTACTGAATGACCCGGTCAGTATATTCGCCAATAGTTTTTCTCACGTACGTCCAAAAAACACGCCATATTAGAGTACGGAAACCCACCAAAAAGCGTTTTGGGGGCAGTAGTGGACAAAGCATGATAGTAGATCTTCCTAAGGTAGCTAATTAGGCACTCTGATTGGCTAGGGGTATGTTTTACGCCGCTTAATCAACTTGAGTCTTTCCCAGCCACAGCATCCCGAGTCAACCTACAGTAGTCTTCCCAAGCTCAGCATCCACGCCGGCCGAGTCAACTGAGAGTCTTACCAAGCACAGCATCCCAGCACTGACCACTGGCATAGGGTTCGGGTTCGGGTCGGAGGGTCGGCTTCTGGCGTCAAACACAAAACCCCCATAAAGACCTACTATCAAGGTCTGCCCACCCCTCTTTGGGGGGGAAAGAGGAAAGAGGCGAGAGGAAGAGGAGAGACATGGCGTACGAGTAGCGTTCCTTCGTTTTTTGGGATTGTTTTTTGTTTCGTTCACAGTATGCTTTATGCTTGTCTGTGCTTGCTTGTTTATCGTTTGCTGGTGAGAGTCTGTACCCCCGAAGACTACTAAATAGAGAAGGGGCAATGGAGTTACTTCAGCAGTGATGAGACTAAATATTACCATGTTACATACAAACAGCCGAATTTCTAAGGACTAAAGAGCGCTCTACAATGTATACCTGCGCGAAAAGCAATAACATGAAGGCCGTCACATCATTGCCAACACGCTGCATGCATTTTGGTGGATATTGTTCTATTAATCGTTTTTTTCTGATTCGATGACCGCAATAAGCTCCAACCCACTGACTGCAGTTATGAGCCTCGATTGTGATGGGAAATAAAGCGAAAAAACGCACGTTTTGGCCTTGGGCGGCGCCCTCAGCGGGACCCCTCACCAACCGGGGGGGGACGATTGGTCGGCCTCGCTTCGCTCGGCCAGTATACTGCTGTCATCCAGTACACTGATTGATTTTGAGGGCAGTATGATCGCTCCTGACTTAAGTCAGCCAGTGCCCAGCCCTACATATTTTTTGTCCCTTCTTTTCCTTTTCTTTTTTTTCCCCTCTTCCCTTCTTTCCCGTGTACCCCTCTTTGCGTCTCTGTTTGTCTCTTCCCTTTTGCTCTTTTGCTTTTTTTGCTAGCTGATTTTGCTTTGCTTTTTGCTTTGATTCGTCTTCCTTTTTGTTTCTTATCTATTACCTGGTAGTCTTTTTTTTTGCTTTCCTGGTGTTCTTAGTAGCGGAGTAAGTATGTTTGTATTTTTGTTCTTATCTCTGTTCTACACCCCTCGCGTAGCGTGCGAGCCTGCAATCTGCGACAATATGCGCGTTCTTTAGGCCGGATCATATGCATTTTTTTTTTAAGGTGATTATATGACTGTTTATAGAGGCTTCGGGGTATATGGTCCCATATCTGTGATCAGATTTGATCAAAATCACGTCTTATGGGGCCTGTTTGGTGGAAAAAGTGTTCCTCCGAGATTTTATCACTCCTGCAATTCCATGAAATGTTTTTTTTTTGCAGCTTTTTCTGATCAACTCTGAAAGTGATAAAATTTGGCTTTGCACAAGACCTCGGTGGCATTATACAATTTTGTTTGGGCTATAGACTGGGTTCATGACGGGTCACGACGCTACATGCTTGGTTACGCTTGTACACAGCTGGGCTCCAACACTTGTGCATCGGCCACCACGGAGAGGGAGGGCATCAGTACCTTGGCCACCATCGTGTCCCTTGCGGCCGCCCAACTGCAGCTGCTCTAGGCAAAACAACTTTGGAAACGAATAGAACGAGACTACAGCAGCAGAACCAAAACAATCTATCGTTTTTTTTTCTGACTACGACCGCCGCAAGCAGCTCATGCTCCGCGAGGGCGAGAGCTCCATGCTGGTCCAGCGACTAGCAAACCCCTTACGCAGCTCCCCAGGGGGTTCCACATTCCGCTGCTTCCTTCGAGGAGCTGGTGGTGAAGGTTGATCGCCCAACCCGGCGTGAGCGACTCTCGTTCGTGTCGTGGTCCGAGGACCTTTAACAATCTGGGAGAAGGGATCTTTAGGTTGGTAGGCTGTTCAGGTGCTTTGGTTCCTGTCGGGATCAAGGTACTGGCGAAGACCCAACCCAACCCCTGACTCTAACCCTAACCCTAACCCTGACCCCAAACCGCAGCCAAAACGGGCCAAAACTCGCCATAAACGCGGCTGCGCCGTGTATGCATCGAACTAGGAAATTTCCCAGTTGCGGACGAATATTCCGAAGTGCACACCACGCTACCCATTTTTCAAGTAAAAAACATCCCTGAAGATCCCTTCTCCCAGATTGCTAAACCTACTCTCGTAGCGTCCACGTGGAGTTGAAAATGTCGGTTCTGTTCTGTTTTTTTAGTTCTCCCATGAAATAAAACCAAAATCACGATAAGACGGCACATGGCGCACCGACCTGGTGTGGCTTTTTGCCGTAGGGAAATCCGACTTCCTGCCTTTTTTTCAATCACTCAAAAAAAAATGCACAAGACCCAGCCGTAGTGTATTTCCTTTCATGACTTCTTTTCCTCCTCTAATCCATTTTTGATTTGTGGATTTTCAATTCTGAATTCGATTTTTTCGACGTCGAGTTGTTTTTTCACCCTGTCTATTTCTTCTGGGTAGTTTGTGGTCTTCTCGGTATCTGTGGCGACTTGTCCAGCGTATCACATGTATCCGTCTGATACGTACGTGCGCGGACCTCACTTTCTGTTTTCGTCTGAGGTGTAGATATGCTTCAATTATCATGTGCGCTATTATTTGATTACTTGCTTGTTTTATTTTTACCGAGGTATTTCTTCCACTCCAGAGTTATCGGAGCCTGTCCTGCGACCACGGACTGCATTGCATTGTGGCGATGAGTTAATGTGAGAACAACAACACCCATACAGGGTCTTCAACATCTTACAATGGGTCCAGGAAAAAGGACGTAAAATGTCGCGCGTGTATCTCACACGAGCGTACCTGGTAACACTGAACAAGAAACAACTCGTACGAGTACTCGTACGACTACTCGAGTACGAATACCACGATATGATAAACCGTACCTGGTACGAGTAGTCAGTACGAGAACTCGAAACGAGAACCAGGATATGATAAGCCATTCACAGGCACTCCAGGGACTCGCAAATGATGATGTTGATGATGACGTCATTGCTTAGACGCCAAGTTGGCACGAAGATTCTTCGTATATCACAACGTACGACAAACTACCCGCGCAGGCCAGATTCGCCAGGGGCTTCCGAAGATTCGACATTTTTTTCTTTCTTGCTCATCCCATTTATTATCTTCGCACATCGTCTTCTCTCTCTCCTTCCAACTCGTAACTCAGATCCGGGGTCACATAGCAGGCTCTTCTCCCCCCTTCCCGCTACGGTACGTGCCTTCATTTTTATCGCGAGAAGATTTCAGCCTTTTCTTCCCTCGTGTGTGTGTGTGTGTTCTTCACATTAAACCGTTCTTTCTACCCGTCGACATCCAGCACAACCAGTGTCCGTGCCGATTCTTCAATCCTAGAAGAGATACAAGTTCTGTGGTCACAAAGCTACGCCATAGTTTTTCTTCTTTTTCTCTTTCGATTTGTCTACCTTGTTTTTGTTTTCTCTTTGATTGTTTCTTTTCGTTTCACTATTTCATAGATTGCGTATGTCGTGCCTGTCGTATCTAGTATGATGACATGGCTTTGCATTGCCCACTGCAGTGCACTACAGAACTTGTATCTCTTCTAGGATTGAAGAATCGGCACGGACACTGGTTGTGCTGGATGTCGACGGGTAGAAAGAACGGTTTAATGTGAAGAACACACACACACACGTTTCACTATTTCATAGATTGCGTATGTCGTGCCTGTCGTATCTAGTATGATGACATGGCTTTGCATTGCCCACTGCAGTTCACACTGCACACGTGGCAACGTAGTATCTCTGTGGCGTAGCTTTGTGACCACAGAACTTGTATCTCTTCTAGGATTGAAGAATCGGCACGGACACTGGTTGTGCTGGATGTCGACGGGTAGAAAGAACGGATTAATGTGAAGAACACACACACACACACACTGCACACGTGGCAACGTAGTATCTTTGTGGCGTAGCTTTGTGACCACAGAACTTGTACCTGGTATCTCTTCTAGGATTGAAGAATCGGCACGGACACTGGTTGTGCTGGATGTCGACGGGTAGAAAGAACGGTTTAATGTGAAGAACACACACACAGATACTACGTCGTGCATACCTGGTAACTACTATTGAAACTGCTGTTGTATTTATTCCTTTCTCTTCTTTTCGTTTCTTTTCTTTATTTTCACACAACTACACGATGTGATACTACTGCTGCTGTAGGCACAGGCACCTCGGAAATGTTGATGTTGATGTTGACGTCACTGATTGTATGCCAAGTCCACACAATCATATTATAAGAAGGACTGCTCTGTGCATACTATTGATACAAACTACCCACGCAGGCCAGATTCGCCCGAAGATTCGACATGCCTGGCAACTATTAATACTACCTGGTATAATAGTAATACTACCAGGTACCAGGTATTCATTATAAATACTATCTGTTGCTCTCACTTTAATTATTTTATTTTCCATCCCATCCCACTTTGACCACAGAACTTGTATCTCTTCTAGGATTGAAGAATCGGCACGGACACTGGTTGTGCTGGATGTCGACGGGTAGAAAGAACGGTTTAACCCCTTTAGAACCGCAGTCCCGTTTTGGGGACAAACTACTTGAAATTTGTCTGGTTTGTCCCCAAAACGGGACTGCGGTTCTAAAGGGGTTAATGTGAAGAACACACACACACACTTTTGCTTCTTTTTTTCTTCGCCCTTCCTTCTCTTGCTCCCTCCCTATTATAACCCTTTTTAGGACTGCAGTCCCGTTTTGCTGACAAACCAGTTAAATTCTAAGTAATTTGTACCCGAACGCCACTACGGCGGTACGTGCCTTGCAAGTCTATTGCGAGAAACACTTCCGCACTTTCTTCCACCGTCGACTCGCGTCCAATTTCACCTTCGAGTATACCCACGCTATTAATAGGCGCCCTCGGCGGTTGGTGTCTTACCCATCACACATACGGAGTATCGCACCCTCGACATCACCACAAAACTGTCAATATTAATAGTGTTATATTAATAGTATCTTATTAATAGGTGAACAACCTTACAAAGCGTTGTGTGGGGCCATCGATCAACAACACAGAGGGAAAGGTCAAGACTTTGATAGCTGGATCGCCATCGCTGTCCCGTGCGTTTTGCGTTTGAGGGTTTTATCCGTCCACCCAAAAGAACCTGAGAGTGACAGCTTCCTCGCTTGCGCCGCCGAAACGAAAAAAAAAACAGGCTGGCGGCGGAGCACGCGCACGCGACAAAGCCCGCCGTCGCTCTCATCTGCTTTCCATGGTGCTCGTCAGCCGGGTGTTGCGTGAAATGCTGCGCTTTTCCGACCTCGTAAATTTCGAGAAGGATACGCTAGGATACGTGCGACCACGGACTGCATTGTATTGTGGCGATGAGTTAATGTGAGAACAACAACAACAACAACTACAACAACAACAACAACGTGGTTTCCCGACAGGAACCAAAGCAAAAGTTTCAAGTTTCCCACCCAAATCGGTTTGAAATCAACTCGATTCATGAAAAAAGTCGATTTGCAATTGATTCGATTCTCCTTCGATAAAACGGGCCCTTAAGGTGAGAACGACATACACACGGCGCACACCACACCGCATACCGCACCGCATCGTATACGTACGCGCAATTGGACGCGAGTTGACAAGGGAAAAAATGGGTGAAGTCTCCTCGCAATAGAAATCAAGATTTTGGGCCAATCAGAATACCATAAAATAACGATTTTCAGGGGGCCACTGCTTCAAAATTGCCTCCATCAAGAGGTTCTGATGATAATGATGTTCCCCCCTCTTCAAGTTGCGACACCCCTAAGATTTCAAGTCAACGTCACCATCCCGAAGGGGAACCTTGTAACATGTGCCTGGTATCATACAACAGGTTATGTACTACAGCACTAGAATTGTTGTATCATAATACAAGGCTACCCTTCGGGATGTGGCTGACTTGAAATGCCGGGGGTGTCGAACTTGAAATGGGGGGCACAGAACACAGGCGTTCCTCAGTAGTTTACATAACCCATGGATAGTGTCTTCAGACACAAGACGCAAGACGCAGAGGTGTGTCGATTATCTCCGCACCGCATACATAAAATGTGTGTACTCGTAGGGCTGGGCAATGTCTAGCGCAGCCAGTATAATACGATACTGCTGTTGTAGGAATCAATAGCTTGTTTCCCTCAGTATACTGCTGCTGTGGTAAAGTTCAGTTTTGGTCATTTTTGTTTCACTTATCGTCACAATCCGAGGCAGATATGGGCCGAAGTTCGTATTATTAATAATAGTGATCTGGGCCGAAGTTGGTATTAATGTATTAACAGCGGGAGGCAAGAATGCGTCCATCGCGCACAACTCCGCGTCTCTCCCACTCTCCACCCTCCCTTAAGCAGTACGTATGTCCGTTCAATTAAAGGCGTTCTATGGGACGAACGTAGAGTGGGTTTCTATAAGTTTCAGTGTATATACCGCTGTGCAACTACACAGGTGCTCTCAGCAAAAAGTGTACTGCCATTATATTTGATTTGGCAGTGCTGGTGTATTCTGTGCCGTACCCAGCCCTCCGTGTAATGCCGCAACCCATCACGTGACTGACTGACTGACTGACTGACTGAGTGACTGACTGCAACGTAGAGTGAACTTCTCGAGATACGTACTATGAATAGGCGCACCGAACTTCGGATCAACTATGACTTTCGCCGGTACACGTACGTACTGCTCTACAGAGTAGTACAAGGCTATTTGCAGCGCTATAATATGCACGACACGCACTCGCACGCAAGCCACTCACATCATTATTATATCGACAGGTGCATACAGCAGTACATGTGTACCATGTACGAGGTACACAACTAAAGAAAAACGTACCCCCAGTTGGGAGGATGCAACTGCTGTAACCCCGGACTCTTCCTACACAGTATTTGATAGTAGTACCTGGTATACCAGGTAAATACTGACCCGGTAGATTTTACTGCTGTGCACGAGTATTATACTCGTATTAATAGTGCATCAAGAGCCACTGATCCCACGACCGACACGTGGGGTGACGGTTCGCGCTTCGCGCTCACGCCCTCCGGCGGTAATTGTCCTGCGGAGAGCTAATTATACTTCTGCACCTCCTGAATGGAGGCAGGGTGCTAACTGGGATTAGATCCGGCTGAGATGAGGTCCGGGTGGGAGCAGGGCGCCAAGGGGGAGGAGGGTGTACCAAGATGGAGCATGTGTCACCCTGCTCCCACCAGGACCTGATCGTCTGACCCCATCTGGCACCCTGCTCCCACCCACATGGTGCAGAAATGCAATCCGCCCTCCGCAGGAGCCGCCGGAGGCCGTGAGCGCGAAGCACGAACCGTAGACCGTGAGCGCGAAGCGCGAACCGTCATCCCACGTGTCGGTCGTGGGACCGGGGCTCTTGGTGCAATACGAGTAAAGAGCCTTCGTATACCAGGTACCAGGTAAAAAAAAATCTGTGGGTACAGCAGTTGCATTCCCCCGACTAGAGCTACGGATTTTTTTCCCACATACAGCAGTATATACGCATTTGTGCTTTTTCCAATTCCTGTTTCTGGGACTCTGCTCATGTGCCCAACATCTGTCTCATCCTCATCGCACGTGGCAAACGTCACTCTGCCGGCATGGACTTTATGACATATATTTACCTCAACAAGTGATTTGTACTGGCCACACTTGATTTAAAGCCCTTGGTGCGCTCTCGCGCTCTCAGAGCTCCCACCCGAAACACGCCTACCTAACCCCACCTCTCCGAGAACCTTCCGGGCGTCCTTCTTCGTTCCTGCCTTTGCTTTCTTCCTTTTTTTTTTCGAATCCTTGAAAATCACGTCCAGCTCAGCTCAGCTGACACCAACCCAAAACAGAAATACAACACTAATTTCAAGTTCTTTGAATAAAGAGTCGAAAAAAATAGTTCTTCAGAACCCGAGTCAGAATCGAAAAGCAGTCAAAAAAGAGCGAGACAGTCCCGACACTCAATTCAAGATAAAAATCCCGAACAACATTATTTGAAAAGAAAGGAAGAAAAGTAGAAGAAAAAGAAAAGCGGAACGCGAACCTTAATCGAAAAGCAGTCAAAGCTGTACTGAAGACGTGTTCATAGTGAAGCGTGTGTAGCCCGGCATGCTTTATCCTGCGCCACATAGCTTTTTAGCATTCGCAAGTCGCCGATTTAACCACGTCACAAACCAGGCGTGGTTTTTCTTACGCAACTAAAATCTTGGCATTTGCAAGTCGCTCATTGCGTCAAGTCATGAGCAACCTGTTTGCTTCGGACTTTGTTCCGTTTTATTTCCTTGAGCGAGTGAAGCGGGCGACGAATTGCCGCCCGTGAAGCGGAGAGTCATGTACCAGGTACGATGTATACCGCATCTTGTGAGGCTGGGCACTGTCACAACAGCATGTACGTATGTACTGGCAGTACAGTAATCTGCTGATTGACCTGACCAGTGTATTAGCTACTCGTAGCACCTGGCAAATGTTATCTTACGTACGCCCAAAAAAAAACGCCGTACGACGATAGTACGGAAACCCACTAAATAATGCATTTCGGGAGGAGATACGAGAGAGAAGAGACAGGACACTGCTGCAATCCACTACACTGATTGATTATGACAACATTATCATCGCTACTGACTGAGTCAGCCAGTGCTCAGCCCTAGTATTTTGCGTCTTCAAAATTCTGTTTTGGGACTCAACTCATCTGCCCAACTTATGTCGCATCACGTGCCGAACGTCACACTGCCGGCATGCAAGTACGAGGTACCAGGGGTGTACGTCCAGCAGTACGAGTATGCTGTAGGAATCGCATCGTAATCGTTCCCCGGGGTTCTCTGTTTGTAGCTTGGGGAGCTGGGACGAAAGAAGGGCGATCGGGTACTAATAGTGGCAGAAGCAGTCGTCAGCCATTAGCCATGCTTGCTCGCATGCTCACTGCGACGCAACAGCACACCTAAAGCTTCACGCTTCACGGCCGGCAGAACGAAAATTCTCAACTTATTATCGCGAGGAGCATTCCCGTTAAAAATGTGGAAACTTAAACGAAGAAAATCTGGAGTTCGTGGAAAGGTACAATGAATAGATCGTTGGCATGTTTGAGTAAGAAGGGATGGGGAAGAGGGCCACCAAATTGACGATGCGTGCAGTTAGTTGAACTGGGAAGACAAGAGACTGGGGAGGGTCGGGATAGAGAGGAACGATGATCTACAAAGCAGTCCTACTATACCAGGTATGGCAGTACCAAGAACGCGTCGTAGAGCATACCAGGAATCACTTACTCGATAAATGGTCTGATTGGCTTAGGGTCAGGATTAGGCTTGCGCTGATTGGGGATACGGATAGTGCTATAATAGTCGTCTCGTACACAGCAGTGTGTGTCAACCATTTTCTCGACTAAATGGTATCATACCGCAACACGTAACCCTCGCATAAATAGTAGACTCGACCTACATGCAGCTGCATCCTGCACAAAACTTTGTGCAGTGCACAATTTTTTGTGCAGGATGCGGGTCTTGTTGGTCAAGGCCGGTCTTTCAGCCCAGCTTTTTTTTCGAAAAACACCACCAAAACACGCGGCGGAGCCCCGTGACTGCCCCTGCCGACCTCGAGCCCCCTCAAAGGGTCGGGGTTCGGGTTAGGGTTAGTCAGGCCTGGGGTTAGGTTGGTCTGGGTTCACGTGCAAGGTTGAAATTGACGGCACACGTTCTGCACAAAGTTTGTGCAGGATGCAGTTGCACATAGCGGGCACCCTCGTAGTACGGGGCTCTACGCTCTGCTCGTGGGCGTGGGTTAGCAGGGGTCTGGCACTGGGTGGGACGGCGAATCCACCTGTGTTGCACTGCCCACTATTAATGAACAAAAAAAAAACCCCGACAACGAATTCACCGCAACCACGTCTGCCCCCGTTCATTTTCCGGAGCACATTTCGTTTTTCTGCTTTAGCTCCGTACGTTCCCATCGAGCCAAAATTTGCCAGGGCAGATATGAGCTCCTTGGTGCGCACTGCTGTGAGTTAGCCAAAGCGGCAACACTTTCCGCGCCATCCTTCGGGGCGGCCCTCGTCGCTGAAGTTTGAAAATGTGGTTCCAGGTGCTTGAATTTTCGGTTTCTCGTACTGCAGTATGTAGCCAAGTAATTATTTTTCTGCTGTAGAACGACCGTGCATGAGGAACGCAGGGGGAGCTACTCCTGTGTCTGTATGTACAGGTAGTCACTCGTACATACGTACACAGAGATACGATAGGTATTTTACCCCTCTACACCTACTAGCTCAGTCAGTAGATGATTATTTCACAAAGAGCACAGCTATTAATAGTGTACCCGGTACAATATCGAGACCAGCGGACTACGGCAGAGAAAACGGAGTTATTTCGCATGCTTCTACTGGCGCAAGCGAGAGCACGCGAGCCGCCTTGTGTACAGCATTTTGGGAGTACGTACTCTTACAACCTTTGCGTTCCTCCTTCTCGTTCTACTCGTACAGCAGAAAAAAATACCAGGTACTTGCCTACAGCAGTCAGTACGAGAAACCGAAAATTCAAGCGCCTGGAACCACATCTTCAAACTTCAGCGACGAGGCCCGCCCCGGAGGGCACGGGGAGTGCTGTCGCTTTGCCACGCTCACGGGAGTGCACCAAGGAGCTCATATCTGCCCTGCCAATTTTTGGCTCGGTGGGAACGTTCGGAGCTAGGGCAGAAAAACGAAATGTCCTCAACACGAAAAATAACGTGGGCAGACGTGGTTCCAATGTCTTTGTTGTCGGGTGTTTTGGCAGATATCACTTTTTTTTCTTGTAGGCAGTAGTGCAACATAAATCAGATGCATGGGTGATTCCAGATTCATGAGCAGCACAAAGTGAAAATAAAGTACACTAAGGCCACTTCTTATGTAGTCGGAAACTAGGATTGAAAAGGCCAGTTTCCGATCGGTTATTTTCCGACTGGGTTGCGAATAGCTACCCTTCTTATCGTCCGTCGGATCGAATATACCTGGTACGCAGTTTTTGTGTTTTTTCTGGAGACCAGGAGACGCTTGATGTAAGTAAGTGAGTGTATGTATCACTAATGTAGCACCGAGAAAAAAGGGTAGGGTAGACGGAAGTCGGTTCCCAACTGCGTCAGAGAGGTCTTCATCCTCCAGTAGCTGCGCCCAACCACACATACATGCTGATATCTCGCTTCTTCCTCAAGCAGCGTGTGAGCTTCACACGCGGGGCGTTCATCTCCATCTCGTCCTCGAGGCCATCAAGACGCTGGGTTTCTTCGACAGTTGCCAAAGCTACAACCAGCGCAGCAGTTGGCAAAAGGTCATCATCGATACCGCACACTGCGGCAATCGGGTGCTGCCACGTGCTGCTGACGGACATAGATGGGGATATATCACGCTGACCCGAGCCGAGCAGCAGCAGGAGTGACAGCAACCAAGCCAGCGTCGCCGATGTTGTGATATGGGGTTGTGTCGTATGTCGTGTTGTTGTGTGGGTGTGTGACACTCGTAGGAGTATGCGGCTGGACTTTCTAACATTTCCGATGCACGAATCCGACTGACGAGTTGGATCGGAAATCTCAGTATTTTCGACTGTCTGGTCCACGCACTTGAAAACAGCCTAATCGTTTTTTTTGTTGAAAGGAGCTTTTTCAACTGCATACGATTAGCTTTTTTTGTCTCCAATCGGAAACCGTCTTTTTCAATCCTAGTTTCCGACTGCATAACCTAAGACCAATTATTAAGCAGTCAGAAACAAGGATTGAAACCGGTTTCCGATCGGTTCTTTTTCCGACTGGATTGTGAGTACGTAGCTACCCTTCATATCGTCCGTCGGATCGAATGAACAGCAGTTTCAGTGTTTTTTCTGAAGAAATCTGATGTAAAGGGAATGACTTTCAATAGATTGACTATAAATATTTCCAAGAAAAGAGGGTCACGTAGGGCAGGCGGAAGTCAGTTCGAAACTGCTTCGCCGTAATGCTCGTGGGGTGAGAGAGGTCTTCATCTTCCAGCAGCACCTGCGCCCAACCACACACGCATGCCGAAGTCTCGCTTGTTCCTCGAGCAGCGTGTGAGCTTCACACGCGGGGAGTTCTCCTCCATTTCGTCCTCGAGGACATCGGGGCGCTGGATTTCTTCGCGAGTCGACAAAGCTACACCCAGCGCAGCAGTTGGCAAAAGGTCATCGATACCGCGCACTGCGGCCATCGGGTGCTGTCACGTGCTGCTGACGGGCGTACTAGATAAGGATATATTTGTGTGACCACGGACTCCTTCGTCAGAGAGTTAATGCGAGAACAACAACAACAACAAAACTATCACGCTGACTCGCGCCGAGCAGCAGCAAACGTGACAGCAGCCCAAGCCAGCGTCGCCGATGTTGTGGTGCGGGGTGGTGTCGCATGTCGTGTTGTTGTGTGAGTGTGATTTTTTATTTTACATTTTTTTTGCTCATCCCATTTATGATCTTCGCACATCTTCTCTCTCTCCTTCCAACTCGTAACTCAGATCCGGGGTCACATAGCAGGTTCTTCTACCCCCTTCCGCTACGGTACGTGCCTTCATTTTTATCGCGAGAAGATTTCAGCCTTTTCTTCCCTCGTCGACTCGCATTGAATTGTGCCTACCCACGCTGCAAGGCGCTCTCAACAATTGAATCCTTTTGTATTTTTATTTTTGCAAATAAAGACAAATGCCCGACCCACCTGGGGCTCGAACCCAGGACTCAAACACAAGTAGAATTCGAGGTTAACCACTTGAACCACCGGGGCGACCGGCATACAATTGTATGAGTATGTGGAGGGACTTTCTAACATTTCCGATGCATGAATCCGACTGGCGAGTTGGATCGACAATCTCAGTTTTTTTTACTGTCTGGTCCAGTTGGAAATCATAATCGAAAAATCTTGGATTTAAAAGGCGTTTTTGCAACTGCAGAAGACGGTCGCCCCGGCGGTTCAAGTGACCTCGAATTCTACTTGTGTTTGAGTCCTGGGTTCGAGCCCCGGGTGGGTCGGACTTTGACTTTACTTGCAAAAATAAAAATAAAAATAAAAAAGATTCAATTGTTGAGAGCGCCTTGCAGCGTGGGTAGGCACAATTCGATGCGAGTCGACGAGGGAAGAAAAGGCTGAAATCTTCTCGCGATAAAAATGAAGGCACGTACCGTAGCGGGAAGGGGGTAGAAGAACCTGCTACTCGTATGTGACCCCGGATCTGAGTTACGAGTTGGTAGGAGAGAGAGAAGCAGATGTGCGAAGATAATAAATGGGATGAGCAAGAAAAAAAAAGAAAAAAAAAAAGAATGCCAATTTTTGTCTCCGATCGGAAACCGGCTTTTTCAATCCTTTATAGTTTCCGACTACTGCATACCGGTAAGAAGTGGCCTAACAAAATGTGTGACAAAAATCACACTGGTACCACAAGTATGACAGGATTGTGTACAGAGTAGAGCCACACCTCGTGTTTCGTACCAGGTACAAGGAGTACGAGTACTCGTAGTGACTGCTGTCTACGTAATACGGGTACGTCAGCTGCCATCACCTGCCATGTCAGCACGACCGTTTTTGACTGTACAGGAACCTGACGACAGGAGAGCAGTCGGGGCTGAATATGTGCTGCTTCGCAAGTTGCAACTCGCGTACGGTGTGCGCCGGCCGAGCACGTTCTACATTCATCGTGAGGTACAAAGAGACTCCCCGGGAGATTGCCAGGGTCAACAGGACCTACTTTGCACAGAGATGCATGGAGGGGGGAGGAGGGGGGGGGTGGATTCCACACGACACACACCTCACACCGCACACAGATTTTTGAACATCGCCTGTACTACTCGCTCGTATAAAAATATCATAAAAAGAGGTGGTTTTATGTTTTGTGTCATGCCGTCAGACGCCGAGATAGAGTGATGCCCTATACAGCAAGGCTTATTGATTTCTCCGATCCCTCTGCTGGCAACCCCCACGTTGCATCGCGGGCAACCCATGCGAAGCAAAGCGAACCTGGACTACTGATGATACAACCGATCGTTCATTGCGTGGTCTCACCGGCTTCGGGGTTCTCCTCTATCCAGTCGAACGACACCTGGAGCCAAGTCCGAATATTTTCGTGGCACGCCAAGTCGATAATAGCGGAGATCACGACAGCGACTACGACAAACCCCAGAATCATCTTGAGCCGGTGCTTCCCCTGCCTGTGGTCCATCTCCACCGCTTCGTCCACATCCGATTCTCTTATCAGCGTTGCTATTGCATCTTCTTTCCCACGGCGCGGCAACGTTTCCTCCATGACAATTTGCGGCTTCGGCCGTCTAGGAAATCGGCGGTGTCGCCTTTGATCATCCCCATCATTCACATCATAATCAAGAGCGGAGCCACCCTCCGATGCTGTGCGGGCGTCTTCCCCCATCCGGAGGCTCGGCACTCGAGCCAGTGGCCCTATCAAGGCCGAAGAGTGCTCAGGTCGCCCAGCTAAACCTCGGGGCTCGACTGCTGATTGATGTTGATAGTTATCCTTGCATATCGCATTTACTGGCCCCAAGTATACCAGGTAAAGCGCTCGACGTCGGCACGGGGCATCGGGGAATCCACAATCAACTCCTTGATTGACGAAATTTCCGTGTTGAAAAAACTTCAAAAAATGATTTTCAACTTTTAGGCCCTATCCCCTATTGCACCAAGCTCCTTTAAAGTATAGAAACCTTTGCTTATCGTTTATCGTTATCGATCATCGATTCACAGCACACAGCAGCAGTTTTCGATCCTTGTCGCGCTGCCGAGTGTGCCCTGGGCGCACCTCCGCATCAACAATCGATGTTCTCCACCAGAGTCATCCGCCGATCGTTTCCTCTGGCCAAGACGCCAAGGGTAGAGCTAAGCAACGGCCAGTATTCCACTGGAGGTCAACTTGCCAGAAATGTCTGCTGCACTGCTGTAGAACATGCTCCAGTTGGACGAGGTGCAGTTCTTGGAGTGGCCACAAACAGACTGAAGAGCACTGCTGTCATGGAGGACGTGGCCGACCGGATGCCAGGCAAGGAGCACGTGCGTGTCGCTGGCCAGCCAGTCCTATCAGGCTCCGCTGCTAGCGCTGCAAGTGGTCATACAAGCGTGATGTCAACGGCAGCAGCAGCAGTATTCCCTGGGATCATGCGCCAGACACGATCAACCGTTCGAGCGAGGACCTCAAAGGATGCTGGGGGCGTCTCCTTTCGTTCGTACACGACCGCCTATCCATCTGTCTTTGCCAGGCGATGCTTCACCTCGGGCTCGGAAGCTGCTGACGACGGTGGCGACACCGAGAGCTCTACCGGGAACGTTGTCGTTGGGAAGACCGCACCTACCCGACGGAAGGTGCCAGCGAAGCAAGTCCCGAAGGCTAGAAAGGAGGCTTTTAAACATGCTCGCAAAGCTGGCGTCATTGAAAGACTGATCAAAGGGGGAGGGGTACCACGGGACAACAGCAGTAGCGACAGCGATACCCTCCCCTCGGGCCAGGAAGAGGGAAGCAGGGAAGGACTCACACATATTTTTAACGAGAAGGACTACCCAGTGGGCGGTGAAGTTGCTGGACTACCAGCAGTCAGAGAGACTGTCACGAGCAAGGAATTCTTGGCTGGTGGGGCTGAGGCTGAGGGTAAGGGAGAGGGGGAGGGGGACGGGGAAGGAAAAGGAGAGGAGGAGGAAGAGGGAGAGGAAGAGGAAGAAGGAGAGTGGAAGAGCGAGTCCGCGCACGTGACTGGACACGAGGTACGAAGCTTAGAGTACTCACATATATAGCTCGGCTCGAAATGGAAATCTAACGTTACTACTCGGTAGTCTCCCAAGACAACGCGCGGCTGTGCTTCGTACAGCGTGCTGCTCACGTCTACTGCTACCTGCTGCCGCTGCGTTACTTGTTCGTATCCAGCAGGCATGTTCCGGATGCAGCAGTCGACAGAAATATGTCCCTCAATCAGCCTTACTTGGCTTCCTTGCAGTGGAGTCTTGTACAGCAGCAACTGGTAGTCTTGTACAGCAGCAACTGGTAGTCTTGTACAACAGAGTGCGAGGTGTGGCATTGTAATAATAAAGCGTCGGCTATGGATTTGGCTTCACGATTATTTTCATACCGCAGTAAATATACAGTCGGTCGTGACGTCGTGACCCCGGCACAGGGATAAGTGTATACCTGGTATGAGGTTATGGCGGCGAGTGGCACATGACTTTAGGGCCGGTCTTAACGAGGGCAAAATAAACGAAAAAATAAACGAAATAAAACGAACGGACTTTCGGTTTTCGCAAAAAACAGCAGGTTGAGTCCTAACAAAGGCAAAAAAAACGAAAAAAAACGAAACAAAAATAAGACGCCGAGTCGAATTTTCACGCGGTGCAATTTTTCGGAATGACTCAACCGCCACAGTACGTGGTTCCCGGCGATAGCGCTCGACAGCGACGGTGGATAGACACAACTCGCACACGTAAGGCACCCCCCACAGCAGGCGGTTCTCGTGGTCCAACCCGCTCCCCACGGAGTGCTCTAGAACTTGTGTATCGGCCATCGCAGTTCGATGGCAGACGTTTGAATGTTGTGTGGGACTCATGTCCAAAAATATACCGCCACAGCCACTTCCTGATCCCCCGGTTTCTTACGAGGGCACCCCATGGTGGTCCCCTACCCATATGTGCTCGCGCCGTCAGCAGACAAGCCGCGTGGCAGCCACATGCACTACCTCGGCTATCGTGCGCTTGCCAACCGGTCGTATAAACTTTATCGGAGCTTCATCCCAACGCTTCGAGCTCCTCCTATGTTCCTCTTCGACCCTGGGTATCCCATATTTCGTTTATTTGGCACCCATTTCGTTTTTTTTCAAGGGACTTAAACGAAACGAAATGTGAAAACGGAGGTATCGGGATCTCTACTTCTAATTTTTACAATTTGACCAATAAAACTCACGTACTCTTTAGTTCTGTTTTTCGTTTTTTCATTTCGTTTTTTTTTCGTTTATTTTGCCCTCGATAAGACCGGCCCTTAGTGTAGAGGTGGGCACCCTTTGAAAAAAAAAACGAATAAAAACGGTTTATAGTAACCCAGCAGGCGTGTACGACGCGTGAACGGTTTTTGAGAATGAAATCCGCGTTTGTTTTCGCCGGTTTAACGGTTTAAACCGGTTAACCGAAAACCGGATAAAAACCGGATACAACCTGAAAATCGGTTTAAACCGGCGGCGCCGGACACGTTCTTCGTTGATTATCTACTGAGTAAAACCACCCCCCACACTATTAATAGTAATAGACTACACACAGCATTAGTATTCTAGTCTCATGCACACGCAAGTGTTCACATAAAGCTTATATATCCTAAACAGCTGATGCTCGGCTGACATGTTAATTGAAATATCATGTTGAGAAATAATGGCTTAAATTGTCCATGCAAATAAGAAAGGAGTGTAAGACCTATGTCAATGGAAACGCGAATTCAGAAAGTTTTCTTGCAAAAAAAAATCTTTCAAAGAACAGCCGAAAATATCCTCCTACCGCCGCTGTGGGAAGAAAGGGGAAACAAATGTTTGATTTTTTCTTCTTTTTTTTGTAAGGCTGTTATGTTTCCTATGCGGTTCGATTTCGAGCTTCAGATTTGTATTTTTCGATCTCAAAAACGAATGACCCTGCTTATGCAGTCCAAATATGCAAAATCCGACCGGATTTTTTTCGATTTGAGAATCCGATGTCCCAAGTCGTCGGATTTTGGCCCAAAATCCGACGGCCTGGGTCGTCAGATTTTCGAATTGAAAAATGGCATGCTCTCTAAATTCAATATGTTATCCATGACAGCAAACAGCAGCAGAACGATCGATGAGTTGGATCGTGACACAGCTGTATTGCTACGTTGCTTCGCGCCCGACGCTCGGGCGGCGGGCGGCGCGACCCTCCGTGGCCCGACTACAGTCGCCTGGCGCGGGCTCGGGCCTAGAGACCAAGAAAAGCGCACTCGGCACGCACCTCTCCGTGGATACGTGTACTGGTAGGTAGACTATGTATACACTGCTGTACAGCAGCAGCAGTCAGTCACAAAATGGAACACAAAATACCAAGACAGGTTGGCTCTAGCGTACTCGCCACGTCTCTTCGCCGCCAAACCAGAGACAGTCAGCCTTGGCTCAGACGCTTGGGTCCTACGCGCAGGGCAGCGCACCCAGCGCGTCTCTTCTCGGCGCCAAACCACAATAACCGCAGTTGGTCTCGGCGTTTGCTGGAATCTCTACACACACAATAAATCAGATTTTTCCGCATACGAAGACTGTTTCGATTTGCCGAGTTCACATCTGGAAATGCGATTGGGTCAAAATCTGAAGCTCTAAAATCGAACCGCATAGGAAACGGTCTAACGGCTGCAGGCGGTGCATTTTTTTTTCTCGTTGCAATTTGTCAACGCCCTGATAAAAATCAGCTCGTGCGACGATAGATGCTCAATCTCGACATAGACTCAGCCCACGGCCAACCCGCTTGGTGACGGGCAAGGCCAACGAGAATAGATAACGGCCTCGAAGATACCAGGTGAATATATAGTCTAGGAGGCGAGAGCTTGCGGGCGGCGTCCTACGGTATCCTCCCAAACCTGAAAAAAACAGTCATGTCTGTTACCGCCCTACCGTAATTGCGCGTAACTACATCGAGCCGTCGGTAACTTTTTTTCCCGCCGTAATATAATGGGGGTTCCGCGGAATCATTGACCCCCCCCCCCCCATCATATAGTAAATAGTAATATAGTAACACCCAAGACGACACTGCTGGCGCCATAGTAGTGGTGCTGTACGCTTGGAGTCTTCAAATCTTCAAATGGTTGTGACACGCACAGGCGACGAGACCCCGGTCAATTTTGAAATGTTGGGGGCTGTGTTGGGCTTCATTTGCGTTCTTCCGGCGGCTTTTTTGAGCATGCTGGCATTAGGGCCCCCCCCCGGTGTTTCAGGGCCCCCGGTGTTGCCGTTACTGTCGTGCGGAGCTGCGAATGCCCCAAATAGGCAATTACCCGTAAGTAATTCATCCCAACCGCGGTAACCGACATGACTGAAAAAAAGGCTTTTTTTCGCCTTTCGAGGCGGATCGAGAAAATTTGTCATATGTTTTGTGCACATCAGCGACCAATTGTTTTTTATCATACACCTGGCCAGCGCCCGCCACATGTCACACCGGCCATTGTATGAATACGTTGACCCTAGGGTCGGTCGGAGCCCCTAACGAGCGCACTCCGTTCAGAATTCATGACGCGGTCGTTGGTTTTGTCGGTCGATGTCTGTCGAGGACTCGGAATTTCGCCGTTTCGAACCAAAGATCGGCCCGAGTTTTTCTGAAGCCGATCTTTGCCCAACATCGACCCCAGAATAGTTTTTTTCGGGCGTTTCCAAAAATTTGGCGGTTTCCGTTTTAAGAAACGTGCCCATAGCTAGCTGTACCTGAACAATTCTGACGGGCATGTATCTGTTGAATTCAAACTTGTCATGGGAACTGTTGTGTTTCCATTGGCATAAGCCTAAGACAGACTGCTTAAACTGGGCTAAAAAAAAAAGAAACCGCAACTTGAGAAACAGCAGTCGATGCCCACTCAAGATAATAAACTATGTCGCTCCGGGGCGCGAGACGTATTGAGAAACGCCAAAAGTCTCACAACCACACAACCTCCAGCAGTGCCGTTCATAAAACAGCGTTGCGAATAATATGCTGACATACTAGGTACGGCACCACCCACCAGCATCATCTCCCCTGCGGACACAACTCACAACCAAACAATGGGAACTCCGTTGGGCCGTGAGGTCGATACGTTGGACTGGGTTCTTCATCGCTCATTGCTCATACGTGAGATAGATGCGGTTCTTGCTGTACATATCCCCAAACAAAATAAGAAACAAGAGATGTTGAATTAGGTTGAATTTGAGCTTACGAAGATAAGGAACTGCTATGTAAGAAATTTAGCTGGCAGGGGCGCCCAAAAGAAGACTTTGAGCCTGGACGCCAAAATTGCGTTTCTTAACAGCGGGCCTCATCTGTATTAAGGGGGCTCCCGCACTTGAGAAATATAACGTTGAAAATTTAGGCTGAGATTGTTGAAAAAATAGGAAATTAGGTATAATGAAACAGTTTGGAGGCGTTTAACGTCACCATCCGGTTTCAATCGGTTTTCGGGAAAACCGATGAAATCCGGATGGGTTTTTTGTTTTAGAATAACGCCTCGGTTGAGGTCCCATTACACTCTGGGATAATATATCTTTAGGTTGGTAGTCTGTTCAGGCATTTTGGTTCCTTTTGGGATCTAGGAACGGGCGAAGACCAAACCCGTCCCCTGACTCTAACCCTAACCCTAACCCTCACCCCAAACCGCAACCAAAACTGCCCATAAACGCGGCTGCGCCGCGTTTGCATCGAACCAGGAATTTTCTCAATTGCGGACGACGATTCCGGAGTGCAGACCGCGCTACGCAATTTTCAAGTCAAAAACACCCCTAAAGATCCCTTCTCCCAGATTGCTAGACCTGCGTACTCCCTCGATTGTCCGGGTTTCGTTTTTTTTTCTTGCCCCAAGGTGCCCATCTCTACAAGTGACAAGCGGCGGGCTTGTATTAATAGTCGCCTTGCAGAGTAGTCGTACCGACCTTATACCAGTACGGCAGTACCTGCTTGGTCCACACCAGGTACCTGGTGTGCTATTGTAGTCGACAGCTAACCCTTTATGCATGGTGTGCGCCACATCGTACGTACGCGTTTTCTTACAACTGGTATGAGGCGAGCGACATTGTATGGGTCAGTAGAGGTTCTGTTCATGTGCTTCGGCTCATAGAGCATGGGGGCGATGTTCCGTACCTTTCTCTCAAGGTTCGCGAACCTTGGACCTTGGGATCTCCGGTATATCTCGTGTATCTCTTCTGTGGAAGCGGCGGTTGGGCCATGTTTAGGGACTCAGTCAAGAGCACGAGACGACGACCATGTAACTCCAACTGCTGCTGCGCTCGCCGCTTGTGTATTGGCTATATCAGTACTTGCTATGTACAGGTACAAGGTATTAGCCTGCCGCATCGATACTCGGTACAGACGCTTCGCCCTTATAACATGATACACCTGTCTTGCATCTCAAGACACACTGCACAGGGTCCCTCACGTGGCAATGCAGCAGAAACTGCGTGATACGGACCTTGGTGAATTGGTGCACGAATGTGCACCCCTGGTGACCCCGCTCCCTCCTATTACGGGGGACCATAGTTAATAGGACCTATGGTATACATAAAAACCTATATATTTAACAATTTTTACTAACAATAGTTGGTCCTATTAACTATGGTTCCACGTAATATTTGACTGTTGTTCGACTGTTGTCTGACTGTTGTTTGACTGTTGTTTGATTGTTGTGTGGCGGGTTGCGCTACAGGCGACGCAATCAGAGCACCCGGTGTTAGGCCGGCTTATCGCGGACCTCGGGTACAAGAGGGTGTTTTTGACGAGCGTTGAAGCTGTGGCGCAGGCGCCGGTGTGGGAGAAGAGAAAGCTACTCCGTCCGGTTCGTGCGATTGAGATTGCCGAGGCCAAACTGATGAAGAAGAACGTGGTACGTGCTTGAAGCTTTTGGTACTAGGATGTTGATACTGCATATTACAGGGGCTTGTTGAGTATCAGGTAGGGTATACTTCGAGGTAAGTACTCTGGGGGTACCCGGCTACCTTCCCGAGCATGATCTAAGTAGTCAGTTTTGATACCCGGGTACCCAAGCGTATGTTACATACTATGTACATAGTATGTACCCCACTCAAGACGGCGTTGAAATGTTTCTAGCCGTACCCACAGGTAAAAATTGCATTTTTCGTCCGTTAGCTCGGCAACTTCACCTCCCATGTCGTAGGTCATACGAGGCGCTCCAGCCGTGAAACAGACTTTCTTTCGATTGGCGGTTTTGCGCTCATATATAGGCGAAAATGTTGACTCCGAATTTGTCAACCGTGTTCCTAAGTCTGCGTGCGGTGATTTTGCAGACATTTAGAGGTGTTGATTTCGTCGAGAAACGCCATGTCGAACACATCCCGCCTCGTACGTAGTTTTTTTTTTTCTATGCTGAATTGAAGCCTATACGAGACCACGATTTTTTTGTACAGCGCATGACGCTGATTCTCGGCGTGAATATTCCTCTAGGCATGGCGAAACGATCAATATCCTCACCATCGCCTGATTCGTTGTCTGTCAAAGAGATATAGCGTGGTCATGATCGGCAATACAAAATTACGACGTTACGATAAGGGACACAAAATCTCGATTTTTTCTCATTCCAGTTTTTCTTTTTCGCGTCTGACATTTTTGCACGTAATTGACAACGCTCTTTCCCAGGGACGTCTTCGTGCTCGTTGTGTTTTTTTTCAAGTTTTTTTCGCCATGCTTTCGGGCGAGAACGTCGGCCGGGGTTTTCGGAAGCTGTAAGAAGTCCGCCGCATCTATTAAGATAAAAAAAAAAAAATGAGTACAAAGGCAGGCCTCCGTTGTGCGCTGGAGAGGCCCCGTGCGAAAAAATATTTCCGAAGTTAGCAAAACAGGGCTGGGAAAACGCCGTCCAATACAGTCTGACCCTCTAGGCTAGTTGTTCCAGCGTCACGTTTATTGAGCGGTGAGGGCGATCATGCATTCCACCGACCTCGTTCGATGAGCGGGAATCGATCGGAACATCGGTGTCTCTTAAAACGCGAACCATCCTTGTCGTCTTGATACTTTAGCAGATACTCCTTCCCTCAACGCCTCCCCCCCCTCCCTCCCCTCCCGTCCCTCCCTCTCTCCAATAACCTCCCAGGTGCTGCTATTACGGGGGACCACAGTAAATAGGACAACATATTGTTAGTAAAAATAGGTAAATATACAGGTTTTTGTGTGTGCCGTAGGTCCTGTTTACTATGGCCCCCCGTAATAGCCGTGAAGACAATTTAACAGCCGTCACTCATATCGCTCACTCCGCTGTTACCCGTACTGTTCGTCCGTCCGCCCGTCCATCGCCGATAGCTAGAGGGCATACCGGGGGTGATCACGCTGTACAAGCGACCTCTCTTGCCGGTGAGAGTCTTGAGGCTTGAGTCAAGCGCGCGAGATGTATGTGTGTTCATGCCTGGTACGAGGATGTTGTGCGCGTTTGTGTTTCTGTAACAAGACCTGCGATAAAAATCATGTGAACAGGAGTAAGGCTAAATACATGCTTCTGTTTGTTCGTTCTGGAGGCGCAGTGGCTGGAGATGTTGGGGATTCCATCGCGAGAGAGATCATACCGGTGCCCACTCTCTCTCGGAAGGGCTTTACTTTAGGCTGAAGGATGCGACCGTTCGGGTAAACTATATTGGAGTTGCATGAAAATGTATCGAGCCAATCCCTGGCGCAAGCTTTGTGATCACTGACATACACCCGATACAGGGTACCACATACCTGGTATACCGCTGTGCTGTTCTTACATCGATTGGCAATATTGTACCTCACCCGTTACGTGTCGATTGGCAGTTACATGTGCACCTCATGTTTTTTGTATTGATTGGCAGTTGCGTGTTTTTTGCTGTTGCGTATCGATTGGCAGTTACATGCCTCCCGGGCGAAGTTTGATGGGTTGGAATGCATCGATGGTAGCAACGGATCTAATTTGCACACCAGGCGTCCCACAGACAACGATAGACCTGTCAACGACAGCCCTCCTCATCCCTTGTTCCCGTTTGGCAGCTCACGAAGGAGAACCAACAATACATTCTAGGCATCGTGGACGGGCAGCACCGCTTGGGGGCTATGCTGCTGATGGCGGACAACGGCCAGTGGGACCCCAAAAAGCAAAACGTGGTGATCGAGCTGTTTGAAACCCGCGACGAGGAGGAGATCTGCCATCTTTTCGCCGAGATCAACAGGTACAAACAAGCGTACGAACACCCACAAAGAACGCACAACCTAATCAAAACGTGACTCTTGCTTTTCGGGTGGACGCTACGTCAGAAAGTGTGATTTGTGAAATCGTGCTCGGCGGTGGTGCTGCACTAAATAAACCCTGCCGATGTGCGGTAGCCTATGCTTGAGGTTTGCTCAGGTTGGGTGCATTTCTAACGTTTCAAAGCTTGTTTTTACCCTTTCAGGTCAAATTTTGACGCTTTGTAGGACTAACTGCAGTCCCGTCTTGGGGATAACCCAGGTAAATTTTAAGTGTTTTCACCCCCAACTACTGCATTTTGCATACAGTAGAGTCAGGATAGGTGCTTGCTGTTCGCGGGCCAGTGCTGTTATGCGTACGGTAGAGCTGCGAGTCGGCACAATGTATCCCTTTTTAGACTGCAAGTCCCGTTTTGGCGACAAAGTACTTGAAAATTGCATGATTTGCCCCAAAAACGGGACTGCGGTACTAAACGGGTTAAGTCACCTGCTGTTACGGGGGGCCATAGTTAATAGGACCAAATATTGTTAGTAAAAATGTTTAAATGTATAGGTTTTGATGTATACCATAGGTCCTATTAACTATGGTCCCCCGTAATACTATACTGTTATAGTTATTAGTCGCACAGCTATTAATAGTGTGTATTTATCTCGTATTAATGGTCGCTCCCCGGAAGTGCCGAAATTCCTACTTTTCAAGTTTTCATGCTGTAGATGCATTTTTTTCTTGTTTGGGTGGGCCCCGCCTCGACGGGGAGGACTGATTAGAAGTTGGCAAGTCGGCTGGCCATCAGCTGGCTTCGCCATCCGACTTGCCGACTAAAGTCAGTTCGTTGACTCATGGCACCTGCAGATTTTGTTACTGATCGTGAAATCCTGCGGTGTCACAGCCCCAGCTATGTCACGTTCGATTTTACTAGAGTATAGTAGTACCGGCACAAATTGCACAGGCTGTGGTGCTCGGCGATAGTGAGCTCACCAGTGACGAGTGACAAGTCGTCGTCACAGTCGAAAGTCGGGTTAGCGTGGGGGTGATCGTAAGCCGACTCCAGTACCCGCCCTCTCGTAATATAAGAAACCAGGGTACTGGCCCAGGCTATTACAGGTTCCTTTATGATAAAGGGTGTGTTCCACGCTAACTTTAGTGTATGAACCGCTCCAGAATTTCCTATTTCCCTGGAAGCGTGAGGCTGAGTTTCTTGTGGGCTTCTTTCTTAGGGTATGCCTTATGAGAGGGCCAGCAGTGCAGAGGAGGATTTGCGCCAGGGTTCGTCGCCCCCTGACAGCTCTGACAGTTTTGGAAGATGCGGAGTTGCCCACGCATGACATTCAAGCTTCCCCCCTCGTGGTTTCCGATGTGTGGCACTACATGTAGCCGGCGCCTTACAGCAAGAGGGCATGGACACCAAGAATATGTCTTACCTTGAGGCCTACACCGCCCGAACCTGGTGTTTTTTGCGTTCGTCGTGTAGGATAGTACAGTACACTATTACGGGGGGCCATAGTTAACAGGACCTATGGTATACATAAAAACCTATATGTTTAACAATTTTTACTAACAATATTTGGTCCTGTTAACTATGGCCCCCCGTAATAGATGAGGCCATGGAACGCGAATTGTTGTGGTGAACTGCGGCGTGTCCAAACTGGCCGGGCTTTAACCCCTTTAGAACTCCAGTCCCGTTTTGGGGACAATCCACTCAAAAAAGTCCAAGTAATTTTTCCCCAATTGTCCCCAAAACGAGACTGCAGTCCGAACAGGGTTAAAACGAAAACGGAAGAGGTTGTATTGGGTCTGACAAAATACTATGCACACCTGGTACACACCGTTCCACAGGTCGTACACGCCATATTGAGTAGACACGGCCCCCGGCCATCAGTGATGGGGGGTGTTGCCTTCAAGCGGCTAGAGAAACATTGCATCGGGCATTCCCCCAACCCGAATCGTGGTTCGCTTTTAGCAAGCTGACGCTGGTTGCAGCAGCGCCTCCTGATATGGTCTCGTGCTCTTGAAGTTGTACGTGGCAGTGCACACCTGCAGTGAACACCTGGCCCTATCATGTCAAGTTTCACCCCACTGTTCCCCGGCCCCCATCGCGGCGATGTCGGTGATGTCGGCGATGTTATTTCCTTCCTCAGGGCGGAACCGATGATGATAGTAGACGACCCTGACGGAAGACGGGACGAAATTACTGACTGCGTGGACCGGGTGGTCCTTCATTTGTTCAAGGTTAGTTGTACTGTAGTACAAGGTTACTTGTACAACGTTGTAATTGTACGAGGTACAAGGCTAGTTGTACAAGGCTAGGTGTACAAGGTTAGTTGCGCAAGGTGAGCTTGACAAGGTCACTTGGACAAGGTTAGTTCTTGGCTGCTGGGGCGACCGTGCGACGCCATGTTTCCGTCGTTTTGGCAGGACAAACGGGGTCGACCTAGCAGCGCTTTGCCACAAAAAAAAAAGTGCTGGTATGTCGGCAGACCGCCAGCTATATGTACTAGTAAGCGCGAAGCTACATGTACTGGTGAGCGCGAAGATTGAGCGGGACGGCTTCCGGCAGCAGTTTACGCTGTTGCGTGGATAGGCGAACGAGATTCGCGACGCCTCAAAGACTCGTCTGAGCTTAGCTTGTGTGTTTTCCTTTTCGTTGCGCTATTGTTTCGCCCGGGTTCTGCGGAGCCTGGTGTCGTATGATGTCGGAATCCCTTAATCTTCCGTGGTTGTCCGATTGCGACACCTCTTTCTTTGCACGGCGTTCATGTTGGTACGGCCTCAACCAATGTAACTATTTTGTTTAAAAGAGACCATTACTGCAGTAGCCTACTCAGTCAGCGCTGACCATTTGACCCTAAATTAGCCCCCCCGATCCTGGCTGGTTTTGGTACTTTTTCTGCTTGTGTCGACGTTCCGTCGTTGCCAGACGTATCGGGATATGTTCGGGGGAAAGCGGTGCCGGCCTCCAACCCTTCACAACGTCACGTTCAAGAAAGATGTGAGCTGTCTGTCCTCTCTAACTGTACGATGTGGCCACTACCCCTCTTTCTGTCTACACTCCGCTCATCCTATTTGGCGTTTTTTTGCTCCTCTGTCGTTACTGTTTCACTGACCAGCCCCTTTCCTTCGAAAAATAAGGTAAAAGAGGGAAAACATTTGGAGGTATGCGGGGGGGTAAGAGAAAATATATAAATGAAAAGTTGTGTGCACGGCGCAACGGACTTGGCGAAAACGCCTGAAACTGTAACTTTGCGTGGGGGACCTGCGCCTGCCAGAAAGAAGAAAGAGGTATACAAGTAGTCAGGAGGAGGCGGGAAAATATGCACAGATATGCCATAGTGGCAAAGCAGTAGAGTAGAACCCACATAGTGGGAGAGTGTGAAATGTACGAGGAGGAACGGGATGTGCTAGATGAGATGAGGAACATAGACGAACGTGACATGGAGAAGTTTGGTACACTAGATAGTGGCGAGAAAACGATCGCTGTGCTAGGAGATAGATGGTGCCCACAGGCGGCCTAACAGGAAGGAGACCAGACTATAATATCAAAAGGTTACTATGTAATACATGGAAACAACGTAATGGGCGCCTAACTGTTGGAGATGTCTATATTTGGAGTAGGAACGGTGCTCCGTCTCGAAAGGGAGGCGTGGTCAATGGTCAAATGATTAAGCCGAGCAACAAATGACTACGACCCCCCCCTCCCCTCAACTCGCCCCCCTCGCCTTGACGTTTGAACTTCGAGGTTCTCTGTGTTCGCGGCGGCAGCTCATCACATGTCATGGCATGCGTGGTCATTTTACATGCTGTAGTCTTATTTCTGACTTGTACTCGTAGCCCTGGCAGTTCAATTTGGCACCGCCATTTCCTGTTAATATCTCAAGCGCCCGTCTTCCTCTATCGATAACTCTTCACACCCCAGACAGATCACGATCTACACCATCTACAGATCCTATCCTGCCGTCATGACATGTTGTGCAGGATCTGTACAGTACAGATCCAACCCAGTACACATGTCCATTCAGTAGAGCATGCAGATTATGCGGCTCCCACCCGGCAACATGAGCTAGATCATACAGATCATACAGGTTACTCCCGGTACGCATCAAAAACCTGTGTACCCTGAAGTATCTGTCTCATGAAGTCGGGATCTGATCTGATCTGCTCTGACCTGTCCTATGCGTGCACCCTCTCCTTTCGTTCAACTCTGCCGTGTCAGCTTATGGAGTCCGGCCTGATTGAGCGGCATGAACTGTACACCCCCCAGCTCCTTACGGACTATCTGCTGAGGGTCAACAAGATGCTTTCCCACCGAGACGCAGATCAATGGGCTGACATGGTCGGAGACGAAGAAGGCCAATTTGTGAGAGATGATAGTGTGGTGTCGCCCGCTGTCCTTCGTAGCACGAGACCGGCTTTCTTCGGGCACACTGTGACCATGCGGCTCATCCGGTGCCCGTTCGCCAGGGGGGCACCCTCCGGCTTGATAGCTGTTGCCCCAATCATCCTCTTTTTTCCTTGGAGCTGACGAATGATGCCGGTGTGTGTGCACAGCACACCTTGCTTGCCTGTATCGGACACGGACGTACTTCTCCGTCGATTACATCCGTTGATGTATTCCGCAGATTCGATCCGTTGATTCGATCCGTTGATGACGCGCGGAGGGGCACCACTTACGCGCGCGTTACGTGAACCAGCACCGGCGCTACAACCGGTAGAAATCGTATATTTTGTGCCCGCACAAATTTTCGCACTCGGCTTGCGCTGACAGACAACGATACCCCCGCAGTTGGGTAGCGGTAGCCGTGAGCAGGGGGCATCATCTCTGCCAACGCCACCCTCTAGACAATCCGATGTGTACTGAGACATTCATTGGACGCATTTATGATAGAGGTACTAGAGTGTTTGCGATAGAGGTAAAAAAAAAAAAAACTTAACTTGCGCTAAAAAAAGTGAATTTCCTTCCCTTCCTGATTTCGGTGTGTTTGCGAGTGAAGTAACTCAAATCCTGCAGGCGACGCCTCCGAAAATAAGAAGGGAAGGGGGGAGGTGAGGCAAACGCGCCAAAAAAAAGAACTAAAAACTAAAAAACAGCTTGGGAGTAGCAACGGCGGCCCAGCAACGTTTCGGTGGCAGAGTTGACAGCGGTGCCACCACTGCCAGCCCACGACTGCAAGCAGCAGCACAGCAAGCGGCAGCTAGCAAGCGCTAGCCGCAGCTAGAGGCAGCTTGAGCAACAAAAATAAACAGCGTCAGCACCACCACCAGCAAGCACCAGCACCAGCACCAGCCAGCTTCCCTTTTTGGATTGCCTGCTGCTGCTGCTGCTGCTGCTGCTGCTGCGCTCAGCCTACGCACGCCACAGCGCCGGCGGGCTCCGCTCCGCCGCCACTGTCGCGGCCACTGCTGCCGCCGCCGCTGCTGCTGCTGCTGCTGCAGTGTGGTGGAATCGAAATGATACACGAGCTGTCGCGCTCTGTGCGAGCACGAGTACGAGTACGAGTGTGATGCGAGTCTTTTTGGAACGAAGCAGCCTCCACGTCGTCACCAAGTAGGCGAAAGCGTGTACCCTACGTAGCAGCGGCGGCGGCCCGCTGGCACAATCCAACGCCGCTCGTGCGCGCTATACTCAAGCTGCACCTCTCGAGCCTCTGTGCTCCCAGCGGTTGTCGTGATGCGTACAGCAAGCAGCATGGTGGCATGGAAGATGCTCGGTGTTTTGATCCTTCGAGATTTGAGATGATGCGTTTTGCGTCGGGATGATGCTCGGTGCGTGTAGGCCAATGAGACAGAGAGCCAAAAGTTACCGTAACTTTTGATGAAATCCTGACTTCGCTGAAGTACTTTTTCGCGTTTTTTTCAGAAATTTACCTCAAAAAGTTACCTCGGGAGAATTTTTGGAGAAGTAAAAGTAAAAAAAAAAAAAATCGCAAACACTCAACTGTATCTTTTTTTGGTCTACATGTTTTGATTGACGAGGCTCCCCAACTGGGGCAGTGTATACCCAATGTCACTGGGAAAATCGTTGGTGTTTTCATATTTTTTTTCGATGTATACCTACTGGTATTAGGCCATGGCGTTGCTTGTCGGGAAGCACTTTCATTTTTGTCAAGGTGAGGTGTTGGGTGGGCTTGTGAGGTAAGAAGCATAACCTCAGACAGCATTAGGTGCACCCCTATCCTGGTATATACCACTCTGCACCCAAACACAATAACATTTTTCGTTGAATATTAGTAAACAAGTGGTGCCTATAGTCAGGTACAGAGTGGTAGCGTGTTCGGTATAGTATAGCAGCCTACCTGGTATTGGTGAGGTGTTTTGACACCGACGCCATTCTCGCCGCGCACAACCCGGTACAGTATTTCGAAGTGTTGTTCTGAATGCCAGGGCAGTTTAGCTCGAACAGCCCCCCCCCCCCCCCCCCCCCTCCCCCCCCCCCTCTCCCTCCGCTCATGACATGAGGCAAGCATGAGGAAGCGCCTCTTTGCCTCTATCTTATTTTTGTTTTTTTTTCCCCCTCGCTCCATTGCTGCAGGGATCGAAAAAGTCGCTCACCGCGGCGCTGAAAAGGTCGAAGCGCTACAAATTCTGGCTGGGAATGGACGCATCGTGGATGCTCGCCTGATGATTGTGCCTGACGCTTGCCTAGGTACCGTATGTCACGCAAGATAACACCACCCGCTCCATGGGGACAAACTTCCGATACAATTTTGTCCGAAAGGGGTAGGAAGAGGGAGGGAGGGGGGGGGTACTCGTCTGTTTTCTTACTTTGGTCTTTCGACCATTGACGACGCAAGGGGGGGCGGGGCACACGCAACGAAACTCGGGAAATACCTCGTCGAGCGTAGACGCGTCCCTCGGCGTACACTCTCTCCTCGCTGTCGAGAAAAGATGGTAGTTTAAAAGAAAATCTGTCCCTGAATGAATATAACGATCATTTGGGCTGAATATCAATGTGAATGCGGTCCTTGTACCTCAGAGCGGAATATACAGTAGGCTGCCTGCTGAAGACCTCCTAGCCAGGGGCGTGCGCGTGTCTTTTGTGATAGCGCTGCTGCTACTGGCGCTGATGCTATTCAACGATTTAAGGGGGGACGAAATACGTTTGTTTTTCGCGGTCTGCCCCTTGGTCCGTGGCTACTGCATGAGTTTCGTGGCGGAGCGTGGATGGCTATTTACGGACGTTTTTCCCCGCCCGCTTGCTCCCATTGGTCTGCTCGCCCCGGTTATAGGCTTGGGCTGCTTGTCCCGGTTGGACTTGGGCAACAAGCAGTGTGGCAACATCTACTAAAAAAGTACAGTAGATCTACTGAAAATGGGGTAGATGCGTCCTGTGGTTGTATCGAATCGCTTGATGTACCTTGGGTTGTTATCGTGCGTGTCTCCCACCGCGATTTTAAGGATTGGAGTAGAGTTCCATGCGACGAAACCCTTGTCTCGGGTAGGCTACGACTAGTATTAATGAGCTTTTCAGCGCCTCTTAGTCGTCACCTTGTCGCATATAGGGGAGGTCACCCTTAAAACTCAATTCTGCACGCCCCCGCAAGCACTTACTGTCAGTTTGGGGACAACATTGGTGGCGCTCGAAAAGTGGAAACGTGCACGAACGGCGTATAGCGTGCTCGCCCTCACAGGTCGCCTCACGGGGTACTCCTTTTTCCTCTCTACTCAACTTGGAAGCCTGGTGTGTTGCTAAATATAATACATCCGCCCAGAGTGCAAGTTGGAAGCCTAGCGTGTGTGGTGCAATCTTCCAGAGCGTAATTGGAAGGCAGCTATTGATGACGCGTGCCACCTTAGGGGTATAGGAGGCATCACTTCTTGCCTTGCAAGACAGATGTTTACGACTGATGGTGCTTCTTGCCTTGCGAGGCAAATGCTTATGACTGATGGTGCTTCTTGCCTTGCGAGACAAATGTTTATGACTGATGGTGCTTCTTCTCAGCTGAGGAACTATCCACAACGACACTGCTATCGTTTGCTTTGAGTTTTTTTTCTGGACAGATCTCGTCGGTCAAGGGGGTTGTGGCCATTGACGGTTTAAGCGTGCACGTTTCTTACAGCCGCTGTAGGGCGACTTACTATTACTGTATACTACTGTAGAGCTCCTCATGCGGTGAGCGTCAGAAAATACGACTGCTGCTGTTGGTGCACTCCTTGCATCTATCTTGATAATTGTACTGCAGGAATATAATATGAAATACCATGGTAGTCTATTTAAGAATGGAGACCGAGAGATACCGGTAGCCGGTAACCATGAACGCGTACATGGAGTGCGTATGCCTGTTTTTTGTTTTTTTTGCCTCTGTTTTTACTTGAGGTATTTCTTCCACTCCAGAGTTATTGGAGCCTGTCCTGCGACCACGGACTGCATTGAATTGTGAGTTAATGTGAGAACAACAACAACAACAAAACAACATGAAGCGCGAATGACGAAAAGTAATTCGATGTACGTACGAGGTAAATATGGGGACCGAGATCTGCCTCCACTCTTCGAAAAAAAAAGTGTATGTATGCCATGTTCCACCCTTTGATTTGTACTATAATACTACTATTGCTGAAGTACTGCTATTATTACTATGCCTAACACCTGAAGCCGACCCACCGACCCGAACCCTGACCCGAACCGTATGCTCCTGATAGTGCTTGGATGCTGTGCTTGGTACGACTATAGCTTGATTGGACCTGTGCCTAGCAAGACTTGAGGTTGATTCGGCTTGTACAGAGTATAGCTTGGATGCTGTGCTTGGTGTAAGACTATAGCTTGATTGAGCCTCAGAGCTTGGGAAGACTCGAGGTTGATTCGGCTAGTTCAGAGTATTTGTACGTATGATACTAATATTACGGGGGGCCATAGTTAATAGGACCAAATATTGTGAGTAAAAATGGTTAAATATATAGGGTTTTATGTATACCATAGGTCCTATTAACTATGATCCCCCGTAATAGTACAATATAAGGGTGGGACGTGGCTTATACTCGTTTACGCCAATGGCGGCGCATGCAATTCTTCCGCCGCTCTCAGTCCGGGAAAGAAGGAAACGTATCAGGTACCTGGTGAAGGTTCAGAGATATCGCGCAACTCACAAACTACCGTACTCGATGCGATACCTTCATTCGTGGTCCTTTGGTGGTTCTACACTTGCTGAGCGATATGCAAACAGCCAAGCAGCTTGCGGACAAACCAGGTACCTGGTGAGGCTTTGACACGATTACAACTTACGTACGCACCACTGGTACGTGGTATATAGATACGCGCGGTTCTTCGTTGTCCCACGTACGCTGACTACGGATGCCATGTGTATACGTAGCCTATTTATTGTCTATAGCTCAAAATTCTGCCGACTGCAAATATCAAGAATCAAGATTGGTTCAAGACGACCGTCCCAGAAAAGTGCTTCATGTGCGAGAAAAAAACAATGTTTTAGAGATCATCACTGCTGTCGTTGTAGCACGGTTACGATTTGTTCAACCATCTTCGCGGTCACAAAAAAAAACGCGGCACACGGCATACACACCATTGCCAGCGGTTTCAACATCGCTCGCGGCAGTGTGTTCGCTAACCTCCCGCCTTCTGCTCCCGACTACGGATTTCCCGCGACGCATTTCGCTATCATAAATGCAATAATCACAAAGGTAACCCTGATCGATACATCCAGCATTGGTAAGGCGATCGGCGTCTGCTTTTGTAACCCTAACCCTCAAGCCTCACGTGCCCGATGCTGGTTCGCTTCTCCGAAACCCCCTCCCTTCCTTTCTCGTTAGCGCTTTTCATGGAACTCCGGGGTGCGCTTCTGGACAACCCCCCCACATGACTACGGCCATGCATGATATCGAGCACACCCCCACACCCCCACACCCAAAGCGCGTCCATGTCACGGAAACCCAGCGTTCCAAAGTCTTTCTAAAAGCGTCACGAAAACGTTCTAAACGCCTTCCGATACCGAAACAGCACGTAGCCGTAGCGTCTCTCCACGTTTTTCGCGTCCGAAGCGTGGCAGCCCTCCTATACCTTGGCGTAGTCCACCTTACCCTCGAGCTTTTTGTTCTCGGCGATCTTCCTTACCGCCTTCATGAAGTCCTCCTGCGAGATCGTCAGTCAGCGATTGTAACGGCAAACGTCATCGTGAGATTGTTTCAGGCTACTACTGTACCAGTATCTATCAATAGTATTATATTGTACATACGTACACCAATACCTCCGGGTAGAAAGAGGTGACACAGCGAAAGCGGCAAGGCAATTTCGACGGTGTCACAAGCGAGAGCCGGATCGCCGCGTACAATACTAGTTTTGGACAGAAAGAGGTGGCCCAGTGACGCGGTCAAAGGTAATTTCGGCTGTGTCGCAAAGCGAGCTGATCCGCCGTAGTATCAAGCGATGCAAAGAAATCACCACAGACTCGCACGCACGTAGCGATTAATCAATACATAACAAATGGAGGCATCAACATAAGACGCCTTTCCCAAAGATTGCAGCATGCCAGTCCGCCCTCTAACATAAGATAGACAAAAAGCGGCAAAACTCATTGCGGTTCGCGTTTTCGTTTATCCCCGTTTTTCGCATCGAATTCGTTTTGTCGCATTATCTCACTGCAGCTCCCAAACCGGGGGGCTCGACACATGTGCAGAAGCAGCCTGCACGAAACTTTGTGCAGGCTACGGGTCTTAAAGGTCAAGGCGTGCCTTTCGGCCGCCCGGCGTTTCTTGGGAAAACCGCCACCAAAACACGCGGCGAAGCCGCGTGACTGCCCCTGCCGACCTCGAGCCCCCCAAAGGGCTAGGGTTAGGGTCAGGCCTGGGGTTGGGTTGGTCTGGGCCGACGTGCAAGGCTGAACTTGATGACACACGTCCTGCACAAAGTTTTGTGCTGGCCGCTCCAGCACATAGCGGGACCCAAAACGGGGGCTACATTCCCGGTCAAAGTGGTAGACAACTAAATTAATACTGTACATTGAACTATGATTGCCCGAAGCCGCTACAGACGTTAACCTCCACGACTTCGAAGAACAGCGAGCAATTCGGCCAGAGAGTTTCGTACAGAAAATGACGAGGGAGAGCCAGTATCACCAACAACAACTCCACAACACAATATGTAGGTTTCGTATACATGAAGCTGGTACATGTTACAGCAATACAAAAGGTGGCTTCGTATATACATGTGCCAGCGGACGAGTACACCCGACCCTAAGCGCTGAAATTTTAAGCAGCAACCGCGGCGGGAGATTCGAAATGTCGCCGCGGCAAAGCGGCACAACGCCACCAGCGTATGGCAATCCCGTCGTCGGCCTTCTGGCCGCCCCGTCAACACCCACGTACGGTACTCCAAACGATAGGTTACCTCGAGCACGTAGTCCCGGTCAGCCCTAATCGCAAACAGGCCAGCCTCCGTACCAACGTTCCTAAGATCCGCACCGTTGAACCCGTCCGCAAGCTGCAAGCGAAAGGAAGGGAATCACGGCAGGGCAATGTGTTACATACTTGAAAAAAAAAATGGGTAGAGGACAGTAGATGAAACAACAGCAACACAGGACGGCGTGTTTATAGGCTATAAAACAAACCGGGCAGAAAAAGAAAACATTGTGAAACATAAGCAGGACGATGTGCCACAAGGCAAGCAAAGGACAGCGGAGGGTGGAACAAAGCAAGACGGCGTGGTAAAATGTTACAGAAAAGCGGCAAAAGCGGGCAATGCACAGCCTGGCCTGGTGAGTACGCCCAGCAATTTCATCGTGTTCCGCACAGGTAGCCCACAAGCTGTGCGTTAGCGCGCGAGCAGAGCATGTCCAAGACCCTCACGTTACTCTTAGGACAACCGCACTCGACGCATGATCAGCAGACGAGGACGAAAAAAAATGTCACGCGCGAGTATCCCGACCCGACCTGATCCCGAGAGAATCCGGTGCGTTGGAGATAGCTAATTTTTACTACTGCCATAAACGTCGGTGCACTTCTAGAAAGGGAGCAAAACCTAAAAAGCAAAACATAGCAACTCGACTGAACCCGTCGCGCACGCAGGCGTGTCCCTCACCTTGACCACAGATTCGAAGTCGATCTCCCCGCGCTTGGTGATAGGCGCGGAGTGGATCTTGAGGATGTCCAACCTCGAGGTCTCATTCGGGAGGGGTATTTCGATCTTGCGGTCCAACCGACCAGGCCGCAGTAGAGCGGGGTCAAGAATGTCTGCACACCGAGCACGCGGGGCCCGAGGCGATAATGGGGAAAAGGATTTCGTTAAGACACAGGACGCTCTTCGTCGAAAAACGAAAGTGGCCAACGCAAGCTGACTACGCATCAGAAGCAGCTGACTCTTGTGGTGACAAAAAAGGAAAAGGTGGATGACGCGGCTAACTGGTGCAGCTGACGACGAAGCAAACTACACGCCTGACGGCGTAGCTGACGACACGGCTGACGGCGCAACGCAGCTAACGGCAAATATAACTAAGGCGGGCGATTCTCGTTGTATACGTATGTTCCCCTGTTGAATCACTCGCCTGGCCGGTTGGTGGCCATCACCATCTTAACCTGCCCCAGATCCTCGAAACCGTCCAGCTGGTTCAGCAGCTCCATCAACGTGCGCTGGATTTCCCTGCCACAAAGAGAACAAAAGCGCCGCGGCAACACATCACAGCGGCGAAATCGGTCAAAATAAATAGAAATCTCGAGGTTTCAGGCTTTGCAGAATAAAAAGCAGTTTGTACCAGCCAAAACGATTTTTTCAGGAGACGGTAGATAAGACCCGTGAAAAGTCAAGAGACACAAGTTTAGTAGGGTATGATTCAGCCCCCCGTTCCCCCCCCCCTCCCCCCCCCCCCCCCCCCCCCCCGCGCCGAATCTGGATTATCACTCTACCGCGGAAGGTACCAAAACGTTATCAAAAGTGCAGTACATATCAACCATCATCCGAACAAATCTGCAAAATCAACCATAATATGAACAAAACTGCAGGTTCAACCAGAACACCAAGTAAAGTGCAGGCCACCTGTCCGCCGAAGTTCCCTCCGAGAAACGGCTGCCCCCGATGGCATCGATCTCGTCCATAAAAATAACGCACGGTTGGTGGTCCTGCACAGCACAGCACAACACAACACAGCAAAGCAAAGCAAAGCAAAGCAAAGCAACGCATGGAAAGCACGGCAAGCACCAACCACGCGGGACCGAGCAAGGCGGTTGATGAGGAATGACCTTAAAGAAAAAGCGTTCGCTTGTCGCGAAAAAGAGGCGGAGTGTCGAGAGAGCACAAAAAGGCCGCTACTGCTACGTAGACATCATTAAAAGTCGGTGCTCAAGCGATTCGTCGACGAGACGGTATGCACTTACAAATAATGAATTCGTCGATGACGGACTACACATAACTATACTTTAAAAAAAACTCATTTGCGGGTCTGTACTCGTATTCTGATTTGCAGCTGTTGATACTGTGGGCAAGATTCCTTGACGCTGCCGATGCAATGGGTAAGTTTTCGTAACGATGCTGATGCTGTGGCCGATATCCCTACTCCATGCTGGAGAAGATTTCACATCGCGTAGCCACGTGACACCACCCGGTCACTCGACAACACCGAGCGAGCCGGATGCCCCGTTCTTCATACAGCAAAAACCGTCTGCTCCGTTGAACCCTCTGCCCTCCCCACTCCCCACCTTGGCGTACCCGAACATCTCACGCACGACGCGAGCACTCTCGCCGATGTACTTGTCCACGATCGCCGAGGCCACCACCTGGAAGGGAAACGAAGGAAACGCCATACATTACAATACACCACTTTATTTCAGAACTGAAATAATAGTAATAGTAGCAGGTGCCACGTAGCAAAGTAGCAGGGCTGTGTTTACAAGTTTTTCGGACTGCCCTCCCGGTATGGCCACAAAAACGCTTGGAATTGGAGTACAGCGCGTGCACTACCAAAGGGTATTTACTGTAGCAAGTATACACTTGGTTACCCGGACGTGGGTGTGTTCGTCATACTTCGGTACCACACCCGGTCATGTTGGTCATACCTGAGTACCCCACCTGCTTCCGTTGGTCATGGCCAGGTAGGTACCCGGGTATCCCTCTTGTACATCTATACTGAAGTACACCCTACCAGGTACTTAGCACCAGGTGATGAGCACACCTCTCCAAAGTACGCTCTTTGGTAAAACGATATTGGTTTATGAGTGAACTTATTTCCGCAGTCAGTAAGCCACAATTGCGCGCATCAGGCGTCGTGGTGCACACAAAAAACATCCCTACGAACGTAGACTAGTCAGCTAAACCGAAAGCAACACCTATCTCGCATAACATTGCGAACGGTATGAGCACGTCGACAGAAACTAGCGACAGCCAGGACACACGTGAAATGGAGCGCAATACGTTCCACTCTTTCCCACAAAGGACCACGCACTGCGTGGCGGCAGGTGACACGGCGGTATACGCGAAGCGCAGTGCACAACAAGCAGCCCCCAAGACATGCCCTCCCTCCTCCTCCTATCGTATTTGGGAGGATATCTTTCGCGCGGCTGTTCAGCAATACTAATAGTCACCTTCAGGAAAGTCGCGCTGATGTTGGAAGCGAGGGCCCTGGCGAGCAGCGTCTTCCCTGTCCCGGGCGGGCCGTACAGCAGCACTCCCTGCGCCCACAAAGATAGGAAGGACTAACATTTGACTTTGCGCGTTCCAGTCAGTAGTGCTTGTCCTGTTGATGAACACGCCACGTGCACAAAAAACGGAAACCTCTTCCCTACGACCAAGAACATGAAAACAAGCCCTGATCGTGCCCAAGGTCCATCGGAGGCGCGGCATGCGACATGAAAAAAATAGCCAAGAATCGGACGGAGACGTACAGAGAAAACTGCGAAAGGCTAAGAAAATCCAACAACAACAACAAAAATCACCCGCGAAAAAAAATGGCAGAAACTTCTCCAAATCGTTACCAGGAAACATATTGAAAAGAGAGCGCCGGAGCCAGCAACACGTCACCCGCAACATTTAGCAGACACGAGCTCGGTCTCCACCTTAGGAGGCTTGATCCCCACGCGGATGAACAGCTCGGGGTTGGTGAGGGGCAGCTCGATAACCTCTCGAAGCTCCCGGATCTGCTCGCCCAAGCCTCCGATCTCGCTGAAGCTGATGCCTCCCGGGTCCTCGTTGAGCATGTGGAACACCGTGGGGTCCACCTGCAAAACAGAACGCGAAAAAAAATAATGGTTCGCATTCTCGAGCACAAGGAAAGCGGTCGAAATCCCGTGCTTGTTATTTTTACTGCAGACATTTAAGCCCAACCGTTCAATGCACTCACCCCAACAGTTGGCGAAAGGACACACACCAAATACTGTATTTTTTTCCTTTCCTCTCAGCCAACGAATGCCCTTGAAGGGAACACCTGTCGGTACGTACTATGCTCGTGAACCCGTGGCAGGCAGCCCGCCAAGGGTGTTGCCTTTGGTCTCGCCACGCCTTCTCAAGCACCACCCGAGGCTGCAACGCTGCAACCAACCACACCGCCACGCCAGATACATCCACATCTACCATGTACAAACCCATCGCTCAAGACCTTGCTCCTATACCACTATTACGGGGGACCATAGCTAACAGGACCTATGGTACACATAAAAACCTATATGTTTAACCATTTTTACTAACAATATTTGGTCCTGTTAACTATGGCCCCCCGTAATAGTAGGGCGTCTGACTTTGCTCGCATACAACTAGAACTCCCCCAAGCGCGAACCGCCATGCGATACCATCCTGACACACGTCACCGCTCTTATGAACGAATCGAAGGTCAAGCCCCCCACGACATCAAGGCCGAGCGGGCGAGAAGAGGTGCAAAAATCAATACTATTCTCCTCTGGGAGCGAACGATGCACTGGCCTCTCGAGGGAGCTTCCGCATGATGGTGAGCGTTGTCATGTCAAGAGATACTCGAGTCCCCGGCTTGAGCGCCGCCTTGTCTAGCTTGTTGCGGCACCCCACGACGTATCGGGGCCCACTGGAGGCCTTTACGATGAAACGGTCATCGTCCAGTTGCTTCAAAACGTCGCCGATTATTTGTCCGACGCTCTGGGGCGCGCAAGGGGCGCGGGAAGGGCACAGCGGCGACACAAGCAGAGCGAGGTTGGGCTAACGGGAGGAGGTGTACGGGAGAGCAACATGTACGACGGGTGCGACACGAAGGAAAATACTAAAATGGTTGGGGCCTACCGTATATTACATCCCATGCACTCTCTAGCAAAAGGAACCAATCGTCAGAAAGAACTCTTGGTGGTACCATAGCGGCAAAGCTTAGGACTGGCGACCACGATATATTTATTATCCTGCTGCCGTTTCCAGCCTTTCCTCATGGCTTCATGGGTATAAACAACACTCAACATTCCGCAAAACACCATGAAACATACAAAAATATCACAGCGCCTTACCGCACGGTGATATTGAACCACGCCACGGTCGACTATATCGGGCACATGCCACCCTTCCGATCGAGATCTCCATCGGACAAACTCCACGAAACGGCGGTATGGTGCGCGGAACATTTCCCAGAAAACGTCTGATCTACTGCACTACTGTACTGGTATATAGACACACACGCACCTGCAGTGCCTTGAGGTCGTCCTCCGTCCTGTTGAACTCCGACACTAAGTCCCTCGTTTCCGTGCGCATAGTCTTGACGCGGGTTTCCATTTCGCGGTGCTCTCTTACCTGCAGTTACAGTTACAGTATGGTTGAATTTACGTTTGCATGCAAGGTTTACATTTAAGGTTGCATGCACGGTTTCATTTAACGTTACATTTAAGGCTACCTTTGAATGTCACCTTCAAGGTTACAGACTCGCTATTACCACACCTATAATAGTGTAGAATACCTGGTATCAGTTACCAGGTACCAGGTATATAAGAAGACAGTAACGCACGCGAAAGCAAACATCGTCGAAGCATAGTACAACTCGCATATAACAAAGCGCAGGTTGACAGGCTGGGAAAAGGTTCATCGCTTGCGAGGAAAGTAGGTGCTTTGGGTAGGGCCAAGCGCCAGACGGACAGGACTCGACACGATAGGACGATACGGCCTTACCATCGGCTGTGCCAAATCGTTCGCTCCACCGCTGTGCATCGCATGCCACATACCACGCATATCGCGCGACTAAACTACGAGAGGGGGTGCATTTCGTCCTTCGCAACGTTCAAACGACGCTTTGCAGGCAGCTTGTCACGAGCAACAGCTCATACTTCGCTGTACCATACAGCAACACCAACACCTGTAGTACAAGCAGTATGAGAATAGAGCAGTAGCAGTACTGCTGTAGGAGAGTAGAGCAATACCGAAGGACCGAAGGTGCCAACTGCCGAAGACGAAATTCGAACGGCAACATGTACATGTTGCACCCACCGACCACCGAACACCACAACACCAGTTCCATCGTATGCGTCTACATATATATATAGCCGCTACTCGCACTCGCACTCGTAGCCGAGATCAGCTGTCCGACACATTCTTCGATTCGACGTGCAATGATAATTTTATCTGTGGGATGCAAGATTCAAATCTTCGAGAGGTGAAAACAATACCCTGGTAGCTCTGTATGCTATACCCTGTACTCTATACAAGGTTTCCCTTCGGGATGTGGTTGACTTGAAATCCCGGGGGCGTCGCACGTTGAAAGGGAAAGGAGCGCACAACACATGCCTTTCATATCAGCGCATGTGAGGTTCGCTGCTGCTGTTATTGTTGTACCGCTGCTTTTAGGCTGTATTATGGGCGGATGCTGTTGAAATTCAAAGTAAGTGTTCGGGCGATACACTGTTGCTGCCTGGATGAACTGCTGCTGCTGGTGCTGCTGCTGCTGCTGCTGCTGTGATACCCATATTGTATATGATGTGGCTCGAGGTGACACCTAACATATCAACCACGAAAGTTCCCAGATCAACGGATGCACCTGCAGTAATCCCGAAGCAACACCATCTGAGGACCAACGCACCAACGGGTAGGGTGGACCGTAACTGGACCAAGTCCGGCGGGAAGGCCTCATAGCCTTGGTTTTTGTTAGTGGGTGAGCTCGCGCAAGCCCCACACTACCCGGGAGAGATGACTCTCCCTTAAGGCTATCTCCACCGCACCTGCCCCTCTCGGGGGTCAGGTCGGGTCAACGTGCCCAAGCGCCAGTAGTAACAGCAGCTTTCGCTGGTGTTGCAACCGGAACAATAAGTTAAATTGACACACGACACGGTAACGTGGAAGTGTGGTGAGCTAAAGCTTTATTTTTACCAATCCGTCGGAGGATAAAAAAAAAAAAAAAACAATTGCACCGCAGCCTGTGAGATGTTTCTTTTCGGCTTGAGTCATTCCGAGTACAAAATCGTACATACACAAAAGCACCGTGGCACAAAGAAACGAACTCGAAGCGCGACTGCTGTTGCACGCGATGAGGGGCGAGGTGCGAGGTGGCCAGGTGGCCAGGCGGCCACGCTCGAAGTGCGAGGTGACCAAGTGAGGTGTGAGCTGTTGCACACAGCGGTCAGCATGCGAAAATCTGCAAATGTTAATTTTTGCGTGCGAGTTTCCAGGGATCTGCTTGGCTGTAGCAGGTCGGAAGGCCTCCCCGTGGGTACTTGCCAGAATCGCGACATGGAAGGCCCAGAGCACGCGCCACGGACCTCGACCGGGGCTCGCATTTGTGCCGTGGCAGGTCTCCACCACCATCATCATCATTGCCGCTGTCTATTTGCGATTTATATCCGATGTGAATACGAACCGACTCCGACGTACGTAGCGACAATGCCAACGCTGGCCATGTGCCCCACACGGCCCCCCTGCGTGCCACGCCGACGAGAATGCTAGAGAGAAGACCAGCGGCCCGAAGCGAACCGTTTTGTGTCCCGCAAAAAAAAGTGTATTTCATGCATAGACATATATACCTCTACCCGCTACAATGAAGTCGGTATCCGATGTACAGAGGGTAGCGTTGTAACCTATGACACGATTGCACGATAGCAGTATCGCTCAGCACGGCGCTACGAAGCGCAAATGCAGCCAGAAGCAGGAGCAGCAGCACGGGCATTGTATGTGGTCTATTGGGTCCACGCCAGGGCGAGTGTGCGCACAGAAAAACGGGATATTTACCTACCGGTACGATCATTACAACTTACCAGGTACCTGGTACAACAATACAGCAGTGCCCCCCCCCGGTCATCACGATGATCCGTCCTTCACAGCAGGATTCCATCGCCTTTACGTACGTACTTTTATTTTGACGTTTACAGCAGTACTATCCAAAGTACAGCAGTACTATTAAAAGTACCACAGTAGTATCAAGAGTAAGCAGTACTATGTATCTGCAAGCGTGTGTATCATCACTATCACCATCACTTGGGGGGTTGTCATAGAGCCTCGTTTCGAGCTGGCTGAAGCCGATTTCCTACGACGTCCACCAAACCGACACATATTACAAGCGAACACAGACAACAAACCGCAGCACAGCACCAGCGCTGAAGAACAGCGAGAGGTTTCAGCTGTACGCCGTTGGACAGGAAGGCTAGGGGTGACCGCTGCTACTGCTGCCGCTGCTGCTGCTGCTGCCGCCGCTGATGCGGTTCTGCCATGTTTGCTGCTGCTGCTATGCTACTGCTGTGTTGCGTCGGTTCTTTAATGGGACCTGTTTGGCTGAAGCCAACTTTCTACGACGTCCATCAAACCAGCACAAACAATTCCTGGTAAGCACGGGGAGACTAGGAATGACCGCTGCTGCTGCTGTGTGTTTCTTTTCGGGGGGGGGTTGCAGCTGGCTTAATATCATGTACCTGGTAATAATTGGAGCCTGTTTTGTGACCGGAATATATTTTGGCGACGAGTCAACACCAAGATCAGCTGCTGTCCGCCATCCAGCAACGCGGACAAGTGGACGACAAATACAAACATCCTGCTGTGGGAGTTCCTATAATAAGCGACAGCTATACTATTAATACCTTATGTATGTATAGTAACCATACTGAGGTACGATGGAGTAAAGGAAGGGTTATATTTTCAAGCACTGAGCTGGTGTAAAATGTACCAGTACAACATACCATGACAGAGTATTAATATTAATAATATCAGTTGGCGCCACGGGTAGCTTCAATTCCTGGAGCTACCCAAGGTATCTACCGGTACGTATGTCCGGATACGACTCATGTAGACTACCTGGTACAGTAGACTACCGGTACAGTATACCGGTACTGTGTACATGTATTCGTGTAGAGCAGGGCAGCGGTATCAACTCGAGTCGTCGAGTATACCAGGTATAGCTCACGCGCACGCATCAGGCCCCACAATATCTACGGGTGCTATTCATATTTAACCCCGGTACAAACATACCTGGTCTGGTATACCTGGTACCCTGGTATCTGGTACAATACTAGCTGTCTCTGCCTCTGTACCAGGTTCCACAGCAGGGTACTACTCGTACAGTAGGTACAGAGTGCCCGAGGTATACCACACCATACCACACCGAACCCACGACCGCGCGCCCAGCTTTTACACTTACGAGTACCAGACAACAGAGTAGTAGTAGCAGCACTACGAGTACCAGTACTACGAGTGTTGCTGCTGTACTAGGGAACACGACGCAAGGCAAACAAACTACAGGTATGAATACGTAGTGCTAAAGTAAGGAACACGGCGCAAGGCAAACATCATTGCAAAGGAGATGGAAGTGCCGCCGGTAGTGCCAGGTACCGGCGTAAACGTACTGTAGTGTATAGCTTTACGATAATTCGACAGCTACTGCTGTAGGGTGATGTTCGCACAATACCACCGATAGTCTAACGAAGCAGGAAATAAGGACCAGACAGCCAAGCGCTCGACTGCTGAGGGCTGTCGTATTACACCAGTAGAGAAGTAGTCCACCCTTGCCTCGTACATAAAGGATACCAGGTATGATCGTAGAGCGACAGGACAGGAACAAACGACGAAAACCGTCCCATTTCTAGTGCATCGACATTGCTGCGCACCGCACTCTCACCTTCTTTCGGTACTGCTCCAGCACCTGCAGCCTCTCCGCCTCATCTCCCTCCGCCGACATGTCTCGCGCCCTAAGTGCTCAGATGCACAGCCCTCACAGGTCCCTGTACTACCAGCGAGGCGCTTTTGCGCCGCCGACCTAGCGTACCGTCTGATCGCAATAAAGGAGATCTCCTCACGTCTTGATATCCGAAGCCTGACCTCCCCAGTAGATTTCACGGACCAGCAGTGCGTGCCCTGTCTCTGAACTAACACGCAGTCAGAGGACGCGTGCTTTGCTTCTCTCTAACGAGGCCTTTGCACCGAAATCTCTCGAACTGTGGAGTTTCAACTTCTTCGAAGGCTTTTTATTGCTCCAACTCTATTGGAGATTACGTATGTAGATCTACGACCACTATCTACGCCTACCGCCGTACCGCCCGTCTTATCCGTACGTATCACGATCTCAGCGTAAACGCTAGACGTTGCTGGTTGCTGGACGTACGTAGCACTTCGTTCGGCGAAACACTAGAAAAAACAAAAACTACAGCAATAGTATCGAACAGCTCAGACACTCCGGGCGTGTCGGGCGTGTGAAACCTGCCCACAGCTCGAGAGGGTCGGGCCATCCCCATGAAAGGGTTGCTGGACAATATTCGCAGCAGGACTGGCAGTCCGCCACTTTCTCGGGGCCGAAGACGGACGCTTTCATATAATCGTCAGGACGAGGGTATGGTGAGAAAAGGGATGAGCTTGATCTTGGGGGCAGAGCTGTTGCGGCGGACCATCACGAGGAGTATGATTCGACGATTTATGGAGATGCATGTGACGTTCGCCACCAGAGGCACTCTTTCCAGCAAGCCGTCCGCCAAACGAACTCGATGGGGAGTAATACTGCTGCTGCTGCTGATGATGCATGCATGCATAGCAGAGCACACGGGCCAATATTCATGTCAAGTCAACCAGACCGAGCGCCTGCTTCAGGCGGCAGATATAGTCCCGTCTCTGGTCGCTCGTTGTGTGCAAGTAAAAAACTGGCGCCTTTTCTTCAATCTACTGCTGCTGCTGTGATGTTGTACTGCCTGCTTCTGCAGTTTCAATCAATCGATTCCACCCTGCCTGGTGATTGATGCAGCAGTTTGCCTGCTGCTACTTGTGTGCCTGTCTGATCTGGTCTGCTTTTTCTGTTCTGCTGTTGTTGTATTGTGGTTCACGAGTCTTCAAGCTGAATGCGTGTGTTTTACGGAGAACTCCTGAACGGCCCCGTACAGGTATTTTGCTTTTTGCTTTCCGTGACTCTCTGTCTGCTACTACTGCTGACTGCGTAACGCTACTCGTGCGTACGTTACGGCGAGTGCGACTGCTACCTGTAATATGCTGGCATCTGGCACCGATGCATCAGAGGAGCAGCAGTACTGCTTGCTGTCGTTCTGAGTTCTGTCTTTTTGTGTTCTGTTTCACCTACAGCAGTATTAATAGTAGTACATCGCATCCATCGTATTTTTGTATTTTTGATACAAAGCGGAGGGAGCCCTTGCTGGTCGTTTTTCGGAGATGAATAAATAATAATAAATGAGTGAAATTTGGCTTCTTTTTTTTTCGCGAACTTTTTTCTTTTCAGAACTTGATTTGTCAAAAAAGGCTTTTCACCCTTTTCACGGAACGGTGTTCGCGTGTTCACCGAACCGCGGTGTGTTTTTTCTATGTATCTTCGCAGAATCCTGCGTACCCTCATGACCAGGTATACATACTGCTGTGCGCTGTGCGGTGCGGTGCGATGCAGATTCTAAATAGTACCAGGTATAACATAAGGAGAATCATACAGCTGAGTGGGACGGTGCGGATTTAGATTTTTTATTTTCAAACGGTGCGGTTTGACAGCGTACGGTGTGGTGCAGTGGGGGCATAATACCCGGTAAAAACCGCACCGCACATAACGAACCACTTACCTTACGCCCCCCTCGCATTTTTTCATTCGGTGAGAGTCGAACGGCGCGCTTCGGGGCAGAGTTTACTTGCTTTCAGAATCGTACGGCGCGGAGCAAATTTTTATCTTCGAGAATCCTCGTGCAGCAGTGCGGTGCGGTACGTTTTTTTGTTACCGAGGGCAAAATCATACACTGCGGTGCGGTGCGGTACGGTAGTAAAGCCTCTCACCGAACCACATCGCACCGTAATGAGAAAAGAAAACGCAACGTGACCAGACCTCGAATTTTCAAGAATGTGTCCTTTTTTCTCGCACTTCCTTGTATGACAATGACATCACATAATGTCGATCGGCTGAAAATGTTGAGTTACGGCGGCAGTAGTAGATCACGCCTTATAGACAGATCATCGAATCCCACTTGGTGTATATAAATATTTCGAGGAAGATAAGTAGGTATATTCCTGATATGTATGATCTGTATGATCTGTATGATCTAGCTCCTGTTGCCGGGTGGGAACCGTATAATCTGCATGATCTATCTATCTATAAGCGCAAGTTTGCTGTCTTGGATCTATATTTATTTGCACTTCCTGCACATCCTCTCGCAACGGCAGCTGAGGAACCACAGGGGATGATTTAGCTGTGGGTCGTATATGAATAATTTTCTGTCCGAGGAGCGAGTGCACGTGTGCACTTTTATGTCAACATGAATACGTACTCGTACATACCAGGTACTTGTTTGACGTTACGCCGGCGGCTGTCTTCGGTATTCTTTCAAAATAGTATAATTATTATCACTCGAGAAATATGATGTAACCAACACCTGTACACAACGATTGATTGATGCGATCAGGCCTCTCGAGGTGACGAGGAGCTTGAAGCAGCGATGGCGGCCTCGCTCGTCGACAGCCGCTTCAACTACCCCGTGCCATTCGCTACACGTGAGACTAGCCTCTTTACAATATGTAATATCATACCGTTCGTTGGTAGTTTACGTCAGTGTGAAACCACATGGTATATATATATATGCGTATCATGCCGTTTGTTAGTTTTTCTGTCGCTTGTACCTTCGCGTTCCTGTCTGTCATCTAGTGTACGTATGGCGTATTGTCCGCCGGTGGTTTTCGTCGGTCGCGTCTTCGCGTTTCCGTCTGTATCTGGTGTACTATTAATAAGTTTCATCCCCGTGTGTTATTAATTAGCCGTTCACATGGGTTCACTGCCAACTAATCGCCGCATGTTCCGTTGCGCGCGTTACAGCAGTATCAATATGCATACACTACTCTGGTCGTGTCCGTCTGTGAAACAACGTGATGACTAACATATGCCTACGTAACTGAATCTCGGTTAGTCGTGTCCTTTCCGTCGTTCCTGCTTTCGTGTTTCCGTCTGCCACATACACCACATGTACTCTGGTATAATATACTATACCTCCCGCTACATCTATCCAACCCCTCGATCCTTCAGCAAGGCCAGTCGGCGGACCCTACCTGGGGGACGACGACGCCGCCGTTGCCGCTGCCATCGGCGCCTCCCTTGACATGCTCGATAACCACGGCGACCACGCCACCAACAAACCCACGAAACCCCACAAAACCATGGAGGGTGAGGACGCCGGAACTCTGGGAGGTGGGGATGGAGGGGTCAATGGCGTCGGCGTTACTGTTGGTGGCAGCGGTGGCGGTGGCGGTGGCGGTGGCGGTGGCTCCACCCCGCCCCCTCGTCCCGGCTCGAACGCCTCCCAAGACCTAGCGTTTCTCACGGACGCACCACTGCTACCCCCCGCCGGCGCCGCCCGGGGGCGGAACGTGGGGGGTCAGAGTGGACGCGAAGTTGCGGGCGGAGCCATGTTGTTCGGTGAAGGTGGGATGCGTGTTACGGGTGGCGGGTGGGGGTCTTGGTGGTGTGATAGGGCGTGTGTGGTTCGAAATCAGGGGAGGAGTGGCTGTGGTGGTTTGTGTCGGCGGTAGTTGAGTCGGTGATGGAGGCGGGGTTGGCGCGCGGCTGATTGTGTTGGAAGTGTCTTGTCTGTGTGGTGTGGAGTTTGGTGAGGCAATTGTGTTTTTTCTTCGGTGTATGTCTGCGAGCGTTGCATCGCTCAGCGTGGGTGTTTGCGTTTTAGGACACGGAATGCGGAAGTGCAACTGATGGTAGTGGTGGCGATGTTGCCGTTGTTGTTGCTTTTTGTTATTGCTAATATTGTTGCTGTAGTTGCTGTAGCTGTTGCTATTTGTTATGCTGTTGCAGTTGCTGCCGTTGCTGTTTTGCCCTTTGCGAATCAGATTGAGGTACCGTAGTGCATGCGCACAACGAAGCCGTGATTTGCTCTTCATTTCCCCCTTTGCCCCCGCCCTCTCCCTCGTTCCCTCTTGCTCGGGTACTTACGCGCGCTGAGTGACCGCTTCGTAGCTGTGCTACTGACTGCAGTAGCTGTTATCACAGGTATTAGTACTGCAGTATCAATTGCTACAGCAGCTACAGTTACAGCGATTACAGCGTACCAGGTACGTGTTGCTATATTTGATACTTATACTGTTTGCATGGCTACTACTGAAGTCACCCCGAATAAGTTACCAATCACCCCGCATCTCCGAACGGCTTAACTGAAGCAGGAGGACCGGTAACGGTCCTGGTGCCTGCCTCAAGACGGAGAGGGAGGGGAACAGAGCCCGGAATTGCCCCTGGGACGCATCGGAGGGCGAGGACGGAGGAGGATGAAGCGCTTGCCCGGCGTCTGCAGGCGCAGTGGATATCGGAGGATAGCGCTGGAGGAGGCGAGGGGGGGGATATCGATATGGGGGGCGTTCAGGTGACCTGTATATACTGATGTACTGAAGCACTCTCGTGATGCAGGAGTTTGCTCTTGTTTTTGTTGTGCTCTGTGTACTCTACTTTTCTATCACGTGTTGTGCTACGTTCAACACACACCGGCCACCTCTCTTTCCCTCCCCCCCCCTCCCCCTCCCCCCTCCCTCGCCTCTGTTCATCTTCAAACCCTTGGCTCTGATTTTGTTTCATGTTTTGTGTAGTGGCCGGGAACGAGGAATACGCACGCGCATCCTGCCGTCCCGGGGTTACGGCACTGCGCAGGCTGCGGGTTGCCAATATGGGACGCCAGCTTCAGGCATGGCGCCGCCGGAAGTTACCACATGGGCTGCCCGCCGACTCCTGAGCCTCGTCTCCCCCCTTGTATGGTGCGTTTGGCAATGTCAGTGTCGTTGCTGAAGGTGGTTACAAGCTTCGCTCTTTGGTGGTGGTTTTGGTTGAGGGGGGGAGGTGGTGATGGTGATGGCGGTATGATGTTCGTGCCAGTGTTGGCAGCAGTGGTGTTATCATGATGGTGTTGTTGATGTTGTCGGTGCTACGGTTCTGTACGATTTCGTCGTACTAGCTGCGGGCGTACTCCACTGTCAAGCCCCATGGTTAATTACCGATTGCCTGATGTCTCAATCGACTATTATAGCGTAGCGGAGGGCCTTTGAGCTTCACCTCAGGGAGCCTACCTGGTATTCGCATAATGGCGAACCTGCCCCGTGCAGGCGCCCCCGAATGTCTTCCCCGCCAACATGCCCTTAATGACTGCACCCACGTTTTTGGGTACGAACTACTTGGAAATAGTGTGGGATAGTTTTTTCACCAGTACAAGGGTTAAATGACCAATAGTAACAGCAGTTACTGGGTATAGTTCGAAGCACTCGTACTGCTGTAGGTCCATTGCATTGGCTATTCAGAACACCTGTGTTTTGGCGGGTATATCATGCAGCACCGGGGAGAGGGTGGCTTATACAGTGTACAAACTGACTTATTCGATAACATGGTTGAGGTTCACTGTGTGCGAGACGAATATAACTAGAGTAACCCCACCCCTGTACCCCTTTCAGATGTGCAAAAACGATCTCACACTATTTCGAAGTGACTTTGTACCCGAAAAGGGAGTGCAATTCTTGAGCTCATTCAGACCCAACCAACCTTTTGCTAGCACTATTTAGTCCTGGTAGTCCCTTCGCCTCGTGGGCAGTGAGTGCCAACCGTTTGCTCGAATATGAAGTGGGAGGGATATACAGCACTGATGTTTCGCAATTTGTGGTTGCACTGCTGCTGCTTTCTTGATCCGTTTGCCGCTGTGTGGTGTAGGTCTGCCACGAAGCGCTGCCTTCCGAGGACGGGCGCATCCACTTCTATCGCCACAACTTCTTCCACGACGTTTACTGCCCATGGCATCACGACAGGTGGGCAACCATCCAATCAATCCAACCACTCCCCTCCGCGTAGAGCGCACCAGGGTAAACAGCAGTACCGGCCAACGAATAAGAACCTGCAGTGAATAAGAGCATAGGGCTCATCTTTTGGCGGGTGCTAAGAATTTCGGATTAACAAATTGTGCTGAGTGGCGAGCGCTACACTAAATCGAGGCTGTTGAAGGATGGTGTCACAACAACGCTTCTAGGCCCGCCCAGACTATACCTGGTATGTTTTTTTGTTAGCGGACCTATGCTGTAATCAAGTAATGTCCTATGCACAGTCTCGTCTCGTGTGGTCTCGTCTCGAATCTCGTCTCCTAAAAGTGTTGTCTCGAAGAGTTTCGTCTCGCGAGAGTGTTGTCCCGAATAGTCTCGTCGCAAGATATCGATCGACCCGAATGTCGTCTTGGCTGCAATACATTTTGGCGTTCGATTTGACCTCTCTCCCTGCTCTACGCGACGGTGCTAGGTAGCGGTGTAGTGCCCGTTTCTACGCGATTGCTGCTGCCCGTGAAAGCGTGAGAGCCGTGTGGCATCGCGAAAGTGGTGTAGTGTGACGCAGAAGTGCGTAAGACGGACCGAGAGGTTCACTTCGGTACGGTCAAGATTCCGTGTCTCTCTTTGCGTAGAGTACTGGCCTATTGTTTTCGCTGCCGTGGGGTTTTGTAAGTCCTTACTGCAGTGGCGTGTCTCTGCGCGATGGCGCGTTTACAGCGCAATTGGTAAATGGGTAAGTGATTCCATGAGTACCACCACGTTGAGCACATGTGGATGGCTAATTACTACCGATCGGGCGACATCCGCACATGGACAAGACTCTTACACAACGCTAGTCCTCCCTCCCTCCCTCCCCTCCCTCCCCTCCCTCCCTCCCCTCCCCTCCCTCCCCTCCCTCCAACCCTTCCTCCCTCCCCCCCCTCCGTCCTCCTTCTTTCTCTCAACCTCCACCTCGCTTTCTGTCGTGGTGGTGTCAGCTCTCCGAGGTGCTTCAGCTGCATGCGGCTGGAGCCGAACCCTAAACCTGGAGGCGGGGGAGAGGGGCCCTTTGCTGAGCTGCAGGACGGCAGGATGGTGTGCATGCCGTGCGCTCAGGTCAGGCGAACGTATCCTTGGATAACAGCGTTCGGTTCGGTTCGGTTCGGTTCGGTTCGATTTTATTCAATGTGATCCGATTCGATCCGATTCGATCGGACACTTTCATGGTTTCAGTTTTGCTGATAGTATTCACCGTGAGCTGTGACATCAGCGTTCGCTTCGCTTCGATTCGATCGGGTTGAATAGTTCCACAGTTTGGGCGTTACAATTGAAAAATTCCACCGTTTCAATTTTGCCGTTACTGTTGAACGTATCCTTGGGCAAAAAGGCGGTCGATTCCAGTCGAGGCGATTCAATTCGATTGAACGGTTTCACTGTTTTAGTGTTGCTGGTACTGTTAACCGGTACCTTCGGCAACAGCGTGCTATTTTGTTGGACTGAATTCGATTCAATCCATTGGACAGTTTCATAATGTCAGTTTTGCTGCTACCATTGCTCGCAACCTTGGACTTCAGCGCTCGATTCGGTTCGATTCTAGTGAATCCGATTGAACAGTTACCAATTGTTTCCTATAGGACAGTTTTTACAGTTTCAGTTTTGCCGCCTCTATATCTGTCCACCGCACCCTTGGCCAACAGCGTTCGGTTCAATTCGATTCGATCCGATCCGATTGGACATCTGAACGAGTTTCCACTTTTTCTGTTGTTTTCCCCGCTATTCTCATGGGCTCAATGGCAGCTGGCGCCGCTTAGAGGTCACGGCTTGCGAGGTTGTTCTGGTGTATTAAAAGTGTCTCGGGTATTTTCAACTGCGCTGCTTGGGCCGTTTAGTTTGGGCTACTCGTACGTCGCCAGTGAGGTGCTGACGCTTTTTGGGAGCCAAAGGGAGGCTACTGGTAGAGGCTACTGGTAGTGACCGCTGGTAGAGACCCACTGGTATAGGTTACCGGTACAGGCTACTGGTAGGGGTGGAGTCGGCCGGATCCGTACCGGTTGTTTATGTTTTTACCTGAGCTTGCCACGCTTCCTCGTTCGGAGACGACTGCACTGGTAAATACACCTTATTAATAGGAGCGAATACGAGTTTCTCCTTTGTACAAAACACCTCATGCAATTCGTACTCGTTAGTCTGTTCGGGCGGAGTGCTCATTCTAAGTTATGTCCGCTCTGCCAGTGGGGCGCAGAGGCCCCTTCCAATCCCTAGCCCCTACCTGGTAGTGTCCTGCTATGCGAGTTCCGAGCGACAGCGATACTGTCTTGGTAATCGCATACTTGCGTTTCCCGACTGGGAGTCGTGATGACGACGAAGCGACTCTCATGTGACCGAATAACCTGATGGTCGGCAAGCAAATGGTGCAGCGCTCGTATAATACCGGGGCATCATAAATCTTGGTTTATACCGGTGCAGATCGTGCAGATCATGCATGCGTTAAACTTGAGAGTACACATCATACATGTTCGGCATATTCGGCATACCTGGTAGTAATTTCGACGCGCGCAACAATAGGGGTTGCACTTTTGCTTTCCAAGGCAAATATTTCCGACTGGCCGGGATCCTTTGGCCCAATAGCGTTAGGATACCATTATTTCATAGTGTTTCACGATGCCATCCGGGATATACCTACTGTTAGTAGGCTTTGAGATAGTTCATCGGGTTTCACTTTTAGTTTTTATCAAAATGAGTTATGTTGGGTGAGGTATAGAGCTCCTTATGTGAGCAGCCTGCCTCAGAAGGCAGAAGTAGGTGCTACCCCTACCGTAGCATGCGTCATGAGACAGACCAGACAGATCAGACAGGTCATGCATACATCAAACATCGCTTACAAATCATACATACAGATCATACAGATGATGCATGACATTCCCTCACACCTTATCGGACAAATCAAACTTGGTATGTGTTGACACAACAGCGTGGGTGTTGGCGGGTCTAACATACTGATACCTCACACCGACTGCAATATACTCGTAGGGGTGTTGGTCTTCCCATTGTGTTACATGGCGTCCCTTCTCTGATGTGTGCCTCTGCTGGTTTATTGTGCTCGAAAAATGGTCTGTGGGACTGGCTGTCATCCTATTACCCCGACTGATTTTTTTGTTCCTACCTACCGGTAGAGATCCTTTTGCCTGATAGTGACAGAGGGCCAGATATTGGCAGTATCCTAATTTTGCGAGATCAGCAACACCAACACCAACCACGCAAGCCGTAACAACACCCATAACTAGGACCACAACCACCACAACAGCTAGAAGTAGGCTTTTACGCGTCGTTCCCGATTCGCAATGCGTTTCCTCCGGCTTTTTAACAGCCCCTCCTATTTAAACACGACTCCCCTCCCACCCCCTCCCCCTAAACGCGACCCTCCCCACCCCTGCCCGCTGTCCTGCTTTGCCACACCTCCATCCCTTGAACTGGCCTTCGTGGTGCAGACGGCCGTGGTCGACTCTTCAGAAGGCGCACCCGCATACCAAGATGTGTGCCGGTTCTTCGAGCAAGAACTCGGCTTGGCGGTGCCGAGGGAGATGCGTGGAGTGCCGATCTTGCTCGTGGTAAGGGTAAAACCACCACGGCTGCCACAGCTGTAGTTTAGCTTATTATGTCCCCCCTTTCCCCGCTGCGTTCAGGCCTCCTATGGCCCGGTGCCGATCTCGGTCGTGGGGAGGCCAACACCACCATGTACACAACTCTCGACGGAAATTCCAAGAACCGCTGTTATGATACTAGCGGTTCTTTTCCATCCGGAGTTGTACCGGGCTCCAGGTATTCTGGTATTTGATAGCCGCCGTAGTGGCAGCTGACCCTCATAGCACAGAGGAGAACAAAGGAAATGGTTAACTCAGGTACGATCTCTCTCCCAGCTGTCTTTTGGTGCCCATCTTGTTCATGGCGAGTGCAATACCGCCGCCGTCACAGCTGGATGACACCCGAAGTCCCAGCTGACCCTTACCCCCCCCTCTCCCCGGTGTGCTTAGGCCTCCTGCGCCTTACCTCCCCTCCCCGCGCTCTCCGCTCTGTTGAGGCGTCCTGCGGTTCCTTATCCCGCCTCTCCCCTTGTGCTCAGGCCTGCTGATGTCCTGATCCCCCCACTCCCTACTGTGTTTAACCCTGTGTCATCCTTGTTCCCCCTCTCCCCACTCTGTTTAGGCGTCCGATGATCCTTCCACCCCCTCTCCGCACTGTGGTTAGGCCCCCCCGGGCCTGTATCCTCCGCCCCCCCCGCTGTGTCTCGCCTCCTGCCGTCCTTACTTCCCCTCTTCCGACTGTTTTAGGCCTCCTCCAGCCATACATACCCCCCGCCCCCCCCAGTTGTGTGTAGGTGTTTGTAGACTTCCTTCAGTATGGGAACTGGGGGAGCGTTTATGTTTTGTTTTGCTAGTATGCGGTATGCAGGTATGCGGTGCATCTCAAGTTGCTTGCTTGCGTCATACGCACGGTTGTCTTCAGTGTTTCTCTTTGTGTGCTTTGTGGTACATCGTTGTCCGGTACTATTGTAGATTTTTTGTCTGTCGGCGGCTAAAAAACCGATGGGGTGATGCCATTTGTTTGGTGCTTTAGTATTAATAGTTAGGGTTAGGGTTAGGGTTAGGGTTAGGGTTAGGGTGAGGGGGGTACAGTCAGACTGACGGGTAGATTGGCAGACACACGCACAGACGACATACGGGCGGTATGCAGACGTAAATAGCAGATGGACAGAGAACATACAGACAGGCAGGCAGGCAATACAAACAGACGCGCAGGCAGGCATGCAGATGAAAAGGCAAATAGATAGACAAGAGACCAACAGATATGTCGCCAGACACAGAGACAAGCGGTCTCGCTCACCTCGCTACCTCGGACCGCACCCCGGCCTCTGGCGGCTTGGCTTGCCTCGCCTTGCCCCATATTGTTTTGCTTGTTGTGCACAGGACTCACCTTCCCTAAACGAGCAGACGCATCGAGATCCGTCCCATGGAAGGGGTGCAGAGCAGGGCATGCCCACGACAAGAGGGCTCACGCTGTCCGAGGTGCGTTTTTTTATAACATCATGATGTTCACCGCCTATGGTCCCTGTGGCTTGTTAGTGCTGCGATGTGGTCGGTTAACCCTATGGTGTGGTTTGCTGACATTAAATTTCCATTTGTACCCCTAAGCTGTGGTTTGTTTATCCTAAGGTGTCGTTCGTTAACCCTGAGATGTAGCGTGTTGACCCTGATGTGTGGTGTGCTAACATTAAATTGTGTCTTTTGTTCTTGCAGGTGGCGACGGTGAGGCATATGGCATCTGGGGCGATGCATTTCAATGCTTCCGCCGGCCGGTTCGAAGTCGGACCACCCACCCAGGTACGATATAATGTACTGCTGTACGTTGTTCCTGTACTGTACTGTACTGTACTGCACTGCACTGTACTGTACTGTACTGTACTGTACTGTACGTTGTTCCTGTACTGTACTGTACTGTACGTTGTTCCTGTACTGTACTGCACTGTACTGTACTGTACTGTACTGTACTGTACTGTACTGTACTGTACTGTACTGTACTGTACTGTACTGTACTGTACTGTACTGTACTGTACTGTACTGTACTGTACTGTACAGTACTGCACTGTACTGTACTGTACTGTACTGTACGTTGTTCCTGTACTGTACTGTACTGTACTGTACTGTACTGCACTGTACTGTACTGTACTGTACTGTACTGTACTGTACTGTACTGTACTGTACTGTACTGCACTGTACTGTACTGTACTGTACTGTACTGTACTGTACTGTACTGTACTGTACTGTACTGTACTGTACTGTACTGTACTGTACTGTACTGTACTGTACTGTACTGTACTGCACTGTACTGTACTGTACTGCACTGTACTGCACTGTACTGTACTGTACTGCCAATCAGTGTAGGGGGCGATACACACACTCGCTGAAGCCTTTCGGGACTAGACAGTAGCTGTAGGAATGTACCTCAGGTAGTTTTTTATTTCAGACCATGATGGTGGTGGTGATGGTGACGATGGTCATGATGAGGATGGTGACTATGGTGACAACCCGCTGGGAAAAGTGCGTGTTGCGTCTGGCGGGTTCTACCCCCGATCCCCTTGCACGCGGTGGTCGCCTCTGCACGCACAGGAGAGCCAGGTAACTTTTTTGCGAATTTTTACTGACGACAAAAAAACAGAACTGCAACAACATAAATTGCGGGCTCAATCTTCCATGTTTCCGCATTTTCCTTTTATCTCCGGCGGTACATACAGTAGTTTCCACACGAAGGACGATGACTGACTGCCCTGCCCGGATGAAAGGAGAAAAATAACGAGAGAAGTAGTGTCATCCCGACACCTTTCTCCTCCTCCCCTCTCGACTCTGCGCGGATTCCTCTCGCACCGGCACGGGCACGAGCAGGCTGTGCTACACCCGGAGCAGAGTAAGCGTTCAATTGGTTGAGTTTTTGTCCCCAACGATGCGCCCCCCCGCCCCCTCTCCCTTCCCCTCCCTTTGACTCTATGATATCTGGTACTGGCGAATGATTCTATGGTTTGGCAATTAATTAAGCCTCTTTGTTGTTTGGTCGGTTGTGTGTTTTGGTTTGTTCAATTGTTCGTTTGTTCGTTCGTTTGTTCGTTCGTTTTGTTGTATTTGTTTTCAGGTCTATCTTGGCGAAAGGCGAGCGGTGACCGCGATATTGGTGCTGTGCGGCTTGCCCTTCGCCAGCTTCAGCTCCATCCTCGCGCACGAGGCCATGCACGCGTGGATCAAGTTGGAGCCTTCCTTTCCTTCGCGTCTTCCCTCGCAGGTGAAGCGTGGGGTTGGGACCATGATGGGGGTTGGGATTGGGGTTCACATTGGAATCGGGGTCGGGATTATGATTGGGGTTGGGATTATGATCGGGGTTGGGGAATGGTGTTTGGTTGGGGTTTAGATGTTGATCGGGGTTGGGAATGGTGTTTGGTTGGGAATGGGGTTGGGGGGGGGGGTTGAAGTTTTGTTGGAGGTTGGGGTTGAAGTTGGGGTTGGGATTGATATTGCGTTAGGAAAGGAGCTGGGACTGGGGTTGGGTTCGGACCATGATTGGGGCTGGGATTGGGATTGCTGTTTTTTGCGGGATTGTGGTTTTTGGGGTATGAGTGATGATCAGAGTTGGGGTTGGGGTTGGGAGTCTGCTTGCTGTTGGGATGTTGGTTGTGATTGGGGTTTTGGCCTTGCCGTCCTGATACTCCAACATCGAATAGCCCCGGACGAGAAAACCAAAAGACCCGCTACCCCGCTACGTGTTGCACAGTAGTTCCTCCGCACTCTTGTTTTTGTGCTTTCGGTGTTTCATGTTTGATGCAAATCTTAGCCTTCGCCGGGCTGTGTTTACTCCTGGCTTCTTTGTGTTCCTGCTAAATCTTCAGCCGCTAATCTGCCCATTTCTCGAGCGCCAGGTGCCGGTGATAGAACCGATTACCGACGGCAGTATTCTACCGGCATGTCTGTCTTTTCAAGATATTAACAATTTCGTCCGGCGCGATTGCGTGGGTGTGGCAAATGGTGCTGACGAGACGCGCGTCCTTCTTATTCCAATACGCACCGGGCGGGGGGGGCTCTTGTAGGCGTTGAGCTCGCGCCTACTGAGATCGAGTAAGTTCTGAGACCCGCATGAATATCATCACAACTGAACTCTCGCTACATGCATCTGCTTGCGTTGTTCCGTTTGTAGGTGGAGGAAGGTGTGTGCCAGCTAATTGCACTGCTGTGGCTGGAACACCTCCTGGGAGCGGGGACAGGGGACGAGGGAGGGGGGAGGGGGCGGAGCCCTGGCTCCCCCCCCTCAAACGAAGACTTGCGCGGGTTCTTCGCCCACCAGATCAAGACCGACGTGTCGGAGGTGAAAACGTGATGATAGTTTTACTTTTTTTGTTTGTCTGGATATTTCGTTTTGGCTTGACCTACAGTAGTGGCAGACAATAGTACAGAACATAAAACCACCATACTTCGTTATAGTATAATTGCTATATCAACAGAAGGTCCTGAGTTGTGCTTGAATACCACTAAGCGGTGGGTATACCGTCCAACCTGTACCAGCCCCAGATTCTACCAATGAAGAAGCTAAAATAAGGATTGAAGAAAGAGGCAACAACCAAAAACTAACGTTATTCATACGAGGGATTACCATACGTATCGGGGGCACCAATCATTAAAGGTACAAACCAATTTCCTAACCCACCAATAAGAATTGGCATAACCATAAAAAAAATCGTTGAAAAAGCGTGTGTAGTTACAATTACATTATATAGCTGGTGATTTCCTCCTCAAAATTCATTTCCAGGACTAGCCAATCGCAAACGGATAAGAACAGACATTGCTGTTCCAAGAACACCTGAGAAACCACCAAAAATGAAATACAATGTACCAATATCTTTGTGTGAAAAAGACATCTATCTCCCATTTTACCCGAACTTGTACTCCCTTCCTTGGAACTCCGATTAGGGGTAATCAGGAAAGGGAGAAGGTTATTCGTAAGGTGTACAAGGGCGTCCGACTCGTGACGTCCGACTCGTTCGCGTCCGAACAACTTCCAGAGCCCGCATGGATGCTCCAATAGACGTTTTACTCGGTAGGAGGGACGATCTCTTCAAGAGACGCTAAAACGGTGAGATTGTACCGACTGCGGCAAGAAGAGTGGTTAATCCAGACAATTCAGATATCGTCAAGTTCTACAATCAGAAGATAAGGGGAATATTGAACTACTATGCTTTCATAGATAATGCAAAAAAAAAGTCTCGGGATAATTGCCCACGGCATAAAGCATTCATGCGCCCTAACCCTAGCTCTTAAATTTAAATTAAGGGTCAGGTCTAGGGCGTTTGCAAAGTTCGGTAAGTACTTGGAATGCAAAGAGACCGCTACAAAACTCTTCATCCCCAATTCATTCTCTCGCAATGAAAATTTTCATATTAACCCGACTGCTCCGGATGTAATCATGGACGCTAGATGGAATAATAAGTTGTCACGTAGCAACCTCAACAAAGGTGGCCTCATTTGTGGGGAAACCCTAGTGAGATGCATCATCTGAGAAAATTAAAATATCTGAAGCATCGTTACAGAGAGGGCAGTACGGATACCTTACAAGTGGCTGCTATAAATCGGAAACGAATACCTTTGTGCAAAGCTCATCACTTGGCAATGCACAAGGGTTCTCTTACTCAATCCGAGAAAGAAAAGCTGAAAGAGGCAATTGAGAATTTTCAAGAACCTAGCTAGGTAAAGTTACGGTAGGTCTGTTTGTTTTTGCTTAATTGTGCTCGTATCATGAATTTTTTACATAAACATATCGTTAGAATAACTCAAATTGTTTTTTTTTGCTTATACTACTGCTCCGTTGGGAGTATGGATGCCTTGCATCCATGGCAAGTAGGTTTTCAAGATCCTGCTACCCCAATAATGGAAGGTATCATTTTTTTTAAAGGTTTGTTAACCCTTTTAGAACCGCAGTCCCGTTTTGGGGACGAACTACTTAGAATTTGACTGGTTTGTCCCCACAACGGAACTGCGGTTCTAAAAGGGTTAATGGTTGATGACCTTTATGTTATTTATTGCTTGTCTTGTAGGCTGGTTACTTTATAATTCTTTAACGTTATTTAATGAGGCAGATCATAAAGACGCTGTAGGCTTTAACCATTCAACATTGCTTGAAGTCGTTTGGACGATTAATTATCCCAGCTGGAATGGTAATGATTATTAATGTACCTTCATACAACTTATTACATGCAATGGGTGAGATTGTAGATCCTATTCATAGCCTTACCATATCTATATTAATTCTTGGGCAGTACCAAGCTTAGGGGTGAAAGTAGATGCGTGCCCGGGTAGATTAACCCTTTTAGGACCCCAGTCCCGTTTTGGGGACAAACTACTTACAGTTTGAGTACTTTGTCCCCACATATGGGAGTGCGGTGCTATAAGGGTTAAATCAAGTTTTTCTTTTTATGAACCCTCTTAGAACCGCAGTTCCGTTCTGCGGACAAACCAGTCAAATTTCAAGTAGTTTGTCCCCAAAACGAGACTGCGGTTCTAAAGGGGTTAAAATAGAGTTTTTTTTTATGGTCGATGTAGTGAACTTTGTGGCGTTAATCATGGTTTTATGCCTATTGTAATCCAAGCGGTTAACCAAGACGAATATTTAACCTTGGTTGGTAAAATATTATGCTCGTGACCTTTTTGTTCCTTCATCTTATAGGAATTGTTGGTTAATTTTGTATTCCTTCTAGTCAAAAGTTAGTGATGCGGCAATTTGCTCTCGGTATTACATCGGCGGTTTTTGTCTCCTCATTATTTTTGTGGTTAGGTTGTGATCATTCAACACCTAAGTTTCAATTTGTGGTTGACATATTGTGGTTACCTATATCTAATAGTAAGTATTAATTTAATTTTGGGGTTGATGTGATCTCTCTGTTTTTTATTAGTTTGACAACATTATTTTTTCCTGTTTATTTACTGGCTTCATGGTCTTTTGATAAAGGGGAAGTAAACACTTATTCAATCAGTTTCTTGGGTATGGAACTTGTTTTACTTTTAATCTTTACGAATTTAGATTTATTTTTTTTAATGTCTTTTTCGAGGCTGTCTTAATCCCGACGTGTTTGGTTATTGGTATCTATGGGTCACGTGAAAGAAAAATACGGGCGGCTTAGACCTATGCCAATGGTACAGCGAAGTTGCAATAAAAAGTTTGAATTTCAAAGATACCCGCCAAAACAATTCAGAACACGCTTCCTATGGGCCACCTAAAAAAAAAAAAAAGTTCCTAACTTTTGGAAAAGCCCGAAAAAAGCAAATCTGGGGGCCGATGTTGGGCCAACATCGGCTTGAGAAAAACTCAGGCCGATCTTTGGTTCGAAGCGGCGAGATTCCGAGTCCTCGACAGACATCGATCAACAAAACCAACGATTGCGTCACGAATTCTGAACGGAGTGCGCTCGTTAGGGGCTCCGACCCACCCTAGGGTCACCGTCTTCACACCATGGCCGGTGTCATGCGGCGGGAGCTGACCAGGCGTGTGATAAAAAGACATTTGGTCGCTGGTTTGCACAAAACAGAAGACAAAACTTCTCCATCCGTCTCGAATGGCAAAAAATAGTATTTTTTTCAGGTTTGGGAGGATACCGTACGACGCCGCCGGCAAGCTCTCGCCCCCTAGACCATGGATCCGCCTGATATCTTCGAGGCCGTCATCTATACTCGTTGGGCTTGCCAGATACCGAGTGGGTTGGCCGTGGGCTGAGTCTATGTGGAGATCGAGGGTCGATCGTCGCACGAGCTGGTTTCGATCACCGTGTTGACAATTTGCGACCAGAAAAACACAAATTGCGCCGCCTGCAGCCGTTGGGGAAAAAAGAAGAAAAAATCAAACATTTTTCTCTTTTTTTCCCACAGCGGCGGTACGAGAAAAATTTCGGCTGTTTTTTTAAAGCCATATATTTGAAAAAAAACTTTTCAACTTCGCGTTTCCATTGGCATAGGTCTTACATGTTTTTTTTTGTATACTCTTTTAGGATCTTTATTTATGCTCATGTTATAGGTAGTCTATATTTACTCATTTGCTGGTAGTACAAATTATGAAGCATTGTCAGTTGTAATTTTTTCATCTTGATCAAAAGTGGTTATGATTTGCTTTCTTTGCGAGACGAGCTGACGAAAAGGAATGACGATTACACCAGGGACTCGTACACCTAGCACGAAACACCCTTGACCTGTGGGTTTGAGAGCGATCAATTGAGTGAATTGCCCGAGTTTCCACGCGAGACACGCGCCCAGCATGGTACTACTACTGTGGCCGTACTGCTAATAGTAGTATCATGACACGTGTGATACGAGAATGCCGTAGAACACGTGTGATAAGCTAACACACACCCTTGGACGAGTTTCAAACCGGTTTCCTCGACAACGAGGAGAGTGCAAACGCCGAGCGACGTATAATATCTGTGGGATGATCTCGACGAGATATTTCCAAAGCCGCTACGTACCTGGTACGTGTTTTCGTCGTGTGCGCCACCCTTGATTTGGAGAAAATCGGGCCTGAAATTCGTTCCAGGGGGTGTGCTATGTTATCACCCTTGTGTGGTAGTCTGGTACGGTATACGTAGGTGATTGATAAGACCGCAATTCACATGTATGTGGTCGCAATGCCTGGTCCCAATTTGGTTCAGAGGTTGAACGAGGCCAACAAAATACGTCGAGGTCTCGTGCTCTTATAGCAGACGCTTCACCAACTACAGCGTGCACGGCTGCTTGTGGATCGAAACCTTTGGTGCCATGCATAAACGCCCCCTTATGTTCGTTTTTTCGGCTTGCTGTGCTCTGTTTTGTTTTGTGACGACACCCCAGGTGTACGGTGATGGGTTTCGTAAAGCGAAAGCGGCGTATGACGCCGTTGGTCTAGAGACGTTGTTGGGACACATCAAGCGTTACCAGGCGTTCCCGGACGTGTGACGTCTAACGTCTGGTTTCGTTTTCATCGGACTCCCTTTTTCTGAAACGGCTGGTTGTCTTCAGGTGTCGATTGCTATACCACTGCTGTAGTTGCTGTTGTTGCGGGGGCGGGTGAACGGAGAGAGCCGTTTGATCCGATTTTATAAACGGCGGAAGCCCTTGAGCTGATGTTCTTAGTGGATAGAGCCGTTGAGTCGATTTTCTCAACGGAGGGAGCCATTGAGCCATTTTTCTTCACGAATGCCGGTAGAGCCGTTGGGTCGATTAGCTGAATGCAAAGAGCCGTTGGGTCGATGTTCTCAACCGAGAAAGCCGTTGAGTTGGTTTGATGATTTCTACGATATATACAAGGTAAGACTAAGGGGCATAATCAACCCCTTTAAAGTTCGAAGGGGTTTAATCAACCCTTGTTAATGTGCAAGTGCGGCCGCGTTTTTTGGCACAAATTACTTGGAATTAGTGGTGCCAAGTTTGCGGCAATGAAAGGGTTAGTCAACCCGTTCGAAGGTGCAAACTCGTTCAGGGGTTTGGGCCAAACTGTGGTTGGATTTAGCTCAGAATACATTTGCAGCGTAGCAAAGAGCTACATTATAACCCCTTTCGTACTGCTGCACCTTCCATTCTGGGGATAAACTATGGAATTAGTGTCAGATAATTTTGGCGGTACTGAAGAGGCTATAATATAATTATATCAAAGTCTCTCAACGTGACAGCTAATTGCGGTCTGTGCAGCAGTCGAGGACGCCGGTCCTTTTGTGTTAAGGAACTTTCACGGGCGAGGGTGGTAAAAAGTTGCAGCCATCCGGTAGTCAGGTCTTGGGTCCTTGGCGCTACGTATACTCGTCGCAGTGCTGTGTTTTCTGTGTGGCGCAACGTAGCGTTTTCTACGGATGAGTATGACACGCAGTATTGTACGGCGTGTACACTGGCTTGTTTTTTTTAGTGCGTACTGGACGGCGGGTTTTGCAGTGTGTGTGTTGGTTTCCCCCCCGTCGTTTGTGTTTTCGTGACTTGCAGGATGTGTTATGGCACGTTTTTCGGCGCGTGTATTTTTGATGTTTTTGCAGCGTGTCTAATGGCCTGTTTTTTGGTGTTTGTATCTGTGTGTTTCGCAGCATGTGTATTAGAGTGTTTCCGGCTTGTCTTGCACGGTGGGGGTTTCCTCTGTGGTTTGCGGCGTCTCACGGCCTGAGGTTTTATTCGGTTTTTAATTTCGTTCGCCAATGGGTTTTTATTTTGGCAGTCCGATCGTCTTTTTGTCTGCCTCCCTGACTGGTGGAGGTGCCTGCTGCGATACACTTTTGTGTTTTGCATTTTGCTTTGTTCCCGTATTTGTTGTGTATTGGCTTTGTTTAGCATCAATGTTCGTTGTTTTCGCTTCTTCTTGTTCTTCGTTTCCGTTTCGTTTTCGTCTTTGTTCGTTTTTTGTCCTTCTGACGGGTAGACGCTAGAAACTGCGGGCTTGCTGTTCCCTATCCGAGGCTGCACTCTCATCTCAAGGTTTTGTATCACCGCTACGCCTCCTGAGCATCGGGTGACGTTATCACCGCATCGCCTCCTGAGCATGGGATGACGTGGTCACGAGTGACGAGTTTTACATTTTTTGGTTGCTACGGCTTGTCTTGAGCCGGTACTGTTGCGTCTATCTACGGCGTTTCATCATTCGAATCGTTACCATTCCCGTCGCTATTAACAGCTACAATTTAGTTTGCACACCTATAGCTACCTGCGTGCGGCACATATTTCGGCACGTATGTGAGGTAGATCCATCTAGTTTTTGGTAAACTAGTACCGTGAGTCATTTTCTGATCGGTCGGGGGGGGGGGGGGGGGGGTAACGCGCTTTGGAGGCGTTTTGGAGGCGTCAGTCGACAGCGCCACCTTGAGAGAATGTATCCCCTGGTTTATATTACACTATCATTCATACATGGTATTAATAGTTGATCTTTCGTCTTGGGAGGAGCGTTGTGCGGTGCTTTGCGGTGCTTTTGAATTATGATAGGATTGAACTGTACACACCTCGGTTAGATAGACGATCGATTCTTACTTTATGATCTAGATATTTTAGGGCAGATGGACTCCCGATCTGTATGATCTGGCTCTTATCTGTATGATCTAGCTCATATTTCCGGGTGGGAGCCGTATAACCTGCGTGACCTAGAACATGCTTCCTGGGTTGGGTCTGCACTCCATAAATCCTGCACAGCATATCATAACGACGGCTACAGGATCTAGATGATCTATCTGTGGATGATCTATCCGATGTGCAAACTGTTTGCAACCCACACGAGCGATGGGCTGGAAGGACTCATCCCCCCCAGCGCAACGCGTGGTGCGTCAACAATGGGTCGTTGCGTTCCTGCGAATCATGGGGGCTCATGTTGTCTTTCTTCATGTGAGCTCAGGAATTTTCAAGTGTTTTTGTGTTTTCCTCCTGTGTGAGTGTACCTTTTGTATGCATATCGCTGTGGGCGCAGGGGGACCCCATACAAGTGAGCGGCCGAATTCGAGTGGTTTACAGTTTTTGACGGGCGCGATTCGGGTGAAAAAAAATGTTTTTGAGAGACGCGATTCGGGTGAAATTTTGTTTGTGATCTCGCGATTTGCTGCTTGCATGACAGATCAGATCTACTTCCATTTCATTGTCTAGCTTTTTCGGAGCTGATGGTCCCTGCCTGATAAATATCTAGATGATCTAGATGATGTCGATGGTGGGCTGCCCGATTTGTGCGGTGTTTTTAGCGTCAGGCTGGGTACACCGCCCCAAGCTTGATGGGCGACGTGAGGGGCCAGCCGCGACTTAGATCTCGTGACGCGGCTGCTCAGACATGGGAATGATACAACGGCAGTAGGGCAGCAAAGGAACCTTGTTGCCATGAGTCGTTTGTTGTGGCCCATGTGCTGTGCTGGATAGGATAATCTGCTGCCCGTTTTCTGGTCATAGACGTGATTTAGTACTTTCGAAGAAGCGCCATGTGGTGTGGCTAAGATGTGCGACCCAAATCACATGTCCGACGATTCGAGTTGCGTATCGCGTTTTCATGAGCAGATAGGTACATACAGTAGATCGGCAGAGAGAGAGTCCGGGTTGTGGTGCTGGTACCTGGTACCAGGTATTTGATAAGCCTGCCCCTTCGCTGCCTTCCTGACTCGCATCATTTTCAGGTTGAGGTTGAAATCAGCCGTCGGCACTATTGGCTACCAGTTATGACAGTAAATCGGCACCGAAGAAGTCCTGAGATCGCAAGACACTTAGTTTGTATCGATGCTGGCTGACGGGTACCGGTATTGTTTTTTTGCTGTTGACCGAAACGTTTTTGTTGTTGACCGGAACGTTGCAGAGGACTGGCTGACTTTTTTGCTGCTACTGTGTTTCACAGAACTGTGGTACCCTAGTGCTGACAGTAGTGACACTGTAGTAGTGTTTTCGTGCTGTAGTGGTAGGAGAACTACGTATGTACAGAAGACAAGGGGGCAGCAGACAGAGTGATAAAACTGTCCATCAGGCTGGCATGCGTTGGCACTCTAAATACGTTGTGCACAGTACTATTGTAGTACGCGTGACTCACTGTCATTTCTTCCGAGTTTTGCTGTTTTTTGCGAGTTCATCCTTTTCGTTTCGACTGTTTTTTTCACGCTTTTTGCTACGTACTGCAAATTATTATGCAACTCTAAAGTGCCAAGTCATTTGTCTCCAAAAGCGGGGGGTGGATGCACTTGGAACGAGCGTAAGGGGTACTAATACCCTCCCTACACCCCTCTTTTTGCGCGAGAAGTTCCTCGCCCGAGGTGTGATTTTTTCGGTCACGTTCAAGGACGCACAGCTTAACGTCAGCACCACTCAAGTAAATAATTCGTCGAGTTTGAACACGCGAGACTGAAGAATACGAAATACATTGTAGTACGTTGTAGCACACTGGAGTACGTTGTAGACGCGTCGACTGCAGCTGGTGCTCTGGAGCTACGTATTATACTCATGCTACAAATACTGCAACTATTAATAGCTGACTTCTGTACCCAGCTGCTCAGGTGTAGACCGCCTGGTACACGTCGCAGATACTAAGTAGATGGCCTCGTGCGGGCGTCCAACCTGAAAAATGAAGCAGCACATTGACGAACAGCAGGGCATCGCTTATTATTATTGGCGCTGCTTTACAACAGCGTTACTACATACTCTTGCTGCGGTGCTCAACCTCTACAACTGCGCCCACGCACAGTGAACAAAGTAGTTAGGATTCTGCGACCTCGTTCAACCTTAAATATGAACACCTAGCTGCCTAGGGAAAAGTACGGCAACGCATATCGCTGGCGCTGCATTTCAGTTCCCTGTGCACCAGGTACCAGTAGATGTGACCATATATAGGGTCCCCACAACGGAAACGTCCAAACGTGTCCGGTCTTAGGTAGTGCTACGGGGTGTATACGCCTGATAGGACTCGCTTGCCGACGACCGATCAAGACACCATAATAAGAGAAATCACCAGACGTGACTCCCTCGCGCAATTTTGATTTTCCTTCTCGAATGAATAACCGTCCTAGGCGACAGACGTCCATACTGCGACGGAAATTTATACCAGTACCTGGTACCTTTTTTTCCGGGGACTGTTAGGGGCATCGACTGCCGCGGGCGTTGCACTTTCGCGTCGCACGAGCTGAGCTCTGCTGGTGCCTCTTCAACCCCCTAAAACAGACTCTTCACAAACCGGGATCCTCATATACATACCACCATCGAGGACCCTACTATTAATACTACTGTAGAGCAGAGCCTACGATATGGGTTGCCCTGCTGTTTCTCAGTGTACTGTTTCCTTGTGAAGGTTGGACGCTCCCATGAGCAGGTCGTCCCTGCTTGCTGTTGCCCGGTGTACTGCATAATTGTGAAGGTTGGACGCTCGTATGCACAGGTCGTCATGGTAATATAGGTAACGTTTAGTTAGGCTAGTAAGCCCGAATGGTCCTTACGTTTTCGTTCAGCATGCATCGTTTATGCCACCATTAATGTCATTGTTTTGTCGTCGATGAAACGCATTCGAGCGCTATTCTCGGTTTGCTTGTATTTGTTCTGTGAAGTCGCAGATGGAGTTGGTGCGAGTGTGGAGAGAGACCAGTCGGCACTGGTGCAGACGGGACCTTGGCTCTCAGACTGAACGTCTGCTTTTCTTCCTTGGAACCAAGAACAAAAGGCTCGCGCTTCGCGCTCGCGTGCCTCATAGTAAAATACGGTTACTATATTACGGGACAGAGTGGTATGCCAGTACAGCAGTACGATAGCACGGCGAGCACAGGACGCCCCGCCCCCAAACAGCCATCAATAGGTTGTGGTTTGCCTGGCCCATACGGTGGTGATGTACACGGGGAAGCATGTCTGCCGATATCTATCTATATATTATCGCAGAATGTCCCCCCTCGCCTTTAAGAAAAACCCACACGGCTCGACAGTTTAAACGTGACAAACACACCAAGACACTGAAAAATGTTTGGAATACTCCCTGTAAATATTTAATATTTAATGTTGCAGCAGATGTTGACGTACCAGCACATACATGACGAGTACGTACAAACGTGTTTATTGGTGAGTCTCAATATGATGTTCGTACATACATGTTCTTGGTCTCTCTTAGGCTCTTATTATATGAAAAACGCAGTATGCACACACACCTACCCTGGTATAAGATTGCAGGGGTGGTCCAACAGCGCAGGAGGAGGTGGTGTTCGTAATTTCTGTAGGCAGGCTAGCGAGTTGCTAATTTTTATCCTACACCTCTTTGTTTCTTAAATCGGGGGGACGAAATATACGAGGGTAACACAGTGATCGACACAGAGAAGAACACACAATTAATACATGTCTGTACTACACAGAGGGTCGGAAAGTAAAAGCGAACTATTTTTCGCCTTGAAGTTGATGTGAATTAAACTTTTTCGTGCTGCTAGACTACTAAAGTAGTGATTATTATGCACCACTCTTTTACAGCCTGTTGTTACGGGGGACCATAATAGTAAATAGGACCAAATATTGTTAGTAAAAATAGGGAAACAAACAGGCTTTTGTATTCATTGCAGGTCCTAAGTTCCCCCGTAATATTATTGTACTAGAAGAGTGGGAATGACGAAAGTGACAGATCTATCTACCGTGATTGTCATTCCCATTGGTGACACAGCAATAGCAGCGGTCTGCGGCGGAGCTTCTTGACATGTATTGCGCTTGTACGCACGACGGTTACAAAACAATCAACACTATATATACTCGTGGTCGTGCTACAATAAATAATACCAGGTAACGGGTTGGGCTGTTCGTCCATATTTTCAGTTCTGAGGACATTATGGTTTTTCATCAAAAATCCTCCAAGATCCATTATTTCTGGCCCCAGTTCTGACCAACAGCCATATTTCTGAGCCTCCGGAGAAAGCTGATTGGCTGCTCCAAAAAATAAACTAGGACTCTCCGGAGAAACGGAAAATTGTTCCTGAAAGCTGGCAAAAAACTACGGGGAGCATTTTGAGGAGTCTATCGGTGTTTTTGGCTTTCCCGCCGAGTAAAACGCGTATATTCGGCCTAAGGGCCGGTCTTATCGAGGGCAAAATAAACGAAAAAAAAAACGAAATGAAAAAACGAAAAACAGAACTAAAGAGTACGTGAGTTTTATTGGTCAAATTGTAAAAATTAGAAGTAGAGATCCCGATACCTCCGTTTTCACATTTCGTTTTTTTTAAGTCCCAGAGGACTTAAAAAAAAACGAGATGGGTGCCAAATAAACGAAATATGGGATACCCAGGGTCGAAGAGGAACATAGGAGGAGCTCGACGCGTTGGGATGAAGTTCCGATAAACTTTCTACGACCGGTTGGCAAGCGCACGATGGCCGAGGTAGTGCATGTGGCTGCCACGCGGCTTGTCTGCTGGCGGCGCGAGCACATATGGGCAGGGAATCACCATGGGGTGCCCTCCTAAGAAACCGGGGGATCAGGAAGTGGCTGTGGCGGTATATTTTTGGACATGAGTCCCACACAACATTCAAATGTCTGCCATCGAACTGCGATGGCCGATACACAAGTTCTAGAGCACTCCGTGGGGAGCGGGTTGGACCACGAGAACCGCCTGCTGTGGAGGGTGCCTTACGTGTGCGAGTTGTGTCTATCCACCGTCGCTGTCGAGCGCTATCGCCGGGAACCACGTGCTGTGGCGGTTGAGTCATTCCGAAAAATTGCACCGCGTAAAAATTCGACTCGGCTTCTTATTTTTGTTTCGTTTTTTTCTTCGTTTTTTTTGCCCTCGTTAGGACTCAACCTGCTGTTTTTTGCGAAAAACGAAAGTCTGTTCGTTTTATTTCGTTTTTTTTCTCGTTTATTTTGCCCTCGATAAGACCGGCCCTGAAAACTCAGTTCTGAGAGCTCAGAAATAATTTCCCATAATTCGATTAGACTTTATAATTGGCCAGTGAAAAACATGTGGTGGGTTGTTCACACGTTCACTCATCACTCGACAGACTGACATGTTTTTTCAACTGCCGGATTATTTACGAGTACAGTAACATACGACAAGGATCGCAAGACATTAATATAGGCGAATTAAAAAGTAGTTCACTGCTGCTGCTGCTGTCCCCGTACCGCCGGTGTTTTCGGCAGCAGGCGGCGCAATTTGTTTTTTCTCGTCGCAAAGTGTCTACACGCTGCTGGTAAAGATCAGCTCATGCGACGATAGACGCTTGATCTCGACATAGACTCAGCCCACGGCCAACCCGCTTCGTGGCGGGCAGGGTCAACTAGGAATGATGGCGGGCTCGAAGAAATCAGGTGGACCAACGCTCTAGGGGGCAAGAGCTTGCCGACGGCGTCCTACGGTATCCTCCCAAACCTGAAAAAAAACTATTCTTCGCCATTCGAGACGGATACGTAAAGTTTTTTGTTCATCCAAATCCCCGCATTACCTCTATGTCCAGTACAATTTTATGTAAATCAGCTCTCTCGTACTGCATTACTACTATTTATACAACTGCTGCTACTGCAACTACTACTACTACTGCTACTATTACAACAACTAACTCTATTAATACTACAGCGGCCAATAGTTTTTTTATCATACACCTGACCAGAGCCCGCCACACGTCACCGGCCATTGTGTGTTGTTGTTGTTGCTCGGATTTACTGGGCGCGTGCAGACGCGAGCAAACGCCGAGACCAACTCTCCTGTTGTTGTGGTCTGGTGCCGCGAAGAGACGCGCTGGGTGCGCTGCACTGCGCGTAGGACCCAAGCGTCCGAGCCAACTCTGACTGCCTTTCTTTGGTCTGGCGGCGGAGAGACGTGCCGAGTCAACTCATCTTGGCATTTTGTACTTCACAATATGACTGCTACTGCTGCTGCTGCTGTTGCTGCTGTGCCGCTGCTGCTGTAGTCTACGAGTACGTATCCACCGAGAGGTGCGCGCCGCGTGCGCTTCTCTTGGTACCCAAACCCGCGCCAGCCGACTGTTGTAGTGGCTACGCTCCCCGTTGACCGCGCGTCGGGCGCGAAGCAACGACGCTAAAGGTATACAGTTGTGTCACCATCCAACTCATCGATCGTTCTGCTGCTGCTGGTTGTCGTGGAGAACATCTTGGATTCAGAGAGCTTGCCCTTCTCGTGTACCTACCTGGTGTGATATCATAATATGTTGGCACATGGTATGATGGTACTACGCGCCTTGATATATACTATATGGAACAAACGGTATGGGATATGGGATATGTTGGTGGTATGGTATCCAGGAATATGAGAAAACCACCGTATGTAGTATGGTATGTGTTGACGATATGGGACGGGAAAAACACAGTATATGGTATGGTACGTTTGCGGTATGGTACCATGGAAAGATGTCGTGGATGTATTATATGGCTAAATTTGCCTGGTGGTATGGTATGCTTCAGTATATAAGGTCCGTAAGGGTCGAATACGTCGTACGAATATAATCTGTAACGAGCTTATATATCGGCCATTGGAAAGTGTTCGAAAATATAAGTCTTGCGGACAGACAGACAGCAAACGGACAAACAGACAGACAAACAGATTTGCATTTACCAAAACAGAGACTCAGTTCTACAAACTGAGAACTACTGCTACAGTTGTGTGCTCGAATGTTGGACGGCGTGACATCTGGCACGAAATTGTGACACTCAATGCACACTAGAATGTTGGTCGTCGTTTTTGCATCTGATAGGTACGAGCGCGGGGGGCGCGGCGGGGTCGGAAAAGATGAGCCAGCACACCCCTCAGGGTTCGTTGCAGTGGAACTAATTGCCTTTCTTGGCGCAATGCGAAAGGGCGAAAGGCGCATCCAACTTTTTTCTTGGCGCAACGGTAGGTGCGTACAAAGTATTTTCTTGATGCAATGGAAGGCGCATACAAAACACATATCTAGTACCTCGCAAGTCGAAGCAGATAAGAGAGACAAAGCCAACGCCAAGCCAGGCATACGCCGTCTGTCCTTTTGTCTCCACATTGACCCCGATTTTGGTCGCCCCGGTGGTTCAAGTGGTTAACCTCGAATTCTACTTGTTTGAGTCCTGGGTTCGAGCCCCAGGTGGGTCGGACTTTGACATTATTTGCAAAAATAAAAAAGGATTCAATTGTTGAGAGCGCCTTGCAGCGTGGGTAGGCACAATTCGATGCGAGTCGACGAGGGAAGAAAAGGCTGAAATCTTCTCGCGATAAAAATGAAGGCACGTACCGTAGCGGGAAGGGGGGAGAAGAGCCTGCTATGTGACCCCGGATCTGAGTTACGAGTTGGAAGGAGAGAGAGAAGAAGATGTGCGAAGATCGTAAATGGGATGAGAGAAAAAAAAAAAAAAAATCAAACCCGGGGAGTTGTTCCCCAGAGTCTGCTGGGGTCTCTGTAGGCATTCGGATCCTGGCTGTCTACGTATGTATGTATATCTGTCTGCTTGTCTCCCCTATCTTCAATCCACTTCCTACCACACATGATATCTCTCAATATTATTTGACGTTGGCGACACATCCCACGCCTCTGAGATGAACGAAGCAGCAGCAGCAGCAGACCCCCCCTCCTTCGTCGGCGAGCGCCAAGCGTTCTATTGCTTCTCCCCGAACACACACATCGGACTGACCGCTAAAAAGCTGCGAGTGAGTGGCACAAGCTCAGCTTGTGGCTGAGAACAAGGTTGCGCCAGGAAAAAAACATCAATCACCACCACCACAACCCATAACCTGTGATGCAGCGCCAACGATATGCGTTGCCGTGCTAATCCCCAGGGTACTACTGCTAAAATGTTGAGGTTGGACGGTTGCATAAATGAGACGGAGGGTATCAATTTCAGCAACAAGATGAAAGATATGTGCTGGATTTTGCAACTGAAACCCCCCCCCCCACCATAATCCATCATAAAGAAGCCGTCCCTGCTGCCAGTGCAAACACGGCCCTCGCTGTTCAGTGCGAGCCAGACCTGCGACACCAGCCAACAACTACCGCATATACATGTCTCCCCCCCCTCCCTTTCGACGCTCGTCGATTGCGCGACCGTACCAGGCTTGCATAAAAGCTTTCACACGTCGGACAGATCACACAGATCCGATCGATCATCTAGATCATCTGGACCCTAACCAGCCATTATGCGGCGTTGTGTAGGATGTGTATAGTACAAATCCAACCCAGGAAAACAAACACGTGCTACAGCAGTAGATCATGCGACTGCCACTCGGCAACATGAGCCAGATCATACAAATCAGGATTGTATGCGCCCTGGAAGATCTAGATCATCGAGTGAGAATATTATTTATCCGACCTGTGCGACGTGTGGAGAACTCATACGCACCGACCAACTCTTAATGGGTGTTCCTGCGAGCACGGGGTCATTTTCGAGACATCGATTTCCGTACAAACACTTCGTGTTGCCAGATTGATACCGGTATACCTGGTATACTGAAAGGTTTCCCTTCGGAGACATTCAGATACAAGGTAAAATCCGATGACGTTTTGGTGCAGGTAACAAAAAAACGAAAGGCCCACTAACCGTGGCCATTTTGAAATCTATACAGCCCAAAAAATGGAACGCATAACGACCTGCGAATGAAAAATCGGTACATGTGTATTAATACGTGGCAGTTTTTTTTGCCTGCCAGTTTGTTTGCACTGAGTGACATCGGCCAACGTCAACGCCTCTTCGCTGCCACTTTGCAGTGCCTGCGCCAGTACAATACCCACCATCTGGCCTCCACTCCTCCCCTTGCCAAACAGCGATTCACAACGCGGCTCACTCAATGTTACCAATGGGAACACAAACATACGAAGACATATGCAGTATACCTACGAGAACACCGAGGTATATGTGTACCTTCTCGCGCTACCAGTATGACAAATAAATATACTATTTCATGCTGAGCGCTGTAGATGTATACCTGGTATACATAACTTACTGATACTAATTTATTTGACTACTGCAGTATAACAAAAGTTGGCAGGAGACGTGAAAACAGCCCTAGAGCTACCCCCCTCCGCCCGCCTGACAACGGCCGCCTCTAAAAGTCGAAAGCAGAACGCGCACTACCTGCTACGTGAATATTGACATGCACAAAAAAAAGCACTTCCGCTAGGGGAACAGCAAGCGTACGAATATATACGATGCGAGAGGTACACACAGGTGGCCGGCACGCCCTCCCTTGCCCTTGCACAATGCGGGCGTAAAAACATGTTCGTGGGGACATAGAACAGTGTGCCGCACCAATAAGCGCACCGAATTGAGAGATTGCCGACAGCTTGTGGGGTTTGGCTACAATGTTCAATGTCTCCACAACGATTTGTACACGCCCACATTATGCAAGGGGGGGGGGTCCCGGCCACCTGTGCAGTAGTAGCCAGCACCTACCATGACCCACTCAAAGCACGATTCTCGACAAAGCACCATTCACTGCCTACAACGTTCAGACCCGTTGTTTGTTGGAGTGCAGCACCCGCACACGTTATACACATCACAGCAGCCAGCGCCTGCGGTGATACACCGAAATCACTATTTTTTCGAAACGCACCACTCATTTGCCTACAACAGGTCACTCCAGAAGTTTCCTGTGGTACAGCAACAAGCCAATACACGCAATACAGATGACAGCCGCAACCTCTAGAGCGTTGCGCTCTTGAAAAAAAACATAATCAAAATTCACTGCCTGCAAAGGTTACCCCGCTACCAATAGTTGCCTGTGGCGGAGCACCCAACCAACCCCCTGCGTCTAATCACAACGTTCCGTCACAGCAGACGCGCTGCAAGCGGTTCTCCGACTCCCCTGTGTACCGTATGTATAAACCTTAACAAGACGCTTGAATGTATAAAACTTTTTGAGCCGTGAGATAACAAAAACCCTCAGCAGATCGGACCAGACGCCTCCTCTAGTGAGTCCTGCTTTTACCAGCTACTCTTACCAGCAGCACTACCCATGACCACCAGGACTACCCAATACCAGCAGGACTATTCATTGCCAGCAGGACGCAATACCAGCACGACTACCCAACACAGCAGGACTACCCATTGCAGAAGTACCCATTGCAGGACTACCCATGACCACCCAATGCCTGCAGGACTAACCAATACCAGCAGGACTACCAAATACCAGCAGGAAAACCCAATACCAGCGGGAATACCCAATACCAGCAGGACTACCCAATCCCATCAGGGTTACCCACTTCCAGCAGGGGGGTTACCCAATTCCAGCAGGGCTACCTACTACCCACTACCAACAGGGCTACTCTCACCAGCAGGACTACCCACTATACACTACCAGTAGGGGTACCCTTGCCGGCAGGACTACCTCCCCCCCCGTTGCTGCTGCTGCCACTGTTGCAACGACCCTGCTTCGGCACGAAGTGAGGGAATGATGGACGCAAGTGGTGAATCGTCTGTATCCACGGGTGCTGGAGAGCCTGCACAGCCGTCAGCCTGTACCGTTCGTTGGTTGTTGGAACAGACAAATCATCGCCCAGGTGGGAGGGGGGGAGAGAGGGAGGGAGAGAGGGAGGGAGAGAGGGAGGGAGAGAGGGAGGGCGGGAGGGAGGGAGTCTCATACCATGGATATAGCGCTTGGGCAGCTGTTAGTCACCCCCTGGGATAGTCCATGTCTTAAGTAGTACGAGCGTAGAACGATATTGCACTTGTATGCGCTTTTCGCCTAGCGGCAGGCTGCTGACTGCCAACGTTTACCTTCCAACAACAAAAAGGACAACAACAAAAAGGACAACAGCAACAACAGCAACATCAACGGAAACGATTCGGAATCCGTGCGTGCCTTGGCTCAACTCTTGACATCCGCGTGTCCAATGCCGCTTGCTCGGCTGTGCCATGCAATAATTATAGGTTGTTTGCGAGTGTACTCGGGCGCAAGCAAACTTTGCAACTGCCACGGCACGGTAGAAATTTCTACTAAAAGGTCAGAGGCCTAACAGTGTTTGCTCCCCGAATGAACAGAACATTATGAACCCAAAAATACAACAGCAGTCGTACCATACCACATATACTGTATATATATATTCAAGAGCAGGCCCTCGGAACATCCGCAGCGCACAGGATGCTATAAAACGTCCCTCGGTTCAGGCCTGGTCGACATCCTCACGCGACCAAGGTGACGGCACACCACAACAACCATTGTGTACGTATAAACTACAACGGTTAAATTGACACACGACGAGCATTCATACCAGGGATTGATATTATCATGTTCCCTTTTCTTTTGACCGTCCGGCGGATGCGTAGTAACATAGCTTAAGCTTCGCGACACTACCAACATAAAGTCACTACCTGGTAGCAGGTATAGAAACATATACGTTCGAAGAAAAGAAGATAAATCAATACCAGGTAGCAGGTTGTATACGGATTCGAAGTATGATACCTTTGGGAGGGCTCCTTCTCCAAGAGGCCGGAAATGAGGTCCTTTACGCTCACGTTCACGTCCGCCCTGTACAACCAGAAAAAAAACAAATGCAGTTTTGCAAAATATCAGAGGATCGAAATCTCACAAAAAGGGCCAAAAGCGTCACCGCACTTCCCCAGCGTACCGGAGTTTCTATAGGCAGAAACATAAAAAAATGCCATTCTCCGTCCGTTCGTCTGCTACACAACTCGTGCCTGCCAAGGAGGATTCTGCTCGGAGAAAAATGAATACAACACACGAAAAACAAGCAACGCATCGAACCATTGTCGTGGCATATTAGCAGAATTGATGCGGCTAAACGTGGATTAAGAGTGCATATATCTGGACAGCGGATGAAACCGGGCGACTCACCACACAGCTGCCGGGAATGAGACTGGTTTGGTGACGCACACTCTGGCAGGGATGAAGGGAAGCCTTCCCGAGATCATCTGGTACAACACCACCCCCACGCTCCTGCAGAAACAGGCAACAAGACGACAGCATCACACCGTCAAAGAGCAAAGACACAAGAAGTTTTCGGTCAAGAAATGTTGCGGTTCTTTTCGATACTTTCAGCTATTGATAGTAGGGCTGCCGTGAACGAAAACGGTGGGCATACAAAAAATGGAAACAGAAGACGGAACGCGCCGAATATTTTCCCGATATTCGCGTACTATCGAAACATTTCCCGAGATCATCTGTCGTACAACACCTCCAGGCGCCTGCAAAACAGAGAACAAGCTTAGTACCATACAGCATCACACCATCAAGTGTCAAGAAACAAGCACGTCCAAGGTTAACATGTGGTTAACGCTGTTTTTGATATTTCCAAGGGTTGATATTATAGGGATGTCGCGCCGGAGAACGATAGAGGCAAAAGCGAAGCAAGGCAACTTGGGGGATAATAACGTGTTCATGTCACCGACAATAAAAATACTGTACTGGTATTAAACAATGGAAAGAAAACAAAACAAAACCAATACCACGCTATGATGTTCACCAACATCAGAGCCAGCTGCCAGGGTGACAGATACGAACGAAGGTGCCTTATGCTTGTGTAGCTAAAAACCCTCCGCACCATAGGTCAGCCGGCTTTCCGAAGGGATGCTGGTTCATGATCTCAGGGGCGATGTAACCGCCAGTGCCGAACAGCCCGGACCACGGGATTTTGTTGATGTCCCCCGTTTGCTTGTAGAACCGAACATCAGGTACCTGAAAAATAATAACAAAAAACGAAATGGGACAGCTTTAGCTGATACCGGTGCTGTTCTAGGTCAAATAGGCTGTACCAGGTGTATAGTCCGTCCGATTAAATTATCGCACGTTTTGAAATTTTCGGTTCCCGAAAAGTTCTGAGTGACTGACGTACCCCCAGATTCCATGACATACCTGGTATACCATCAAAAGCCCCTGTTTCAGGCGCAACAGATGTAGTGAACCTTTCCTTCTTTTTCTGTTCGGCCTCAAGAAAAAAGCAACTTGGAGAAAATTCGTGAAAAAAAATGATACCGGTATGTTTTACATGGTTGAATGGAGGGGTCGTGTCTTGTTTTGAACACTAAAGAGATCTCCGCCAGCGCAATTCGTGTATACATATATATCATACTTCTTTGTACTAGTTTTGGAGGGGCAAATAAAAAAACAGTGATCCCGATGTGTCTTACGGTGAGAGGAGTATGCTCCTAGCCGGGCAACACGAACCTCAAAAGTAAAACAAATGAACGTAAAAAAAATGTTGGGACCACGCCCGTTTTTTTCGAGTCTAACTAGCGTTGGAAAATATGTGTTTCTATATCTCCTTGGCTATACTCGATTCATTCAAGTATCAATGTAGCATAAGCCTTTCATCCGTTTTGCGACTGGACGAATCAGTATTTACGCCCGAACAAACATGGCCATTCGTACGAAGGGTCTGCATCAGTTATGTCAGCACTGAAATACCCTAAATCGCATCAACACGCAGCAAAAGCGAGCGGTCTCCAAACCCATGTATCGTTCTTCACACATCATTATATTTTGACGATAACAGGAGGTGAAGTATATATAATATATATATATATATATATTTGCTCATCCCATTTACTATCTTCGCACATCTTCTTCTCTCTCTCCTTCCAACTCGTAACTCAGATCCGGGGTCACATAGCAGGCTCTTCTCCCCCCTTCCCGCTACGGTACGTGCCTTCATTTTTATCGCGAGAAGATTTCGGCCTTTTCTTCCGTCGTCGACTCGCATCGAATTGTGCCTACTCACGCTGCAAGGCGCTCTCAAAAATTGAATCCTTTTTTATTTTTATTTTTGCAAATAAAGTCAAAGGTCCGACCCACCTGGGGCTCGAACCCAGGACTCAAACAAGTAGAATTCGAGGTTAACCGCTTGAACCACCGGGGCGACCGGATTCAATACAGAGCAAGCACAGCAGTCAGCAACGAGGCGGGAGTGCAGGCAAACGTGTAGTACCTACAGGTTCGCTCTAAGCGCTTCTCTTTAAGCGCTACCAGGCAAGGTCTACGCGCTACGCTCTAGCCACCACGCCGTACGTATTACGCTTGAAGCCCTTCGGTCTGAGCGCCACGGTCTAGGCGCGACGGTCTTGAGGGCTACGCCCTAAGCGCTACGCTCAGAACTGCTACTACGCTCTACTGTACTACTACCAGGTACTCTCTAGGCACTACCCTCTAGGTGCTACGATCTAAGCGCTACTACGGCCTAGCGCTACGCTCTGAGTTGTATTTGATACATGATAATACATGACACACCTTGCACGAGATCCCGAAGTCGCAGAGCTTGGCCAGCCTACCCGCAGGTGACGTCACCTGCTGCTTGCTGTGACTTTGTTGGCCTGACTCCCGGCGCGGTTGATGTTGTTTTCACGGTTACGGTTGTCATGGTCAGTTCAATGGTTGGAATTCCAGGAGCGGTGGTCGTTGTTGTTGTTGTTGTTGTCAGTGCATTGGTTGCAATTCCCGGAGAGGAGGTCGTCGTTGTTGGTGTTATCGTTGGTTCAATGGTTGGGACGGGAGACGAGGGGAAGGACAATCAAAAGCTAAAAAGCTAAAATGCAATTATTAGAGTGCCTTACGGAAAGAGGAATATCGTAGCTGGGTAATATGAACCTCGAACAAAAAACAAGGAACATAAAGCAGTTGTTGGGGCAACGCCCACCTCTCGAGTCTAAGAACTAGCGTTGGAAAAATATGTACATATTATATGATTCGCCAGGCTATGCTCGGTTCATTCAAATATCATCGGAATAAAACGATCAGATCTACCGCGCAAGAGGAGCCCCCCCTCCCCCAAAAGCTTCTTTCGCCCACTCCCCGCGCCCCTTTTACTATCTGCCCCCCCCCCCCCGGCTATTTGCACACCTCCCTCGCTTCCCTACCCCCCCAGGCTAACCCCCCCTTCCCTCCCACCGCCATTTTACTATCTGCACGCCCCCTCCTCCCCCTATTTAATATAGGTTGGGTTGGCGTCGGTTGGCAACGACACTGTAAAACATGCCGCTCACTACGTGAGCTAGACAACCAGGGTATCGTTTGTTTTTTTTTGGCGGTCGCCCACGGCTGGTTGTCGAGTTAGATCATTTGTGCGAGGCAAAGAACCTTTACTCCGCACAAGGGAATTGATCGTATCACGTAGTGTTCAAGGTAAGGCACCCTCGAGGCAGTTACATAGTACTCCCATCGCTGTCTCTGGAAATGCCTACACCGGAAACTACAATAACTCATTGAAGCTGTCATCCATCTGCAAGTCCGCCCCCACAAGCGGTTCTTAGTAGGATACAGCTCACCCTTCATGCGACTCGCCAGACACCTCACGGCGCTTCGCGCTTGGTGCAAGCAATGTCTGCCTGGTCGGTGAAAACCCGACATGCTCCGTCCCGGTATTGTAGGGATGCGAAGGTCTATGGTCATATGACTACGGCCATGCATGAGATCGAGTACATATCTCCTATCGAGTACACCCCCCCCCTACCTGTTACTGATATAATACCTAACCCTCCCCCCTTCGCCTATGTCTGCCTGGTCCGTGAAACCCCGACGTGCTCCGTCCCGGCATTGCAGGGATGCGAGGGTCTATGGTCATACGACTACCGTCATGCATGATGTCGAGCACCCCCCCCGCCATTACAGTATCTGCACACTCCCCTCCCCTTCCCTCTCACCACCAATAACTACCTGCACCCCCGCCTCCTCCCCAATACAGCCTTTTTACCACAATATGCACCCCCCCTCCCTCTTTTCTATGGTCATACGACTATGGTCATGCATGACATGAAGAAACCACCCCCTCTCCCCTCCCACCGCCATTTTACTATAGGCACCCTCCCCCTCCCTCCCTTCCTCCGCCTTGCTACTATATGCAACTCCCTCCCCCCTCTCTCAACCGCGAGGATGCTGCTTCCTCACCTGCTGTTTCCGACTTGACAGCCGCCAAGTTTGGCGCGTCCGGGCTGGCCGGGTCTGGGGCAAACAGGAGATTTTGCGGCTTAATGTCGCAGTGGACGATGCCCTTAGAGTGGAGGTAGCTCAGGCCTTCAAGGAGTTGCATCGTAACTCTCTTGGCCTCTATCTCGGTTAGACGCCTGCCAGGCCGCGACGTCGCATGTGCATGGTGGTGGTGGTGGTGATGTGGTGGTTTTGCGGTGGTGGGGATGCGTGGTTGCGGTTTTGGTGGTGTTGTTGTTGGTGATGCAGTTGTTGTTGCAGTTGCTGTTGTTGCTATCGTTATTGCTGTTTCTGCTCTTGGGTTGTTGCGGCTATTGTTGTGGTCGTTGTTGTTGTTATTGTTTCCGTCGCTTGCTGCTGTGTTGGTTGTTGATGTAGCTACTCGTACGGTGTTAATTGTTTTGGTGCTGGGGTGTGTGCCGCCGTTGACGGTTCAGACAAGGTTTTGACAGCAGTGGTTGATTGACCCAGCTTCGAAAACAAAGGTTGATTGAAAACAGTCTACACCGACTCATCAAAACATCAACCATCTTCGTTCCAACCATTTTTCCAGGCGGTCGGGGTTAGGACTACGGTTACGTCTACTGCAGTATTGAAAGTCGACTGTACTTCATCCATTGTGTCGGGGGTACTACCAGTATAATATGGCCAAGGTCTGCACATCCTTCGTTCGGGCGAGGAGGCGAGGAGGCGCTTCGGTGTCGGAAGTTCGTGGAGAAGAAGTATGAGAGTGTTTGCTCTACAGTAACTCTACAGTAGCTCCATAGCAGCTCTACAGTAGCTCTATAGTAGCTCTACAGTACAGTAGACCTACAGTAGCTCTACTGTAGGTCTACCGTAGGTTGGGTGGCCGCCAGTGAGGATATTGTCGAATCGTCGAAATACAACAAGGTGTCATACGTGGAACACGGACTCAACAGGTTAACCTGGGTTAATTGACAAATAACCGACGCAAAAAAAAGTACAGGATGGATTGCCGTTCTATATTGAAGTAGAACGGGCGGGCGGGGGTGGTTTCGTGCTATCCAGTGTTCATGTTTCTATACTCGTATTGCGTACAGGTTTGATCGTCCACCCACACACATACAGTACCAAACACTACCAGGTAGAATGAAAATGAACGCATCATTATCTCGTGCAACCCACCCCCTCCTGTTTTCTCCTATTACATTATAACCAAGATATGTAGACATAAACACGTGTGATAAAGACACCACCTCCGACCGACTTTCAAGCCGATTTTCTCGACAAAAGGAGAGAGTGTAAACACCGAGCGACGCGTCCATGACTCACTACTTTCGTGGTGTGCCCCCCTTAAGATATGGTTTGGACTAAAAAGAGTCCGACATTCATCCCAGGGGGGGTGTTATCTTATCACCCCCCAGTGATACGGAAGACGCGTGCTACGGTAGAGCTAGCACCCAATTTTTGCCTTCTGAGGCAGGCTGGTCACATGAAGAATTATATACCTGGTACCTCACCCAATATCACTCACTTGGAGAAAGAAACAAAAAATGCAACCCGATGGACTATTAAACCTGGTAGGTACTAAAACTGTAACACGAACAAAATGGTAAAACACTAAAGGTATTCCAACGATATTGGGTTAAGGAGCTCGGTCAGCCAGAAGCATTTGCCTTGGCAGGCAAAAGTGCTACCCCTATTGTAGCACGCCTCCATATACAGTATTACAGTATTAAAGCATTATGTTATTAAATACTAGAGCAGAATGGAGGTAAATGCAACCCACCCTCTCATGTAGAGCATCTTCTCCAAGTCGCCGCAGGGGCAGTTCTCTAGCACCATGTAGACGTTGTCCGGGGTCTCGTACACCTCGTACAACCGAACCACGTGCCTGTTAAACCGCGTCAAAGGCGTAAAACCACCGAACCCGTCAAAGGCGTCAAAATCGTCAAAAATCGTCCGAATCGTCATAAGCGACTCGATTTCTGCGCCGGCCTCGGTAAGAGCACGAACACGAACAGCTTTCACACAGATGTAAACCAAACATAATCATCAGAGATAAACAAATATGACGCAAGTCAGACAGATAATGCAGATCCGTGAAAAACGATCTGTGCGATCTGCACAGCAGCAGTGGTCTGGTAAGCAAAAGACAACCGAATCTAACCATCCCCAACGCCCATCCCTACTCAACATTTTAACACCGGCATCGAAGGCGCAACAAAAACATTCAATCTATTTTCGCACACGATTTCTTGCGAAGTCCTGCAATGATAGTGTTATCAACACTATGAACACGTTCAAGTGCGATTAACACAATAGTGTCTACAGTACAGTAGCCTTGGCAGCAATGTGGATATAGAAATATCGCTTAGGCAGTACTTGCTACGAAAAACCAAACGATGAGTCCGTTTCCGGGCAGAGTGGCACTTACGCATTTAAAGCGGACGATATCGAGCCATGCCGTTCTAGGCACGGCCAAAGCACAAAAAAAAAAAAGGAAACGCGACGAAAAAATTGGAAAACCCCCCTTCTTTTCACTTATCCTTATTGTACGTACGAATAGACGTAATACCTGGTACAAACGACATGGAAACCGACGAGCAGCGGTAACAGCGGTAATTAGAATGCTGAATCCCACGTGCGATAATAATGAGGGCAAGTACCGGGAGGAAGAAGGGAAGACCAGGTAGCCCATAATGCTCCTGAGGGCACATTCAAACCTCCCACCAGTTGAGCTGGAAAGTAAAGGGGATGGCGATATAAAAAAACAAAATAAATAAAACGTATGTACCGCGTCCCCTCTCCCCTCCCTTGGGTGTTTATATTCCGCCCTCTCTTCCCTCATCTGTGTAGTATTTTGTCTTCTCTCCCCTAACTTGCTGAATTATAGATGTCCCCTCTCCCCTCGTATGTGCCCCCTCCCCCCTCCTTGGTGAACTATTCTGTCCCCTTTTCCCTCCCTTGCGTGCTATTCTGTGTCTCCTCCCCTCGCTCACCTTGTGTAGTATTTTGTCCCCTTTCCCCTTACTTGCTGAACTATTATGCCCCCTCATCCCTCCTATGTGTGCTACTCTTTCCCCTATCCCCTCCCTTGTGCACTACTACGGGGAACCATAGTAAATAGGACCTACGGTACACACAAAAACCTATATATTTCGATATTTTTACTAACAATATTTGGTCCTATTTACTATGGTCCCCCGTAATAGTCTTGCCCTCTCTCCCCTCCTTGCTGAACTATTATGTCCCCTCTCCCCCCACTCAAGCATTATTCGGCTCCCTCTACCCTCCTCTGTCCGCCATTCTGTCCCCTCTCCCCTCACTTGCGTAGGTAGCTCTCTCACTCACTTGTGGACTATTCTGAGCTGGTTGTCGATCTCGGCTCCCACGCTCTTCTTCTCGAGGTCGCTAAAAAGCAGCCTCTTCTGCACTGCCTTCACCGCAACCTCGTCTCCTCTCTGCCGTGCCATCATCAAAACGCACCATCAAAAACACAAAACCGGCATCGTACGAATAAAAAAAAAAAACCGGCAATACAGCGCCAACCAAGTATGTGCGTGGGCGTCTACGGTAGTTCCCAAGTGTACTCCTTACACTTACCGTATAAAACGCAAGCGAACACCCCCCCCTCGCGACGAATTTCGAAGCTGCTTTTCTCCACAACGTGCAAGAATAAACGCCTACATACATACAGACATACATACAGACGTCTATAGAAACATCTCAACGAAATCTTATCTTTCCAAATCCACCGTTTTAGTTGTGTGTGCCCCCCTTAACCCTTTCAGAACCGCAGTCCCGTTTTGGGCACAAAACACTCAAATTTCACGTAGTTTTTCCCCAAAAAGGGACTGCGGTTCTAAAGGGGTTAAGGCCTTAAGGCATGCTTCGGAGAAAATCGTCCCGGAAAAACAGTCGTCCAGGGGTGTGTGTTATCTTATCGCCCGTGTATACGGCAATGAGTTAGGTCGGACGGTTATCGGTTTCAGATATACAAAATGATCCTGATTTGTGCCGCGGATTGCTGGAAGTGGAGCGTAGCACCACTGACAGACAAAACATTAAAAATATACCAGGTATATATATTCCAGGTACCTCGTATCCCCTGGGTCAGAAGCGACCCCGATGGGAGGAACGTGCCGCTCTGCTCGCCGTCAAGTTCACAACTTCTCTGTAACGCGTTAGTGTTTACGACATGGCCCAGCGTCGATACAATGGCTTACAGTCTGCACTAACTCCTCCTTACACCCTAGAACTATCCCAGAAATTTCCCACGAGGTTGTGGTCATAGCCTTTTACTACTGCACTCTACTTCAACCTACTGTAAGGCTGACTCTAATTCCAAGTCTGCTGATCCCACCGAGGAAGTGCAGTCCTTAACGCCTCTTTAAGGACTAAACAAGTTCATGTTAGTCCTCAAGGCCTCCTTAACGCCTAAAAGGGTTCATGTTAGTCCTTGAGGCCTCCGTAAGGCCTCCATAACCCTTTTAGAACCGCAGTCCCGTTTTGGGGACAAACCACTCAAAATTCAAGTAGTTTGTCCCCAAAACGGGACTACGGTCCTCACGGGGTTAAGGCCTAGGGTATAAAAAAGTCAAGTACCACTCCGGACTGCAATGCAATGGACCGTTGTGGTACCAACATGAACACGAAGACGGTCCTTCCGTCCAGGTTGGCATCAACTCAACCATTTCGTCCAACGAATAAATAAGCCAAGGTCTACACGTATATCATAGGCATCCTCTACTGCTACACCGCACGCGGGCAGTGCATCAAACTTGGGAAGTGTGTTTTATTAGATCATCGCCCTTGTGTACTCCCAGTATGACGCTCATAGCAAAAACAAACAGACGACCCCTCCCCCCCCCCCCCACTCCCCCCACCCGTCTCGTCCCGTGACCGCCTGACTGACCTCAATGTGCTCCGCTAGAAAGACGCTGGCGTAGGAGCCCTCTCCCAACAAACAATTCTCGTCCAGGCGGTACGTTGCCGTGAAGTCTGTTTTCGCCTGTCATGTATCGAGAGAGGCAATAAAATAAAACGCAATTAAGAACTATTGCATGCCATGCCAGGCACCAGGTACATAACAAGTGTACGTCAGGCATGCTGTTTCCTACTATCAAAGCTAATATGATCAGTGGAATCTGTTTCCGCTTGCGACACATAACGAGAGGCACAAGAATAAACAAACCGGACGATAAACAAATTTACCGTACAAATCAAACACTCGGGTATCAAGACAACTTACTGTACGCTAATTGTACGCCCTCAGGCTTGCTGCTTTCTACAAGCAGCATTTTTAGGTTCATTTCAAAACTATTAAAATTAGGTCAACGAGAGTAGCACATTCTGACGCTTTGATTGATGCAGTTCAGCCTTTGACTGGCAAGGCAAGGCAAGGCGGCAGCAACAGCAACAGCAATATCACCACCACCCCCACCACCACCACCACCAACAACAACAACAGCCAAGACGCTTTGAACCGAAACAAGGAGAATCTCACCTGCACAAAAAAGGGCTTGAACTTCCTGAAGTCTCGCATCTCCTGCTTGCTCCGCCAGCTCTCCTTTGTGCGCAGAGCTGAAACCGTGCCGGGCATCCACGCGTCTGCAGCGGCGGTGCAGGGCATCGTGTACTGCATCATCAGAGGGTACAGCCGTCGCCAGGAACTCGAGCAGCAGGGTATTTATACCTGCCGTTTTTCTTCTTCTACTTATTTGTTACCCCTCCGGCGGATGGGCAAGAACACCGCTCTGACCACAACTACAAGCATCGTTTGGCGTTCATATATATCATAAATCCAATGGAGTCTATACGAATGTCCCGAGTCGTACAAAGTTTGCACACCTCCGAGAGATCACGATGTAGATTATCTGCAAGCTAAGTTAAGGTGTTGCGCAGGATCTGTGTATTATAAGTACAAATCCTACCTACGGTAGTGAATACCAGGCATGTGCTACTATATACTAGTACTACAACGGGGGACCATATTAAATAAGACCTACGGTACACACAAAAAACTCTATATTTCGCTATTTTTACTAACATATTTGGTCCTATTTACTATGGTCCCCCGTAATAATTACCAGGTATGTTTTAAATACTATTAATATGTAGAGCATGCAGATGAAGAGGCTCTCGCACCAGTTAACAAGAGTCAGATCATACAGATCAGGAACACATCTATCTGCTCTGAAATAGCTAGATCATCAGCAGTGAAAATCATCTGTACGAGGGGTGAAAACATGTGCCGTGAGTCCATTAACTCGTTGCTGCCTTGCCAACAGTTAGTAGCGCTGCCTTGGAGGCTCAAGCATGTTGACTAGTGTTGGATATCGTATCGCATTTTCCGATATATGGTATCGAAAGTTCCGATATATCATATCAAACTTTTGATATATTGTATATATGTATCATATCGAACTTTCGACATATCGTATAGGCATTTCATAACGAAATTTCGATATATCGTACTTGCATAAATAATCATATCGAATTTTCGATATATCGTATCGAAACTTCTGATGCATCGAAATATCGAACTTTCAGCATATCGTATCGAAGTTATCTTGTCCTCCACCACCTGGCATCCCCGTGTTTTTTATGCAGACACTGAACGAAAGCTTCCATGTATCAAAATTCGAAATCGTATCCATTACGATCTACCAGTTACATTTTTTACTTATCGGTATCGTATCGAATTCGTATCCGATATCGATATACAACACTAGTCTGACCCGACCTGATCCCGAGAGGAACAATCAGGTGTAACTGCAGCTGCTGCTGTCGTCAACTTGTGTGCGTACGTACGCTGGTGGATCGTGGACGGTAGTTGTTTTCGTAAAATCAAGTAATACATTAGGCCGAACAACGTTTTTCACGTCGAGTATTAGTAACAGATACCACTATCTGCTTCTTTGGTCATTTTCGAGTGCGCTCCCTATTTGTATAAATATAGACCCTCGCTCGCTCGCAATAAACCTACCCGCCCGAGCGGCGCAACAACACAAAAAATGGAAACGCTCGCTACCGGTGTAATTGTGAAAAGCGTTTCGTTTCAACACGCTCTTTGTTCTCTCAAGATCACCCGCTGGGTGGCCCACACGAGGGTTTCAAAACAATTCGGCTTGTTATTCTCTCAACCTCACCCCCAGGGTAAGTAAAAGCCACACAAGGGGTAATGCAGCCTGTTTTTCTCTCAATCTCACCCCATCCGTGGGGCCACACGAGGGTTTCCAAATAACGCGACATTTTTTTTTCTTTTCGTTCTCACCCCCTGGGTGAGCCGCCCCCTCCGACGGTTTCTCGTGTCGCGCGAACTGTCCTGGTCCGACCAGCGTGTGGAAGGGGGGAGCTCCATCCTCGACCCCACCCATACGCTGTACGTGCAAAGGAAGTATCGTGTCCGCCACGTCCACAAAGTCAACCACGAAAGGCAAACAAAAAAGAAGAAAACAGACACAGAAAATGCAGCACGCGAGGGCGTAGGGCGGGCGGGGTGGGGTGGGGTGTGTACAAGGCAAGCAGGTCAAATGTTTCTTCTGAAAGTAGCTATATTGTGGCTATCTGGTGGTACGGGTAGATATTAATGGTGTGCTATTTTCACAGGCGAGCGGCTGAATAGCCTACTGGTGTCACTTACTGGTAGGTGTTTAAGGTGTGCTGTAACATAGTTCCATAAGCGGCTGATGTTGTGTTCCCCCCCCCGAAAAAAAAAATCTGCGAACACGTACTGTTACTGTGCACCCCGGGTATCGCGGATAGAGGAGCAGGGAAAGGCTGATGTTGTCTCCCTCAACACCAAAACATACACTCTGCAAAGATGTCCTCTTATCGTGCGCCAGGCAACACGTACCAGGTATAGAGGAGCAAGGAAACCCAGCCCCTGGTACGAGAGCATGACACGAGGCAACACCATACCAAACAGCCAGCATTGTCATCACGGGCGAGATCATGACGGTTCGTTATAGCAAGAACAGCAGCAACAGTTGTGCTGGAATCAACACAACATATACACGTACTATAATACGTACTGTGTACCATGTGCGAAGTATCTGGGCTTGTACCATGTAACACCTGTCTCGTGACACAGGACTAGACTACGGCGACGAGTTATCGTAACAACAATAACAACCACAATAAAACACACCAACAACCACAACAATCGAACAACAGCGAGCAAGAGCATCATCGACAACAAGCGTGCTGGTGTCAACGAAACAGGCGACATGCGCCATATGACAGCCTGTCCAGTGATTCCTGCGATCACAGACGGTGACATACCACACCACGTACACAATACGGCGACGAGGCTAACGCAGGAACAACAACGGCAGTGTAAAGACTACAGCGACGGGTGAGTGCAATAACAACATACATCAACAGAGCTCTCCCCACTCACCCCTCCAACCCAAGAAGGGTCCATGTACCCCCCAGCGCCCCCAAAGTCCCCGCTCCCCACCCCTCCGTGCCCCCCCCCATTCCCGTTTCCTGGCGCCCCGATGCCAGTGCTGCCGGACGCCGACCCCCCTATGCCTAGTTCTCCGGTCATCGACGAGTAGCTGCTACCGGCCGAAAACCATGGTTCGTTCGCAAAGAACTCCGATGATTTTGTTCGACCCCACTCGTCCGGGTACATATCGACGTCCGACTGGCTTGGCCCTGTTTTTTTGTTGCGGTGGGTAGTCGGGGAAGGGCGGAGGAGGGGAGAGGGGCGGCGCGGGGGAGAGCGACGGGGGGGGCGGAGGCGTGGGGGAAGGGGGGAGAGATGGAGGCTTTAGGGGTTAGAGGACGCCGGAGCAGAGAAGTTTGACGCCGCGTCTCGGCATTTGTTGCTTGCCCCCAACTACGCTAGGCACAGCACTCGCATGGACATGGGGTAGGGAGGCGGAGGCTTTTGGGGTTAGCGGACGCCGGAGCGAACAAATTTGACGCCGCATCCCGCCGTCCGTTAGGTGTCCTCAATCGCACCAGGCGCAGCACTCGGATGGACAACGGGACGGGGGTGGTCCATGCGATAGAAGAGGCGTTTTTCTTTGTGCGGGGCAATCGACGCCTTCCTTGCCTGTGCGGGACAATCGACAAAATATCCTTTTGCGGGATAATCGACAGCTACAGCTCACCTCTGGCATGCTCCTCCTCCTTCCGCCGAGCCTGGCGATAGGCCTCCTTCGGATGCATCTTCTGCCGAAGGAAAAAGTGCCGCCGGAAACCGTTAACCTCCGCGATGAGGTCGTTGTACAGACGGGATCGCTCCGCCACTGTTGTCACATAAGAACCCATCCATCGCACACCGCGTCCGTTCCCATCCCCGGAGGAGACGAAGAGGAGAGCAGCGACGGAGACAGGGAACGGGGACAGGGGACGGGGATAGGAGATGGGGACAGGGGACGGAAAGGACAGAGGGGAGCAGGGACGGGAATGGTGGAGGAGATAGGGGACGGGGGGGGGGAGAGAACAGGAAGGGGAGAAGGGCCGGGGGAGGAAATAGGGGATGGGGGGGCGGAGGGAACGGGAAGAGGAGAGGGGGCGGGGAAGGGAGAGGGGATGGGAAGGGAAGAGGGTATGCGGAGGGGAGACGGGACAGGGGGGGGAGCAGGAACGGGGGAGGGCACGGAAGAGGGGAGAGGGAACGGAGGGGGAGAGTTGGCAGGAGGGGGAGGGGGGTGTACTCGATAGGAGAGATGTACTCGACCTCATGCATGGCCGTAGTGGTATGGCCATAGCACCTCGCACCCCTACAATGCCGGGACGGAGCATATCGGGTTTTCACCGACCAGGCAGACATTGCATGCACCAAGCGCGGAGCGCCGGAGGGGGAGGAGGAGGTGGAGGGTACCCATGCCATGCTTGGCTGTAGGTGTACGCCGGCACGGAGCACGTCGGGTCTTCACCGAACAGGCAGACATTGCTTGCACCAAGAGTAAAGCGAAACGTAAGGTGTTCGGCGAGTCGTAAGAAGGATGAGCTGCACCTACTAAGATCTAAGAACCGTCAATATGTGAGGCGGACCTTCTTGCATTGGATGAGGGGGGGGGGGGGGGGGGGGGTACTCGATAGGAGATATGTACTCGATCTCATGCATGGCCGTAGTCGTATGACCACAGACCCTCGCATCCCTACAATGCCGGGACGGAGCATGTCGGGTCTTCACCGACCAGGCAGACATTGCTTGCACCAAGCGCGAAGCGCCGTGAGGTGTCTGGCGAGTCGCATGGAGGGTAAACTGCATCCTACTAAGAATCACTTGTGAGGCGGACTTGCATATGGACGACAGCCTTAATGAGTTGATTTAATTTCCGGTGTAGGCATTTCCAGAGACAGCAATGGGAGTACTATGTAACTGCCTCGAGGGTGCCTTACCATACACACTACCTGGTACGTTTTTACGATCATTCCGACTTGGTGGGGGGGGGGTACAGGCTTACGAAGGCGGGGGTACAGCATTATCATAGGTTGACTCCCAGAAGGACCACGTACAGCCAGCGACCGCAAGAGTGCGTCATAAACCGGCACTCTCGGCGTTCCCGATGGCCTCCGCTCCATGATGAATGTTGTCGTGTTGTCGCCTCTCTCCGCCGTTTGCTCTAACCGTACCTACTACCTGGTAGACGTTTCATGGTGGAATATGTCGGCCGGACGCCCGCGAGCGGAGCTCGTTTTTCGGGTGATAAACCGCCGATGGCAGGGCTGGCCGTGAGTTGGGTTGGTCAAGTCGGCTGCAGCTGATAGTTGACTGGCGAAATGATTCAACCAACTGCCCTCTGGTAGCCTTCCTCCACACACAACACATTGCGACCCACTGACGCACCCGCCAGATACAACAGACGGAGCGCCCCGCAAACTTTATCCCGAATAACTTTTCCATGAAACCGTCGGCACCGCCGTTGGTAATGTTTGTCTCTGTCCCATACCAGTCTGATTGAAATTATAAGGGACGTTTGGTTAGTCACAAAATGTTCAAACCCACCCACCTTTTGTTTCCGGCTAGACTGGTAGCACTCAAACGCGAGGTATTTGACCACAGCACAGCACTGCCCACGAACATTCGGCTAAGGTATGATAACTATTGACAGTCAGCGTGTCTTGTCTGGAACAGGAGAGTTGAAAGGAAGCCCACGCCGTCTATGGCGCTACTAGGCTAACTGGAAGTGCCTAGCCAACCTAAAACTTTTCGGCGACTTCTAGTAAGTCAACCCCAACACAAAGCTCTTGTAGTCATTAGACCTCATGGGACTACCGACACGTGCCAGTCCCGTATAACACTATCACATGGTAGGTACCGTATAACACTACCACACGGGACAACCTACAAAGCTCTTGACTGGAGTAAGGTAGGTACCGTATAACACTATCACACGGGTGATAATATATGACACGGGTGATATATATGACACGGGTGATAATATATCACACGGGTGATAATATATCACACGGGTAAAAAATGCCACACCCCTCTCCGACGATTTTCCAAGCTAGTTTTCTTGACAACGGGGAAACAGGGCAAACCGCCGAGCGACGCGTCTATTACGGAAAAATCTCGACGAGGTCTTCAATCCCAGACCCGTCACTTTCGTGCTGTGTGGCCACCTAATACGAAGGACCTTCGCAAATAGGACCTACGGTAAACACAAAAACCTATATATTAGAATGTTTGGTCCTACAGTATATACTATGGTCCCCCGTAATAGTGTGGGAGAAAATCGGCTCGACAATTCACCCTAGGGGGTGTGTTATCTTGTCACCCCGTGTGATACCTGGTGAAAAATATAAGAAATTATATAGCCGTTCTTACTTGCCCCTCCGCTCACCTGCTGGCCTGAGCAGCGCGCAGTCGTCGAGGGAGCCAGACTTAGGGTAGCACTTGGACATATCGATCGCGCCAGCATACTTGAACCGTTTCGTCGAGGACCCGTTCCTTCGTTCCTTCTCCACCAGCTTGACGAGGCTGCGTGTTGCCGGGGAAAGGGAGGGAGGGGTGCAGAGCAGTGGCGGCGGCGATCGCAGTTCACACTCTTGGACACAACGGACAAATCACGATCTCCTGCAGATCACGTAAAAATCGTCTATCTAGAGTACATGAACTACATCATATATTTGCCGTGTGAAGATGTTGATCAAGAGCTGTATCATACAGATCGCTGCAAGTGTGCAAGAGCCTTACCGTGCACATCGCAATCAGTAAAACGGCATCTAGACCACGCAGATGAAAAAAACAGGGATCTAGCTGCACCGGGAGGTTCTAGATCATGAACTGGGGATCCGATTTGATCTGATCTGATCTGATCTGACCTGATATGCCTTTCGCCCCAAGGGAGCCCATACTGTCTTCAAAGCAACAAATCGCCGCAGGAACTATTCCGGCCAAGCGTTGGACGAAATATAACCCCCCCACGAGGGCAATGCCAAGGATTCTGACCTATTAAGTTCCTTGGTGTCAAGGCTGTGACTTTAGCTGGAATTCGCGGCTACATATCACTGTACAGCAGTAGCGGTCCCTCTATGGTGTCGGTTGAGCAGTGCAGGCTGCCAGCTATACCGTTACAGAGCCGGTGAAATCGCTTGGCACATACCATGGTATGAGATCAACCAGTGTGGTATAATAGTGTGCGGAGTAAATAGTGCCGCTTGCCGCTACATATAGTCCCGGTATTGGTTGCTGGAGCGTATGATGCCGGCACTACGTATAGAGGGACGATTACTGTATGACACGATATTCCAGGCTGATTGTCTCCATAACGGGGAGATTGCACGCACAAAGCGTTGTGTCTATCGAAATATATCGATAACTCCTTTCCAGTAAGGTTGTGTGTTTACCTCCCCCTACTGTAATAGTTTGGAGAAAGTCGGCTCTGAATAACGGCAGTTCATGCAGATACAAAGGCGAAGCAAGCATTAACGGTAGCAGCCGCAGCGGCGGCGGAGGAAGACCATGATGACGATTGATAGCGATCGATAACGACGGCAATTTACTCACCGCGAGCCGAACGGGCTTTTGACGTCATGTCAAAAGTAGGCAGCAGACAGCAACCGAATCTACTTACCACGTAACAGTGTAGGGCATGCCTACCACGTAACAGTGTAGGGCATGCCTTACTCACGCCGATGGAAATTAGTAAGTGTGCACAACTTGTGTGCGTGCGCTGGTGGAACGTACAGCAATGAGCCAAACAAACTTACGTTTCTACGTGAGCCACGGGTTCCATTGACACACTTCCTTAAGCTTGACCATGTTTACTTTTGACCCATCCGCCGCAGGATAAAACAGACAAAAACGCCTCCTTTCCGGCCCAAATATAAACAGCAACAGCAGCAGTAACTCAAAAATGACAGTAACAGCAATAGCAGTTACGGGGACAGACGCAGTAGCAGACTCAGAGGCAGTAGCAGCCAACGTATGTAGCAATAGGAACAGTAGGAACAGCAGCAACAGCAAAAGGAAGCCGGCATACATACCGTGCTTGTTTGAAGAAGCGTTGGCTTTGCCAGTAGCTCCGGGCATATCGTGCCGAACGAGAGGGAGGGTCGTAGCTCCGGGTAGCGTTAACGGTTCGCAGGCAGGGCGGGGGGGGAGGCAGGTCACCCAGGCTGATCCCATCCAGAGGGGTTCCACTAACACGGACCAGAGAAAACGACACGAACCGACAACATCGGCGAAAGACGTGGTGACCGCTGCATACTAGAGTTGATATCCGATACCGACAAACGGGCAACATTAATCGATACGATGCCGATATTTGATACCTCCTCGAGGCTTTCATTCACTATCGACAACAACAAAGAACGGGGATGCCAGGGGAGACCACAACACGTTCGATATATTCCGATATAGAGAAAAACCGATATTTCGATATACCGGGGAAAAAAATATACGATATCTAACACTACTGCATGCCCATCGAGGTTTCGCGGCACCGGGGTTCAGTTCGGTTATTGGTTGCACAGGGGAGGATGTTACCGGGAACGCGTTACAGCAGTAGTATAGGTTTGCATAGGAGAGGATTGCGGGGGGGGGGGGGGGGGGGGTCGGGAAATATCTCGTCGAGATGATTCTATTGGCGTATGTATGTAGGCGTTTGCACTGTCCCCATTGTCGAGGAAAGCAGCTTGGAGATTCGTCAGAGGGAGTGAGTGTCTTATCTTATCATCCTAGTACGGGGGGGCTTAGTATACAGGACTCAATATTGTTAGAAGAAAAATGGTAAATATATAGGTTTGTGCCTAACGTAGGTCCTATTTAATATGGTCCCCCGTAATAGTGTGATACTTTTATTCTACTTGTTGTCGTTGTTGTTGTTGTTGTTGTTGTTGTTCTCACATTAACTCTCTGACGAAGGAGTCCGTGGTCGCACAAAGGTGCTGGAGCCCTAGGGAGATCCGAAAAACCATAAAAATCAAAAGTCGGCTGGGAAGCACAGCGCTCCCCACGTAAAAATACACGAAACGAGGAAGGCGCACACAAAATGAAATCAATGCGCAAACTGAACGGACATGGCCGCGGGTATACCCCCTCAATACAGCATAGAGTTCCCCCCGTTCCCACAACAAACCAACTCGTGGCTACTGACTACAGCGGTCTGACAAAAGGTGCAGCACAGCTATGATACCACGTGCCTGACAATTGCGGGGGTCATTCCCATTGAAGGGTATACAACTCGCCAACACTACAAAGTCCAAAACTGTACATACTACTGCCTCGTAAAAAAGAAAACCAGAAAACAAATTTATGACGGCTGCTCTCGTGATGGTGTGCGCGCCGGTCGTGGGTCTCCGTGTGCCGTCCTGCTGCCGTCCTCCATGGTCACCTCATCGCCTTGGCCCAATCGGCCCGCTCCTTCGCACGTGTTCTCGTTGCCACTCCCTTCCAGTCGGTTCCCCCTCTCCTCCATTCCAAAACCAAAATGCTCCTCGCACTTGCGGTTCTGATCTGGAAAACAGAAATTCTCGCGCGGGGTGAGTTCAGTCCGTCTCTTCCCCGCTCGCGGACGCTCTCTCTCCCTCCTCCTTCGTCGTCGAATCCAGCCTCCTGCAGGCGCAAATAGACTGTGCCGTGGTTTGGCTTGTGGTGGCGCCTGCCTCCGCGCACGGACATCCCGATTGAGCTTTGCTGCTCTGCCGCTGCTGCCCGAAAAATACGCGCGAATCGTAGATGTCTGTGCCTGACGCACCACGTACGACCCAACTCTACTGCTGCCATGAGTAAGCCTCGCGGCCACACGCAGCAGCAAGAAGGTATACCCGCTTGAGGATGAGTCCGGCCTTACACCTTACACCCGCGAGAAACATCTACCCCACTCGCTATACGCCTGATAGGGCATGCCTCGCAGCATGCCTCGTCGCGGAGGTAGTATATATATTGGTGTGTTATCTTATCACGATTGTGATACCTTGACTGTGGTAAACAGTGATGTGCTATCTGATCACACGTGCGGTACCTTCATTATTCTTGACTATCATATACAGAATGAAGCATGCAGTCTGAACCCCAACACTGGTAACACGGCCTGCCTTCACCAAAAAATAAAGCAAGCAATACCGAGAAAAGCTGAACCAGTGTGGAGAAAAAAAGCAAGCCACACCAAGAAAAAATCAGTCAGACTAAGCTAAGCCGCCAGTGCTGAGCAAAGAGCAGCGCCGACGAAAGTGTCGGGACGCAGCAAACGAGGAGCAGCTTCCGAGCAAGCCATGAGCTTCGAAGTAAAAGCTCTGGATGAAGGACGGCGGTATTGGCACCTCTGTTGGTTGGTCAACTCCGAAACACGCCTCCAGAAGAAAAAGGTCATCGCAGATATACTATAATAGTGTGATACTTTTATTCTACTTGTTGTTGTTGTTGTTGTTGTTGTTGTTCTCACATTAACTCTCTGACGAAGGAGTCCGTGGTCGCACAAAGGTGCTGGAGCCCTATTAATAATGAAAATAACGCTAAGAAACACGCACGTGGGCAGTGCGGCAGCGGTGCGGGCCTTGGGGTGTATGAACGCGGTGAAATAAATAGCCAATAACATATAGTCACGGCAACAATCCCCAGAACAGATCGGTCGTGCCATTAGCTAGCTACTACCTGAAACCCATTACTAGAGTCTAGTCTAAAAACATAAAATAAACCCACTAGCTGTGAGGCCGAGAATTTGGTTGAAACTCACAATTGCAAGCGGCGTATGTTATGATGGGTACGTATACAGTACAGTACATACCGACAATGGTGCAAAACACAAAACAGGTCTACGTACGACTAAAGTAGTACGAGTGCAAGCAGCGCTGCTGTCGCACGCACGTTTTGAAAAAAAAAACGTCGACATGAAAACAAAAGCAATCACGAGCTCGTCGTATATATATGATATTCACCTGTCCCCGCTAGCGTAGACCACAATGGCATACGCTTTCGCCCTCAACTTCCGCCTCTCCTCCTTCTCCACGCTCTCCACGCCGTAATCTTCCTCCTCCTCCTCCTCCTCGTCCCCCCCCCCTATGTCTATCGCCCCCGCCACGTCCAGCGATCGCTGCACCTCCTCCCTCACGGCATCGCTCACCCCCCGCGCGCTCCTCCCCGCCGTGCTAAGCCTCTCCCCCCTCTCTTCCAACGCCTCTAGCGCTTCCTCCGCAGCGCTGCTTGCCGACAGCTGCCACCCCCCATCCCCCGCTACCCCCCCCCCCTCCAGCGCTATCGCTGCGCCCGCCGCCACAATCCCGGCAGAGGTAGATGACCCCGCCGCGGCCACAGCTACTGCAGCCGACGCGGCCGCCTCTGCCGCTGCTTCTGCCGCCGCGACGCGCATGATGGCGGCCTTGCCGGCGCTACTTGAGCGGACCATGGGCTTACCGTTAGGGCTGTCGGCGTCTGTGATGCTGCGCGCGCGGCCGCGGCGGCGTCGGGCGATGACGGCGGTCCCGCTACCGGGGCTGAGGTTGCCTGTTTTAGTTTGGGGGGAGAATGGGGGGCATTTGACGACACGGGAGGCGTTGGTCGGGAGAGGGTTTAGGGAGTGAGTGGGGGTAGAGGGCGAGGTATCGGGAAGGGGTGAAGGTAAGGGCGGGGGGGGGGGACGGGGGGGGAAAGGGGGGGAGAGAGGAAGGGAGGGGGGGAGGGTGGGGGGGGGGGGGTGTACTCGATAGGAGATATGTACTCGATCTCATGCATGGCCGTAGTCGTATGACCATAGACCCTCGCACCCCTACAATGCCGGGACGGAGCATGTCGGGTTTTCACCGACCAGGCAGACATTGCTTGCACCAAGGCCGGGGGGGAGGGGGGTTAACCGGCTGGGTTGCACGAGGAATGTTTCGCATTTCAGGATCAACTTCAACAGCAGTGTAGCTAAAAAACAAAACAAAAAAAAACAGACGGAAAACATCCTGGGAACATCGCGAGCGTGCTACACATTAAAACTAACACCGCGCGACTTTGAAGATAAGAAAGCGGTTCGTGGTCGCGTTAGCACTGCCTGCACCACTACACTACACTACACTTTCAAGGCGCGGGCGCACCGCTGCCCTGCACCCACAAGCAACGATGCCAGCAGCAGTTTTACGCGTCGTCAGTTGCACCTTCCTTTTGCAGATCCCGCATTAAAACTAGTATATCAACTCTAAGCCGCCGCCCATCAAAGGGCTAAGCCGCCGTTTCCTGCCGTAAGATTCCCCCCCAAATGATGAGGTTTGGCAGCACCTTGCCTTGTTGACACCACCCCAGCAAAAAAACAACACCTGGCCCGAACACGCCCCAACACGCCGATGCCTGCACCTACGGATTTCCCATTCCCAATTCCATTCCCAGTCCCATTTCCCATCCCATTCCCAATCCCACTCCCATGTTCACCTCCAAAGGGGCGGGGGTGTCGGTCCAGAATAGCCTGCACTTCTCTCTCCATGTCTTTGGCTCTCAGCTGCGCAAGGATGCGCTGGAAATCCTTAAAGCGTCGACCGTATAGATCGTGCCCTGTTACCGCCACGATCCAGCGATCACCGATTACCGAGCGCCGATCACGGATTATCGTCACCGATTACCGATTTGCGAACATGAATAACCGAATACCGATTGTTGAGCACAGAAGAACCATACCGTGAAGGATTAATCGCGTCACATAGCAACAAAAAAGGCCGAATGTGCGGTGCTAGGGGCGAAAGTAGAGCATAGGACACGCGCGGGGGGCTCAGATGGCTCGGTTGCACCCATATATATATATATACCAGGTATATATTGCAAGACGTGTTGTCACAACGACAGCAGAAGAACTAATCATCCTAATCCCCGTCTATCAGACGTGGTCCATTTGGCCACACAGGCAGTATTGGCGAAATATGGCTCGGTCAGTTTTTCGGTTTTTCACCGGAAAGTCGGTCGGTTTCGGTCGTTTTTTTTCCAGCAAACCGAAGCTGAAACAACCTAGAAAACCCCCCCGAGGAAACCGGGGAAAAAATGGTTCTCGGTCAGGAAAAATCGAAACAAAACGACTCTCGGTTTCCGGTACACACAACTGCTCATAACGTCATAGATAGGCACTGCTGTAGTGTTGGATATCGTATCGAATTGAGAAAGTCCGGATATATCGTGTGAACGTGTTTCGCCCTCCACCCCTCGTAGAATTGCCGTGTTATTAACGCAGCTACTAAACTAAAAAATCGATGAAAAACATATCGAAATCAGATCAATAGTTTTAGTTATCGGTGTCAATAGTTTTATTTATTTTATACAGCACTATTAATAATAGGCACGGCACATCATGGAGGGTATCTCTACTGTGTGCCACCCGACACGATAGCCCCAACGACACAGCAGACAACCAGCGAGACAAGATTGGCGATACTCCACCCCGTGCCGAAGGGGGAAAAAACGGATCACGAAAACGCACTCAGCACCCTCGGATTGTACACACGTTTTTCTCTTTTTTTCATCCCATTTATTATGTTGGCCCTTTTTTCTCTCTTCTTCCTCGTACTATTACGGGGGGCCATAGTAAATAGGACCCACGGTACACACAACACCAATATATTTACCTATATTTACTCACAATATTTGGTTCTATTTACTATGGCCCCCCGTAATAGTGCTAACTCAGATCCCCCCCACCGCGTCACGTGCCTTGCGTTTTCATCGCGAAAAGGCTTCAGCACTTTCTTCCCTCGTCGACTCGCGTCTGATTGCGTCTACCCACGCCATGCGCTCTCAGCAATCGATTTTGCCCAAAAATGAGAAAAACCCAAGACATGGCAGGGCTCGAAACCCTGACCTTCGACCTTGAGAGTTTCAGAGGCTAACCACTACTAGTAGACCACTGGGGTGACCGTACTACGACCAAACTTTCTTGGTAACTTCAGAGCGGGAACACCTTAAAAAAACGACCAATCCGGCATCGACCACAAGTAGCAACCCGGCGCTGCTGCTTCGTCAGGGGGTGATGTACTGTTATCACCAGGAGCACACTGCAAGGACTGTCTTGTACTACACAACACGCTGGCAGCATGACACTATTGATCCCTTTAAGGCCCCCCTCTAACCCCAGTCCCGACTTGGGGACAGACCAGTCTAATTCCAAGTGGTTTGTCCCCAAATCGGGACTGCGGTACTAAAAGGGTTAGTCAAGGGATAGGGACTAACTCAATGACAACTTTGGTGCTACGGATCAACAGTCTACATACGAGCAGCGCGAGGACCCAGCAGCATTGCGGATAGGAGGGTCATCTTGCACCCGTGCCATACGACTCCTTGCTGACAACCATTGTAACTCGGAGACCATGTTGTAGAGTATCACCCCCCCCAATCACGCAGAAATCGTCACCGTAATCGTCACATTGATTGCCGATATCTCGAAGTATTACTCTCCTCATGTCCCAAGATGATTATTACCATGAGACAGCAGTAGAAATGGTAATAATAGTGGCACTGCAGATCGCTCAGCTCACTGAATATAACGTGGACGGTAGACGGGTTTGTGGTACCTCGATTATCCGTTGCTTTGTTTTGTTTAATCGCTGTACATATGTCCCAAAAGGAACGCACATAAGAGCACTGCATCCTGGACTGTAAATGGAAGAGCTCGCAGCATGGCCGCAATTATAAGAGTACTGCAGCCCTGTACTACAAAAACAAATGTTGGCATCATGATACTACACACGGACTGCGACTAATCGCACGACATCCCGGACTATTGTACAAACAACACCGAACCCATGGTTCAGCATCCACCTTAAAATAATTGCTGATTGCTGCAAAACTAAAGTGTTGGACGGTCGTCATAGCCAGCGTCGGCTGGGCCAACGACAAACGCGTGCGCACAGCTCCAACAAACAAGAATATAAAACGATAAATAGCGAACAGGGAGAGCGTCTCGCGTACATGCCGCAAGGGGAGCACTGGCACTGGTGACAGGTGTTTTTTTACGATAATTGTTTTATGGCGAGCTACCGCAAGGCAGGCAGTAGGGGATATTAGTACTGGTATGAGTTTCCCATTCTTGCTGTAACGAACTACCGCAAGGCAAGCAGTACAAGCAATACACCAGCTCTCGCTCACCGTAATGAAAGTTTCCGATCATCGGGTTGCTCCGGACCTCGTGTTGCCGACGAATGACCTCGGTAGAGATGATGTCTTGCTCGAAGTATGTGTGTCGCGAACGGTTTCCAGCACTGCAGAGGCACATAACAAGGCGTGCGCAGCGGCGGCGGCGGCGGCGGTGCGAGCCAGGGGGGGCGCAGGGGCCAGGCCCGGCGGGACGGGGGGGGGAGGGAGTGAGACCAAACCTTGAGTTGCTCCGTCTGTGTGCGTAGATGTCTATCTTTCTGGCTTCAATCGATCCCAACAAAAAATTGGTTGCCGGTGGCGCCCGCGATAGAGTCATGAAATAATCTATACCCAAGGGAGACGTGGGTATCGAACGACTGAAATGGCGCTCCTCGCAAGACACTATTACTACGAGTACCGAATATACGTAGAGCAAGTAACTGCTGGTGGTGGTGGTGGTGGTGGTGCTGCCGCTGCTACTGTGGCACATGTGCTTTGCAGTAACGGTGTGGCTCTACTCGCGCTGCCGTACCGCAGTGTCCCTACTGACTGTCCCAAAACGGTATGGCACTGCGTATGTACTACTGAAATACGCATACTTTTGATGTACCGACTATTAAAAGTATGAATCTGCTATTGGAACACGCATCGGACAGGTCAGATCAGGTCAGATCAGATCAGATCAGATCAGATTTCCGTTTCATGATCTAGACGGTTCGGGGAAGCTATATCGCATACACCTGGTATGTATCAATCTGCATGACCAAATCTTGTTGCAGGATGGGAGCCGTATGATCTGCACGGTCTAAGCACATTTCCTGCGTTGGGTCTGTCCGATCTAGATCCTCCACAACATTTGACGACCAGTTAATCTACTGAAGATCGTGATCTGTCGCATATGTGATTCTACACGTTCCACACCTCGTACATATCAAATAGATCATTACCAGTTTATGATGTGGATCTTTCAGGGCAGATATATTCGTGATCTGTATGAGCTGTATGATCTGTATGGTCTAGCTCATGTTGCCGAGTGGGAGCCGACCAACCTGTGTGACCTAGGACATTTTTCTGGGTTGGATCTGTACTGTACAGATCCTGCACAACATTTAATAAGGGAATCTTAGGCTATAGGATCTAGATGATCTACCTGGGGATCATCTGTACGAAGCGTGTGAACGTTCTACCGGTGTATAAACCACGTACACGGACAATGCTGTCGTCCGACTACTGAACCTCCGCACCATTTCCAATACGTACGACAGGTAGTACGTATACCTCGAGGGTTCAGGCAGGCGCTTTCATTGGAACTTGAAATACCACTTCAAAGGCCGCAAGGGACAGAAAAAATGACGACTACGACACATCGATGCTTTTGTGTGACATATACTGCTGCTGTAGCTGTATTTACTTCATGCAGCAGGGGCAGCTTTTACTCTGTGTGATGCTTGCTGCTGCATACCAGGTACTCATTTCTCTGATGGCGTTAACATGAGCGACGCGCTACGCTCCTCAGCCGCCCGCTACGCTCGCTCACAAGGGAGAATAGAAAAAAGGTGTATATCAAACGGGCAGAGGTTCATGATTTTACAAACTGACGGCTTGCACATGCTAAGAGCTCCGTGCTTCAATAACCCTGACGCCGCATACTGTACGAAACAGAAAGGACGGAGAAAAAGAGTACGTAGAGCAGCAGTATTGTACTGGTATCTTTTAGATTTGGAAATAAGAACAGGCAAATAAAATCCTTCGCTCATCATACCAGCTGCTTGTAAAGTGCTTGTATATGTGTAGACCGGGCAGATTCCGATTTTTTAGTTCGCTTTAAGAACACAGCGAGCTGTTGATGCTCGACGACATGCTGGCTCTCGCCTAAGTCCGTTGTCGCGCTCTGATCCGCACGTGCGGTTTCGCTGCGTTGTGCTAAGCTGATTTGCGTTGTGCTGCTGCGTGCTTGCTGTGGATGCTCGAAGGCAATATGCTCGTACGGATAAAAAAAACCCCACAATTGAAGAATGGGGAAAAACACGAGCAAGTGAATACCTGGTAAGAATGATTGAGAAAACCGAAACACAAAAAAAAAGAGTCGAAACCGAGAAAGGCACTATTTAATAACACAAACCCTAAAAACGAAACGAATACCTGGTATAATGGGAAAGAAATGGGACGAAAACGAATAAAAAAATAAAAAAATAGAAAAACATCCAAAGGAAGTACAGTAGATTCACAAGCAAGGCTCTTTTTAAAGAAGGAAGCAAAAACAACTCGTCGCCAAGCAATAGAAGAACCTCATTCAAGTGGGAGCTCTGAGAGGCGCGAGAAGTGCTCAGGGAGCACGCTGAGGAAGAAAGACAAACGCAAGAGAGGCCACACACACCTACCAGGTACCTGGTATATAGCAACCTGGCGCTGCTGGAATACGAGATAATCCATGAACGTACTAGTAGCATTAATAGTACCAAAACTAAACTGTACGCAGTTGCGCAACATGCTCGCAGCATGATACCCCGTCCTTGTTAGAAGTTGTTCATGAAGATCCCTCACCTTATTATTAATAGTACAGGCAGAAAACATTACGACTACGTATAACAGGTGTACGATATCTTCGTACATAAATAAGTACTCTGTGTTAACCCCTTTAGAACCGCAGTCCCGTTTGGGGACAAAACTACTTGAAATTTGACTGGATTGTCCCCAGAACGGGACTGCGGTTCTAAAAGGGTTAACGTTGTATATGCACAGCCGGTAGTGAAGGCTACCAGGAAGCGAATACCTGGTAGCGCGGGTCATTTGAAAGTTGCGATGTATCTATGGGACCACGAGTACTTCGTGTAAAGCATCCAAACAATTCTTACCAGGTACGTCTTACCTGGTACCAGCTTTGTTTTTAAACACGCCAGGAAGCAGGTACGTCGTATAGCAGAGGCAGTAGAGCGAGGAACTCGTACTCGTAAAGAGCCAGCGCCTATACCAATCAAACGCCGAACGCTGATGCCAGCCCTGCTGATTCTTTCCGTACGAGGTACCGGGTACACTTTACTTCGAACAAGTCCGTACAGCAGTATGCACCAGGTAAACGATGGCTCAATATTTGGCGAACTTCAACCGGCGAAAAACAACAGAGTAGTTCACAGCTTAGCGCGCGGCGTAACCACTGAGCCCACAGGTACACTGACTACAGCAGTTGTCGTGTTACGACTATCTACTGGCACATCCAGCAGTATATAGCATGATAAAAACTTACTACTGTAGTAGCTGGTAACTGCTGTTATTGTGTGCAGTGCAGAGCCTATACCAGTACGAGTGCGAGTGCATACTTCCGTACTGGTATATGCCAGTGCCAACCCTTGAAGACTACCAGGAATATATAACATGTAGGACCGCGGCAAAGCGACCTAAAACACGGCCAGGAGAGGGGTCTTCTCAATCGTTTCCGAAGAACGTGAAGCTATGTACACGTGCCATTATGCTGCCTGTGCGCGTGTCGTCCATCTCCTGACGCTGCACTGCTGACACTGCGGACGCCTGTGGACACACACCCCTGTCCGAGCAACCCGAGTCGCTTCCTTGATACTGTCTGATGTCTGCTGTGCTGTACGTCTGATGTGGTGTATCGGCGCGTGGCGGACGCCTCCATAGTCTATAGTCATGGATTTCGACACTTTTTTTCTCTCAAGCCGTAATATCAGTATCGGTACGAGTTCGTATATATTCTTTTTCGTATGATATGTACCTATTACTAGCAGTATACTTGTATATAAATTGGTAGTGTTGTAGCACCGGTAGTTACAGGAGCAGCATCTCATGTGGGCAAACATTCTCGAGAACCGAGTCAGTACACAGAGCAGCGGTCTATCATACGTGAGAGTACAGACTTTATACCTGGTGAACATATATCGGAGTATGTACGTGCAAATTCAAGCGTAAGCCCTATTAATAGGTACGCTGGTACGAGATGAGCAGCATGAAATACACCTGGTATGTACGAGTAGTCTCGGTGAGAATGGCGTATTATACGACGTATGCACGACACCATATGCGGAGATGCGGAGAGGTTACCTACGAGCACGAGTACTGGTGTCGTGGGGCCTTCCTATCCTCCACCCCTTGATGGGCCGGCGCACCATGTGACAAGCAACGCCGCATGCGTTCGTTGTGCTGAGCGATCGCGCTGTTCCTGTTTCACTACTCATGTACAGCAGCACGCACTTGCATCATACTTTGCTGTAGCATAGAGGTGTATATATCAGTTCAACAGCACGAACGTGTGGCACTTATCACAGCCTTCCTACGTATTGCAACAAGTCAGAAGGAACAACCTACCACAAGCAAACCAGGACCAGGTAAAACACAAGTAAACAACGACACTGGTGCTATATTATACCGGTCGATTGAAGGAAGAGCCTACCAATCAGTCTCGCAGTTACCTTGGAATACTTCAACATCAACCGGCGACTCCGGCTACTAAATAAAGCCCCCCCGCCCACGAGTTCACAACCGCAAGTGCTGTACGCACTCACCTCGGAGCGTAGTGGAAGAAGCCGATATAGGCGTTGGTCTTCGACAAGCGGGAGTAGACCTTCTTAGGGGTCACAGACCGCCCGCTGCCGCCTCGGGTCGAGTCTGAACTTCCCCCGCTGGGAGATAGCGCAAGCGCGAAACAGACAGGAGAATGCTCTGGAGATGCCTTCAGAGGGACAACATGCTCTCTCCCCAGCTCTTGCTGCCATTCACTGATGTCGACCCCGCCTTCATCGCGAGAAGACAGCACCAGAGGTACATCATCATCGTTCGCATCGCCAGGCTCTGGGCGACACTCCATGAACACTTGCTTGTGATGCGGAGACGAGCTTCCCTGGCTGGCCGCCTCGGGGTTGGCTCCAGGAGTTGCTGGGCTTCACCAAACAGAGAAAAACGAAATCGAATCTTCAATCTTCACTGCCAGTGTTGCTGGCGTAGACTGTACTTGTCGTGAGAACCTTGCGTTAATTGATCAGAATGCGGGTAAGTCGCTGATCGAGTGCGCACAGACGGTGTTGCTATAGCAGTCCGCCAGGAGTCTGGACCTGGCACGAGCGAGTGGGATCGAGTACAAAGTACTGAAGCCATTAGCTGAGGGTTTCCACAACAATGATTCGCGTGCCGTTTTTAGTTTACGTACGTCCTGGCCACCGTTGGGCCTTTTCTGGCGCGAAAGCTCAGAACGCTCCGCACGCCCACTGCTACAAGTGCTCGAGCGAAACAACTATCAGGTACGTCCAGCTACCTTTCTTACATAAGCTCTCTTGAGCACAGCAAGCTATCGGTGTCTTGGATTGGTGGTCGCTGGTCGCTTCACCTCGAAAAGCAAGCCCGAAAGTTTTCGTGCGCTGCCCTCTACGTAAATATACAGGTGTCACCGATCACGCAACGAGATCACAACGATCAAGCCCGCGACGACGATACCAGAATTCCGGCTATAGCCAGCATGAACGATCTCGACATGATGATGACCCTGCCTAAGTCTTCCGTGCCGAAGCGCAGGCGGACGGCAAAGTCGCCCTACACACCCGGCGTGCGCTCCAGCACCAAGACTGGGCTTGGGTTTTCCACGCCACAGCGTCAGGGCTCCGCGCCGTCCCCTTCAGCCCTGCTTGCTGGCATTGGCAGCAATGTGCTCTTTCCAGGTACAGCAGAACCACAAGTAGTACACTCCATCGTACTGGTATGTTGGTGCGTTGGTACGTATATGTGCATTGTACTGTCTGAACGAAGCGGTGGTATTGGGGCAAGGGTTTCCTGACCGATGCGCTTTCTGCCTGCGTACAGCCATTTCGGGTGCATGTGACGGGCGATTGAGTGCGTGGATGCCTGCAGCGGAACAAGCGGCGCCTTGCGCTGAATTGTTTAGTTCGAATTGCGGTGGGTATACCGGTACAGTATCCGCAAGCCACCAGTTGCCAGGGAACAAGCTACTTCGTACACGAATACAGCAGCAGCAGCAGCAGCAGGAGTCTACCGCTCTACTAATGCGATGTTGCCGGTACCATAGTTCCTGGTACGCGAAGTCGTCAACACTGCAGGCAGTTTCCGCATTCCGCATGCTTGCTCAAACATATATACCCCGCGTAGGTACCGGCCGGCTCTAATAGCTTCATTCCTGGCAATGGTGGGCAGTACCGCACACGATACAGCAGTAGTCTGGTGGTGGTACCTGGTATCGTGAAGTATGACACGCAAGATAACACACGCTCTTGGACGCATTTCCGAGCCGGTTATTTCCACGGCAAGGAGTGCGCACGCAACGAGAATGGTGGACTTTGGAAAGGTCTCGTCGAGATCTTCCCATAGACCCATCGCTCGGCGTGTGCGCCTTCTTGCCGTTGCCGAGAAAATCGGCTTGGAAATCCGTCAGGCAGGAACCATGTACGGCTCCGTGCTTTTTTTACACAATCAGCAATCGTACCTGTTGGAATTGGATGCCTGGTATGCGTTCTGCTGTTCCTTACCCTGTCTTGAATATGTGCCCCGGGTACAACCAACGTGTGTACGATTTCACCTGTGCTTCTACACCGCACCCGCTTCTTTTCGGCCAGCAGATCTGCCGTCGCCGTCCATGCCATCTACCCCACGACCGTCGTCCTCCCGGACCAGCCGCGAACCTGGGACGCCCTCGAGCATGCGCAAGCTGTCCCGAACGCCGGCGTCACCGCTCGAGAGTGGCGAGGTGGGTGGAAGGTCTACGTCCTAATATTCAAGCGGTAGTGAACTTTTTTGTTGGGAGCACGTTGAGGCTAGCGTTCGGTACGGGTGGAGAGGCTGTGCTTGATATCTTGAACACCCGCTGCTTTACAGCCTGTTTAGGCAAGCGATGAATAAGTACGTACCAGTACTGTACTACCTGTACTGTACCAGGGTAACTGATACACAATACCCTACTGCTGTACGTACCGGTGGATGGTGGATGCTATACTGCCGTACCCGAAGAAAGAAAGTCCTGCCTGAGCAGGATTCGAACTCACGACCTTGACCTCATTACCGTTGTTGAGCGCTCTTGACAGTTTTCTCGACCGAACGGTAAGGATGCTCTCGACCAGATCTCGCTTCTTTCCGAAAACGCCATGTTCGGTGTTGGCAACCTTCCTGTTCTGGAAAAATCGAGCGCTCAAAAATGACTGCACCCGTGTGTGAGCCCCAACGCTCTTTTGCGGGTACAGCAGTAGTTGGGAAGATTAACCACTACGTTGACCTCCGTGGGTGCCGGTATGCTGGAATGCTGTAATACACGTGTGGCACCTGGTACACTGGCACAACAGTGGCGGGGGGATGTCGCAATTAATGATGAGTAGCTACAGTAGTAGGTTCGCGCCCGAGCACAGCACGTTCTAGCTTGTGACTGTTTCCTGGTACAGCTTCATCATCACAGCAGTGGTCACACTGTGCCAATAATGCACGGTACCACGTGTGACTGAATGAGCTACCTACGTATATTGTCAGTAGCTCGACTTGAGGTGAGTGGTCAGCAGCCGGTGCACCCTACAGTCTGTGGGTCTGTACCTCTAACATAAAGTAGATGTGCTGGCCGCAACAGGAAATCAGTCGATCATTTATTCGAACTACAGTATTAATAGTGCGAAGCTCCCGTCGCCGCCATTACTATTCTTACCTCTCTCCCTTGCTCTCTCTCTCTCTCTCTGTTACTCTATTAGAACGACCGTTTCATCCCGAACCGTCAGTCGATGAACTTGGATCTCTGCAACCACATGCTGCACAGCGACAGCAACATCGAGAACGAACCACAGGCCGGCTCAGATGCCCCCGCTCCCCTCCGCCGAGAATTCCAGCAAGCTCTGAGGAACACCCTCCTCAACCCCATGTCCGGCGCCACCCCCAAGAACGAGCGCGGGAGTGGCTGCAAGAATGGCAGCCCGCGCATGCTGTCCTTCACGGAGCGCACCCCGTCCCCCCCAGACCGTTACTCGAATGTCCTCAAGGTGAACCATGGGCCCTCTTTTGTGGCAAAGATGTGTGTGGTGGGCCCTCTTTTGTGGCAAAGATGCCATCAAGTGTACCGATATGCTATTATTACGGGGGAATACAGTAAATAGGACCAAATACTGTTAGTAAAAATAGCGATATATATAGGTTTTTATTTGTACCGTAGGTTCTAATTAATATAGTCCCCTGTAATAGTCCAATAGGAGAACAGTATTTTGGGGCACGCACGTCAAGGTCTATTTTGGGCTTAATATACTAGTAAGTGAGGGCGGTCAGTCAAGGGGTGACAAGGGGTGAATCAGTGGTCGGTTACGTATTAATTAGCATTTTTTCATCAGCGTAGCATTATTGTGCGTATTGCCTTCACGTTCAACCGTTATTTTTACCCAACATCAGTATTAATAGTGTACACCCAGCGTCCAGTGCCCGTCCCGATTCTTCGTCCTGGAGAGATAAACATGCTGTGGTCACAGACTACTGCATGTGAAACAGAAAGCCAAAGTGATCGCAAGCTAATCAAGGTACATGGGTAAATGATATGCCAACGTATACCGGGTACGAAATCATAACAATGCAAGCCGAACAAGAATTCACACAGCAGTATCTAATAAAACATACCAGTACCAGGGACGAAAGAAACCCCAAGGAATCCCTTCAACGTCTCCGTGAGAAGTTACCACTGCTGCACCCACGTTTTGGGCACAAAACTACTATTAATATTAATAACTGTAGGTGAACATGGTACCTGCTGTAGTTGGTATCACATTATTCTTTTATTAATTATATTAATAGTATCCAGGAGTAACGTGCGCTAGAACTTTTTCCTATGGTAACTCTAGGAAAAACACTGAGGACTTGGGTAATTCGTGTATAATATCCTTTTACCTGGTACATAGTACCTGGTACAGTATTACTGGACACCTATATTAAGCAAATATCGACCAACGAGAAAGGCAGGCTGGTATTTGGAGGAAAACATTGAAATCAGCAGCCACTACGAGAATACTGAATTTAGTGAAGAACACACCCATTATCAAAGAAGACACCCTGTCTGGACCCGCCTTCCTACTTCTTCGTCATATCATAGGTGTCCGGTACTGCTCGATGTAGTCGTTATCTTGAACTTGGTATGAATCACGTGCTGCTCTTATTTCCGGGTTCTGTCATTTCGTTTTCACAGAGTGCAGGGTTTGGTTTATGGTTATACCCTTTCTGGTCGTTTACGCCGTACGCCGGTGCTACGTACTATCAATACCAATCTTCCAGTTATACCTGTAGCATAAATGAGCAGCGTAGAGACGGTGATGTTCGACTTTTAGCGTATACGAGCAGTGTGCTGGCCCATAATGGTTCGTCAAGGTCGACTCTCCGAGCAGCATCACTTGTTTCCGCTCTTGCTTCCCTCCTTTGCGAAAATAATTAATCACAGATCCCTCTCCTACAAAAAATAAAATGCCATCCCCACTATGGTACGAGTATTATAAACGAAACAAAAACCCCTACTGCTGTACCTGGTACTATTTTTATGTATATCATGTGACTCTACTCCGCAGGTGCTGCACACCATGAGCAACTCGTCTATCGCCCGAGCATCGGTGGGCAGGAGCATCCCCTCCGCCCCGCTGCGCATCCTCGACGCACCCGATCTCGTAGACGACTACTACCTCAACCTGATCTCCTGGGGACACAACAACGTGAGTGCCAACGCTATATACATAACCCACCAGTATAATCTAATCCTGAAGGTCGGATTAAGATCGACTACGAGTAGCTGTCTCTGGGAACTCGCGCAGCATGATTTGTGTACCCGTTATCAACTTGTGTGGAAGGTTTTCCGTGGTCATCTGTAACATCCCTGTGATATCAAGCAAAACATGGGCTTCAGCCTACTCGGAAGGGGTCCGTCCCCTTTTGTTTTGGTGCTTTGTACAATAGAAACTATTGTGGCTTTCGCTCGTGGCAAGACAAGTCTTGGCATGAAATTTCAAGAAAAGGCCTGGAACTGTCCTTCATCAATAAGGCTCAGCCAGGTCCCTTCCATACACTTGCAGACTATATATGTGTTTACGTAATCGCTTGGTACTTTGCATGCGGGGTTACATGTGTAGAGAAGGCACCACAGACTTCAGGAAAATGGCTTAACCCTTTTAGAACCGCAGTCCCATATGTGGGGACAAACCAGTCAAATTTCAAGTAGTTTTGTCCCCAAACGGGACTGCGGTTCTCAAGGGGTTAAGTGAAAAAACGCGGGCGGTGGAAGTGGAAAATTACCCGGTGCTTTAAAACACACGAAATACGTCTACTCGTACCGTAGTTCGAACCCCGAGCCCGAAGAAAGGAAATTGCGAGAAGTTTCCCTGACGGCGGGGGCTAGGGTTATTGATAGTGATGGTGTTGGGCTTGACTGCTGTAACAATGTTTTATCTATTTTGACAAAGCTGAACCGAGGTTTATACAGTCCTCTGTGAGTTCGAGCGCCCTCTTCTGTCTTGATGGTGGCCGTCTGTGTCATGCCCGCCCTACCCAAAACGCCTCCATCACGGCAGCACCCACATCACCTCTGTCACACCTCGGTCAGATAACCGATTCCGACTTGATGATCTACCGTAGATACCAGAAGACAGATCTATTCCCGATATTGTATTGTCTTGTAGAGTAGCTCATGTTGCCGAGTGGGACCCGAATCATTTCTTCAAGTGTGCAATAGCACATGTGTTCTGGGATGGACCTGTACTATGCAGACCTTGCACAATCTCCTCTCACTGGTAGGTGAGGAACTAGATCATCTGATCTACTGTAGATAGATAGATAGATAGATAGATAGATAAATAGATAGACCATGAGCAGCCTGAGGTGTAGAGACGCGCTTTTCATGTACAGTAGTTTTTGGAACTCGTTTCCTGTCTCCATCGTTTTCGTGGAAGATGTCATCAGAAGTGTCGGAGTTCGATCTGTATGTTGCTTGAGATATTTCCTGTCGGGAAAAGGACGTTGCCGCCATTAGTGTTGTTTGTTTGTCGCCCTGCGCTTGGACCGTTTTGGTGTTGTGTTGGCGATGCATCGGTACACTCTGTAGTGTTCGTTTCGAGTGCCTAACGTATTGACGCGTGATGTGGTGGTGCAGGTGCTGGCTGTTGCCCTAGGACAGGCTGTTTACCTCTGGAATGCTGCGACGGGATCCATCGACCACCTCCTTACGCTTCCCGAGGAGAACGACTTCGTCACCAGGTACTCTTCCACACCCTGCACAATGAACAATGCCACTATTTTATCAGGACGAGTATGAGTATGCGTTTGTATTGTCTATTGACTCCTTTGGGGCCCGAAAGTATCGAGCATGCCAAGAATATGTTCGGTGTTATCAGTCGTCTATAAATAGGAGCTATAGAGCAGAGTGAGCACCTATTGATAGGAGTACGGCAGTAGGGGTAGAGCCATGATACGCCCGTGCCTGAGTACTCCAAGCATTGTGACTCGGACACCAATCATTGCACCATCCCTCAATGACGCGGTGACCGTTGCTGAAACCGTCACTTTTTATGGTCAATTTTCCCTCTGAGAGTCAGTCCCAAGAGGCCTAGTACTATATAAATACTACCAGTATTATGTTAATGTGAAAACTTTGTATTCATACCGCTACGTACTGTATATTTGCATTATGACCGAGGCCCATAGTAAATAGGCCCAAAACAGGCCCAAAGCACCCACTTTGGTGCGTTCTAACTCCACATCTAATGCGTGAATAAAAAAAGTTGTCTGTTTACAAAACGCGGTTATTGATAGGCTTTCTATCGATACCACGTTTGTATTCTTCAGGAATACACTGGGATTCCTCTATCTCCCCGTTCTCGGGCCTTATATGTGTATTATTATAGGGGCCACCGTGATAGTATCGCCATTTGTTTTTCCCTTGTTGTTCGTTACTCGATTAAAGTGTACCACTCTGTCCCGAAGAGAAAACCATTAATGTTAAATATTAATATGAAAACGGTGCTTACATGATCGACATAAGTAGTGGTAACAAGTGTGACGAAAAAAAACGAAACGAAAGAGTTGCGGTCTGGTCAAGCGTCTAATAATAGGAAGAGAATGCAGCGTTCTACAAACAATCATCGTGATTGATTGACGTGTGTCTTTATAGTTCCTTATCCTCGTAATAGTTGCAGTTCGGACACATCCCATACCCCCTACCTAACCCGGCAGCCTCAGAGTATAATGAAAGTAGTAAACTGCTTGCTGATAGTGGCCGATGCTGTTCTAGGTTCAAGTCATTTGTTTCCCGGCGAGCTACTCTTCTACTATTACGGTGCATCATATAGCGATCGAAACCCATCATGAACTAAAATAAGAGCTATGCCCCAAGTTGCACACCATTACTATCATACCACTCGGGCTGTGAATGTAAAAGCCGCTCGGTCTCCTTATGAACATATAAGCCGTCCTTATATTTCCGTTCAGAGTAATACGTCCGCTCCTGATGATATATTGCCAGGTAATATGTTCATATTTGCAACAGGAAAGCAGAAACTCCCGTCTCTTGGTCAGTGAATTACACAGCCTTTTTTTATTTGTTTTCTATCTCCTAGAGGACGAGTGGGGATGAACGAAGCTGAAGCTCACCACAAATCCATTTCTTTGTCGTCTGCCGATTTGAAACCGGTGTGAGACCACACCACTGCTGCTTTTGAATGACTCGAAAGAACATAGCGTTATGTACTCGCACGTAGAGTAACTTTTTTTTTCGTTCCATCCTATTTATTGCCTGACCTTTGCCCTTCTTTCGCCTCTCCCTCCTATTATAGTTGTAGCTTAGATCCGGGGTCACATACCAGTCTCTCCTACCCCCTCCCCACTACGGCTCGTGCCTTCAGTGACATTTTTATCGCGAGGATGATTGAGCCCTTTATTTCCTAGTCGACTCGCGTCGAGTTGTGCCTACCCGCTCACAACGATTCGAAGGAACAGTTTTGTGGAGAGTAACTCAAGCGATGCGGGACACAGCAAACTGCGAGACGGAAGGAAACATGCTTGAACATTCCTCACCTTCGATATATCATGATCTATCTATCTATCTATATTCATTAGATTATCTAGGTCCTCGCCAGCCGTAGTGAGAGGTTGTGCAGGATCTATCTGTTCATGGGACAGATCCAATCCAGGAAAGATGTGCTAGACCTTATACGGATTTTACGGGTCCCACCCGGCAAGATGAGCTAGACCATGCGGGAATAGGTGATCTATCTGCCTTGAATTACCTAAATCATGAAGTGGGAATGACCTGTACATGAGCTATCTGTACATGATCTATCTGACCGAGATGTGGGACATTCCCAGCACAGCTATAGCACGTTTGTTAAATTCAACGCGCCGCTTTGTCAGTCAGTGGGTTTTTGGTGAGTTGTTGAGATGTTCTCCTACTGTTCTTTTTATACTGTAGTATTGTTGATGTTGTATTTTTTTCTGTGACTTACGTGAAATAGACAGGCCCCGCAGTGCATGCATGGTTTGGCGTACTGTCTTCGTCCTCGTACATCAGGCCGTGGTCCCAATGCAGGATGCCTCTAGTATTGTTTTTTTAGTTCGAAACCCTAAAAAAAGCGTGTCCGCCTCAGAACCTGCTCCTGGATATATGCGTTGTCCTTAACGCATTCAGCTGATAGCACCCTATAAGCGTTCTCTGTCGGCGCAACAAGCTTGTGTAGGGTGGATACTCTTGCAATTTTGATATATGAGCATACGCGGTAGGCACGCTGTTGTGAAGCGTCAAGATCGGATCGCAGGCCAGGTCTTCCCGTCTCTGAACGTCCTCAATTTCCCCCTCTCCTCCCGTCTCCCCTCCCCTCCCGTCCCCTTCGCCATGTCAATTCTGTCCGGTGCGGCTTCCTGCACACGTGGGCGTCTCTTCGGCGTTTAGTGTGGAGTGGATGGAGAGAGAGGGCGGGAGCCTCCTGGCTGTAGGCACCAACCACTGCACGGTACAGCTGTGGGATGCGGCGAACCTCACCCAGGTATAGCAGTATTCAGGTGTTTATACTGCACCAGGCACACTACAGGGAGAAGAGAAAAGAGTGCCGTCACCCTGGAGCTGTGCGCTTCCATGATAGTGTGTATTCACCGGGTGTATTGCTGAAAAAAGTATTACCACTCTGACCTATGCCCGATAATATAAGGCACGTTCGGACTCTGATATGGCCATCAAACGGGACTTATGTTCCAAGACGTGTTTGTTGGATCACGCGTTATTCCTGTGTTGGCACAGTATGTACCGCGGAGTTCAGTTGCAACGTGCCGGTATGAAATTGGAAACCAAGCACCCGCTTGCGTTGGCAGCACATTTTCAACAGTTAGACCCTGTTGAGGCAATCAAGACCCACTCTGTATTTTACGAATGGCATGCATGCATCAATCAGCCTGCACATATTCACACCAGGTAAAATTGAAGCGTGTCTTGGTATTCAAGAGATACTCTATCCTGCGTCGCATCGCCCAGCCCGCACATGATTGAATCTTGGCAATCGAGCGCGAAATCTACTCAAAAAGTTCCTCGTATTGATCGTTATTGAGTACTATTAATATTACGGGGGACCATCGTAAATAGGACCTACGGTACACACCAAAACCTATTATTTGGTCCTATTCACTACTGTATGGTCCTCCGTAATATTGATTGAGTGTGATGCGACGCGCGAAGGTGGTTGGAAGCACCTTCAAAAAAGGTAACGGTTGAGGTCATCCCGCGCCCACGTTTTGGAAGGCATCTACTGTACTTGGCACTAGTGTCGGCTGCGTTTTGCAGCTGTGAACGGAATATTCTTCATGTCCTCGATTTGAACCATCTTCTGGCTTCTACGGGTTGGCTGAATTCATTGAAAGTAGCCAGGATCTTGCGCTTCAATCCGTTTTGTTTTTGCCTGGTCAGCTTCGGACGATGAATGCCTACATGTTCGCTGCATAAAAGTAACAAGGGTCTTGCGTTTCAATCCGTTTCGTGCGTTGTGTGCGCCTGATCAAGCTACGGACAATGACGGGACACTCTGCGCGTGTGGGAACGCTTGCCTGGAAGAGACACGTCTTGTGCTCCGGCTCTCGGGACAGCACCATCGTCCAGCACGACGTTAGGATCCCCAACCACAAGATAGCGACTTTTTCCGGCCACGACCAAGAGGTGGGACAGGTTATTCCTTCGTTCGGGCACAGCGGCGCTACTGTTGTCACCACAGTATTAATATCAATAGTTGTGTTGGATATCGTATCGTTTTTTTCGATATATAGAATATTGGACTTTCGATATATCGAAATATCTGTATGCCGGAATATCGAACGTGTTTTGCCCTCCTTCCCCTGTAATCCACGTGTATTTAATGCTGACTGCTGAACGTTTGCTTTGTACCTTGTATCAAGTTTCGAAATCTCATGCATTTCAGGTACGATTTTTTTTGTTTTGTTTTTCGGTAGATCGATTAGGTTTTTTGTTTATCGGAATTGTAGCGAATTCGATTCCGATGTCGATACCCAACACTAGCTGCTACACTGCTGCAGTAGGAGCGGTTGAACTGACGAGAGAGGTTACCCTTTACGGGCACCATGTCATGCTTTCCAAATTGGAGAAAACAACGTTGAGACTGTGTTTCCAGTCACGTCAAACGCTGTGCGTACTGACTTGGTGTACTGCTTTGGCGTACCGTGTCATGTTTTTTTTTGCGCAGCTGATTGACTCAGGTTGTGATATTTGGTTGGTACCACTGTTTGGAACATCTTACCGGTGCACGTCGCAGGATAATTTCGTAGGGACCTGGAGAAAACACACGAGACCGTTGCTATTAATAGAAAATGAATGCGTCATGCTCCTGAAATTGTGCTCATGAGTACTCGAACACTCCCTCGTAAACCGTCCTACGCAACAGCCATTATTGTTTGGGCTGGGAGTTGGGTGGAATTCGCGGGTAGTTACTGCGATCGGCATCGGCACGGTCGATGGCGATGGGTTTTGATGCGCCATGAATATTTGCAGTAAAATATCTTATCTCTCTGTTCATCTGTGTGAGTGGTCTCAAAGGGAAGGCGCACCTCGTAGCATAGAAGCTTTACATAATCAAGGAAACTCAAATGGCCGGATAGCTGGCACCGCTGCAACTAACTTGTGATACCTGTGTAGGCAACTAACCAGAATACCTAGCCAACTAATTCCCGGGTGTCGACTTTGAGTATTCCAACTCACAGCGCTAAATGTTTTACTGGATAAATTGCACTCGGTGTTTATTTTTAGTACGTGCGATCGGCTGAAAAAGCTCGAGTTATTAATACTAATATAATACTGCTGTAAGTTGGCGTTACGTCGGTGGGTGGTGTCCCGGTTATGTCACACTGCTGGAGTTGCATCAATATAGCAGAGTAAGCGTCCAAAGAAAAACGACATATGAATCATCATTGCATGGCTATAGCAGAGTAAGCGTGCGAACGAAATAATGCCTGGCTATTGTATGTTATAGCAGAGTACGCGTGAGAAGAAAACAAAACCTCTTGGTCGGTATCCAAGCAGGGGATGATATCTTTTTTTCGCCGACTTTTCCACTTGCTTATCATGCAAAAAAGACGTTCGGTTTACGCCAACCCGTTCTGTTGTTCGTGTCCGTGGCACTCATCTACTCACCCACTCACTCACTCAGTCAGTCACTCATCACCCACTCACTCACTCACCCACTCACTTACTCACCCACTCAGGTGTGCGGATTGAAATGGTCGCCCGATGGCAACACTCTCGCCTCCGGAGGCAACGAAAACTTCCTCTGTCTGTGGGACGCTAGCATGAGCGGAAGGGCGTCAATGATCGCACGCTCCTCCGTCGTGCACAGGCCTCGCAAAACCCTGGTGCAGCACGTGGCGGCGGTGAAGGCCTTGGCGTGGTGCCCGACACAGAGGCACTTGTTGGCATCGGGAGGTGGTACCGCCGATCGCTCCATCAAGGTAGGAAAAATATAGCAGTAAGACCTATGCCAATGGTACAACGAAGTTGCAATAAAAAGTTTGAATTTAAAATATACCCGCCAAAAAAAAACAGAACACGCTTCCTATGGGCCACGTAAAAAAAATAAGGAGTTCCTAACTTTTGGAAAAGCCCAAAAAAAGCAAATCTGGGGCCGATGTTGGGCCAACATCGGCTTGAGAAAAACTCAGGCCGATCTTTGGTTCGAAGCGGCGAGATTCCGAGTCCTCGACAGACATCGATCAACAAAACCAACGATTGCGTCATGAATTCGGAACGGAGTGCGCTCGTTGGGGGCTCCGACCCACCCTAGGGTCACCGTCTTCACACCATGGCCGGTGTCATGTGGCGGGAGCTGACCAGGCGTGTGATAAAAAACATTAGGCCGCTGGTTTGCACAAAACAGAAGACAAAACTTATCCATCCGTCTCGAATGGCAAAAAATAGACTTTTTTTCATCTTTGGGAGGATACCGTGGGACGCCGCCGGCAAGCTCTCGCCCCCTAGACCATGAATCCACCTGATATCTTCGAGGCCGTCATCTATATTCGTTGGGCTTACCAGATACCGAGTGGGTTGGCCGTGGGCTGAGTCTATGTGGAGATCGAGCGTCGATCGTCGCACGAGCTGGTTTCGATCACCGTGTTGACAATTTGCAACCAGGAAAACACAAATTGCGCCGCCTGCAGCCGTTGGGGGAAAAACAAAAAAATAAACATTTTTCTCTTTTTTTCCGACAGCGGCGGTACGAGAAAATTTTCGGCTGTTTTTTTAAAGCGACATATTTGAAAAAACTTTTGAACTTCGCGTTTCCGTTGGCATAGGTCTAAGTACTTGAGTTGAGGTAGGAAACAGTCGTGGTTGACGGAGTGCATTTTTTTCGCGGCATCCAGATAAGGGATATTTGTGATGACGTAGGAAACAGTTAGTTGATGGAGGGCATTTTTTTTCGCGGCATCGAGATTGGAGATATTTGAGATGAGGTAGCAGACAGTTTGTTGATGGAGTGTGTTGTTCCCTGGATTGATTTGACCGGCCAGGTGGTTTTCGGTAACGGCAGGGATGTGTAATGCCTTACAGCTGTATTAATAGTAACACTTGAGATAACTCACGTCCTCGGCCGGATGCCACTGAGACTGCTGTTGACTCTAGCTATTATTACGGGGGACCATAGTAAATAGGACCAACTGTAGTTCGTAAAAATAGGTACCTATATAGGTTTTTGGCTGTACCGCGTAGGTCCTATTTACTATGATCCCCCGTAATATTTGTCTCGTCGACGACGAGGAGAGAGCAAGCGCCGAGAGATGCGTCTACGGAAAGAGCTCGGGGCAGATATTCCCGAGACCACCGCTATCGATGTGTGCCCCCCTTGGTCCGGAGATAACCTGTTCGGGAGTGTTAGTGCAGGGAGTGTGTATATTATGCCATGTACTGCTGTACCTGCTAATTGTTCATCATGGTCGGGAGCAGGCTTATTTTCATACCTCGTAGCAGGTACGTGTTTTCTCTTGCGTCCGAAAGCCTGACGAGCCCCGTTCGATCGTTTCCTTCAACTCTTGTGTGATTAACGTCGATAACCACGTTGATACGTATGTCGTTGTGAGCGTTGTCTTTCTCTCTTCCTCTGTTCCTCTATCTTGTTTTTATACACTTCTCCGAAGGCTTGGTGGGTGGTCCGCGTGCCTACTAAGATCAATTTCGTGTGCTCGAGTCTCACCGAGGGCATACTCGTCGGAAGTTTTTCTTGCATAAAAAAAAGAAGCGGAAAGCGCTAGAGCGTGAGTTAGCAACATTCGATGAAAATCAACGAGCAGTGGGAATGCTGAACCCTATGCGCGACAAAAAATGAAGGCACCTACGCCCAGGGGGGAGAAAGGACGACACCTGAGACTACGGCTTGTCCAGAAGATCGCTGAGGGTAAAAACTCCTGTTAATACAAGTTTAGCTGGAAAGCAAAAATGATGATAAAAAGATGAAGGAAAAAAAACTCTGTCTCCGTCTGTCTCTGGCTCCGTGTCTGGCCCTCTTTCTATCTCTCTCTCCTTGCTGACAGTTCTGGAACACAGCGAACGGATCCATGCTCAACTCCGTCGACACCGGGAGTCAGGTGAGCGGCTTACCTCGCCACAGTTGCGCGCGGCGTCGAAGGCGGGGTGTCATGGTGTCATACATCGTCCATCATCTTTGACTATTGCAGTGAGGGTGCAGGAGCGTGCACAACAGGTTGTTGACGTCAACCCCCCCCCCCCACCGCATGTGTGGTACCACGTACCTGGTAGGTTTTACGGTGTTCCTCTCGTAGAAGTTTGAGGATTAGGAAGTAGAGTTTGTTGGTGTGCGTCCCTCCTCCCGGTGTGAGGTTGCACTGTTTCTGTCTAAAACTTTGAGGTTTGGGGGGTTTTGACGTTGGCTGCGCCCTGTGTGTGGGTGGGCACTGGCTGAGTGATCTGTCTCCCTAGCATCGTACAGGTTGCTTACTTGCGAATGCTTGCGCTACTGCCGTGGTCGACTGTCTAATGCTAGCGGCCCAGTTCGCTTTGTTCCTGCTGGTTTCCTTCTTGACATCATAGGTGTTGTTCGTGCGTATTAGACAATTTTGTAGTCAATCGTAACAAGGCAATTTTTTGTCGTTGAGTGGCGCATTGCTGTGCCTTTTCCTCGATATCTATCCCGTTACGCCCCAATATCTTCATGGGTGGTAAGCTCTACTCAACGGTGCTACTAGTATGTAAAATAGTGTTCCAGGCGCTCTGTTATGATCGCGGTTACGGGTTTCACGGCTAAATATATCTACTGTAGTGCACGCGATTGAAGTACAGTAGTAGTGCCGGCCCCGTTATTGTGCCGGTAGGTTTGCGCCAGCCAACATTACCGGAACTATATTTAGCGGCAACCGGCACTGCTCCGAAGACTATTACGGGGGACCATAGTAAATAGGACCAAATATATAGGTTTTTGTGCACCATAGGTTCTATTAACTATGGTCCTCCGTAATACTCTGCACTGGGTAATCCCGTCCGTGCCAAGCGATTTCGTCGGCACTAAATATAGCAGGCAATCGTCAGTATAGAGGGACCACTACTGCTGTATCAGACGCGGCTTGCCAATATGAGTTTCCACGAAATCCTCGATCTCACGGCTTTGTTTTTTTTCTTTCTTTCTATTTTTATAAGTAAGCGTATCGCATGAAGCACCACGACACTAAATATCAAGTAGCCTGCCCCCAAAAACACGGATGCGATGCGCTTCAAAAGGGGCAAAGAAGAGATCTTTGTTCACGTTAGCCAGCGCCGGGATTTGATGCTGCATCTTTCCTGGGCCTTGCAATCCCGTATTGGTTGGTGCGATTTTGTTTTGTTCAGGTGTGCGCCTTGCAGTGGTCTCGACACAACAAGGAGCTCGTGTCGTCTCACGGCTTCAGCGAAAACCAGCTGTCCCTCTGGAAGTACCCCAGCATGCTAAAGATCAAGGAGTTCAGGGGGCACACATCCAGGTAATGTATGACTGGGTGTATGGCTTTTTACTTTTGTTGGTTATCGATGATATGTACCTTAAGGGCGTTGACTTCGCAAAGGAGTGCGATCGTTTCCCAGCGCTTGGTTTTTCTAAAACGAGAAGGTTGCCAACACCACCGAACAAGCTTTGTATTTCAGGAACGTGACTTTTTTCGTTTTCCAAAACATACAGAAATGACTCCAAAAAAGTGTATAGATGCCCTACTTTGTTATCACGGGGGACCACAGTTAATAGGACCAAATATTGTTAGTAAAAATGGTCAAATATATAGGTTTTTATGTATACCATAGGTCCTATTAACTATGGTCCCCCGTAATAGCTATAAGAATACTCTTATATTCGTAGTATTCGCATGTGCTACCTGCTGCGTATTCATAATAAGAAACGACGGATGACCGTAGCAAACGAGGAGAGCAAACACAGCCGTTTTTCCAACGCGTACGATTTCTTGGCTAGATACTTGTTGACAGCACGCATCCCGTGTCCAGTTTGGTTGTGACGAATGCGCAGTCAATAGTGATGAACTACTACCCTGCGAAAGTACATGCCAAACACAAAACCGTGATACTGCACGCGACCAGTTTGGTTGCCACGAACCCGCGGCTTATCGTTGAGCCATGCTGCCGAATCGCCCGAGGCTTATCGTTGACCCATGCTGCTGAATCGACGCCCCGCGAAATACATGTAATAATAACCCCCCCCCGCCGAAATGTTACATGTTACACTTGCAGGGTGTTGCACATGGACACCTCTCCCGATGGCTCCACGGTCGTGTCCGCCGCTGCTGACGAAACCTTGAGATTTTGGGACATGTTTGGCTCTCCCCCGCACGCCAAGTCTCAAAGCAAGGGGCCGGAGTACGGTGTCCCCGGGTCGTTGTCTACCATGCACAACCTGCGGTAGAGAGGTGAGTGACTCATCACTATGAATAGCTTGGCGAGCGGAAGAAGTAAAGGTTTCGTTTTGGCATCTTCCAGCATTTGTAGAATGGATTATAGCTGCTAGGAATCGAGCGCTGTTTTTATGGCAAGTAAAATAACACCTCTCAGCTGTGATGTGGTCTTGCTCGAACCGGAGCAAGGATCAGTTGTTACACCAACTTGCTACTCGCAGCTAAAACGCTGCCTGGTACCTCTCTCTATGCTCTGATTGAGGCACGAAATTCTAGTAACCCGTTGGAGGCTTCATTAACTTGATTCTATTAATACTTTATTAACACTATAAAGGGGATGACAATCGAAAGTATACAATACTTGACGATTACGGCATCATCCACACCCAGCAGTCCGGGCTGCTAGGGTAAGAGGTGTGTCCGAACTGAACTGGGATGTACGGAGCTGTATTCCACGCGCGCGACAGGATGATGGTGATATCCGTACTGTTGCTGCATGCTCTTCCTAGACGCTCAAGAATATCAATATATCATAATATTAATAGAGTGTTTGCGAAAGTTTTTTTTGTTACATCCCTTCCCCAAAATAAGCACCGAAGGTAGGAATTGAGCTAAAATTCTCGAAAAAAAAGGCAGAAAAGCACTTTAGCAAAGGCAGAATTGTGCTGAACCGCCTTTATACACATATATATTGAAAAACCCTTTTGACGAAATGTACAGGACACCTTAACTCTCCATATCATTGACTTATAAACACCGAGCATCTTTCATGCCTTCGCGCACCGTGATTTTTGTTGTACACAACACGATAACAACTAGGAGCACAGAGGCTCGCGAAATGTAGCTGGAGTAGGACGCGGACGAGCGGCGTTGGATTGTGCCAGCGGGCCGTCGGCGGCCCGCTATGCTCTCGTCCGCTTGGTGTCGTGAAGGCTGCGTCGTCCCGAACGGACTCGTAATAGTCCTCGTGCTCGTACCGCTTTTCTTGTAGAGCGCGACTGCATGACAGCTCGTGTATAATTTCAATTCCACAGTATGTATTGCGATAGCAGCAGCGGTGGCGGTGGAGCGGAGCGGCGCGCACCGGCGCTGTAGCACGCGTAGGCCGAGCGCAGCAGCAGCAACAAACAGCAGCAGCAACCGGACAATGCTAGAATGGAAGCTGGTGTTGGTGTTGGTGCTGGTTCTGATGTGGTTTACTTTTGTTGCTCAAGCCGATGCTTCCCTCGCTGCGGCTATTACCGCTAGCTAGCTGCCGCTTGCAGTGCTGCTGCTTGCCGTCGTAGGACAGCAGTGGCGGCACTGCGGTCAACTCTGCCGCCGACACAGTTGCTGGGCTGCGGTTGCTACTCGCACGCTGTTTTTTGTGTTCGCTCTTTTTAAGGTTTGCCGCGTTGCCCCACATCCCCACTCCCCTCCTCAACTTCGGAGGCATTGCCTGCAGGATTTGGTTTACTTCGTCCGCAATCACATCAAGATCATGGCAGGAAGGAAATTCGCTTTATTTAGCAGAAATGAATAAATTTCTGAAGACACTTTCTCGCAAACACTCATATCAGAGCATCGCCCTTCTCCTTCTATTGGTCGCTATTGCCCCCCCTTCTTCTTGCACTCGTATCCATTGGTCGTTATTGATGAGTCCCCTTTTCCCTTCTCGTTTTATTTCACCGCTTTCGATGGGTTCCTTTTTTCCCTTTCCTTTTTTGTGGTCGCTACTGATGGGCCCCCTTCTTCTATTTTTGGTCGCTATTGATGAATCGCCTTCTCCTTCTATTGGTCGTTGTTGAAGGGTCTCAACAGGGAGGTATAATAAAAACGAAGGAAAGAGTAACTGCGGTTAACTGCTGTACGTGTAGTCTCATAAGGTACTTTGGCACATTTTTTTTAAGTTCTGTACTACGAATTCAACCAAACCCGAGATGTTTTCGTTTTCTTTGGAACTAACATTATACTTGTACTCCCCGAAAAACAACGTGCCTGGTACCATTGATAAAACGTGCTTTCAGGGTGGCTGACGGTGAAAGAGCGCAAGCTAACTCTATTTGCCGTACGTGTTGGCCTTAAGGTAAGTTGTTCAGGTGAGTTAGCATCAGTTTTACGTGCTACTGTAGTATGGATTTGTAGATCGCGGATCAGCGGGAGCAGTGTAGAGCCTATAGAGCTTGTGATAGTGGTGATTCTTGTTTATATACAATTTCTGGTTGTTCGTTGGAGTTTATAGAATCAGGCTTTTGTGCCTTGGCGCGTCGGTCCGTGGGGTGAAAGAGTGTTTGCCGTTCTTTGCGAGGCGATTTGTTTTTGCGGTGGGTGAAGGCTTGTGCGATCTCGTAGCCGGCTATACCTGACCTTTTTTCATGATGACGTGGTTGAAGGAAGTATTTGTGTACGTCGTTGGAGTGAGCACCTGGCGACCGCCGTTCGCCGACTGGAGTCGGCGCGAGTGTTTTCGAGCCGCCGATCTCCGATCGACCGATCGATGTAACATAATGCGCGAAATTATCCGCTCTCCTCAAGAGCTGGAACCGATAACCGCGACCGAACGCCGCGAACTCGCTTTGGAGGAGTTACCCGATTTCCGCGCGCGTTTGAAAGTAGGCCCGACACCGAGTCAATTGATGCGAGCGACCGGGCGTTTCGTCGCTGACGTGCGGCCGGCCGATTGTACGTTAGTACCGTGCGCGCGATGTGGATTTTGTTGGGCTCGCGTTCGTCGCCCACCCCGGGTTTCCGTGCCCACCCCCTAAATTTTACCGAAGAAAAAGGCCTTCGGGCGGTCTACGACACTCAACAGAGTGCCGTTCCGCTCGATGATTTTTACCCCCAGTGAGTTCTCCTCGCTAGAAGACCTTTGATGGTGATATGATTATCATCATCATCGCCTTGTCATCGTCATCAACATCGGCATCATCTTCGTTACCATCATCATCATCATCCCCATCATCATCATCATCATCATCACGACCATCATCATAATTCACAATGCCCATCATCAATATCATCTTCGTCAGAAAATGTCAGTGTTGGTACGGGGGCGCGATAAGCCGTCGAGATGAATAGGATCAGGCAACTCGCTAGTGCTGCCTTCGACTGCCGCTACTACTCGACCAGCCACTGATTCGTCGGTGAGCGACTCCGTCAACGTTGCCGCCGCTGCTGCTGCTGCCTCTGCTCTACAAGTGATGCTGCTTCTGCCGTGCTTCAACCCCTTTCGTTGCCTTCATTCGAGGGTTACTGCTGCTGCTGCTGCTGCTGCTGCTGCTGCTGCAGTACGACCAATATCGAAAAAATGGTCGGCGTCGACGCATGGTGTGTATGATACACAGCAGCAGAAGAGCTCCGACGACAAAGTCGAAGTTTCGACTCTGTTATTTCTGTGTGTTTTTTTTCAGATAAGTACGTTAGCGTTGGAGTGTACAACAGCGGCGCATTCTGGAAAAGTATTTCGGTCCGTTTCGCCTCCCGGGGCGATACAAAAAACAACCAAAAAACATGATTGCCTCATCGATAAAGCCTAATCTGTAATCTAGGTTGTGTCCTATCTGGTCATCAGTGAGCGAGCCCATGACCATCGCGCACAGATCAGCACCAGCTGATATTCACGCCACACCCCATTGCGTTTTATTTTCATTTTTTATAATTCGATTTGGCTACGTACCAGGTATATGTTTTTCCCTGAGATATTCTCCCGCTCCAGTTTTTGGAGCCTGTCCTTTGACCACGGAGTCAATATTATTGTGGACATGAGTTCTTATTGTGAGAACAACAGCAGTACTAGCTGTAGGAGTACAGGAGATACTCTGCCTGGTTCAAGCATAAAACCCCAAATTGTGCCAGTCACGAATGCCGCGTGCGATAGGTATTTTTTGTCTTATACTTCGTACCAGGTATTTGGTATCATACTGACCGTGATGATCACAGCGGAAGAGGGTGGCTTAGCCCGTTGTTCGGTTGAGGGCTTAGGGCTGGCGCTAGCGGCGACACTATGTCCAAACCAACCACAGACCCCCTAAAGGGTCGCCAATATTCAGGCGTATCCGTGAGAGAAAATAAATGTTATTTTTCTTTCTGAACGAACCGGCTCCCGGTACTCCAAAAGGCATGTCTGTAAAACGGTTTGCCAAACAATCCGAAGATTTGACTGCGTAGAACCAGTATAAGCTGATCCTATACTGAAACTACTGTAAGTAATCACGAGGCAACGCTTTTTTATTGCACTTTTACCGCACGAATGTCCCAATGTCCACGCGTTTTTTTGGAGATGGACAATGAAATTTACCATGCGTGTTGTATGAGCCTCTGCCAAAAGCTTTTGACGAGTATATATATTTACCTGTTTTTTTATTTCTCAAGATTCAATTTATCCCCAAACAATGATAGAAGGATGTGTAAGTTGTAGTAGTTTTCATGAGCGTCACATCAATTTTGATTTGTCGTATGATCCTGCCGCGCTTTTGTTCTGGAGAGTTCACTTTCTGTTTCACTTTTTTAGAACAACACAATTAATACTACACGTTGTCGGATGGCAAGCATGATAATAGTACAACAGCAAGAACATGCAGCGGAAGAAGAAAACGTCAACGGCTTGGCAGGGATCATAGAACACGCGTGCGTGTGCCAAATTTTCAGGGTCTAAAAGACGGCGTGGACATTGGACTCTGAAGGAAATTGGTGCGATAGGTTTTTGATGGCTCAGCTCGTACATAGCACGTACTATCGTTCGAGTGGCTGGATGTGATTGATGACTGATGGGAAAAGGTACAAAACGTACCTATTAATACCAACATGTCAACATTCCTCTATACCAGGGTATATGTAAAACACCCTCGCTACGAGCCTGCTTCGGAAGCACAGCTCCATTCCCATCACTCAATCAAATGACTATTAATAATAACGCCGCCCCGGGTCGCTTACCACAATAGTTCGATACGGAGGGCGTTTGCTCTCTGGCCCGGGCGTTTTTCGCGTTTTGGAGGGCGCTTGCGCCGGATTACGGTAATATCCTCAGTGAACGCCCCCCGGGGCGCCTAAACATGTTTTATGGAAAAGCACACCGCGGGCCGTTCTCATAGTTGGGGGGGAGGGGTACTCATCATCATGCATGACCGTAGTCGTATGACCATAGACTCTCGCTTCCCTACAAAGTTGGAGGAGTTATCTTTCCACAAACGAAAATCACCCCTGGGCGAAAATTCACCGGGGGGGCGTTGGTTTCTTTTTCCTGTTCGGGGCACCCACCGGAAAACGAGCCCACAAACACACACATAGCTAGTCGGAAGTTTGCCAGCAGGAGCAGTACTGAGCGAGGTGGTGAGCGATTTTAAGTTGACGGAAAGGTTTTGAATGTGAACAAATAAATAGAACAACGACGACCGCAGCATCGACTACAAAACTGTATTATAGTGTTGCCTGAATTAGGGTTAGGGTTAGGACTTTGACTTTATTAACTTTTTTTGCAAAAATAAAAAAGGATTCAATTGTTGAGAGCGCCTTGCACCGTGGGTAGGCACAATTCGATGCGAGTCGACGAGGGAAGAAAAGGCTGCCCCCCGGGGCGCCTAAACATGTTTTATGGAAAAGCACACCGCGGGCCGTTCTCATAGTTGGGGGGGAGGGGTACTCATCATCATGCATGACCGTAGTCGTATGACCATAGACTCTCGCTTCCCTACAAAGTTGGAGGAGTTATCTTTCCACAAACGAAAATCACCCCTGGGCGAAAATTCACCGGGGGGGCGTTGGTTTCTTTTTCCTGTTCGGGGCACCCACCGGAAAACGAGCCCACAAACACACACATAGCTAGTCGGAAGTTTGCCAGCAGGAGCAGTACTGAGCGAGGTGGTGAGCGATTTTAAGTTGACGGAAAGGTTTTGAATGTGAACAAATAAATAGAACAACGACGACCGCAGCATCGACTACAAAACTGTATTATAGTGTTGCCTGAATTAGGGTTAGGGTTAGGACTTTGACTTTATTAACTTTTTTTGCAAAAATAAAAAAGGATTCAATTGTTGAGAGCGCCTTGCACCGTGGGTAGGCACAATTCGATGCGAGTCGACGAGGGAAGAAAAGGCTGAAATCTTCTCGCGATAAAAATGAAGGCACGTACCGTGTAGCGGGAAGGGGGGAGAAGAGCCTGCTATGTGACCCCGGATCTGAGTCACGAGTTGGAAGGAGAGAGAAGAAGATGTGCGAAGATAATGAATGGGATGAGAAAAATAAATAAATAATGCGTTGGGTTTTTTATGTGAATACCCCGCGGGGCGGCCGAAAAGATAGCCGGAAAAATAGCACCCCGGGGGGAACGCCCAGGGTAGGGGGACGCAAACGAAAAAGTTTATACTCGTAGCCCGGGGCGTTCTTGACGTTTTTGTGCGTCCCCGGCGTTTTTCTTGGGGGCAGGGGCGTTCAAAGAGGGGATACCATACGGTTTATTCGTGTTCTTTGAAAATTCAAGAAAACGCCCCTGGGCGTTTACTACTACTACTACTACTACAGTATAGGCGGGTCGTTCACTAAGTATCTGGTAGCAATTTTGACAATACGCTGTACGAGTACAGCAGTAGGCGCGCCCGCAGTTAAGAAGCATAGGCTTAGATCGGCACGAGCAATAAGAAAATTGGGTCAAGAAACACGGCAGTGGGACCAACTCTAAATCCTTTACAATAGAGTTAGATCGAGTTCGAAAAAAAATGAGACGTTGAGCCTGGACACAAAATGTGATGTTTCTCGGGCGCCCACTATACGAGTAGTAGTTCGAACTCCAGTCGAAATGAAGCAGAGCGTATACAGGTTCGAATCCCGCTTGGATCGCTGTTTCTCTGAGAGCGCGATATACGCGCCAAATCAAACGAGATAATAATATGTCTTGATTTGTCGTAGGATACTGCCGCGCTTTTGTTCTGGAGAGTTCTTCACTTTCTGTTTGTCGTTTATTATTAATAGAACAACACTATTAATAGACACTGTCGGATGGCAAGCATAATAATAATATGATGTACGTACATAATGTTCACACCTCGGACAGATAACCATCTACAACAGCTGTGCTACGGTAGTGCTGTAGATCATGTAATATATTTTCTCGCCAGCCTTCGTGAGAGGTTGTGCAGGATGTGCACAGCCGTACAGATCCTATCCGGCGACATGATGAGCTAAATCACACCTCAAAACCACGATCCATAGGCCCTGGCATCTCTCTAAAAAAATACTCGTGTCATCTGAAGAAGTATGTGGGAATCTATTATTTCTACGTACAGTAAGTAAAATACGTACCAGTGTCTGCGGTTGTTGCTTGCGGTTCCAAAGAGCTGAAAGACTACAGGCAGTACCCCAACGCAACGCGCGTGATGAAAACAACATGTGAATGCATGTCCCGCACGGTGTACGAAGAAACGCCGAGAGGAAGCCTGCAGATCGATCTCGCTGGGCCAAGACCCTATTATTAGGAGGAGACTGATTTATTGTGCAAACAAGGTACTTGAACTGTGCTTGAACATACATTTACACCTATTATTATTGTTTCGTCGATTACTACTCTGTAGTACATTGCTGTACGCTTAGATGTGCGCCATTATTACCAGGTATGGGCTGCGACGACGATGACGGCCTATACGGGCACACTACTGCTTCTGCTGTGCTGTAACCAAACTGCGCCGCGCCGTCAACTTGTTGTTGTTGTTGTTCTCACATTAACTCTCTGACGAAGGAGTCCGTGGTCACACAAAGGTGCTGGAGCTCTAGGAAGATCCGAAAAACAAAAAAAAACGAAAATTCGGCTGCCTCAAAATACACGAGACGGAAAAAGCGCACACAAGATAAAACCAATGTGCAAAACTGAACTAACATGGCCGCGGGTATATCCTCTCAACCATAATATAGAAGAGTACCCCCGTTCCCACCACTAACCAACTCGTGGCTGCTGACTACAGCGGATGCTGTCTGAAGTGCTGCCTGCACCGTACGAAACGCACGGTAGTCGTGAAAACGAAAGAGGAACACACCTGCCTGCTATCTGGAGTGCTGTCAGAGTGAAGACTCGCGGATATGCAGTGAAAAACAGGAGCAATCGAACCTTACTACCACACGAATATCAACGATCGCCATCTCTTCCTGGACTGTCTGACACAAAAAGGTGCAGCACAGTTATGATACCACGTCCCTGATAATTGCGTAGGAAATTCCCCATGAAGGGTATACAACTCGTTAAACTACGAAGACCAGTGACGAGTACCGGTAGATACTATTCTGCCTCGTGAAAAACAATACCAGGAAAAAACAAACTATGACTGCTTCTCTCGTGATGATAGTGTGCGCGCAAATCATGGGTCTCCATGCACCGTCTTCCTGCCGCTATTCATGGCCGCATCATCGCCTTGGCCCAATCCACCCGCTCCTTTCCGCGTGCACTCGTTGCCATTCCCTTCCAGTCGTTTCCCTTTCTCCGTCATCCTGAAAAACAAAATGCTCCTCGCACTTGCGGTTCTGATCTGGGAAATAACTACGCAATACCAGGTACAGCAGCACCCCCGGTACCTAACAACCAATATCCAACATTTTCGTATCTTTAACCGCTACGTGGTCTGCTGGTGAAACGGTGAAACAGCCAGCATAAAGCTGACAGTCCCGTCCAAATTCCGCATCGTCTCATCGTCTCGTGGAATCATCTCATGGCTGGAAGGCATTCCATCGGCGGCCAGAGCCCACGGCGTCCGAGACCACACCGTGCTTGGGCGTTCCTTGTGCCTCTACGGGGTAGAGCCAGCATATACACCTTGTCACGTCCTATTATTGCTCTGGTGTTGTTCAGTTCTTCTGCTGCACCTGCACGCAGAAATTGTGGAGGTTTCGTATAGCAATAATCGTTTTACCTCAGTCACCGAGCGAGGCAATGGCGATGTTGAAGAGCGCGAGAGGGACTGCTGTCTTCCCACTCCACATGCGATATAGCACGCGCGCTACCCACGCTACACAGAGCAGTAGCTCTTGTTCTGGCGTTGGTGGTACTTGTCTCCTTTCTGGGGAGGCACCGTGTGAGTCTTGTGGTCGGCGTTGTTCGTGTATACCTGGTACAAAAAAAGAAGGAAGGCGAGGGAGCAGCAATAATACTATCCAGGCGAGGTGGGACGTATGACCGTTTCAGAGAGGGAGAACAGCAGGCGCGAACATGCGAGTACTACAGCACCTGCTGCGTGGAGTCTGGAGTCAACATGGGGCAGGTGCGTTTCCGTAAGCATGGCGTTCGGTACCTCCGGTAACAGCAGTAGTAGTGAAAGCCGGACTGTTGGTCATGGTTCAGCCGTAGCAGTCGCTAAAAGATGTTGGTCGGCACAGGAGCTGAACGGCGTGGAATCGGACGAAACACTTACAGCAGTACATAGCAGTCAGGACACACTATAATACACCCAGCCAGTACTGGTGGACTGCTGTGAACGAGGAGGGAAAGCGTACTGCTGTACAAAGACATGCATAAGGCTGCTGCAGCAGCTGCTGCTGTTGTTGTATAACTGGTAGTTGTCTTTACTCGCACAAGCGTAGTCGTTTGTGCGTAGTCGTTTGTGCAAGTATACCTGGTACGTACCTGTGTGTCTGTTTCTAACGTGCTTACTTATAATATACCTAGCAATCTTGTATCGCGCATCATACACCACGGCACCCGGATGACCACGGCACCCGGATGACCGGGTCTGTGTCTGGTCGATGGCCTGCGTATGTTCGGCTTTTTCGTATCCAGTACGTTTGGGATTGCATTCTTTGACGTAATAAGATACGAGCTGTAAGATACTACCCTTGGTTTAGATACCATCCCACCACATGAAACCGTGATAAAAAAGCAAAAAAAACGAAACATATTTATCACCGGGGCACGCCTCGGGTACGTCAGACGTTATTGTTCTCACATAACAAACGCCTCCCCAAGGCACACTGGTGCACTACCAGCTACGTTAGTTAAACAGATTACGAGTATTGGGTCCTGCCCTTGACTTTATTTGCAAAAATAAAAAAAAGGATTCAGTAATAATTGTTGAGAGCGCCTTGCACCGTGGGTAGGCACAATTCGATGCGAGTCGACGAGGGAAGAAAAGGCTGAAATCTTCTCGCGATAAAAATGAAGGCACGTACCGTAGCGGGAAGGGGGGAGAAGAGCCTGCTATGTGACCCCGGATCTGAGTTACGAGTTGGAAGGGGAGAGAGAAGAAGATGTGCGAAGATAAGAAATGGGATGAGAGAAAAATAAATAAATAACAAAATGGCCCAACCCATGACCCCCTGTTTTTGGTGCGATGGCTTGCGTACATCCAGCCTCGTCGTATCCAATACGTTTGGGCTTGAATTAACTGCTGCCTACCGTACTTGACGCACGACACGAGCTGTACGATACCACCCTTGGCCTAGAGACCACCCGACCACATGAAAACCAAAACGAAAATAAACCAGATGTGTCACCGGGGTACGTTATTATTATCCTACAGCAGTAGTTACGTTATTACTGCTTGTGTCATCGCCACATTGGTGGTCTACAGATTTACCTCTGTGGGAAATTATTTTTGGGCTCCAGGAACTGAGTTTGGGCCGGAAGTACGCGTTTTACTCGGCGGGATAGTCCAACACAAGGGTAGATTCCTCAGGATGCTCCACGGGCTTTCCCGAGAGCTTTCAATTCCGTTTTTCCAGAGTCTTGGTATGATTTTTGGCGCAGCCAGTCAATTTTCTCTTGGGGGTCAAAATTATTATTAATAGTGTTCGGGGCCGGAAGTAAAGGATCCTTGATTTTTTTTGTTGAAAATCATGATGCACTCCTAACTATGATATAGTAAATGGACGAACAGTCAAACTACGACTCTGGAGAGTCGGAAAACTGCTCAAGAAAGCTCTCGGAAACTAAGGGGGAGCATCCTGAAGAGTCTACCGGTGTTTTTGACCGCCCCGCCGAGGCAATCGCGGGTTTTCGGCAAGAAAGAACATTCGAGCCCTTCAAAATGTTTCCACTATCGTTGGTCTGAACAGCCCATGGGTCCGCCATGAACCAATTCAGGATCGACCATGGGTAAGCCTTTGGCCAACCATGACATATCCCACATGGCCCATGGTGCACCATGGTGCAACCCATTGTAAAATTGGCCCATGGTATGTTCCATGGCACTAACCATGGGCCCGTGGAAGGCGCTATGGACCATTCCATGACATGTACGTGACCCATGAAGTAGTGCATGGCACACCATGGATCACGGCATGGTTTATCCCATGGTTCTCGACCATGGCAGCGTGGACATTTAATCCATGGGTCAACTCACGAAAAAACGTGTTTCCATGGCATATTGCTTTTTGCACTCATGGTTCATACCAGGTACCACGTAAATGCCATGGAAATTCCCATGCATGGTTATCTCCATGGCACATGTACTGTACCATGGTACATTGCACGAAACGAACCCGTCCATGGGATATGCCATGGTGTATGTTCATGGTGGCGTTCATGGGGCACGCCATGGCGGTCCATAGATAGTTTCATGGGGGGTGTCCATGGTCACCCCATCGCAGGTAGCAAGTGTCCATGGGCCATTCGTTGGTAACGTGTTCGATGGGAGGGCCCATGGGGCACTCCATCCCCATTCGGCACACCATGGGGAATACCATGATATCATGGCATACGCCATGGGAATGCATTGTGTACAGCGTGGAGTAGCCCCCGACACGGAAAACTCCATCATGTACCCCACCAACCCTGGGATAGTTACTCTACGGTGCGACCCATGGGGTGTTCCATGGAGAAAGCCAAGGCCTAGCCCTAACCCTCACCAGGGGCATGCATTCCATGGCGAAACCATGCCGTCGACCATGGATCAATCCGTGGGGTTCACCATGACGCACACTGACAATCCATAAGGGTGCATCCGGAGTTCATATCTCGCCGATTTCGTAATTTGTTCTATTCGTGCTTGCGCGCTGGATACAATGCGAATGGTTATGATACAGCAGTGCGCCCACAGACGTCAGCAGCAGCGTTTGGCGAGGGGAGGGCCCCGGATATCACCGCTACAAAGTCGACGACATTCCACAACATCTCAAACATGTATTTTGTTGGTTATATAGCATTATCTGCTAGAAGACCACGCAGTCTGCGCTGACTGAGTGCCTCAGTGGTTTATCCTTCACAAACGAACATGAGCCCATGGGATACGGCACGGTTAACCACGGTGTGCGCATGGGTGTATCATACGGGGGGAAAAATTGACGCCAGACTCCTTTTTATTTCTGGCAAACCGAAAATAGGGGGGGGGGGGGGGCAGCAAAAGTTTGATATCGGGATTGTCCATCCTATAGGGGTACCATGCCATACTAAATCCCGTATAAACCGAATCAGATCAGCTGTAAACAGCAGTGACGTACTTTTTTTCTATATGCACCAAGTGCTACACTAAAAGCTACCTTGGTACCTGATACCTGGTACCAGGTATATAATACAAAGCAGGGGATGTTGGAGATCATCCCCGCATTCCCAAAAGATAGGAACAGCCTTCCAGAACCTACAACACGACCATTATGTCCTCGTATATATGTTTTGCATAGACTTTAAGTGGTGTTGGTAGACAACCTTATAGTGGGGTTGCTTGGTTTTTGTTCATTTGGGTTTTCATTGCGTAGTTTGGGATGCTAATTTGGAATGTATGGCGTTGAGCATAGCCTACTAAAGCCCATATATATGGCTTTATAGTATGATACTACTAAAATCCATACTACAGTACGTGTTTTTACACTTAAACTTAAAACACATACTCGTACACTTTTTGCTTGTATATATTTCAATAAAGGCACACTAAAACCCATCCACTTTACATGTATGGCGTTTAATATACCATACTAAAATATATACCTCTAAAATAAGCAGATAAAAAGGCCCACTCGCTTTATTTTGCTTTAAAAAAAAACAACAGAAAAAGCAACATTAAGCATGTGTTTTAAAAAGGCTTTACCCTGGGCTGAGTGATTGATCGATACTTTATCCCTATAGCTCAGTAGGTAATCTCCATCACGTTGGACTTCGTCGAGGACACGGGTTCGAATCTCACTATCGTCACGTCCCCAAGATCCCGCCGTTCAGAGGGGAGGGGAATGTTACCATTATAGATTTACCCTGGGCTGGGTGGTCGATCGACCCTTTACCCCTATAGCTCAGTAGGTAACACCTTCACTCATGCTTATTGTTGTTACTTCCCACTAGTAACTCCCGGTTGCCCCGGTGGTTCAAGTGGTTAACCTCGAATTCTACTTGTTTGAGTCCTGGGTTCGAGCCCCAGGTGGGTCGGACTTTGGCTTTATTTGCAAAAATAAAAATAAAGAAGGATTCAATTGTTGAGAGTGCCTTGCAGCGTGGGTAGGCACAATTCGATGCGAGTCGACGAGGGAAGAAAGGCTGAAATCTTCTCGCGATAAAAATGAAGGCACGTACCGTAGCAGGAAGGGGGTAGAAGAGCTTGCTATGTGACCCCGGGTCTGAGTTACGAGTGGGAAGGAGAGAGAGAAGAAGATCTGCGAAGATAATGAATGGGACGAGCAAAAAAAAAAAAACGCTACTGTAACTGTAGCACAGACGCTCCAACCGGCGGAATCAATATCTAAACTTTACTCTGTGGCGAGCTACGCGTACGTGCTTTTTACTACCACTGTCTTGTTGATACTACTGCAGTATATGTGTAGCTTTTCAGGAGTTCCGACCAATTTCCCTTCAAGCCTTCAGCTTTAAAATTGGCTTCATTACCAGTAAACTGCATTGCCAGTAACACTTAGCTAATACTGCACTAGATAAGTCCCACAATATAGACACATATATATATATATATATATATTTACAATCCTTCGCGACGACTGAGAACGAAGCATTCACTTCCGATTCCGAACATTTCGTGTTGACTTTAGGCTGGATTCCAGACGCCTTCGCTTTTCTGGCTTCGCGCTTGCTTTTTCGACCGCTTTCCTCGAGGGTCGCGCCCGCCGGGCTCCGACGGGTGTTTTCCCGTCCGCGCATCTCGGAGTCTCGCGCCACCGACGAGCGCAGCCACCCCGAACTCGAAGGATCTTTGCTCGGGCGAGACACGGTGGTTCTATTTTCTTCGGTCCTGGAGATTTGTTTCGCTGTTGTTGCTCCGCGAAGAGCTTTTTGTGACAGACCCGATCTTAGCTTTTATCTCTTCGAGGTGTGATCTCTCGGCCTTGCTGATGCTACCGCTTTTTCCCGACTCCCTTGCTTTGCGGGCCGCCATCGGCCTGTTCAACCCTCTCGGCCTTGCCTTACTCTGTGGCTGCCTCCTCCTGCCCCTCTCTCTTTGCGAATCGACTACACGCGCCTTCTTGGGGTATTGCGCCGTTCTTATTTCTGATCGTTGGATATCCCGGCGATTTTTTTTTTTATGATTCAGCACGTCGTTTGTTTTCGCCGGTGGAATGGAATGAAGGTTGTTGGAGAGTATGCATTCGGCCGAGTGCTTTGAGTTCGGTAAGAAAAACAGCCCAGTAACATTAGAGGGTATTTCTACAGGTGGTCGTACATGCTCGGACTGTCTACTGCTGCTGCAAGGTCTGATCTCTGGAGGCGCATTGAAATACGAGTACTACTACAGCAGCAGCAATACAGTAGGTCAGAGGTGTTCTACTTCGAACATATACGTATTAAGCTTTATTTTCGCCGGTCGGATTGAAACTGAAGGTTGTTCGAAAGTAGAATTAATTCGGCCGAGTGTTACGACTTCGATAAGAAAAACCGACCAATCGCATCATACGTGGTTGTACATGCTCGGACAGTTATCTACTGCTGCAAGGTCTAATCTCTGGAGGCGCACTGAGATACGAGTACTACTACAGCAGCAGCAGCAGTACAACAGTAGTTCAGAGGTATTCTACTTCGAATATGTATAAAGCAAAACCAAATATCCATCACAAGCGCGCCCGATGAGCGTGTCTGACGTATCACGCAGCTTCCAAAGTTGAGTTTCAACCACTCAATCGGTCGTACTCACAGCAGACGTTTTTCACTTTGAAAATATAATATCTAGATGCCAGGTACTTATCTACTAAAGATTTTGGAGATACCGCTGCTGGCCCGCTTTAAGATACGATCCTTCGTACTAGGTACCGGTATACTGCTGCAAGATAAGATGTTCGCCCTACCATTTTCTGGTGAAAAACACGTCAAGTTATTTCGGCGGGTACTACTGAAGGTAATCGAGGGTTCGAGACTGCGCTCCCACTGCGAGTACTCCCAGTATGTCGGGGTTATATACTGCGATAAATGCCTGTAGTCGTGATTGAGTATTTCATATAAATAATGCGCATTTACTGGTACAGTAGGCGTAACGCGTCCTGTACTCGCATTGATTTGGGTGGATACTGCAAGCTGACATGTTGTCTGCTGCGATGCTGCTACTGCTGCTGCTTCTGTAGTGCTGCTGCTGGTGTTGCGACTGCGGCTGCACACAGCAGCAGCAGCAGTGGTGCTGATGTGCTGCTGCAGCTGCTACTGCTGCTATCGCTTTCATGTGAAAAGGAGAGGCCATTTCCCCTGCACAAGCGCCGTTGGCAGTAGGCACAGCTCGCCGTAGATAGGTGTGATACTTCGGCGTGGGTATGGGGTACTTAGCAGCTGGGCAGGTAGAGGGCGGCAGAACTATACCTGGTAGTACACAAATCCAAGTAATCTCAGTTCTGAGAAATGTGAGAAACCTCTCAGAACTAAGCTGATTTCTACCCCCTCCAAGCACTGAGATCAAAAGTATTGATAATTTCCTACCCCATAACAGACGGTCTGATTTTTCGGCTTCAGAGATCGCTGAAAAAGACAGATCTAACGTCGCAGAAATTTGCCATAAAAGTTGGTCTATAGTAGTGCGAGTGCGGCATATATACAAAACTGAGAACTGAAACTCGGCATTGCCTTTTTCCTGCACCGCTTGGCATTGATCTGATCCTGTTCGTACTAAGATCGAATGGTGTATTATGTTGCTTGAAAAAAGTAATCACGAATTGGCACTGAGGTGAATTTCCCTATCCGGAGCATGGGTGCCGGCAGGCACCCTTGCGGAGCCCTTGTATCCAAGTATTCTTCCCCTAGAAACGTGCGTGTGGTCAGTGTTGTTGGTGGCGCTGCGTATATTTTAAGTGCTTTAATTCCTGTTTTTTTAACCGTGCCTTGAAAACATATAGCTTGGGCGTATACATATGTATACGAAAACAAAGCAAGAACGTCCAAAGCCGAGCAATCAGAATGGTAGCCACCAGAGTAGTAAAGCAGCCACTGCAGGTGCGTGAGAGTGCGAGACAAACAAAAAACACGACGTTTTTTTTTTTCTTCCTTTCTCGGCCCTCCGTTACAGGGGGGGGGGTAGTGTGGCGTCTGGGATTCAGATCCGCGTGCATCCCTAGTTCTCTCGTATACAATCTGGAAGCCGGCTGTAGGCTAGATCTTTATTCTGGCCGAGCGAGAATGGGGAGATTTCTTACCATTTCCCCGTAAATAGGCAGCGAGTGCCTAGTGCCTAGGCTACATGCCTTCTCTTTTTCTTTTTCTTTTCATAGGCTAGGTTTCTTGCAGTGTGTTTTATTAAACAAGGGTGGGCGAATAATGATTTTGGACACCTCACGTCGAATTATTTAAATTCGACCCTCCCGACAGGAGGGGGGCACCTGACATCGTCCCCTCCCTCTACGCCTGAACAATAACTACTGCATATAAAAATGAACGTAAGGGACGATAGAGAGCCGCCGCCCGCCCCTGCTTGATACAAAACCTTTCATAGTACTATAAAAACTACTGGGCGGCGACCTAAAGGCCACAGCTGCGTAGTGACGGTGACTGCAGCAGCAGCAGTAGTGAGCGGTTCAAAGGAGCTTGTTCTAGTATGAGACACGAATACAAGGCGCTTCGATGTAATGGAGTGACTCGCGTGGTACAAACACTTGTGGGACTGTGGCAAACGCTCAAGGCGAAGGACATACAACTTGGCGGGAGCATCGAAGCTCAATGATAAGCGGCATGGAATGTCGAGTGCGTTATTTTCTTGCTTCGGCACACTACAGTTGTAGCAGGTCGCCGATCTTGATCAAAATGCTGGTTCCTTCCTGAGCAGATATATCGATAGACCCCGGGTGTTTTCCACTGTGTATATACCCTTGCACCGATAATCCATCAGGGAAACAAACCGCTGATCGCGCCTGTTGTCAATGACACTCCGCCTGCCTACCTGCTTCTCTACATGTGCAGTACGCCACTGTTGGAAGAATCGCGAACAGCCTCGACACTCACGTAATACATCGTGGAATGCCCGGCTACGCCGTGGAATGGTAAGACTACTCTAAACTACGAGTGCATGCCAGTATTTTATGACCATGCAGTGTACCAGCAGGTATAATATGTCGTACGACGGATGTTGATGTGATGTTACGTTATTTGACATGATGTGGGGGTGTTATACGCCTCTCGGGTACCGCCACACAAATCCCACACACCACACCACACCGACCACACACACAACAAATCGGGAGACACCAACCGTTGTTCGACCCCTCCGCCGGGGGGGGGCGGGAGAGTTAGGTGCACGATATCCCAAACCTCGGCCGCCCAAAAATGTCATAATATAATCGGCTATCATTCTCATCGGAGGGACAATTCTTGGTTGGAAAATCGTCTGTTATATAAAGGAAAACTAGGCGCTGATTAGGAGCTTGATCAACCCGGGGAGGATGTTACCGGCGGCAGGCCGTATCGAGCCCAAATGTCCTTCTTTTGTTCGTTTGTAAAGGATAAACCACTGAGCCACTCAGTCAGCGCTGACTGAGTGACTCGGTGTGTGTTGTCTCTCGTTGTTCGACCCAGCTTCAGCAGTACACCCAGTGTCCGTCCTGATTCCTTGTCCTAGAGATATACAAACTATGTGGTCACAGACTGTGAGACAGAAAAAAACTGAAACAAAGAACTATCGCACATTCATGGGTAAAGCAAGTGAAATGCCAGCGTAGCGTGGACGAGAGCACAACAACACGAGCAAACCCAGAACATAAAAACAACGAGACAATATAACGAAAGCATCTTAAATCCAAATTTACAGATGACGCAAGGAGATCAGAAAGGCTGCTACGTAGAAGGAAGCATACGTACTAATGGGTAGATAGCTGCTGCACGGGCTGAACATCACGAAGGAGAGGAAGATACCGGCGTCAGGACGGCGGGGGGGGGAAATCAAACAAAGAGAGAGACTAGACAAAAAACGAGAAGGAAGAGAGAAAGGAGCAAAGAGAGAATCGTACTCCATAGATTGCCGTCTCTGCTTGAAAACCGATTGGGGAACGTAACAACAACCTTTGCCGTCTCCGTCCTACTCTCGTCAACAGCAGTGCCAAGTGTAAGCACTGCCGCTGTCGCGCCCCCCCCCATTGTTTTTTTTATTTTTTATTTTTTTTTATTTTTTTTAAACCATCACTTTTACTTCCCAGCCTAACTCGTGGGAGGTTTTACCCTCGGCGATCTTCTGTACAAGCCGTGGTCACAGGTGTCGTCCCTTTTCCCCCCCGGTACGTGCCGTTGTTTTTTGTCGCGCATAGGGCTCAGCATTTCCACTGCTCGTCGATTTTCATCGAATGTAGCTAACTCACGCTCTCGCGCTTTCCGCTAATCAATTTTCTATGCAAGAAAAAGCCCCTACGAACATGCACTCGGTGAGACTTGAACCCACGAAATTGATCTCGATAGGCACGCGGACCACCTACCAAGCCACCGGGGACGCCGGCTTATTGTACAACTCAATAATAAACAAACAAAAAACTGCTGGGTTTCAAGGGCTCTTATTAATAATATTCGAACCGATACCTTGCCACCCGATGATCTGCCATTTCGTTTCTGCATTCGCCGATAGCTGCATCAGTATGTATCCTTTACTAACGGACAATGTACACCAATTTAATAACTACAGTAGCAGTACACTATTAAGGGGGGCCATAGTAAATATAACCAAATATTGAGAGTAAAAATAGGTAAATATATAGGTTTTTGTGTATACCATAGGTCCTGTTAACTATGGCCCCCCGTAATAGTGGCCGGTTGTTTTCTTGCGTGGAGCACACAAAGCAAGTGGCAGCATATTACTGTAATGGTGGAGAGTGGGCGCTCTCATCGTCGCACAGAGCCCTCACTCCACTTCCAAACACACTTTGCTCGAGCCAAGTCTGTATTCCTACTGTAGTCTGCACCAGGGATATAATTACGTAGTGGTCCGGTATCTGTTTCGCGCAGCGCAACAGGCGACGCAAGGTGTGCTGCGCGCCGCAGGCAAAATAATGCGATGTATGCGCGAATAGATGCCCGAAACCAACTGACAAGGTGCGTTTAATCCTTTTAGGACCCCAGTCCCGTTGTGGGGACAATTCACTTGGAATCAGACTGGTTGTTCCCAAATCGGGACTGCGGTACTAAAGGGGTTAAACGCCTCCCGAACCTCGAAAAGGCGTGTATCGGGATCAGAACATAATTTTAATTTATTTTGCTCTACTACAGGCGAATAAAAAAAGGGCCTGATGAAAGAAGCAAAATCGCATGCAGCGAAGTCAAAAAGGGGGCTCAAAAGATTTTCGCCGAAGTCGAATTTGAACAATAGTGCTTCATTGTGTTTTTTCGCCTACTGCGAACAAAAAAGGCCGCAACAATTTTTTGGGGCTGCGGCCAAAAACATTGCGCGCCCAAAATCGCGTGTTGCACTGCACGCAACCAGGCCCTCCGCGGCTGTTGCGGAAGACGTCTACTTTGGCAAAAATATTGCGCCAGCGCAACAGCGGAACAGCTAATTATATCCCTGGTCTGCACTGCGGGGCACGCATCATAGGCCTTGAATCATATTATTACTACTGGAGCTTGTATTAATATCACGAGAAGATACAGCAGTAGACTGCAATAATAATACTGTAGCAGTAACTGTTGTCGCCCTTTCACCAATCCGGAAGGGTCAAATTGTTGATGATATCTTCGTCTTGATTTAGTACAGCTGTACGGTATTTCTTGAAAGATATTTACCCTGGTGATGTTGTATGTGCGTACCTGGTACTAGTTGTATGTATCTTGGTTAGCCTGCTGCTGTAGTAAAACCGTCCGGATCCGCGAGTGTGATACAGCAGTACTGTACCCGCACCACACATCGTTCAGGTTTGGACTCAAGTATGAACTGCATTGGCATGAGCCCTTGGCGCCCGGGCCCGTGACGATTTTCATTGTCTGCATCCCAGGTTCACGATATGGAAGCAGCGTCCATATATGCATGTGTGCGTTGCCCATACGAAATTCGCCCAGTTCTGCCTGCTTGTGGTGGCAAATGTGGAGATTTCTGAGGCAAAACATCGCCGTATCATAGAGTACTGTAGTCAGTACGATTCTCATGGTAAATACTGGGTATTGCACTGTAGACACACATGCTGGGATTGGATGGAGTGCGAATTTCGTGCGCGCGAAGCCGAGCGGATCATGCTCGTTGCGTTGGAGAGGCGAGGGGTTGGAGGCGATACCTCAATGCGTCGGTGGCCGCCGTTGCCGAAGGTGTTGAGCACCTTAGTCACAGCCTTTACGGCAATGAGACTCCGGGGCAGGTACTTGTAGAAGGATACAGACAGATGCTTGCAGTCAGGATGCTGCTCTCGGTGATCTCTGTGACCAGGAAGTTTGAACTACAGAGCGTCGGTCTTGGTGTAGGTGGCAGTCGCCGAGTAGCGGATTCGTAGCGCATTTGTGTGCAACAGATGGTGATGGGGACAAATCGCCTGCTACCTGTTGCCTTGTATTCTGCTGTATACCCGCCAAGAAAGAGCTGCAGATGTATCGAATATTGAAGATCTAAAAATCGCCATCATCATCACCGCCCATTGGAAGTTCTTCCGTATGGAAATAATGTTCCCGTGGGGCTGCTGCATTTTTGCACTTCTCACTTGGCTATCAGGCTAGGATATGCTCCTTGATGGAGATGCTTCCAGCTGAGGAATGGAGGAGCGCTGGCGCGGACCTTCTCGTGCGTGAGCTGCTTGCCGCTTTCAGCTTGTCCGCCACAAGAAGGTACAACCATTACAGTAGTACAGATTGTACGAATTTAGTCTATAAATATAACACGAGCAGTTGCAGCGTAGCAACTCTCTGGCGCGACGAGAAAGTTTCTCCTCTTTGTGGAGATGTCCTTCTGATGTTGTTCGTCACGTGCTTCTCTTGGGTACGTCTGTGATACGGCGTCAAGCCACGCCTGGTTTCAATCGCGCCCCAAGTTACTCTTTGCCTGCACAACTACCAGACGGAGTAAAACCACATACGACCAGGTACGTACCGGTTCGGTTGGTCGTTGAGTGCCTGATACTGCTGTTGATATTTTTTGTTCGTTCTTGCTTTTGATGACGGTTTTGCGCAGTCCGAATATGCGGGCGTGAAAATAGTAGGCATATAAACCAGACCGCAGGCCGTGGTACAGGGCATGCAACACATCACATGCCGTCTTTCCCACATCGGCGTTGCATCGTCATTAGAGTGCGGCTCCATTTTCGTTACAGCATCTGTTTGCTCGTATGAATATGAAAGGTTGGGCAGCATTGCGCGATTGTCCCACAGATATCTGTCCTTTCTTTTCGAGTGATTACGAAATAAGTCGCCGGCGCGTTTCATTCCAAACGAAACGTGCCACCCCCAACAAACGCACCAACACACCAACACCAAACTCCACCCGAACCAACCAACCAAACAATGTACGAGCACGAACCACCATGACGCCAAATGGCCAGCACAACAACACGACGTGGTACTGTAGAGCATACAATTTTTTCTCGAAGGTTGGTGGCATTCGCTACAGTAGAAGGGCAGGCAGACTGGTATATCAGTGACTTGAAGGGTTGAAAAACACTGCAGTAACCTTTCGTCGTCGATTTAACTCGTATACAGTTTGGGATTAATGAAGCCTGTCTGCTGCGATGAGTCGGAGATTCTCACCCAGGGCTACTACCCCCGCGTTGATTCGCCACAATCAACGCGGCAACTTGTCGCAGAGTAGTTGCTCCGGTAAAATTAGCACTACAAAACAAACAAACTAAAAAAAGCAAACGTCGTTGTCGACGTATCTCACGCACGACGACGAGTGGGCGGGACGGTCTGTGTATTCCCTTACCGTTACCTGTTTTCTCATGGTGCTAGGTGGCGGACGAAGCAAGTTTGCGTGTGTGTGTTCTTCACACTAAACCGTCCTTTCTACCCGTTGACATCCAGCACAACCAGTGTCCGTGCCGATTCTTCAACCCTAGAGAGATACAAGTTCTGTCGTCACAAAACTACGCCACAGAGATACTACTTTGTCCTGCAGTAATAATGCAATGCCATGTCATCAACGTATATATTATAGGAAGAAGAGAAAACAAGTGAAAAAAGGAAAAGCAAATCCGAAGGAAAAAAGAAAAAAGAAACGAAGAAAGTGTCGCGCCCCCCCTTAGGGGATGTGACAGGCAATACATAACGAGCTAAAGGAGCAATGCCACTACTTGTAGACAGAGTAAGACTAAGAACCAAGGGAAATAACAGGTAGACCGAAGCACACGAAAAAAATACTCTCCAGGCAGCTGCAGGTTGTGGTACGAGTAGCATGGACGGGCTATTGTTACCAGTCGATCTGCTACCTTGCTACCCTGTCTGCCGTCTCCGCCCTGCTTTCGTCAACCATGCTCCACCCCCGTAGAGGATGCATCTGACAATACGAAACAAACAAAGCAGGCTCGTCCTCCACCGACGCCACGAGACTCCTCTCATAAGGACAAACAGGAAGAAACATAGAGGTAACCACAAGAAAACAAGGAGGATCAAAGCGCACAAAGAAAGAAAAAGCGAAGAAAGATCACGTTCGAACCAGCTGCAGCAGTTAGCGGCACGAGCAGCATAGGCATGCTCCTCTTACTAGTCGGCCTGGCGCCTTACTACTGTGTCTGCCGTTCCTTTCTACTGTCGTCCGCCGCGGTCTCCCTGATGTTTCTCCTGTTTCGCCCCCTGCCCCCATTCCCTTGGTCGGGTTTTCTTTCACTCCACCTGTTGCCCCCCTCCCCCCATTCCCTTGGGCGCCACCCACGGCGGATGCGTGGCGCTGCCTACTCAGCTATGCCTCATCCTCGTGCCATTTCACCGTGAACCGTTCGGCTGCTTCAAAGACCCCCCGGTACCCCATCCACGCTGTTTTGGCTGCAGTGGACCACAGCGCGGTCTCAACTCAAAACACCAAGGGGGAGTGTTCCGTCCATCCTTCGGTGGCTCGGAATTCCCTACGGTCTTCGACCATGCATCTATGCCAAGTCTTGAACTGTCCGCCAGGTCTCGGGTTCTCCCCGCCAGCCATCGTCCCGAACGTTACCCGAATGGGTGATCGCTCCTTGCTTTGCCGTACTACGGCCCCCGCAAAAAAGAGCCGCCGTTTATGGACGGTCGTTTCGATGCTCTCGCAATGTGTATATCTTGACGGCCTTCGCGTACGAGAAGGTGGCGTGGTCGGTACGAAGTCGGCGCTGCAAGCCAATGACTCGCAAGAGAACTTGGTGGTGAGCCGTTCGAAGCTTGGCAAAGTGTTCCGCTCTGAGGGTCCACGTCACACACCCCTACAGCAGGGTCTCAATCGCCTCGGCCTTCTGCATCCGGACTTTCAGACTAAGCTGGGCGGTAGTTCTACCATCCAACTCCGGACCTATCCGTTTGAGGCATGCGCGCATGAGACGGATCCATCGGTCGATTTCGAGCGAGAGGTCAGCGTTTTCGTGGATAATGCCGCCTAGGTATGAGAACTGGGCCATCTGTTTATACCTCTGGCCTGCTGCTTCGATGACGGGCGGTGGGGCGAGGGTTGTCTGGTCTGGCGTTCGTAGAAGCATTGTCTCTGTCTCCTTTTCCGATACCGTGAGGTCTGCTGCTTCGAAGACAGTCACGAGGACCGTCATCATTTTAGCGGGTCTATTAGCCGACTTCGTGACAATTCCGGCATCATCGGCGTCCAACATGCCCCATACAGCCCTTCGCGCGCATGGCAACGGCTTTTGCTCATCTGTTCCGACTACTCCAGCATCATTGAGTTGAACCACATCTCTTGCTATGGCTTCGTATTTGCTGAAGCGTACCCGTACGACGTGTAACGCGGCAACGAAGAACACGTTGATCAGTAGCGGTGATAGCACGCAGCCTTGCCGCAGCCCCTGCGTGACATCAAACCGTTCCGAGTGCTCGCCGCCATCCGTACGCACGCGAGCCCGCGTGCCTTCGTGGAATTTGCGGATAATTGTAAGCATCTTGGTTGGTACACCAGAGTGTGTGAGTACCACCCACGGCAGTTCTCGGTCGACAGAGTCGTACGCTTTCTGCAGATCGATGAAGCACACGTACAGGGGGATTTTCCTCCGTCGTTCGAGCTGTTGCAACCGGCGCATGACAAACCGCATATCGATGGTTTGTTGTGCGGGGCGGAAGCCCCACGGTTTCTTCGGGGGTGTCCCCTCGGCCTCGCAGTTGTTGCTTTCTCCGTACTCTCGGCAGACTTTCTCTCATTCCAGGGATGGCCTTCATGCATCCCAGGTTTTGGGTCCAAATGTCTGCAGTAACATTTCGTCTTTGCTTTAACTCGTATATAGTTCGGTATTGCTGAGGCCTTTATGCTACGGCATGAGACCACACCCATAATATTTGTCCCTTTGGCCTCTCTCCTCAATACCTTGGAATGTGTTTTGTCTCACTTGTTATCCTTCCCACAGGTTTCTTGTTCATATTATACCCAAACTTCTACCTTGGCGTCTAGTGGTTCCGGCGTCAGTCGGCCTGTGGGAACGCTGTATATGAACGTGCAAACTATTCGGACAGCGGTAAGGCGCCGGCCTGGATGGACGCCGTTTCGCAAGAACGCTTCAATCCCGTCACTGCCGCGTACACTGTTACCCCTACGTGTCTGCGTGCGGCGGTTGCGGACTTCCACCCCACGTAACCCGAAAGAACGCCCATCGGCCGTACCATCCAGGTTATGACTCGCCGCCCCTCCCACAGGTTGGTGGTCATCTGCGCCGGCGTCAACGCCAGTTCCCCCTCCTCCCCGCCTTCTAGAACGCTCAGGAACAGAAACCCTGACCCCTGACCTTTGCATGTATTCCGCCGCCTGTCGGTACTCGACCACGGCCGCCACCGCGGATATTTCACGGCAGTCTATATTCTTCTATACCACAGCCACTTGTGGGGAACTTCATAACGTCTTTCACAGCTGGAGGTTGAAAGTGAATCCTCGCCCCCCGTCATCCGCCCTACCTGAGACGCAACCGCTCCGTGCTGTCAACTCCTGTCCCCCGCTCCGAAAGCCTACCTCGATCGCGCGCATTCCGTGGTGCATGTACGCGTACTGGTGCACTCCGTCCTGGTGGTGGGGTACTGGAAGTTGCCTGCCTTTGACAGTACGAGCGGACGCACGGCCGTGCGACTGACCCGGGGGAACCAGTGCTCGTGAACGTCTGGGAGAACGATCACGGCGTGTGCTCTACACTCGGCCATGTCTTGTGCACTGCGCCCTACCATGGTTGGGGGTGGGGAACAGCACCCAAGGGTCGAATTGTTCTCTCCCGAGGTACCGGCCACGTTTTGTCTAGAACAAGAGGGTGTTTGTCCCCGCCGACCCCTCACAGTGGTATCACGAAACATAAATTTAGTAAACAAATAAAATTGAAACGACAGTCCCCGATTCTCGCCCGTCCTCGTTGCGGGACGTTCCTGGGCCTTCTCGGGCGATGCCATGAGGTCGACGCGTCCCGCCGCTACGGGGGGTCGAACGGTGTTCCCGATACTTCTCCGTACGGGAATAGAACGCGCTCACGCCGTCCTTGAGGTCTGAGGGCAGTTGTGCTTCTGGTGGGGTGTCCCCGCAACATACGCCTAGCCCAGAACTCGTCACCGAGGTTCAGGCCCCCTCGGACACAGCCCGTTCCGTTCACTCCCGCGTCGTGCATAGGTGCTCCGCATGGCTCGCTGGCTTGCCTTCTGTCTGACAGATTCCGTATTTACGTCTGCCACAATCAATCGACTTGTAATTTAAGCTCGGCTTGTCGCGCGCCCCCACCCAGCTTTGTTCCTCGGCGGATATAATCGGGATGGCTGGGAACGTAACTCCTACTGCTTGATGTTTTTGCGTTAGGTTCGCGTGCCATACGTCGGCGGACGCCTTATCACGGGTGATACGGCATGATATACTCATTTTAGTAAGGATCACGTGCACCATCGTTGAACGGTGTTCTACGTAATGTATGTCATGCCTGGTATGTCTGAGTGATGTTGAAGCGGACGCAGTGACGGTACGACTGTGGCCAGACGCACCCCTCGAAAGACATGGCGGACATAAAGGCAATTTGTCACTGCGACACTCCGGGCTGAGCCTCTATCACAAATACATATATCTATCCGTACGGTTCCTACCTGGGATTCCGCGAATCATGAGCTGACAAATTATGTGAGACGGAGGAGCAATAGGGCCTAAGGCGGCCGCGACCACCCACGCTCCCCCACGCTCCCGCCCCCTCCCCAGCCTCCGCCGCCTCCCACTCTGGCCTGCGCGCGGCCGTATTTTACTTACTCCGAGGTAACCGGAGCGAAGGGCACTGGGGCCGCGTTGCCCTGACCCCCACCTGCAGGGCGCATGGCCCTGGCTGCGCATATACGCCCGCTCCGAACGCGGGGGGGGGGAGGGAGGTACTCAGTCGTTGCTTGCCTTAGTCATTTGGCAATTGACCACGCATCCCTTTCGAGACGCGGCACCATTCTCACTGTAGTCCTATTAGAGACACCTTCAACAGTTGGGTGCTCATAACAATGTTTCTATATATCACTTTGACACTTTTTGGCCAATCTTACCCCCTTCCTGTTTCGCCGCCTGTGGCCACCATCTATCTTCAAGCAAAGCGATCGTTGTCTCGCTACTCTAAGTATCTACTATAGTGTACGAAACTCCTCCATGTCACATTCGTCTATTTTTCTCATCGGGAGAGGCCTCGCGAACAGGGCCGTCGACAGGTAGGTTCGACTGGCCACCAGACAAACGGCACCCGCCCCATCCCGCTCGAGGCCCTCGCCGAAGCCCCCGCCGACCATGTGCCGCCGCCGACTTTCGCATTCGCCCCCCTCCGTTTGCCTTGACGATAGCCTTTATGACCGCCACGTCGCTGTCAAGGGTCGCCTTCGACGCAATTAGCGCATTGGGAAGTGACGCCGTGAACCAGTGAACAAGGGACGAGTCCGAGTTGCTCCGAGTAACTTCGGTCACGCGGAGCAGGGTTTGACGTACTCTAGAACGCCGCCGGTGTCAGTGGGGTTCAGCGTAATGGTCTGTGCGATCAACTCCTGCAGCACGAGGTAAAGCGCAAACCGAGATTCACTCCGGGCTCATTCCGAAGAATTTAGAGTCCGTGCAACAGCAGTGGCTGCATGTGCCACACAATCATACCACCACTATCCGCACTGCATTGGGTTCTAAGGATGAGGAGACGTGGCGGTGTCGGTATTCAAGGACATAAGCGCGGCGTTTGTTAATGTTTTAGTGTCTCCGGCTATGCATAGCTACCACAGCAATACGATAACAAAGACTCAAGGCTGCTGCAACTCTGTTGGTACTCGGTGCGCTGGTGCTCTCAAAGCTGGCAACACTTTGACGAATTCTACTCTATTCGCAGTGCGATATACATGCCGGTAGCCAAAATGGTATTATTTTATATGCTGTATGTAGTGTAGTGCACTTTCGGTCTGGCATCAGGCAGTTGGAGGATGTACTCGTGCTTGGTCAAGAGAACAGATATGTTGAGAGGTCTTCTTCGAGATAACACAAACTTGAACATGTGTTTTATTTAATACAGAGTGGGGGGGTGGGGTGGCGCTCACGCCTCGCGCGTGCTGCTTTCACAGGTCTATTGTTGCTTCCGTCACGTCTAGGTCTATGTAACGTAGTGTCAAAGCGTCGTGTTCTTCGATATCCAAAGCTGTCCACTACCCCGGCCCTAACTGTTTCCTGAGAAGCTATATATATATATACACGAGTGGTATACTACAGTACAGTCAGTCCTTATTTACTGTAGCATCGACAAGATAACACGGCGAAGTGCCAACTGGTAACATTGACTTTGGCAATGAGCGCCGACGTGGTACGATAGTTTTTTTGTTGCTGTCGGGGTGATATTTCAAACGTTCGGTTGGTTTTGTGTTTGTTGATAACGTCGAGGGATGGAAGTCAGCGTTTGCTGTCGAGACGCCCCATTTTATTCACCAAACTATCATTTCGATGCAACCACCCGGCGGTACCAACAAATCACGTGCTTGTTGTTTGTTGTCTCGTGTATTGTTTCTATCTATGATACCAGGCTAAACAGCTCCACGGTATGCATAGTACTGTACCTATATGTTCGTTTCTGAAGGATAAACCACTGAGTCACTCAGTCAACATCCTTTATAAACGAACGAAATAAGTACCTTTGGGCTCGATACGGTCGTCCGCCGATAAATTCCTCCGAGATTGATCTAGCCCCTTCTCAGCGCTGAATGAGCGGCCCAGTGGTTTATCCTGTACAACTCGAACAAAGGAAGTCCTGGGTTCGAGCCCCGCCGACGTCGGGTTCCCACTGTTTCCGGCGAGAGGAGAAGTTGAACACCAAGTGGAGAGGACAACGATAAAAGTACGCTCGACCAGAATGTCGAAAGTTGAGAGGGGAACCATATAGAGGAAAAACCAGGCGCTGACTAGGGGCTTGATCAACCCCGGAGGATGTTGTAGATGGGAGGCTGTTTCCAGCCCACCAAAGGTCCTTCTGCTGCTGGTTTACAAAGAACAAACCATTGCGCTTCTCAGTCAGCATAAAGATAAAGTCACTCAATCGGCGCTGACTGAGTAGCTGAGTGCTTGATATTTTATCAACGAAAAATTCACATCAATTTCACAACTACAGTATTACGGGGGACCATAGTTAAAAGGGCCTATGGTATACATATAAATTTATATATTTAGCCATTTTTACCAACAGTATTTGGTCCTATTAACTATGGTCTCCAGTAATAGGCGATTTTGCTCTTACCCGGAACACACAGAACAAGTGACAGCATATAAATGCAGCAGAGTGAACGTTCTCATCACCGCACGGGGCTCCCACCCTACCTCCAATACTGTAAAACTTTGCTCGAGCCAAGTCTCTTGTATTACTACTGTAGCCTGCGGTGCGGGGCACGACCATAGCACTTTATTGATATTCATAGCTCGTATTCGACCCCGAGACGATACAGCAGTAGATTACAACAACATTACTGTATCTATCACGAAGCAGGAAGATCCAAATTGTTGATGATATATTCGTCTTGATCTTTCTGTTGTACGGTAAACTCTTGAAGGCTCGTATCTGGCAGTAGTTGTACCTGGTATCTTTCTTCGCCAACTATTAATAAAACCATCCAGGTCCGCGAGTATAGTGCGGTTCCCATTCCCTTCATGTTTGACCACGACTATGGATAGCGTTGGCATGAGCCTGTGGCGCCCGGGCCCGTCGGCTGCTTCCCCGGTTCGCGATTTTGAGGCAGCATCCATACATGCATGCATGCGTGCGTTGCCTATAATCCACTGAGTTCTGCTCGCTCGTTGTGTAAAATGTGGAGATCGTTCAAGCGAAAGATCGTTATATCATAGAGTACTGTAGTCAGTACGATTGTCGTGGTGGAGCTTGCAAATATCGGGTGTTGTATTGTAGACACTCATGCCACCCAACTCAAGCATTGGATGGCGCGCGAAATTGCGCGTGCGAAGCCGAGCGAATCATGCTCGTTGCGTTGGAGAGGCGAGGAGGGGTTGAAGGCGATACCTCAATGCGGCGATTGCTGCCGTTGCCGAAGGCGTTGAGCCTCTACAACAGTATGGCACTGAGGCTCCGGGGCAGGTATTTGTAGAAGGATACAGATGCTTGCAACCAGGAGGCTGCTCTCGGTGATCCATGCCACCAGAAAGTTTGAAGTACGAAGCGTCAGTTTTGGTGTACGTAGCAGCCGCCGAGTGGCGGGTTGGTAGCGCATTTGTGTGTAGCAGTGTTGGAGACAAGTCGCCTGCTACCTGCTACCTGTTACCTGGTACCTGGTACCTTTTATTCTGCTGTACACCCGCCAAGAAAGAGCTGCAGATGTATCGAAGATTGAAGATCTAAATATCGACATCATCACGGCCCATTGGGACTTTTTCCGTATGAAATACTGTTTCCGCGGGGCTGCTGCATTTTGCAATTCTCACCCGGCGATCAGGCTAGGATATGCTCCTTGATGGAGATGCGACCGGCTGAGGAATGGAGGAGCGCTGGTGTGGACCTTCTCGTGTGTGAGCTGCCTGCCGCCTTCGGCTTGTCCGCCATAAGAAGGTACTACACATGACAGCAGGAGTACAGATTGTCCGCTTTCAGTCTACGCTTGGAATACGAGTAGCCGTAGCGTCGTCGCAACGGTGCGACGAGCAGGTTCCTTCTTTATGGAGATGTCCGTCTGTTGTTGTCCGTCTCGTGCCTCTCTTGGGTACGTCTGTGATACCGCGTCAACCATACCAGGTACGTGCGTATGTCCGCAAGCAAATTACCGGTTCGGTTGGTGGTTGAACCCTCGAAAAGAGATACGTACTCATGTGTAGTGCCTGATACTGCTGTTGATATTTTTTGTTCGTTCTTTTACTTTTAATGATGGTTTTGCGCTGTCCATATTTCCGGGTGTGAAAATAGTAGGTATATAAACCAGACCGCAGGCCGTGGTACAGGGCATGCAACATATCACATGCCGTTTTTCCCACACCGGCGTTGCATCGTCATTAGAGTGCGGCTCCATTTTCGTTACAGCATCTGTTTGCTCGTATGAAAGGTTGGGCAGCATTGCGCGATTGTCCCACAGATATCTGTCCTTTCTTTTCGAGTGATTACGAAATAAGTCGCCGGCGCGTTTCATTCCAAGCGAAACGTGCCACCCCCAACAAACACACCAACACCAACCAACACTAAACTCCACCCGAACCAACCAACCAACCCAAACAACCACCAACAAGTGTTAGTTTTACCGGAAGACGAGCACGACCCAAATGGATGCTGAGTGGCCAGCACAACAAGACAACGTGGTACTGTAGAGCATACATATTATTCTCGAAGAAGGTTGGTGGCATTCGCCGCTACAGCAGCATGACAGACAGGCTGGCATGCGCCGATAAAACAGTTGCTTGATGGAATGAATCATACTGCAGTAACATCTCGTCGTCGATTCAACTCCCCGGTGGCTTGGTAGGTGGTCCGCGTGCCTGCCAAGATCTATTTCGTTGGTTCGAGTCTCACCGAGCGCATACACGTAGGGACTTGGTCTTCCATCAAAATTAATCAGCGGAAAGCCCGAGAGCGTGCGCTAGCAACATCGATGAAAACCGACGAGCAGTGGGAATGAAGCCCCTCTGGTGCGATCAGCCTGAGACTCTCACCCAGGGCTACTGCTCAACGTGGCAATTTGTCGCAGAGACAGAGCAGTTGCTTCGGTAAAAATACCCACTGCAAAACGAACGAACTGAAAAAAACTAACGTCGTGGTCGACTTCTCTCGCGCACAATGATGGGCGGGCGGGATGGTCTGTTTTCCCTTACCGTTACCTACTTTCTCATGGTGCTCGGTTGCAGACGAAGCAAGCACGCATGGGTTACTTTCTCCGTACTTCCAGCAGGGTTTCTCTAGGGATGGTTTTCATGCGTCCCCGTGTTTTGGGTCCACAATGTCTGCAGCAACATTTCGTCTTTGGTTTATCTCGTACCGTGGTATATATTTCGGTATTAATGAGGCCTTTTTGCTACGGCATGAGATCACACCCACAATGGTTGTCCCTTTGCCCTCTCCTCAGTGCCTTGGAATATTTTTGTCTCACTTGTTATCCTCCCCACGGGCTTCTTGTTGTCCATATTATACCCATACTTCTACTTTATTGGCCTCTAGTGGATTCGGCGTCAGTGGTCCTGTGGGAACGCTGCGTGTGAACGTACAAACTATTCGGACAGCGATAGGGCGCCCGCCTCGATGGGCGCCGTTTCGCGAGAACGCTTCACTCCCGTCGCTGCCGCGTACACTGTTTCGCCTAAGTTTCTGCATTAATAATAGTAGCCACCAGAGACACGTGGTACATAGAGCAGCCTCTGCAGGCGTGTGAGAGTGTGAGAGTGTGAGACAAACATAGAACACAACGTTTTCTTTTGTTCCTTTCCCGGCCCTCCAATATAGGGGGGGGAGGAGGTAGTGTGGCGTCTGGGATTCAGATCCGCGTGCATCCCTAACCCTCTCGTAAGAAACCTGGAATCCGGCTGTAGGCTGTAGGTTAAATCCCTATTCTGGTCGAGCTAGAATGGGGGAGTTTTCTCGCCATGTATGTATAAACACCGAGTGCCTAGGCTACACGCTTTCTGAAAAACAAACAATATCTAGACTCAAATTCTTAGATTGTGTTTTCTGACGAGAGGACCGACACTGTACAACCTTTGAAGTGAGGGTGGCCGAATGATGGTTTTTGGACACCTCACGTCGAGTTATGCAACTTCGACCCTCCCGACAGGAGGGAGGTACCCGACACCGCCCCCTCCCTCTACGCCTGAACACTAACTACTGGATATAAAACTGAACGTAGGGGACGATAGAGAGCCGCCGCCCGCCCCTGCTTGATACAAAGCCTTTCATAGTACTACCAGTATAATACTACTGGGCGGCGACCTAAAGACCACAGCTGCGTAGTGACGGTGACTGCAGCAGCAGTAGCGGGCGGTTTCAAAGGAGCTTGTACGAGTATGAGACACGAGTACAAGGCGCTTCGATGTAGTGGAGTGACTCGCGTGGTACAAACACTTGTGGGACTGTGGCAAACGCTCAAGGCGAAGGACATACAACTTGGTGGGAGCAACGAAGCTCAATGATAAGAGGCATGGGATGTCGAGTGCGTTATTTTCTTGCTTCGGCACACTACAGTTGTAGCAGGACGCCGACCTTGATCAAAACGTAGGTTCCTCTTTCCATCTGAGCAGATACATCGATAGACCCCGGGTATCTTCCACGGTGTGTATATATATATACCCTTGCACCGATAATTCATCAGGGAACCAAACCACTGACCGCGCCTGGCGTCCATGACACCCTGCTTGCCTACCCGCTTCTGTACATGTGCTGTACGCCACCGTCGGAAGAATCGCGAACAGTCTTCGACACTCCCGCAATACAGCGTGCAATGCCTAGCTAAGCAGTTGAATGGTAAGGCTCTAAACTACGAGTGCGTGCCAGTATTGTATGACCATGCAGTGTATAATCAGGCAGAGTGCGTCGTACGGGGATGTGATGTGATGTTACGTTATTTTACTTGATGTGATGGGGGTATACGCCTGTCAATTACTGCACACAAATGACACACACCGCACCGATCACGCAAAAAAACCCGGGATAAAAACCCAAATAGTTTTCGACCCCTCCGTGGGGGGGGGGTGGAGAGTTAGGTGTACGATATCCAAATCCCCGGCTGTCCAAACATGCTCTAATAAAATATGTATTCATTCTCATCGGAAAGGTAATTCTCAGATGGGAAATCGCCTGTTATATAAAGGAAAAACCAGCCGCTGACTAGGGGCTTGATCAACCCCGGCAGGATGCTATCTGGGGGAGGCTGTATCGAGCACAAAGGTCCTTCTTTTGTTCGTTTAGTAGAGGATAAACCGCTGAGCCACCCAGTCAGCGCTGACTGACTGGCTCAGTGTGTGTTGTCTTCACACTAAATTGTCCTTTCTACCCAGCTTCATCAGTACACCCAGTGCCCGTCCTGATTCCGCATCCTGGAGAGATACTAATTGTGTGGTCACATGCTGTGAGACAGAGAAAAACCAAACAAAAGAAATAAAATAGTCGCAAACTCATGGGTGAAGCAAGTGAACTGCCAGCGTAGAGGATACGAGAGCACACCAACACGAACAAAATCAGGAGAAAGAATAAAATGACAAAAAAACTGCACTGCGGGGCACGCATCATAGGCTTTGAATCATATTATTACTGTACAGTAATGTCTCGAGAAGATACAGCAGTAGACTACAATAGCTGAAACTGTTGCCCCCCTGTCACCAATCAGGAAGGGTCAAATTGTTGATGATATCTTCGTTTCGATCTTATTACAGCTGTACGGTATTTCTTGAAAGATATTTACCCTGGTGATGTGGTATGTGTGTACCTGGTGCTAGTTGTATGTATCTCGGTTCACCTGCTGTATTAAAACCGTCCGGATCCGCGAGTATGATACAGCAGTTCTGTACCCGCATCCCACATCGTTCAGGTTTGGACCACGAGTATGAACTGTATTGGCATGAGCCCTTGGCGCCCGGGCCCGTGACGATTTTCATTGTCTGCATCCCAGGTTCACGATATGGAGGCACCACCAATAAATGCATGTGTGCTTTGCCCATACGAAATTCGCCCAGTTCTGCCTGCTTGCGGTGGCAAATGTGGAGATTTCTGAGGCAAAACATCGCCGTATCATAGAGTACTGTAGTCAGTACGATTCTCGTGATGGAGCTCGCAAATATCGGGTAGTGCACTGTAGACACACATGCTGGGATTGGATGGAGTGCGAATTCGTGCGCGCGAAGCCGAGCGGATCAGGCTCGTTGCGTTGGAGAGGCGAGGAGGGGTTGAAGGCGATACCTCAATGCGCCGGTGGCCGCCGTTCCCGAAGGTGTTGAGCACCTTAGTCACAGCCTTTACGGCAATGAGACTCCGGGGCAGGTACTTGTAGAAGGATACAGACAGATGCTTGCAGTCAGGATGCTGCTCTCGGTGATCTCTGTCACGAGGAAGTTTGAACTACAGAGCGTCGGTCTTGGTGTAGGTAGGTGGCAGTCGCCGAGTAGCGGATTCGTAGCGCATTTGTGTGCAACAGATAGTGATGGGGACAAATCGCCTGCTACCTGTTACCGTGTACTCTGTTGTGTATACCCGCCAAGAAGAGCTGTAGATGTATCGAATATTGAA